>VDFB02271358.1:428981190-429166818 GCA_007258455.2 Sequoia sempervirens | reverse complement strand
AGTTATATAATATTTTATATATTAGTAATATATATACATTAACTAAAATATAGAAATAATATTTAAATATTATACATAATAATATAATATATTATATATTAAATTATAAACTATATTGTATATTTCAAACTAGATATATTAAAATAAACTATAAAATATTTATTGCATTTTCTAAATCATATATTATAAAGTGTAAAACATTTTTTAAAATCATATATAAACAAAATCGGATATTCAATTTAAAATGGATATCGGATTCAAAACGGATATCCGATTTGAAACGGATATCTGATATTTCTGACAAAGAATTTACTGCCTTGGGATTAGCCTCGGGCTTGCTTTGGTATTTGGCTTGGACTTGCCAATCCTAAGAAGTCAACGCAAAAAATGTGTTTGACAACTCACCTTGTTTTTCTAGACTTTGTCCATGTGGATGACGACTTTATTTTTAGCCAAAATTGATGAAATGAAAAGGGCTTGTAGAGGAGACTCTCACTCCCCACTCAATATATAAATTATTCTTTTACTTTGAATTTAATAAATAATTTATTTATTCATTTTCTATTAGAATTCTGTTTTAATTCAAAGTCCCTGGGATTGATATATCGATTGAAAAACATCTATAACTTTCAAAGGGTATCATATTTTTGAATCCAAAATATGCCACATTCTATGTTTCACATACTATAGGATTAAAAAAAAAATTGAATTTTGTGAATTTTGACCAAGTTAAGGTGGTCGCATTACACGAAGCTTTTATATTTTTAAAAAGTTGCAAATTCATAATTAATTATTTACTTGGAAAAAATTACAAAAAAATATGCGTCACATCCAGACATGAGTCCTCTACTTATATCTAAAATCTTATAAAAAAATATTATCATTTTATTGTGGTTAGGGTGCTCAGACAGACACCTGCTTCTTATTTTTCCTCTGAAATTTAAGTACTACTGCATTGAAATTTCAATTTTTCTCCAAATAGAATTTTAAAAAAATAAAATAAACTTAGTAGTTTATAAACTTCATTCAATTTTCCACAGATTCTATTCTTACATATTTTTGAAATAATATAGATAGCTTATTCAAATTTTTATGTCAAGTTTCCTAACTCTGATTTTTCTGAATTTTCATTGCCACTGAAGGGCCTATTTTTTCCATGATAATCTTGCACATACCCAAGCATCAAGCTTAATTACATTTACATTTCATTTCATTTCCACCAAAATTTGAGATATTCTTAGTTTGTCACAGGCAATCATCTAAGGAAAATGGAAGAGTAAAATACCAGGTTCCATATTCCTTGAATGAAGACACACCAGCTCCTCAAAAGGTAGAGCTTGTTGCAACCATGTTGAATCCTCATCCTTTTTGACCAAATAAGATTCTCCAATATCAGCTCCAACACAAACTTGTATATTGTCTGAAAACAACATACATGTTGCCAAGGTTAACTAGTCTGGCACTTCTCCTACATACTAGCCCGAAAACATTCCACCTGAACACTAGAAACAAGAAATCACATGAGTGATGAATATTAGGAAAATCCTAACAGAAAGGGCATGGTTTCATCAAAAACAAAAATAGGGCATATTCATCACTCTACGTCATCGACCTCAAAGGATACTCACCCACATTTTGCTCGTGGTGGGACTAGAGAAACTATCACCACCTCCTTGTCAGAATTCTCTGATAGTACTAGGGAGAGGGGATAATAGTCACCCTCTGGATTAGTATCACCCTCATTGTCTGAAGGGTTATTAGAAACCTCACATGGAGAATTACATCCTTTTAGATAAGCCTTACAATGCTCACTCTCTCTCCTTGTCTTCTTTTCATATTCCACCATCATCTTCTCTCTATTTTTGACTAATTTTTCTGAAACTATTTGGTCCCGTGGATGGTAATTTTCCTTGTCACTATACTCCTTAAATTTCCTGAGTCCCATTCTATCTTTTGGAATATCAGGAGCTCCTTGTGTTTCAATCTCGTCCTTAGAAGTATTTCTCTTAGACTCAAGCAAACTCAATTCCTTAGATTTCAGAATTGTCAGGGCAGATCTAATCAACTAGGACAAGACTCCTACTCAGGAAAATTTAATACTCACACACTTCCTTACTAACTCACACCTCTCATTTACTGTAGACTAAATTTTGATGAAAAATAATAACAATCTGCATTAAATAGGAAATTTGAAGCACACAAAATTAATGATCTTAGAGCTCTTCATGCAAGCAAGTTGATAACTTAAAAACTCGACATTGAATCTAGGTCATTAATTTTAAAGAATTTAAAACTTCATCCATGGTGATATGAGCCTTGTTTTTTATGCCTTTAGCAACTTTCTCGTAGAAAACAATGACACCAACTCAAGTGTTGCGATATGTCAATCAACATGTATCACCAACCTAAACCATGCTTTTCATTAATATCAACGAAGTATGTACACAAGACCAATTTTTCTTAGACATAAAGTTTCCTTAAACACCTCATTTCTCATCACTAATCTTCCCTAAAATTTTAGAGTGCAATTAGCAATGAAAGTATTTATGCAATGATCTTTAGTCCATTGGATCATCCTATTTTAAAACTACATCAACGGTTCCCCAATCCTTTTGACGTTTTCCTTTTTGCTTTATGCCAAATTCTTAGGATCCTGCCACGTTTCTTGTTCCATGTAGAAGTCATCACTTGTTGTTGATTTACTTATTCCTTGACCAACTCCATCATTGATGCAAACATCCCTGCAATGATCTTTAGCCACTAGTTCTATGGCCTGACATTTGGACACATTTGTCCCTTCATCGTGCATCGCTAATTCAAACTTTGCACCGAGGCTCCTATTGGCGATGTGAGATATAGTGGAGGCACTAGATCTAGACACATGCACCTTTAGAAGACACCATCACTTGTTACTAATTCGAGATTCAATTTTTGAAATGAATTCACAATGAGCGATATAACATAAGGTTGTCGCTCACCGCTAATTCCCCTCATACATTTTGCGAGCAATTAGGGATGAGAGGACTTACATTGTTCATAATTTCCATTGCGTATCACTAATGTGGGACTTTACATTTTAAAACATATTCGCGATCATGCGATATAAAGGAAATTACATCATATCACTCATCGTTGATCCAAATTTATCATCTTATGACCATCCACGGTGAACAATAAGAACACAAGGCCAAAAGCATCGCTCATCACTATTACAAATTTGAAGGCTCAAAAGCCATTAAAACGATGAGCGATGTCGAAGAAAACATCGTTCCATCACTCATCACCAATTCAAGGTGTGTACTTATGAATAAATCAGTGATGAGAGCTATAGTTATGAGGGCCATCGAGACTTAAGTGGAAACTTTGAGCACATGCACTTAAGTTGTTCTAAAAGAGGGGATTCTCTAGGATGACATGAGAATAATAGGCTCAAGATTTTTTAAAATCATGAAATACAAAGGGTGTAAAGGCCACAAGATCCTTTACTTAACCTTTAAAAATGGAAAGACCTAGACTTAGGCTAGAGGGACTAATTATGAGGTGACAATGAATGATATAAGTTTTTTTTAAATGACTAACAATGGGTAATAGGGAATCAATGACCAAATAGAATCATGTAAGCACTTATAACAAATAAAACCCTATACCATCATATAGCAACCCTACATCCAAATGCAATAAGGATTTAAGATGGAACTCAAATTTTTTGAGGGTTCCACCAGTACACATTAATTAGTTTATTATCATGACTCTTGGATTTCCAAGGATGGGGCATGGGTTTTTGTAAGTGGTTTGGCACCTCTTTTTTTGGTTTACTACTATGGTTTTGCCTCCCACAAGTTCTATAAATTGGAGCCTTGAGATGGTAGCATGATCTTGTATTATTTGCAAGAGTATGTAAGCATTCAAGTTTTAGGAGATTAGCAAGGAAGTGTATTGTGGTGTACCCCTCTTGTGAAGATAAACAATATAATTTCTCTCTTTTCTCGTGTGGATTTTTTTCTTGAATGGTTTTCTCCATGTAAATCTAGTGTCATATTTGTTTGCTAATTTTTCTAGTATGGTGAATGTGCAATTACATACATATAATCAGATTTGGTAATCTTATTTTAAAATTTGAATGAACACATACATAATTTAATATTGCAACTTAGTTCCACCTTGTTTTCAACAATTGAAGCTTATATTCTTTCATTTTTTAGATTGTCATTTTTGGGTCAATCCCTCTTCCACATTACAAAATCATCTACACAATCAACCTAATAATATTCCAAATATGATTGATGGAAATATTGAGATCCCACATGTAAATTGTTCTTCAAATAATCTTTATGTTAAAGGGATATCTCACACTACAAAGGTACATATAGATTTTAACAAGACATGTCTCTATATTTTGAGCCTATGTTGTGAATGGATATGTATAATAAGATAGGTTTAAAGGGAAAGGATATCTAGCTTTTTAAAATCCTTGTACACCTAATTTAAATGTTTCATTTATTTAGATAATTTAATAAGAACTAAATGATCACTTGGATATCTAGGTATTTTATATGGATATTCATAAAAAACACTAACTCTAATGTATGTATATTTTGAAAATTGAATAAAATGACTACCAAATTAATTAATCAAATTGGATACCTTAGGGGAGATTCTCAAGCCAACATTCCCATCCAATTCTCTCATAGTAACCATAGTGAAGGCATCATTAAACCTCCAAAAATGTATATTGTTGTTTTCAAATTATAATTGAAGGTAGAAATCATATATTTATGTGGTATTATCATAAAATACCAGTTCCTATAGACCTCACCATGGTCACACACTAGCAATAACATAGTCTAATAAATAAGATATCATATAAAACTCTTGATCTTTTTGAAAGTTCATCAATTGATTATGAAGGTAATCACTAATCAACTTACCCCAATCAATATGTTGTGAATTCCATCAAATTATAATAATAAAATGACACATCCAATATTCAAAAGTATTGGTTTCTTTGCTCCCCATAACTTTGTGTAGTAGAGTAATAATGTTAGATATATCTTCATTAAAATGCGACCTTAGAAGGTGTTTAGGTAATTTTGACTTTCCTTTTCTTGGAATTTTTAACCAATGCCTACAATGTCGTTGAGGCACAAATCTTTCTTTTCTGCAAAATAGAAACTAACCTTTTCTATTCCCATATCAACATATTCTTATTTACTTGGGAGCCTAAAAAAGATTCTTATAGAAGGCCCATCTAACATTGCTATCATTCTAATATTTGTAGACTTAATTTCTCTTGTTTTTGGTTTATAATGTCTAACATAGGTTAATACTAATTCAATGCATTGTATCGAGGTTGGGAAATCTCTAGTGCACATGCCAACCCACTTTGAAAGGTAGCTTCAACCATATCATTCCTAGGATTTCAAGACATTCCCATCCAAAAAAATTCTAAATAAATATGCCATAGTTTTCCATCCCTGACCTTAGATAATGAATTATACATATAATGGACTCCCTCTCATAACCTTGGTATGCATATTTCATCTTATGAGGCTTTGAAAAATAGCCAAAGTAGATGGTTTAATCTTTGAAAGAAAATCTAGTTAATGGAGATAAGAGGGATTTTAAATAGATTGGAATAAATGGAATATTGAGTATAATTCATGAAAATTGGGTTTTGGAATGTAGGGACACTATTGTGTTGGAGACTTGGGAGATTGAGTATAACACACACATAAAAAAATACAAAGGGAAGGGCTTCAACTTACCTTAGAGTTGAGTGGAGAAATTATGAGAGAAACCGATATATTTGCAGGTACACTTGGTTTGCTGTAATGGGATACACTACTTCTTCCTTGGCTCTGAATTTTGAATTTTATTCAAAATACCCAATGGAGATGATTTATATTGGGTTTTTAATCTTCTTTATTGAAGGTTTTTCACTTTGCAAGAATTATTTTTTTCATCCATTCCTTTATATTCCTCCCTTATATGAATGTTAGAGGTAAACTAGAATCTCAAAACATTGGTAGAGGTTATTGGTTCCCAGTTCCTTAGAATACTCCACCAATCCCAAAATCTACTTGTATCTCCATGTTGGATGCATTACTAGTTCTCAAAACTTATCACACACTTCCTTAATAACTACCAAGGTATTGGAGATTTATTATTCTTTTAAAACTTTTGGGAAACATTGTATAAAATATTGTTTTGGTATTTTAAGACTTGTCACAAACCTCAATGTCATTAGGAACCTAGTTAGAAGTTCCTCAAGGTACTAAAACCTTAATGTACTTTGACATATCCATTTAACTTCTTATGTTTCGAGTGTTAGAGGTTTTCCATCCACCTGAAACTTTTGAGAAGATTTTACAAAAGAAAAAATTGTTGGGAACTTAAACCATATAATGAACCCATTAATGATTAGGATCTTTTAAAAAATCTATTGATTCCCAAATACTCTTTGACACCACTTTGATGAGAAATTTCTAAGTTTTATACTCAAGTTGAGAGAATTTCAACAAGAAGAGAAATAATTATAGATTTTTATGATTCTCGATAGCATATGAGCCCTCGAAAAAATACTTAAGAGATTGAAATGGGGGATAAAGGAGGTTCTCAATATAGAGTAAATTTTTGACATACTTGTAGCACTTTGGAAAAACTTAGAATTTTTTAGGAGTGACTTGGAATATTGAATTTTCACATAAAGACACTGAAAAATATGAGTTCATAATACAAAATTTTGAAAAATGAAGATTCTTAAGATTTAATAAAAAATGGGGTAACAATATCCCAAAGAGGTTGCTATAATGTTGAATAATCATGACTTAATTATTTCTTTCTTTTATCATGTGAATCCAACAAATTCCAGACATCCTAAAAAGGGCTTAGAGACTATTGATTAATCTATCTATAGACTTCTTTCAACCCTATGTCTTTACATGACTTTGTTGACATTTTATATTAAATATGAATAAGTAGGGAAGGTGGTAGAAAATAGTGAAGGATATAACCACCATGGTATAGGTAAAGGTTCCCTTGTATACTACAACTCACACATTCACATAAGTTGATATTACTTCATCTAAAGCGAGTAGGAGTGATAACATATTTCATTAGTAAGAGCTTTTTATTTTCAAAAGATAAGTGTTGATGTAACAACAAAGTTATTATTTAAATTACATTATAACAATTTTGTTTATTTAATTGTATTAAAACAAATAAAGATTATGGAAAAAATATTAAAACATTTAAATAATAAGTTAGTAATGAAAATATTTAAAATAATTTAAATTAAATAAAAACTGTTATCTTTGTGATGTTACATATGCATTTACAATTTTATAATACATAAAATTAATAAGAATTTTTTTATCAAGATAAATGTTGGATTTATCATGTGTATTGCAATATTTTAGATTAATATTTAAAATTACTATTTAGAAACTAATAAATTAAATATATTAACTAATACTTCAGTTTATTTTTATTTATTTTTACCTATATTTAGTGATTAAATAAAAATAATTTTTTCCTTTCAATGAATGCAATGAAACCATATATAAAAATTTTCAATATATTTTAATAAAAGAATCTAAATATATTTACCTAGCTAATAAATACATATTCTACCTAAATAAGGTTAATAGCCTAATAAATAATAAATGCATAAATACATTAATAACCCTTTAATTTGAACTTAAGTGAGTTAAATGGATCCTAACAAAATAGTGTCATATTAAGTACTTATTAAAAAAAAAAAACTAAATACCATAAAGAACAAGATCTATCCCCCATAAAGAAAGAAAAAAATAATAATAAGTGAGAATATGTCCATCAATAGATTTGTTTTGCTTAAATTAGTCCTTGAATATAACTTAAGGCTAAGTAATTAACTCTACTTTTTGCTTGCTTTTCTATATATATTTTTAATTATTTCATGGTTGTTATGGATAATAGGTGACATTCATGCCTCCACCTAAATATAATAACAATTAAAAAATTCATAACCATTAGATGTGCCCCTATCTTTTACAACATCATTGCTAACCTATATTTTTTTATTGGAACTTGGTAATTTTGTGAATTAACCTAACAATGGTCTCACTATTTACTAAGAAGACTTGTGTCATGAGGTGGTGGTTCACTAGATGTTAGGTATTGTGTTTTATTACTAATCCTCTATAATGATTTAATTACATTTAGTATTGTTTTAGTATTTATTTTTGTGGAAGCATGTTTAGATTGTATTATTGGACTAAAGTCTCATATTATTCGTAATTATCTTTATTTAAACAAAATTTTAAATCCAAGAATCGTATTCAAATGGGGTATGCATGAACTAGAAAATCTACTAATACTTGTCTAAGAATGTAAGCCAATTAATTGTGAGAAGCAAAATTGATGCTAATAAGTAGAAAAAAATAAAAAATAGAATACACAGTAAACAAGACTCAACTTTGAGCAACTTGATGCATCACTAGCACTTTTCTATCATCTTTCTTATGATCCTACCCTAAACCTATGCATGCTCATATATTTAACTTTCACTAAATCAATACCCACTAAATGCTTGTTGAGTTTGTTCCTCCAAATTAACACAATATCTATAAGCCCCTAAATATACTCAAGTTTTATATATTATTCGTTATAAAAAAAAATTAAAATTATAAGCCATACCCATTCAACCTTGAGTATATATATATCTAAAGATATCACCTATTTTATTGAATGTGAAGACTTATTCAGCCGAGACTCGAAGCCGACAAAGAATCAGTTGTTTAAATAAAAGTAGTAACCCCTTCCAATACAAATACCGTGAAGACTATTTTAAGGTCAGGTTTCATACCGGTCGCCACTCTAGAACTCTGAAAGGCTTTTGTCGTGTAAAAGATCGGTCCTGCACATTTACAACTTGAAAATTGAGTGTAGATCTATATTCTACTGGTAATTCTCTTTCTGGCAAGCCATTTTCGGGTCTAATTTGATAAATGTAGATTGAAAAAATTGCTTAATCTTTCAAGGTTATTGTTTTCATCGAGATTGGCTTATGTATTTATAGTTTTTAGAGGATTGAAATTTTTCATTTTTTTCAAGGTTAGAGATGGGTAGATCCGGTACGATTAGTGTCAAAATTGTTATGTATACAGCTATAATCTTTTTTAGTGCAATTCGAGAGGATTTTTTGTGAAATAGTGCGAGATCTGAAGGTTTGTGGTTAAACCTAGGGTTCGGGACTAAAATTTAGATTTTTTTTTGTTCTAGCAAGACGCTCTCCATCTCTTTTGGTTGCAATAGCCCCACCTTAAACTGTGATTTCAAGGATAATAGAGGAATTTTCGTCACTGGATCTTACCACTTTTGTTTTGATTTGGTATGCTTTTTATTTGGAGAAATTCTGACGTGAAATTGGGATTTGGTGCTGCATACGGGTATAAATTAATTGTCAGGGCCAAGCTCTAGGAATGGTCTGGGTTTTACTGTCGTGTTTTCCAGAGAAGATTCGATGGGTTCTAATCTCAAATTTGGTTCTTAAGGGGTTTCCAACAGTTCAATTACTTAGTTACTGTTCATGAGTTTCATGTGGTTGTTAGGACCAAATCCTAACAACAGTCTGGATTTCTGTTTTGTATTTTTCTGAGACGATTGAATGTAAACTTTTCAGAATCATGGAGGCCGTGGACACTGTTGTACAACCCTTGAAGGAGTTTGCGAAAGATAGCGTCAGACTCGTGAAGAGATGTCACAAGCCAGATCGGAAAGGTAAGAAGGCGTGGTCTTGCTGTAAATTTTACTTCTACCTGTATGCATTTATGTTTTTAAGATGATAAAATATTTATTGGGCTTGGAATGCGTTAATTTTGCAGAGTTCAGTAAAGTGGCATTCAGGACAGCTATCGGTTTCGTTGTGATGGGCTTTGTTGGGTTCTTTGTGAAATTGATTTTCATTCCAATTAACAACATCATTGTTGGATCTGGATAGGTAAGGGGTTGTTTTCTGAGAAAACTTTTGGTTGTGATATCATTGACCTTGCATCTTCGTTCTTTTTGGATGGTCAAAACGTAAAACTTGATATGTTCTTTTTAGAAATAGGACTTTTAGGGGCAGAACTAGGACTCTTAGGGGCATAACTGCAGAGTTGAGGCATGCTTTTGGAGAGTTTAGCCATCCTTTTACTCAGTTGCTGTTTGGGCAAGGCAGGGTCTGAAAATGGAATATAGCCTCATTGGGTTTATGATATTCTGCATTATCTGGTAGTGGAACTACAACCCTTTAATAGAATTTATTTGAACCTGGCCACTAACTTGCAGTTATATGGCCAATGCATAGGAAGTGACCAGGTATTTAGGGACACTATTTATTTTTAATAATTTTGTTTATTTTTGCTCTAAATTGAAGAGCTTACTATTCAGGGATTGGGCAAGTGTTCTTATTCCAATCTTGTTTGCCTAATGTTGGACTCGTTACCATTTGGTCTGTAGTGCCAATGGATCTCTTAGATATTAGATCTTTGACAATGAATATGATATCTTAGACGAATCAAAAAGGACAATGTTATACCTAGTTGACATAAGAAGTAAATTAGAACTAAGTGGAAATGAGTGTTCATTGTTAATCTTACTACAGCTATTAGTACAACATTTTGACTTTCTTGGTCTGCATGGAGATTTGTTTCAGAATTCTGGAAATATTTTATCACATTTTAGGTTTCTAATCAAAGATATTTTTAATTTCTAGTAATTGAAATTTGGAGGTGAAATGCTGACTCTCCATTTGCTAGTTTTTTCACATGCCAGCATGGAATAGAAGGTTAGAGCACAACAAGCAACATCCAGCCTACCTAAACTTAAGTTAATGCGCTCAAGCATGTGAAGGTAAGAGAAATAATAATGAAAATACATCGATTATACAAACATAGTCTGATCCCTGCAGTTAGTTGGAACTTGCATGCTTTTCATGCGTTTGTCCCTTTGAATACCCCAAGTTCCTAGAAGTCAAAAGCCAATAGCCACTAATACCAAGGCTAAAATAAATAATATTATGTAGACCCCACTAAATTATCACAGTAAAAAGCAGAGGCCTAGTTTGAGAAACCGAGATAGCAAAATATGCATCTAAGACATGTAGAGTACAACAGCTCCGTGAAAACAGAATGTCATGAACCAAAAGGCTCTACTACCACACTGTTATACAACAAATTGAAATATGAAAATGAAAAGAAATTTAAATTTTTTAAAATCATGAATTTTGGAAATGAAATTCTATTTGAAATCTAAATTTTTAGAAATAAAAATCTGAATTTTAGAAATAAGTAAATCAGACAAGTAGATGTTCTTTTATTATTACTTCAGTCAATACATAAGTAAACTATTATGAGGAGGTGTACGTACCAACTCAGGCATAAAATCTCCAAGCCAGCACTGGCTTAAACCAACCTTGTAAACAAAATCTTCAAAAGCATTTACGTTCCCTCCATTATCAGAAAAGATAACAATTGAATAAGATGAGAACAGTTTAACATCAAACAAAGGACCTAGTAAAGATAAAGATAAATAATGTATCATTTGGAGAAGATTCCTGTCCTCATCTAGGAAAGGTAAGAAAATAAGTAAAGAATCCTAATTTAGAAAGAATACTCTCTTAAGAGAAGATAGGATTTGAACTTTAAGAGATATACTATTCCCAAAGCCTATCCGAGCCATTCAAATACACCCAGTGATCTTCTCCATATCATAATATTCATCATTTTTTTAATACATAGCTCAAAATAGTGAAAAAGCTTCAATTTTTAAAGAGCACAATGCATTAAACAGCCACATTTAAGATGTCCAAGAACTTTAATGATAATTATCCTTCTTGGCAATCAAACATCAGGCGTGCAATGTTATAATATATAAACTTATAACTTAGGGTTCCCAAATAAACATAGTGTACATAGGTGTATGTATATTTGACTCTCATAAGTCATAACAAACAAGAGTAGATTAACTGTGTTAAACAACTCTTCATGGCCCAACTTTAACATCCTAAAATTTGAGATTTTTGCCGTATCATGCAATAAACACTAGAAACTGCATCCCTTAGTTAAAAATCTAAATCTACAATATTCTGTCAGTGAAAACAAGTACCAATCAAGCCAAATGGAGATTACTAATTGTATTTGTTGAGATACAATTAAAGGATAGCTGTTTAATCCATAAAATGGAGTAGATTGCATTCTTCTAATTGATCTGGCTATATCCACTTACGTTCTACCTTTATTGTATCTTTTGTACAACTGGATTTTTGCCACTTATTTTGTGTCTAAAAAGTGATGGATGATTATTGCTGAATTTCACCTTCATCATTGCCTCATGAATTGTGGCTAGGTATTTGGTCCAACTGTGTTGCTCAAATCATTATGATGTTTTTTCCTTATGTAAACCAATATGGGCGTTTGCTTAAGTAGATTATGCAAAATTATTTTAGTTGATGTCAACACAGTTGAACCAAACACACACCAAGAATCAATATGTATATTTCCCTCAATATACAGCCCCTAAAAAGCAGCCCGATCAAAAGAAGAAAACAATTTAAAAAATTGAAAAAAGTTGGGTTTTAAGGGGAGGATCGCCCAGGTTCATTGGTGTTTGACAGTACCTTGGAAGGTGCCACAGGGCTTTCAAATCAGAATCACAACTGTGTTTGAATCAGACCCAATTCTTGCTAGGTTTTCCGACGAACTGGTAAATTTGGTATTTACTTCTTAAAATTTCAGTTGCTTTCAATTTGTTTACACTATTTTAATATCTATTACCCCCACAGTCCTCTGAATTTAAGAAAATTTTGTGTCCTAGAAACTTGCTGAAATTTTGCTAATTGTAAAGGAACTTTGTGGAGCAATGCATCTGTAGGGTTTTACAGAAGTCTTTTGAGTAGCATATTTTATGTAAAAGATTGCATCAGTTAGTTGCAGTGACTGTCTTCATCTTTGCAGAATATATTTGGATTCAGATGATTTAATTGGAACAAAACATGACATTTAACATTTTCATATACAAATTATTAACACCACCTCACCACATTTAATCACAAAACATACACCATCAAGCATAGAACATCTCTTAAATTAGAAACCATGACCAATTGTTACTTTGGCCAAACTTTGTCTAGAATTTGCATGGGGCCTTGCCTGGGCATGTTCCACATTAACATAGTTGATTTAGAAGGCCATATCTGAGAGCTTTCTAATCGGTTAATATTCCTGGGGTTTGGTGTCATATGTTCTTTAGTTGGTGTTTCTGCTAAATCTATTGCTGAATAGTTATACATGGCCTTTGAATTTATAGTTGTTTGCTTTCAACAATACATCCATCTGCCAAATCTTGAAAGCCATGAAGCAAATAGGATAATAATAGATTCATTTCATTCAATGGAAATTTGGAAATTTCTTCCTGATATCTAGAGGCAACATCTTGTTCTTGAGTCAGAACTTCACCTCTGTCAAGTTTTACAACACTGTTTAGCAACTTTATTTCTGAGTTTTTAGGGCTGGCATTTAAGACTGGAAATGCAAATTCATATCTCTAGGTGCAAGCTGGTCTTCAGGCATCCTGCGATCCATCTAGTCACTGCTTTGGATTACTGCTAATCTTGGGTATCATCATTAGGATTCTAACTGCAAAAGTATGATCTCAACAGACTGTTGATTCCTTATTATATATTTTTTTTCTAACTGTATCCCAGATTGATATTTGAACAAGGCTTTTCTACCCAGAAGCAAAAATATGTAATAAATTTGTTCAGCCTTCCCAAGGCTTCTTCCTATTCAGCTACAGAACTCTTGAATTTAGAAATTCCATAGAATTGATGTCTCAACAACATTTTTAAGATATGTATAAAAGACAATATTGCCCACGGAGTATTTACAACACTGTTCCTGTCCATCAAAACTTAAACCAACATGCTCAAGATTTTCAAAAAATATCTGATTTCGGGGCTACAATTAATTCTGAACCCTTGTAGAGAAGATGTATATATAAGCATATTGTAAGTGGCTATATATGCATTCGCCAATGTGTAAAAGCCCATTTATACGAGCATGCTGGAGCTCTAAGTAATAAGAACAAGATCTTTCATAAACCAAACCATGGCATCTGTGGTTCATCCAGCTTCAAGTAAATATTGACTACCATATCCATCACCAAAGAGCTTACCAATCACTATATTTTTGTCCCACAATGTGCTCAGCCAATATTCATTCTTGTTCTCTGAAATTCCAACCTCTACATCACCAAACCAGATGATTTGGTTATATTAGGTTTCTTGAGGGTTCAAATTGTTGCCAAATTTTGAGTGCCCTCTGGATCTGGTGCCAGATGGAGTTCTCTTGAAGTATGGCCTTAGGTTAGAACATCTCCTCGTAGAGTTCCTCTCACCCTAGCACTTTGTTATTGTAATGGAATGTACTTTTGAGGCTTCGGCTTTTGCATGTCAATCTAATTTCTTTCTTTCATTTTTACTTTTTCTTTTTGTACTCATGCGTTCAGGTTGGTTCATACTCCTTATGTTGCTGCATGCTGCAGATATGACAGTAGCTGGCCCCTTTATTAATGTTTCAAATGTTACTTTCAATCCTAAAACTTCTTAGGTTCAAATATAAATTTATTGGGCTTTCAATATAGTTAAGGGACCAGTTTTGTAGTTGGTTTTGATAGTAGGTGGACTGTATAAAACCACTGTTTGTGCAATGCTATAGTCTCTCTTGTTCTTTCCATATTGGATATCCTCAACTGTTACCAAAATGTACACAATGCAGAAGGAGAGAAACATTACGTATGACTTAACTTTTCTTATAAGGATACTATCAATAGACCAATCCATACGGCATTGACTTGTAATGAGATGCCAAAAAGGTATGAAAAATGATCTAAATGCCAGTTGTGCAAGTACAAAAGTTTAGCAGAATCTCAAGCAATAATAGAGGCAGGCTACACAGATCTTTTCAGTGGTTGTTTCTGAATGAAATTGGCGACCATTTGCAAATTGTAATGAAGTATTCTCATTAAATATGAATTTTAGCTTTCTGCTGCAATATTAAGGGATTATGCATTTAAAAATAATATGTCGATAATTTTACGGAAACTCTTCAGTGCATATTAGATGTCATTTGACAGAAGAAAGCCCAAAATTTTTCTCAAAACTTCCGGTCCCTTCTCCAGCACCTGCTCAAACACTCAAACTAAAACAAGTCAACACTTACTAGTTTAAAAGAAAAGATTCAATTGCATCTTGTTTTTGTGCTTCAGAGGATTCATGGCAGCACAGTGTAGGAAAATAGGAGCAGTACTCCCTTCTATGCAATCTTAAAGTCAGTGTTCCTTGGGACACTTCCACAGGGCTTAAATACCCTTCCCAGACATCCCTATGTTCCCTTTTTTCTGATTGTTTGATGATGCCCCTCCATATTTCTTAAAAATGAGAATGGCCAGGGGATGCCATCATGCCTGTTGACTGTCCTGGGGACATCAGGACATCACCCAAGCAAAAACACAATAAAAAACAATGAAATGGAAAAGAAGATTCTGATTTCTTAATCATATGCTTTCATATTGGCTTGGTTTTAAGTTTTATTGCCATTTTGTATTGGGGAGAGATCAAATTAGAGGTGTGACTGTTCCCAAGAATTTCAATGTAGAGCTATAGCCAGTGGTTTGTTATCCACCTCTTTGATCCCTGAATCGGCAAATTCCCTTTATCAAGAGACAGTAAGCCTGGGAAGGAAAGGCTATATATAGCCAGTGGTTTGTTATCTACCTCCTATAGCCAGTAATTGGCATGTTTTCTTTTCAAAGAGACAGTAAGCCTGGAAGGAAAGCTTATAACCAGTGGTTTGTTATCCAGGTCCTGAGAATAGAACACTCACAAATAGATGTGAAATAATTTATGATATAAAGCACAATGTAATGAAATATTTTTATTTAGAAAGCATGGCTTAAGATAGCATTCCTATAAAAGCTGCCATGCAAGTGGAAAGAGTTTTGAAAAGAAAAAAAAAGTGAGCAAGATGGTAATGTTCCTGTATTTTTAATGCTTTGTCAACAACATGAATAAGGAAAACATTTGTTGATAACAAGCAAAAGGAAAACATAACAAGGTAAAAAGAAATAAGATATAATGAGAAGAAGCAAACAATCACGGTGCAAGAAAAAGGCCAAAAGTATAAACCAATCAATGGAATCAATGTTTTTTGGTCAATATGATGAGGGTGGATTTGAATCACCTAGATACTTTGCATTACTCCGAAAATTATATTCACACAAAAACATGTATGAAGAGAGATTAGGACCAAACAATAAGGGAGCAATCTTTTTGGGTCAACATGGTGAAAGTGGTTGTGAATCTTTCATACTTTGCATCATCCCCAAATTCATAGAACACAACAAACAGAAATTCTAAATCTTTTATGAATTTAGGTCAACATGATGAGAGTGGGTTGAACTGCCAAGGTACTTTCTATCAACTCGAAATTCATAGGAAGAAGACTTGGTAAAAGAAGTACAACATACAGAATATTGAACATATGGACAGTAGGGGCAATTTGGCACTCTTAAGATGTTATATCATTCCAAAAGTGTAGAAAAAAACAGACGAGTAGCAGAAGTATAACAATAGGGGAGGGGAAATGAATAAATAAATGTTCCTAACCCTTATGTGTGAACATGCACTAACAGATGTGATCTAGCATCCTCCACTGAGGTTTAAGAACAAAGCACAAAACATAAAACAATAACAAAGAGGCATAAACAAAATGGATTTAACCAGTATAGTCAGTGTATGCCTCTTCTTTAAGGAAGTCATAATCCTTGAAATCATTGTATTTCCTCTTCCTCATCCTATCTTCATCTCTGTCATTGCAATAAAGCATGTACCATTGTTTATATAAGTTTTTAAAGTTGAGGGTCCTTGGGTCACTCTTTTAGGTTGAAGGTTAGGGTTTTATTTTAAATTTTTATTTTTTATTTATTTTTTAAAGAGCAGTGTTTCTAAATGATGTGGGGGATGTCTTGCTGTTGCTCCAGAGGGGAACATTCCCAGGGATGTTGTCGCATCTGCAGGACCATCATGGGGATGGGCTCCTATGGTGGTGCTGCCTGGAGGGGGTGGAGTGGTGGGGGTATTTTGCCTGTCTCGCTATTCCCATGACTTTCCCATTCCCATAAGTGGGATAAAAACCAGGATGCATCTTGAGCAAACATTGATTGTAATGCAACTCTAATTGTATTTGTTTTTTTCACTTTTCGAATTGAAGTTTTCTTTGATTTTGTATGAGATTAAGATTATATAGAAAGCAGCTTTTCTCTCATGCTGGAACTTGAAATTTTGACATTTTATATCATTTGCAGGGGATTCAAGAAATGATGATGGGAACTGGCATATACATGCATGATTGGAGAAGATTGATTTATGCTGTTTGTAACGCCAGATTTCTGTTTTCTCCTTGTATTCTATGGATACAAAACATTTTTGTACTTTTCAAAAGGGCATTTTCATATGGATTTTGAAATACTTACTTCATATGAAGATATTAGAATTAATCAGAGTGGTATAGAAGGAAAAATTATCACTCTATGATGATCCTTTTTTGGCATCAGCAGGTTGAGTTTCTTTTATGTAGAGCAATTTCATTTTTTGGATGTTCAGTGGTGCAGTTTACTGGTTGGAAATTAACAGAGGGATGTTTTCAGTTTTTGCTTATTGATTTGATTTCAATAATTATGAGGTTTTGCCTGTGTGGCTTGTGTCTTTCTGATTTCCATCGTAAGGTTTTCTCATTCTTTAGGATATTTGATTCCAATAATATTTCTTTCCACTTTCTGATAATTAGATATTGTGCATGTTTACTTAATATAGAATATCAATGTCTACTTGATTGAATTAGGTAGTGTGAACAATCCCTGTTATATTCATATGAATTTCTTGCATTTAATATACTTTGTTCCTATAACACATCTGGTAATGAGATACAGACATGTTATTTTGTATAAAAAAGGGTTTTTGTTTTATGTACCTAAAAAGTACAGGGTCAAGTTTAAGAGATCCAGATTATCAGTGCTAGTTGACCACTGGTTTATAAACCTAATCCAACTTTTTGATGGCAGACTCCTATCTATAACTAAGTTGCCTAAGTCTTCACACTCTGCCTGTACAAAACCCACTTTCTCTGAATGAACCGAATTCTCAATGAACTGAAAATACAACACAATAATAAACTGGGGTTATCAAAAACGGCAAATTTTAGAGTCCACAAAAGAAGACAGAGCATACAGGGGACTATTCAAGCTTGTGGACTTGCTGGAGGTGTTCACCAAAGGGCAGTGATCAGCAAAGAACATTGAACTGCATTGACTTTAATTCTTCCTGGCATTCCTGATGTATTATCCGTTGATACAACTTTCAATGTCTTGCAACTCACCTGATCTTGATGTTGCAGAATAGAATTGGGTCTTCTTACACAATACAAACAAGTCCTTCAATCTTCAACTACACTGGAAATTGTCCTGTTTGCCCTCTTGACTTAGTAAATTCATATTTAAAATATGTTGAATTGAGTCTTACTTACTTCAAAAGGTTGAAGTATTAGTACTCAAACTAGGGTCTGTGATCTGTCTTCCATGTCTTAGCCAAGTTCTTATGTTTCTGGCACAGCTCATTTCCCATTGTCTTTATTGTTTAGACAAACATCCTCTATTCTGTTATGAAGATTAACTCCAAGTGCAGCAGACTTATCAGCTGTTTTATCCAAGGAAATTAAGATAAGACTCATTTCAAATCCATCTAGTAATATTTCTATTTCTTCCCTGTTATTAGTAGCATCTTTCTGAATAGAGGGAAAAACATTCACAAAAGGATCTCTACAAACAACTCCTGCCACAGCAGGACCTTGGTTCCTTTTGCAGCTCGATTGACAATCAACTTAATTATGCAATTTGGAGGACAGATCCATCCTAATTGCATTTTTTGCCCCCTTTTGTGTTTTTCTTCTGGTGGAGATATTATATGACAGTACATTAAGCTAAATCAGAATTCTATTCCAGTCTTACCATAATTCTTGTCTTTACATTGAATACTATTCTGTTCACCTTTGCTCATACTGCACAGTTTGTAAGAATTTTTACCTATGATCTAATGCTTTGTCTTGTTCGCTAAGCTGGTTAGCCCTCAGATCTAGTCTGAAGCAGTCTTACAGAGAGTTAGGAGAGATGCAGTTATGCCCAAGCATACCAGCTTGGTTAGTCCGCTTTGCATAGGTAGAGTTAAAAATAACATTGTTTTGTTGATCACTGTCGTCCCCAGGGCAATTGCACTTGATGTACCTTAAATACCTAAGAAACGCCTTTGTATATTATTAAGAGTGTTTTTAAATGCCAACAAATAAAAACTTATAGCCTTTTTGATGGCCTTCTACTTTCCAAATGGTTTTCCAAATCATGTTAAGGTTGGGATTAGCCATGGAATAACATCCACTCTTAACTTTACACCTTGTGTCATTTTTTAATTTTTATCTTGACGCAAGAAGCCTGTTGCTTCTTCTAGGATTGTGAGTGGAATTTGCTGCCCTTCATTGTGAAGGGTAAAAATATTTTGATTAAGTTTTATCAAGGATGGAATTTTAGTGCTTCAATCTAAGTAAAGTCTGCAAGGTATTACTTTTCTCTTATTTTTGTTTGTGAATATGTTGTTTTGAAAGCTTTCCATTTTTGAGCCAGTTACTGTTTTGAATTTCTGACAGTCACTTTCTATTTGCTTTCACTGAATATATATAGATATCGTCTGTTCTGTTATGATTAACCCCAAGATTTTCAGAGCTATGGGCTGATTTAATCCCGAAGATTGCTAGAATTATTGGCTGCATTCAACTCCAAGATTGTTAGAAATGTTGGTTGATTCAACTCTTAAGATTGCCAGAATTATCAGCTATTTCATTTTTTTCCCATTGACATGCTTAATCTGACCTTGAAAGAATGGTCAAGTCTCATTGATCGTAAGGCATGCCCTGGAACTGTTTTGAATTAAATCTTATCGAGGATGAAGTTTTAGTGCTTTTAACATATGTGTGCCAGTTCCCATTGTTCTCTTATTCTTGTTCATGAGTATGTTGTTTTGAGAGCTTTATATTTCTGAGCCAATACTGTTTTGAATTTCTGACAGTCATTTTCAATTACTTTCACTAAATAATACAGATATCCTCTGTTCTGTCATGATTAACCCCAAGATTTCCATGGTAATGAGCTGATTTAACTCCCAAGATTTCTATAATTATTGGCTGCGTTATAACTCCAAAGTTAATCAGAAATGTTGGCTAATTCAATTCCAACATTGGCTGGAATATCGACTATTTTATTTCCCCCCTATAGGCAAATGCTCAATATGAAATTCAAAGAATGGTCAAGTCTCATAGATCTTCTAGGGGATGCCCTACAACTGCCACTTGGCATTTCACTTTTTTCCTTATTGCATGATGCCATAAATAATGATCTTAGTATTGTTCCACTCTCAGACTGTCACTGTGCAAAATTCAATTCTTTTCTAGCAATTCCCTAATTTCAGCTTTTTTGTGTTGCCGAGAGGCGTTCTACGGTATCAGTTAGGGTGCAGACCATGATGTCTGACTGGGTAAGTAAAAACTATTTAGAGCCAACATATATTTAAAAAATAAAACAAAAATTAGAAAATAAGTTTTTAAGTAAATAAAATAAATAAAAATAAAATTAAACAATTATTAAGTAAATAAAATAATTAGAAAATAATACTTAATAAAAAAATAAAATAACAATTTTTAGAATATTAAATAAATTTTAAAGTAAATAAAAGTAGCTTTTCAAATAGAAATAAAGTAGTCAATGTTACTAAAATATATTAATAAATAAAATAACTTATAAATAAATAAGAATAACTCTTCAAAAAAAAAATGAAGTAAACAATGTAAAAATAAATTTAAAATTATAAAAATTCTAAAGGGAAAATAATATTATTCTTTAAAGAAATAAAACAATTAATTATAATCAATTTTCACAAGTCATAGAGTTTATTGCTGAATTGTTTCTGGATTTGATTGTGTAAGTAGTTTTTGCATAATGATTTGGATCACACTTTGAGAATCATCATCAGGATGAAGTAGAGACCTCATTTTTCTCCTTGTGCTCTACTTCATCCTGATGATGGATCAGGAGTGTGATCTGAAACGTTATGCAAAAACTACTTACTCAATCAAATCCAGAAACAATTCAGCAATAAAATAAAACAATTCAAGACTGATATCTCTTAGCATTTTTTAGATAGATGTATTGAAAATATCTTATACTAATTAGTAGCATTCTTTAAATTTAGAGAGAATAATTGATGTTACCAAGATTAACTCTGAAAATGCCTCTTGCCTTTGTTCGGCTTGGTTCCTACTTGGAGCTCATAGAAATTCAGCAGAAGCACATGTCCTTTAAGGGAGATATGCCAACCCTGTGGCTTTTTGTTTATTGCAAACCTTTCTTATAATTCTGGCCGTTTGGAGGTTTCACACTAATTTTTTCTTGAATCTAAATTATGCTCCAAAATTCCACCATTTTGTGTTTCGTTGTTGAAATTTTGCCAATATTGCCCAGGGAAATGCAACTTTCTTTTTCCTGTATTATGAGTGCCCGGTTCTATCAGCTGATTAGTTCTCACCAGCCAGCGGGAGTACTCCATAGCTCTATACTGCTAAAACCATAAGCAACCAATGGATGATCAATATCCTCCTTAAGGCCTGTAAATATATTTTGAGACTAATGAAACATATTTTTATTGTTCCGAGTTACAGTTCTTTTATTAATTGCCATCCAATTGAAATTTCAACCTTCGGAAGGTTGCACCGACCTAAGCTTGGGAGCAATATCCACTCACAGGCATTACAAATTATTGTGACATTTCCTTCCCAACAAATTTGCATGTGGATTTTCCAATTGGATAATATATCCCAACACCGCTGCCGTTCAAGCCTTCCATCTTCTTTGAACTAGTACTGGTATTAATCCTTGACTCAACAGCCTATACTCTGTAGCAATAGTCCCTCAAGTTTAGGAGCTCTGCCAAGACGCTACTGTCACAACAAACACCTTGGAAATATTCTTGGTCTCCTTGTCAAACATTCCATCTTTGATGGGAACAGATAACGTCTTTGCATGATGGTAATATAATATTAAAAATTTGAGTAGGATCCATGTTAAACAAAGTATTTATGTCATACTCCATTGGAAGAGTCACTTGGAACCATTTTCTATACAATTTGGTCCTGTTCTTTAACCTTGACTCTAAATTTGTTCAGATTCTCCAATCTTATTTTAAAGGGTATATACCCAATTTAACCCAGTAACCGTCATACCTGCTGGAGGCCCCCAATTCTTTTAGCACATGATATCTAACGTAGTCAACCCAATTCTTTGTTCACAAGATTGCTACCTTGTAATTAAGCTTGCTGCTTCAGTTGACATTTGTTAATGCTTGATGGTTAGATTCTTGTTTCAAGGTCTTCATTTAATGTTTTAATATTCTTGATGTGTAATTTATTTGTTAATTTTCAACGACTTAATTTATAAATTTTCTTTTATTTTCTCATGTATGATTCGTAGAGAAAGGAACAGGAGTTAGTGGCAACATTTTTTGAACTCTATAACCGAATCCATAGAACTTGAGTGGTCTTTGTAGAGAAAAGAACAGGAGTGGGCTACAATACTTTCTATATTAACTGAATCTATAGAACTTGAGTGGTCTTCACATTGAATTCAAAGTTATGCAAAGGAATTTTTAGTTACTTTTCATAGTTTAGATTCGTATTGTAATATTACAAGGAAGTTTTTTAAAATTGGAAATTTGCTGATGAGAAATACCAAGTTCATACACGATTATTTAAAGAGATGCATTGAACTTTGTTGATAATTTTTTTTATTTCATTGAAAAAGAGAATAATTGTTGATGAGATGACACAGTTAAATTTTAGTTTGTTTTACATTGCCCGATAATTTCTTCTATATAGTAAGAAATCTACTAGTATAACATCTGGCTGTCCATCCACTTGATTGAAGTGGGTTTGTTTGGTCAACCTTTTATGCATGGTAATGTATTACTGCTTCATGTCTAGATTCTACTATTCATCTAGGAATGAAGTTCAAAGGTATGCGTGATCCATTTAAAGCGGCGTATAGATCTAACTTCTTGTTGTAATGATGTGCACAATCCGACAAAGTTGTGCCAAGTTCTATCATTATTTCTACAAGCAATACTTACTTCATTCCCTACACTATCTCATGCTTAGCTTTGTGCATTTTAGCATCTTCAAACTCTTCATACGTTGGCAAAGTGAATATCCTTGTCATTGGCTCATAATGAATTGATGGTGGTGGCAATAGTGGTACTATGTTTTTGTTAACATTCTATCTTGTCATCTTTTACTAGAATTTTTGGAAGTGTATATTCTTCCACTAGATTTTATTGAACGTATTTTCTTTATCTTGTAAATTCATACCTTAAAATCTTTCAAAGGATGTGAACACTTCCAATTTTTTCTAAACATAAAAGTATATTTGAAACTTTCAAATAAATGTACATGAAGTAATCATATTTTTAAGAGATTAATATTTTGATTGTTTTCTTTCATTTGGAATTCTATTGAATCCATCTTTTATCACTAAATGAATTTTCTATTACTAATTGTGAGTTCATATTCTTAATGAATCCATGGTCACCTTCTATATGTATTCTCTTTGGCAATATTCTTTTTGAACTTTCTTCTTCTCTCTTGTCCTTTGAAACCTTTTATTCCTTGCATGGTTGAGGTTGATCCTCTCATTACTAATTAACATGCCTTAATAAATCTCTTGAACATACATTCTCTTGAATCACTCGTCAATTGGGGTTCCTACTTTTATTCATTCTTTGGCAACACACTTTCTTTCTTCTCTTTGACCAATCATACCTTCACTTTCATGGCACTTCATAATCCATATTGTTTAATTGTCCATTCCAATTGATTCCATTCCTTGATAACAATTAAGTTCTTTCTAAAGAATGAATTTCGTTTGATGAACTATCCTTCTCATTTGTTAAGAAACTTTGCTTTTGCTTCTCTAAGAATTGGCAACAACACAAATTGCAATAGGTACCTATTGAACACTCCTTGCAAGAGTTAATCCTCAATAGTAGTCCATACTTTGTTAGTTACAACTAGTTTAAATTTTTTCATTTCACTCTACTCCACATTTATATGACTACATTCAACATTTATATGACTACATTAAACATTTATATGATTGCATAAGAAATCTTTTAAAGAATTCACATAGATCATAATAATGATTATCATGTGGCAATGTAACCTTTGTTGGTGATTGCCACTTGACAAATTAGATCACTATCTTTTGAAACAAAATTTCTATGTTCTTATGTGAAAACTCACATACCATATTGCCACATCTTTTAAATGAGGAGATTCAATTGCCACATTTTCCTCAAAATGATAGAAACACTCTTACATCAAAACAAAATTATTGACTCTTATCTAATATCTAAAGAATTATGAGTGTCCTAGCCATTCACTATTTACAAAGACTAATATTTAGGTCTTAGTTTGCTTATCTAAGTGGAGCCTTGTGACCAACTATAGACTAATACACAACTTTGTGTTATATTCATCCATCATACAAAATAATCATTGATCCACGATTAATAACATTTCATGCCATACTTTAACCAATCATTTCTTAACCACAAGTTAGTTGTTAATCACCATATCTTAACCACAAGCTAGCCTTAGTCTAATTGATCATATCTTAACCAAAATCTATAACATTAAAATGGTGATATTCCACTCATTAGCTGACTGACAATCACAAATGACTCTCTACTTCACATGACTCTCTTACAAAATATTTGATTTGTAAAGTTCATTAGTCTACCACGTGTGTCCCCTATAAGTGAGTTTGATTAAATGGAATGTAGAGGGGTATTTGTAGGCATCCTCATGGCTAGGGGTATTTGTAGTAAATCCTTTCATGGTGTGTGACCTTGCCATATGCCCCATCCCCCTTGCAATAATGACAACAATATATTGGTAATCTTTAACACATGATAGCTAGGTGGGGTTGGGCTTAAACAACATAAACTAATTGTTGACCACTTAGTGTGGCTTTTGTGGGGCTCTCTTATTTTGTTCATTGTTCTCGTCTTTGTTAGTTGATAAGGCTGCAAAAATCCTTCTAAGGCTATACATTATTGGTAGGAGGTCAAATATTTTTGTTTAAAAGTAAGCAAAAAACTTGTCTCTAGTTCAAGTATGTGGTAGCTCTAAAACCTCGATGTTTCTAGTTCTACTTTTCCTTACTTTATATATATGTATTATATTATATAATTTATATATATTATTTATAATATATTGGATATATTATATTCTATAAATTTTTATGTATTATATAATCTAATTTATATAATATATAACATATATCATTATCTTACTATTATCTTATATTATACTATATAATAGCTAGACTCTACAACCTTTGCCAACATCCTCCCTATGCCAAATGGGAGTTTTGGAATAGGGTATGGACATCCATCAAAGCATGAAGGGTAGAGGAATTTTGTTAGAGGTAGTTATAACTACTTTGGTAGACATTTATACAAAATGTAGAACACTTTACATATTCTAAAACCTACATATTCAACTTCTAGAGTAGTTTTCATACCATAAGTAATTGCAACTACAATTCACTATACAAATTATTGAAGATATATGAGATTAAGGGAGTTGAGGAAGGTTTACATGAGGTATATGCGTAGGTTGATTTTACTCAAGATCTCATGTTTGGACTCGAGACTTCTTTATTGCTAAAAATCCTAGTGGATGTGAGGCTCTTTGTAATTTTAACTTCATATAATTTCAGTTCTAGTTTTTTATAGGGGCAACATTTAGACTCCCACTTAGACGATACATAATACTGCATGATTAAATCTGGTCAATCGATGACTTAGATTACACTTGATAGAGTAATTAATAGAGTTTTGTCTTGACTTAGGACTCTTTCCAACACCTCTTTCCTCTTGGGGACATGTCAATTAGAGATTATCTCTAAGACATCCATGGTCAATAATTTTCTTGAGAAATTGATGATTAAGGGTTATTAAGACTTTTAAACAAAATTAGGCTTCATTATTACAAAGGAAGCTACCATCAAAGGATAGCCTTGATTGAGAACTTCTCATGAAGGGACTCTAAAACTTTTTATAATTAATTCAAGCAACAAGTTCCTATACTTATTTTTTTTATACTTTAGATCATTGAATCTTGCAAAGAACCATAGGATAGTGGTTTCAACCTAGTCTATTAGAATTTACCTCAAAGAGTTTTGCTAATACTTCCTTTGATGATTTATCCATGGGGTTTACATAGTTAGATCTTAATAAATTTTGACCTATGTAGGGCTACACTTTATTGTTAGCTTAGGAGTGACCTTGAACACCTATCAAGAAGGTTTTTGAACAAGGAATGCGTCTTTAATAAAACCTTATATTTGATAATAAATTGAGGTGCATTTTATATATTTTTCATTATTATTCTTACAAGTTTTTCACAAGCCATATTTCTATGATCACTTTCCTAGTTCATAATTCATTCAAGTGCTTGATGTAATATATTTTAAGTGTTGGAATTAATTTGATAGAATTCATCAAGTTCTTGTTCTTTGATATAGACTTACTCTAGTTATTGTTTTCCTTATGAAATTTAATGGAACACTCATGTGATTGTATTCAATTTTGAAGCTCATCATATGCTACTTAAAGTGCACATCTACACCTACTTGGAAAGATAACATCCATCCTAATAATGCAGGATAATTTTTTTTCCTACTAAAAACCTACAAAACTAGCTAGAATCCTATTGTGTCTTGCATACACCTCATTTTTTTCAAAAAGAAATGATGAATCCCTTTTTATTTATTTTCAAGTTTACTGATCAAATGTTCTCCTAGCTTTAAGTGTTCTAGTTTTTCTTGGTTCTTGATGAGTTGATTAGATTGTAAGACCTAAACACTTGAGCTAGTTAGAATTTTTCCTATACGAGGTATTAGTTTTTTGGTATCAAGATGTGATTTGGGTTCTCAAATGCACCTCTTGTTTGCATTTTCTTTCTTAACCAATCTCCCTATTACTATCGTTAGAATTCTTGAGCTAGGATTCTTGATTTGAGTATTTAAGGAGATTTTCAAACCTTCATTCTAAAGTATTATATAATAATAAGATAATATGGAACGAATGACACAATTTCAGATGACCATATATAATTATATAATATATAATATATAATAATGTATAATATTATATTATATAATACAATAATATATAATATTATTATGCTATATAATATATATAATATAATATCATAATAAGACAATGAATATATTATGTATATCATATTGTATATTATTTAACATAGATTATATTATATTTATAATATAATATATAATATCATATAATCTATATTAAATAATATACAATATGATAAACATAGTATGTATCATTGTCTTATTATTATATTACATATTATTTGGGTTTTAAAGCTACTAGATACTTGAGCTAGAGATAGTTTTTGTGCAGCCTTCTAAACAAAAAAAAATGAGCTCCTAACGAATACATGCAATCTTAGAAGGATTTTTGCAGCCTTATAAACTAACAAAGATGTAGATCAAAAGAAACAACAAATGAGAACGAAGGGGAACAACAAACAAATTAGGGAGGCCCCTACATAAATCACACTAAACGATCAATACTTAGTGTGTGTTGTGCAAGCCCATCCATTAAATGACATCTAATTTTCATCCACTTGTCTATCATTATCTTTGACCCATGAAAGCTAAGTGGCATCCAATTGTTATCTACTTGTCCATCCTTATTTAGAATATCCAACACTTAGCCGCCTTTCCATCACTTTGTTGATATTTGATTATATTTGTTTAACCACAAGTATGGAAGATGCTTGAATCACCATGAATACAACACCAAAACTTAAGTTGGAAAATAATGTTGCATCATATTGGAAACTAAATCGAATACAAAGTTGGGCATTGTCAAATTAAGTCACATTTAAGTTGTTTAAATGTTAGAAAATTGAAGGGATTATTTTCAGATGGGAAACAAGGAAATACTAACAATTATATTGAGATGGGAAACAATGTCCTCTTCTTGATGATGAATCACTGAATGTAATTCGAAATATAGATTCAAATAAAACATACACAGTTAAAACCAAAACCAGAAACACAATAATTCATTTTTAATTCGACCTAACTTTAGAACAGTATATGAAATTCAATGTTAAGTCACCATTACGTCAGTATTAAGACATCAATATTGGATCTTGACTCACAGTGACGTAAATTGTGGGCAACCTGTATGTCAAACACAAGAAAATGACATTCTAACTGATATCATTGAGACTTTCGGCGAACGTACTCCAATCCGCACAAACCAGTTACAATTCAGTCAGTTTTACGTCGTTGTTCGACTGAAAATCCGATACTTTTCTTGATCAAGGAAAACTCTACAATTTCATTTAAACAAATGGATCTTGACTTCAATGCGACACTTAATTTGTCTTCCTTATCTGTTGGTTGATAATGTACACCAATCCCAATTCTCGCTTGAACATCCAAAACTAAGCAGCTCAGCAGTTGAACAAACAAATCTAGGGGCGTTAACACTGGTGCAGAATCCACTTCCCAAGCTAGTGGAGTTAGTGAAAGGAATAATATCTGATTTTCTGTTCAACAACTTATATAATAGTTGACCTGCAAACGTACCGCCAGGGAATGAAAAGAAAAGTGCTTCGTCGTTGGTAAAGCTTCACCATTGCTCGATCATGGGGTTTTGGTATCTGGTTCAAATTTTATTGTATAATAGTATGTAACTTGCTTGTCTTGACACACTTTATTTAAAATATTATACAATTTTAATGGTTAGATTGTCAAATAGTGAATGACAATTTTACATATCATTTTTATCGAATATAATAAATGATTGCTTTATGATTTTGATTCTTGAATTTGGTTATTGTTTAATAATAGTTACTTTGAGATATTTAGAAGTTAAATTTTGTGAATAAGAATAAGACAAATATTTGCCATTCTTTGATGTGGATGAGGTATAAAATTGTTACTACTATTTGACCATTACACTAGATGATGTTTAAGTAAAGTATTTTAAATATGTATTTCTATTTCTTTACTTAAAATGTTATAATCTAAAATAAATAATTAATACATATTTAAATTCAACAATGGGAGTTTGAACCAACAAACAAATGTTCAAATTGTCTAATAAAGTTTGATTATATTTGAGACTCAAATTAAATTACATTCAACAATACACTCAACAGTATTTATTGTGTTAGAGTAATCATGCATTAGGTAATAATTAATTAATATTTAATTGATTATTAGTCTAATTTATTTTCATTCACTTAAACTAAACTTAGGAGTTCTTTATTTGGTTGACTAAGTGCTTTTATATGTTAACTGAAGTGAGCTATTATTAATCATTCTGTCTTTTTGCATGTGATGTTAACACTTGCCCTGATCTAATCCCTTTATCATTTAGGGTTGCTCCTATATAGTTCTCAACCCTCATTGTATTATCTCTTTGAGATTTACTCTTCTATTCACTCGAACTCTCAACCTTTGAGGACTTTTTTTTCCTTGAAGTTTCTTGCGGTTCTTCTGTAGCTTTTTTCTTGTTGAGAAATTCTTTGTTTGCAGGTCTCTTACATGGAAGGTGTCTTTGTTCGTTGTTTGATCTTGTGGCTCGTGGTTTGTGTTTTTTCACAATTCTAATATATTGATCATTGATTGTATCTAAGTAATAATCTGAAGTTGAAAACAAAGTTTGATGAGTAATGATATTAAAACCATTTGGCTAGGTTGTCTGTCAAAAGGACTTGTTGAAAAGTTAAGCGCACAAAGGAAGTCACAAAATTAAAGGACACATGGATGATAATAGCTAACCATGAGTCTAAATAAAAACCCCATTTAAGGGTTGAAAGAAGATTGAACAATAAAGAAGATGATATTTAAAACGCTAAGATGATAATGGAAAAGAGTTGGTGCTAAGACAAGCTATGACATGGGAACATGTTGTAAATTTAGGATATTGGTAATTTTGGTTTGAAATAATTGAAGGATTCAAGGTATTACATTTGCCATCAACTGAATTTTAAGATATCATATTGTTAATGGAATCAAACAATATAATAGGGTGAGTGAAAATGTTGGTTCCACATTTTAAACAAACTTGAAAATTAAAGTTTTTCATAGTTGGAGTAAAAATTTAAACAACTTACATAAAAATATTAATATGATGTCAAAATAAAAATTGTATGATTTTGCTTCTAGTTTTCAAATATGTAAATCTATTCTAATACCAAGGTGCTAAAAGTTGGTTTAGTATATGATGTAGAAAAATAAATTTTTAAAAATTGTATGTTTTGGACCAAAACATATATGTATGACTGACATAATCAAAATATTATTCTAGTTTCTTTTGTGGAAAAATGCATATGATAGTGAAGTTGGTTAGGATATTTTATTTGTAAATTTTTAATAAATAGTTATGTTTATTATTATTTTTTTGGCCTTAATTTATGTTTTCTAAATCCCCTTATGTACAACCAACATAATTTGAGCTAAATTAATTGTAAAATAATTTTATGAATCACACAGAAAATGATATCTATAATGGTCAGAAATATGTAATTAAAAAAAAAATCAAAATCAAAAGTTATTAAAAATAGTAATAGACTGCTCACCCTTGAATTGTCTTAGTCTCCCATTGCTTACTCCATAGTACCATACAACATTTAAGACAAATTGAGACTCTAATAATGCTTCTTCTGAGCAGAAAAGTTGTAAAAACAACACAATGAAATGTTACACGTAACCAATACAAACTGTCAAGTCTTGCTAAATCAATTGTAAAAACATCACAATGAAATGTGAAAGAAGATGAGGCACCATCTAGTGGGAGGCATAATTGCTTTTATAAATAGTATTTTCTCTACTCATAAGGTGGTTATTGACTAAGAATCAATGATAGAAACTTTTTTGGTGTTTTGTTCTACTTAAAGATATGATGACTTTGAGGAAAAATACCAATTTGTTCTTGGCAGAACATGTGTGTGTTTATCCTTAAACACATCATAATCCATATTTCACTCAAAACATCAGTTGCATGAAATAATTATGTTTTATTTAAATAATAAGGCCCTCCATTCATATCAAGTGATGGGCCATTTATGTATTTTGATGTGTAATCACCTGTAGAATAATTTCATAGAAGACACACCTTTCCAATAATATATCTACTATGAAAAATTGTCCCAAAAGCTACATAATATTTTTGGTTCATGCAATTATATTAAAATTATGCTTGTGTCACCAAATTTTCTAAATATCTTATGTGGCATGGCTTAATAAACAAGTAATGTTATTTAATAGAGAAGTACATTCAATGTTTTCGGTTGTGATGTTGCACTGTTGATCTAGATTGTCTCAAGTAATGAAATTCTTTTTACTTCTAATAACATGGCCTTTTTTCAACTACATCATGCAAGATTAATCCAATCCCATGATATATAGAAGCCATCTATTAGACAATATTATTGAGCTCAGAGACTTTCAGTGTATAAATCACATAATCAAGCTGGCATTAAATGTAGGCTTAAGAGTCTATAGGTTTCCAAATTCCTTTTAAGTTATGTACTATTTACCAATTTCTGGGTCCTGAAGAATTTGTTTTGTATCCCCATTGGCTTCTAAAGTTTTGTTTTGAGTCCATGTAGAGTATAGCTTGCATATTAGGAATGTGTTACACAAATATAGACTTTATTTATTAAGGTCATAAGAGTTTATTTTTAAATTTGTTTGATTTAATTTATAATGTGTAATAGGTAACTAAAATTCCATGTTTATTTAGATGTCCTTTCAGAATCCATCCGTTTTCTCAATATATTTTAATCTTCTTAAAAAATATCGAGTGTGAAGATTATTGTGGAAACAAACATGAACAAGGTCAACAAACTGAAGATTTGAGACAATAGTAGTTAGTATAAGTAGTAATGCATATTCTGGAAACAGTTGTATAAATAATAGCTCGTGTAATATATAGAAATCCTGAACACCTCTCACCAAAGTCTAGCAATGGTCATTTCCAAGACATATAGACATCCTATCAACTCATGGTTGCAGATATTGAATGATTCCACAACTCAAGACTCGATCCAAATCCACTTCAAAATCAACAGAATATTGAGCCAATTCCCATGCCTAATGAATACATCAGAAAACCCTTTTCAAAGAATCCATCCTTTCAAATTGATTGATGTCAAGAACACGAACCAAAGCATACTAAAGACAACATCGTGCACAAAATCAAGATCAAGAATTTGTACCTCCAATATACTACCATGATCTAATGAGAATTCTACAATCCATACAAGATGGCAAAAATGATGATCATATCCATATACCGCCTACTTCTCCATCTACCCATGAGATGCTTACTCCTAAATGTACACGTAGATGTTCTGCAAAAACAAGAGTCTCCTACTCTAAACATCATTATCAATGAGCAAGAGTCTTATACTTTAAATATAATTTTTTTTGGGAAACTTCTTGGTTTATAGCAATTAAGGAATAAAGATAACTCTTAAACACTAGAGGGAACTTTTTTAGTGCAAACACCAACATAGGGAGAATGTAGAGTCCTTATGATAAAACTGCTATCAATGCTACAACTATTCATAACTTCAATCATCCACGAACCATCTATCAAATCCATGTTCACCCATCGCCATCCACATTCCAAATCATCTTGATCTTGGTCGACATTCAATGTACACTTAACACTCTCTTATGGTAAATTTCTTTACATGGGTCGTTATCATTCACTGTACCCACCATTATCTGAGCCATCAACTATTCTCCAAATTACCATCCACACTCCAAATTGTAATCCCTACCATCCTTTACATGCCTCACATATCCATTCATCCATTCATTTATCCATGCATCCACCCATTACATTCCATACACTACTACAAACTAGGGGAAAATACTTACATCTTGCTTCAAGAAAACATCATGATCTATATCTATCAACTCATAATATAAATCAGTATTTGTCTATTTAGAGGATTATGCCATCTTAGTTTACACATACATATATTCTTTACATAGAATAAAGGAGTATGCAAAAAATGCTAGAGGTGTTCTCTATATATTACAAACAATTTGTATTTAATTCAAACAAAATTGTATATATTGTGGAGTACACAAAACATGCCAAAGGTGTTCTCTATATATTACTGCCATTTTCTATATAATTCGAATAGGATGGAATGAACACATTGTATGTTTACTTTATTTTGTGATAGAGATGGTTATACACCCATTATCTTTTTGTAATGTCTATTTTTTGTTGTGAGATTAAAATATTGTTTGTTCTCCTAGTGTCTACTTGTATCTCCAAAAAAATTGTTTGTTCTGGTACTATGTTGCCTATATCTCCAAATATGTAGTAAATCCACTTTGTACAAATATACAAACAATATTATACAAGTGGTAAACCGTACGTCACTCCCCTTCTTACTTCACTATATTTTTCTATCGGTGTAACCCTTGCACCCCCTTTAGTGCAAGTGCTAGTCTATCCAATTTGGTCCTCCTGTTCTTTCACTCGACTTTATATTTGTTCAGATTCTCCAATATACTTATATTTTAAAGGGTATATACCCAATTTAACCCAGTAACTATCATACCTATTGGAACCCCCAATGCTTTTAGCACACAATATCTAACATAGTCAACCCAATTCTTTTTTCACAAGATTGCTACCTTGTAATTAAGATTTCTCCTTCAGTTGACATTTGTTAATGCTTGATGGTTAAATTCTTGTTTCAAGGTCTTCATTTAATGTTTTAATATTCTTAATGTGTAATTTATTTGTTAATTTTCAACGACTTAGTTTATTTCTTTTATTTTCTCATGTATGATTCATAGAGAAAGGAACACAAGTTAGTTGCAACATTTTTTAAACTCTATAACCGAATCCATAGAACTTGAGTGGTCTTTGTAGAGAAAAGAACAAGAGTGGGTTGGAATATTTTCTATATTAACTGAATCTATAGAACTTGATTGGTCTTCACATTGAATTCAAAGTTATGCAAAGTAATTTTTAGGTACTTTTCATAGTTTAGATTCGTATTGTAATATTATAAGGTGGTTTTTTATCATTGAAAAACTGTAATTGTTGATATTTTCTATATTAACTGAATCTATAGAACTTGATTAGTCTTCACATTGAATTCAAAGTTATGCAAAGGAATTTTTAGGTACTTTTCATAGTTTAGATTTGTATTGTAATATTATAAGGAAACTTTTTAAAATTGGAAAACTATAATTGTTGATTTGATGATGAGAAATACCAAGTTCATACATGGTTACTTAGAGAGATGCATTGAAATTTGTTGGTAAATTTTTTTATTTCATTGAAAAAATAAAAATTGTTGATTAGATGACAAAGTTAAAATTTTAATTTGTTTTACATTGCTCAATAATTTCTTCTCTATGGTAAGAAATCTACTAGTATAACATCTCGCTGTCCATACACTTGATTAAAGTGGGTTTGTTTGGTCAACCTTTTGTGCATGGTAATGTATTGCTGCTTCATGTCTAGATTCTACTATTATTTTAGGAATGAAGTTCAAAGGTTTGCATGATCCATTTAAAGTGGCATATAGATCTAACTTGTAGTTGTAATGATATGCACAATCCGACAAAGTTGTGCAAAGTTCTATCATTATTTCTAAAAGCAATACTTCCTTCATTCCCTAGACTATCTCATGCTAAGCTTTATGCATTTTAGCATCTTCAAACTCTTCATAAGTTGGAAAAGTGAATATCCTTGTCATTGGCTCATAGTGAATTGATGGTGGTGGAAATAGTGGTACTATGTTTTGGTTAACATTCTATCTTGTCATCTTTTACTAGAATTTTTGAAAGTGTATATTCTTCCACTAGATTTTATTGAACATATTTTCTTTATCTTATAAATTCATATCTTAAAATATTTCATAGGATGTGAACACTTTCAATTTTATTTAAACACAAAAGTGTATCTTTCAAATAGATGTACATGAAGTAATAATATTTTTAAGAGATTGATATTTTGATTGTATTCTTTCATTTGGAGTTCTATTGAATCCATCTTTGTTACCAAATGAATTTTTTATTACTAATTGTGAGTTCATATTCTTAATGAATCCATGGTCACCTTCTATATGTATTCACTTTGGCAATAATTTTTTGACCTTTCTTCTTCTCTCTTGTCCTTTGAAAGGACATATTTTATTCCTTGCATGGTTGAGGTTGATCCTCTCATTACCAATTAACATGCCTCAATAAATCTCCTCAACATACATTCTTTTGAATCACTCCTTGTCAATTGGGGTTCCTACTTTTATTCCTTCTTTGAAAACACACTTTCTTTCTTCTCTTTGACCAATTGTACCTTCACTTTCACGGCACTTCATAATGCATATTGTTTAATTGTCTATTCCAATTCATTCCATTCCTTGATAACAATTAAGTTCTTTCCAAAGAATGAAATCCATTTGATGAACTATCCTTTTCATTTGTTAAGAAACTTTGCTTTTGCTTCTCTAAGAATTTGAAACAACACAAATTGCAATAGGTACCTATTGAACACTCCTTGCAAGAGTTAATCCTCAATAGTAGTCCATACTTTATTAGTTACAAGTAGTTTTGAATTTTTCATTTCACTCTACTCCACATTTATATGACTACATTCAACATTTATATGACTGCATAAGAAATCTTTCAAAGAATTCACATAGATCATAATAATGATTATCATGTGGCATGTAACCTTTGTTGGTGATTTTCACTTGAAAAATTAGATCACTATCTTTTGAAACAAAATTTTTATGTTCTTATGTGAAAACTTACATACCATATTGCCACATCTTTTAAACGAGGAGATTCAATTGCCACATTTTCCTCAAAATGATAGAAACACTCTTACATCAAAACAAAATTATTGGCTCTCAATTATGAGTGTCCTAGCCATTCACTATTTACAAAGGCTAATATTTAGGTCTTAGTTTGCTTATCTAATTGGAACCTTGTGACCAACTATAGACTAATAAACAACTTTGTGTTATATTTATCCATCATACAAAAGAATCATTGATCCACGATTCATAACATTTCATGCCATGCTTTAACCAATCATTTCTTAACCACAAGTTAGTTGTTAATCAACCACATCTTAAACACAAGCTAGCCTTAGTCTAATCGATCATATCTTAACCAAAATCTATAACATTAATATTGTGATATTCCATTCATTAGTTGACTGACAATCACAAATGACTCTGTACTTCACATGAATCTCTTACAAAATATTTGATTTGTAAAGTTCATTAGTCTACCATATGTGTCGCCCATAAGTGAGTTTGATTAAATGGAATGTAGAGGGGTATTTGTAGGAATCCTAATGGCTAGAGTTTTGCCATTGAAATCTAAGGATTAACCTTTGAATGTTTAAAATATATTTATCTCTGATAGGTCTATGGCTAGAGAGGATACAAACTATAGGTATAGGGATGGCTATAGGTTAGTCAATCCTTTCATGGTGTGTGACCTTTCCATATCCCCCATCCCCCTTACAAAGATGACATAACAATATATTGGTAATCTTTAACACGTGATAGCTAGGTGGGGTTGGGTTTAAACAACATAAACTAACTGTTGACCACTTAGTGTGGCTTTTGTGGGGCTCTCTTATTTTGTTCATCATTCTTGTCTTTGTTAGTTTATAAGGCTGCAAAAATCCTTCTAAGGCTATACATTATTGGTAGGAGGTCAAAATTTTTTGTTTAAAAGTATGCAAAAAACCTGTTTGCAGTTCAAGTATGTGGTAGCTCTAAAACCTTGATGTTTCTAGTTCTACTTTTCCTTACTTTATATATCTGTATTATACTATATAAATTATATTATATTATAATATATATTACTTATAATATATTGGATATATTATATTCTATAAAATATTATATATTATATAATCTAATTTATATAATATAATATATTACATCATCTAATTTATATAATATAATATATTATATATTTCTAAAATATATTATATAATATATATCATTATCTTATTATTATATTATATTATACTATATAATAGCTAGACTCTACAACCTTTGCCAACATCCTCCCAACCTATGCCAAATGGGAGTTCTGGAATAGGGTATGGACATCCATCAAAGCATAAAGAGTAGAGGAATTTTGTTAGAGGTAATTACAACTAATTTGGTAGACATTTATACAAAATGTAGTTACATATTCTAAAACCTACATATTCAACTTCTAGAGTAATTTCATACCATAAGTAATTGCAGCTACAATTCACTATACAAATTATTGAAGATATATGAGATTAAGGGAGTTGAGGAAGGTTTAGATGAGGTATATGCATAGGTTGATTTTACTCATGATCTCAGGTTTGGACTTGAGACTTCTTTATTGCTAAAACTCCTAGTGGATGTGAGGCTCTTTGTAATTTTAACTTCATATTATTTCAATTCTAATTTTTTTATAGGGGCAACATTTAGATTCCCACTTAGAGGGTATGTAATACTACATGATTAAATCTAGTCAATCAATGACTTATATTACACTTGATAGAGTAACTAATAGAGTTTTTACTTGACTTAGGACTCTTTCCAATGCTTCTTTCCTCTTGGGGACATGTGCCAATTAAAGATTTTCTCTAAGACAACCATGGTTAATAATTTTCTTGAGGAATTTGATGATTAAGGGTTATTAAGACTTTTAAACAAAATTAGGCTTCATTAGTACAAAGGAAGCTACTATCAAAGGATAGCCTTGATTGAGAACTTCTCATGAAGGGACTTTAAAACTTATTATAATTTATTCAAGCAATAAGTTCCTATGCTTATTTTTTAATACTTTAGATCATTGAATCTTGCCAAGAACTATAGGATAGTGGTTTCAACCCGGTCTATTAGAATTTACCTTAAAGACTTTTGCTAATAATTCCTTTCATGATTTATCCATGGGGTTTACATAGTTAGATCTTAATAAATTTTGACCTATGTAGGGCTACACTTTATTGGTAGCTTAGGAGTGACCTTGAACACCCATCAAGAATGTTTTTGAACAAGGAATGCGTCTTTAGTAAAATCTTGTACTTGATAATACATTGAAGCTCATTTTAATATATATTTTCATTATTATTCTTACAAGTTTTTTTCACAAGCCATATTTGTATGATCACTTTCCTAGTTCATGATTCATTGAAGTGCTTGATGTAATATATTTGAAGTGTTGGAATTAATTTGATAGAATTCATCAAATTCGTGTTCTTTGATATAAACTTACTCTAGCTATTGTTTCCTTATGAAATTTAATGGAACACTCATGTGATTCTATTCAATTTTGAAGCTCATCATATGCTACTTAAAGTGCACATCTACACCTACTTGGAAAGATAACATCCATCCTAATAATACAGGATAATGTTTTTTCCTACTAAAAACCTACAAAACTAGCTAGAATCATATTGTGTCTTGCATACACACATCATTTTTTTCTAAAAGAAAGGATGAATCCCTTTTTATTTATTTTCAAGTTTGTTGATCAAATGTTCTCCTAGCTTTAAGTGTTCTAGTTTTTCTTGGTTCTTGATGACTTGATTAGATTGTAAGACCTAAACACTTGAGCTAGTTAGAATTTTTCCTATATGAGGTATTAGTTTTTTGGTATCAAGATGTGATTTGGGTTCTCAAATGCACCTCTTGTTTGCATTTTCTTTCTTAACTAGTCTCCCTATTACTAGCATTAGAATTTTTGAGCTAGGATTCTTGATTTGAGTATTTAAGGAGATTTTCAAACCTTCATTCTAAAGTATTATATAATAATAAGATAATATGGAACGAATGACACAATTTCAGATAACCATATTTAATTGTATAATATATAATATATAATAATGTATAATATTATATTATATAATACAATAATATATAATATTATTATGTTACATAATTTATATAATATAAAATATAATATCATAATAAGACAATGAATATATTATGTATCTCATATTGTATATTATTTAACATAGATTAGATTATATTTATAATATAATCTATATTAAATAATATACAATATTGTAAACACAATATGTATCATTGTCTTATTAATATATTATATATTATTTGTGTTTTAGAGCTACTAGATACTTGAGCTAGAGATAGATTTTGTGCAGCCTTCTAAACAAAAAAAATTTGAGCTCCTAACAAATACATGAAATCTTAGAAGGATTTTTGCATCCTTATAAACTAACAAAGATGTAGAACAAAAGAAACAACAAACGAGAATGAAGGGGAATGAAAAACAAATTAGGAAGGCCCCTACATAAACCACACTAAACGATCACTACTTAGTGCATGTTGTGGAAGCCCATCTATTAAACGACATCTAATTTTCATCCACTTGTCTATCATTATCTTTGACCCATGAAAGCTAAGTGGCATCCAATTGTTATCTACTTGTCCATCCTTATTTAGAATATCCAACACTTAGCCGCCTTTCCATGACTTTGTTGATATTTGATTAAATTTGTTTAACCACAAGTATCGAAAATGCTTGAATCACCATGAATACAACACCGAAACTTAAGTTGGAAAATAATGTTGCATCATATTGGAAACTAAATTGAATACAAAGTTGGGCATTGTCAAATTAAGTCACATTTAAGTTGTTCAAATGTTAGAAAATTGAGGGGATTATTTTCAGATGGGAAACAAGGAAATATTAACAATTATATTATGATGGGAAACAATGTCCTCTTCTTGATAATGAATCATTGAATGTAATTCGAAATATAGATACGATGTCCTCTTCTTGATAATAAATCATTGAATGTAATTCGAAATATAGATTCAAATAAAACATACACCTTAAAACCAAAACCGGAAATACAATAATTCATTTTTAATTCGACCTAACTTTAGAACAATATATCAAATTCAATGTTAAGTCACCATTACGTCAGTATTAAGACATCAATATTGGATCTTGACTCACAGTGACGTAAATTGTGGGCAACCTGTATGTCAAACATGAAAATGACTTTCTAACTGATATCATTGAGACTTTCGGCGAACGTACTCGAATCCGCACAAACCAGTTACAATTCAGTCAGTTTTACGTCGTTGTTCGACTGAAAATCTGATACTTTTCTTGATCAACAAAAACTCTACAATTTCATTTAAACAAATGGATTTTGACTTCAATGCGACACTTAATTTTTCTTCCTTATCTATTGGTTAATAATGTAAACCAATCCCAATTCTCGCTTGAACATCCAAAACTAAGCAGCTCAGCAGTTGAACAAACAAATCTAGGGGCTGAAGATTGTTAATTTCTGGGTTTTTGATTGTGTTAGAGCTTTTTTCATCAACGTTTCGGATCACACTCAGTGATCCATCATCAGGATGTTAGAGAGCACAGGAAATGAGAAATGGTTAGATGCAGACTTAACTTTTGTTTAAAAGGAAGAGAGGTGAGAGGTTGAGGAGAGAGATGGGTGCAAAGACCAAGATAAGAGAGGTAAGGTAAGAAAATTGAAAAAAAAAAAAAATTATAGAGGAAGAGAATAGGAGAGAAAAAATATAAGAGTGGAAAATATAAGAGTGAAATATTATTGTCAAAAAGGAGCAAAATAGTGGAGAATCCACTAAGCTAGTGGAGTTAGTGAAGGGAATAATATCTGATTTTCTGTTCAACTACTTCTATAATGGTTGACCTACAAACGAACCACCTGGGAATGAAACGAAAAGTGCTTCGTCGTTGGTAAAGCTCGATTATGGGGTTTTGGTATTTGGTTCAAATTTTATTGTATAATAGTATGTAACTTGCTTGTCTTGAGACATTCTATTTGAATATTATAGAATTTTAATGGTTAAATGGTTAAATTTTGAAAGACAATTTCACATATTATTTTTATTGAATATAATAAATAATTGTTTTATGATTTTGATTTTTGAATTCGGTTATGTTTAATAATAGTTACTTTGAGACATTTAGAAGTCAAATTTTGCGAATAAGAATAAGACAAATATCTACCACTCTTTGATGTAGACGAGGTATAAAATTGTTACTACTATTTGACCATTACAACGGATGATGTTTAAGTAAAGTATTTTAAATATTTATTTCTATTTCCTTCTTAAAATGTTAGAATCTAAAATAAATAAATAATTAATACATATTTAAATTCAATAATGGGAGTTTGAACCAACAAATGAATGCTCAAATTGTATGATAAAATTTGATTATATTTGAGACTCAAATTAAATTGCATTCAACAATACACTCAACACTCTATTTATTGTGTTAGAGTAATCATGCATTTGTTAATAATTAAGTAATCTTTAATTGAATTTTAGTCTAATTTATTTTCATGCACTTAAGCCAAACTTAGGAGTTCTTTATTTAGTTAACTAAGTGCTTTTCTATGTTAACTAAAGTGAGCTATTATTAGATCATTCTTTCTTATCGTAAGTGATGCTGACACTTGTCTTGATCTAATCCCTTTATCATTTAGGGTTGCTCCTATATAGCACTCAACTCTCATTGTATTATCTCTTTGAGATTTACTCTTCTGTTCACTTGAACTCTCAACCTTTGAGGAATTTTATTTTCCTTGAAGTTTCTTGAGATTCTTCTGTAGCTTTTTCTTGTTGAGGAATATAACAATTCTTTGTTTGCAAGTCTCTTACATGGAAGGTGTCTTTGTTTGTTGTTTGATCCTGTGGCTTGTGGTTTGTGTTTTTTCACAATTCTAATATATTGATCATTGATTGTATCTAAGTAATAGTCTGAAGTTGAAAATAGAGTTTGATGAGTAATGATATTAAAACCATTTGGCTAGGTTGTGTCTCAAAAGGACTTGTTGAAAAGTTAAGCGCACAAAGGAAGTCACAAAATTAAAGACCACATGAATGATAATAGCTAACCATGAGTCTAAATAAAAACCCCATTTAAGGGTTGAAAAAATTTTGAACAATAAAGGAGATGATATTTAAAACACTAAGATGATAATGGAAAAGAGTTGGTGCTAAGACAAGCTATGACATGGGAACATGTTGTAAATTGAGGATATTGGTAATTTTGGTTTGACATAATTGAAGGATTCAAGGTATTACTTTTGCCATCAAATGAATTTTAAGATATCATATTGTTAATGGAATCAAACAATATAATAAGGTGACTGCAAATGTTGGTTCCATATTTTAAACAGACTTGAAAATTAAAGTTTTTCATAGTTGGAGTAAAAATTTATAAAACTTACATAAAAATATTTCTTATGGTGTCAAAATAAAAAATGTATAATTTTGCTTCTAGTTTTCAAATATGTAAACCTATTCTAATACTAAGGTGATAAAAGTTGGTTTTTTATATGACATAGTATAGTAACTTTTTAAAAATTGTATGTTTTGGACCAAAACATATATGTATGATTGACATAATCAAAATATTATTCTAGTTTCTTTTGTGGAAAAATGCATATGATAGTGAAGTTTGTTAGGATATTTTTTATTTGTAATTTTTTAATAAATAGTTATGTTTATTAAAATATTTTTTGGCCTTAATTTATGTTTTCTAAATCCCCTCATGTACAACCTACATAATTTGAGCTAAATTAATCATAAAATATTTTTTTGAATCATGTAGAAAATGATATCTATAATGGCCAGACATAATTTAAAAAAAAATCAAAATAAAAAGTTATTAAAAATAGTAATATATGTCATTTCAAGTTTATGAGCCTCTTTATTTAAAAATTAATTAATAAATAGAAAAATGTGTTAATTAGTAATAAAAATCAATTAGATATTGTCATCTGTAATGGGTTCTAATTTGGTTCTAAAACTTTAAAAAAATGATACCACCCATATTACTAACGTTTTTTTTTTCTTTCTATTAACAACATTGTATTTGTAGATTGAAGAATAAGGGTTAGGTTTCCAAGCCTAAAATAAAAGAAAAACCATGATTTTCAAATTTAAAATTTATCGAATGCATACCCAGTCCAAAAAACATACCCATTCTAAAAATGAATTGATATATGGTCTTAATATAAATGGTTGCCTGTTTCTTTTTAAAATATGTACCTACATTTTAAAATTTAAATGGGCACCCATTCCATATAGGTAGGAGTTTATACTCAAACACCCATTCTTAAATGGGTACACATTTTTTATGCAATATGTACTTGTTCTTGTTAGGATATTTTTTCCCACAAGACTTCTACTAAAAGTGGACTCAACTTCATGCACTCACTCAAAATAATATTATATTATTAACGAGTTACCTTTGGGGAAGAAGTATCAAAGAATCTTTAAATAATCTACTAATTATAAATGAATCTTTCTAAGATTATAATATCTAACATATTATGTTTAATTTGGAGATTTTGAGAGTTAGTGATGGGGTATATTAAGGGCTTTGATGTCTTCTCTTCGTCTATATTTAATTTTCCATACAAGAATAAATTTTTAACTATTATTCAAATCTTCCATGCAATGTCTTAGTTTACTAAAGGGACTTTGAAAAGTGTTTTTTTTTTTTTTTTAAATAATGAAATTTTTATTCCTTGTATTGAAATAAGTTGAAATATTCATTTACCTAACTCACAAAGGGAAACATTTTTAATGTCAAAAATTCTATTAATAAGCATCATTTTCTATTCTTTGAACTACTAGTGGTGATTGGCAAAAGGGTTATTGGTTTTGATGAGGTGTAGATGGTCAAGATTGATTAATTATTTCCTACCATTCTTGTTTCTAGTTGTGTTATGTTTACTAGATATTTTTTTATTCAAAATATTCAAATCTCATAAATCATGAGTGGTTGATATGCAATGTATTCAATTTTTTTTTTTTGTATTAGGACACTAGTTATCATATGGGAGAAAAGTTCATGTTTTGTGAGGATGGTGACCTTGTTGTTAGGAAAATGATGTTTCAACCTTGCAATTTGAGTGTGAGGGTGGGGGGGGGGTGTGTAGAGGGGGGTTACCCCTTGAGGGGTTTGATAGTTTTGAGGGCCACACACCTCGACGGGGGTTTAGGGGCAACATCCCCAAAAGCCACATTTGTATGTTATTCTTCATTCTAAATCTATACCATTCATCATTAGGTCACAAATATGATGGTAGAGAATATGTTGGTTTTTATTTCCTTTGAAGGCCACCAAATTTTATGAGGGTATTGTATTATGGTTGAGTATTGTAATATTATATTGTTTGTGAGAGGTTGATAGATATTAAGTTTCCTTTAGATCTCTAGTTGGTGATACTCTTGTGAAAAAAATACTCTACAAGTATATTGTGATATTTTTTTTTTATGAATAATATTGGGTGAATTTTGGAGTGTGGGGGTTTTCTCCTAAAACAATTTTACCCATGCAAATCACTTATTGTGGTATGCATAAAATTTATGTTTATTTCTATATTTTATTTTTGTAACGGTTGTAAAGATATGAAAAAAATTGCATAACCCTCCTCTCAAGATTAGTCTAAGAAGTTGCTCTACTACCTTATGTTTTTACAAGTGATATTAGAGCTTGATCACCTTTGGTTTTAGTTGTGGGTTTTTGCTTTTTTTTGAACTAATATAGTTTTGAATGGGAGCTTGTGTAGCAGATACAATGTGATATTTTTGCAAGAAGTTTTAGATGGAAAGTTCATCAAGGAGAATCTGGAGGTAGAGAAATTTTTTGGTATCAATTTTGAGATGTGAAAGTTGAATAGAGGACCGATTAATAGATCAATATCTATGGTATGTTGTTGATGAGAATGTTTTAGTCTTGTAGATGCTACTTTGGTTGCTCAATATGATATTATAGACTATAAATCCAAAGGTCTAATCAAATTATTCTTGGCATAATCTATTTTAATCAATTTCCATGAAGAGACCTCTACAAAAACCATGGAAGAAACTTTATGAGATATGTCAAGCCAAATATTTAGTCAACAATATTTTCTTGAGGAAGAAATTATATTCTTGAGAATGGAAGAACGTGGAAAAGCTATAGACCACCTAGAAAAATTGAATATGTTAGTGGCCCCATTGGCATCAATTGGTGTAAAAATGTATTAGGAAGAGAGATCTGTTAGAGCTTGCTTTTTTTTTATTCATTGGATTCTCTCATTATGGCTATTGGGAGCATTTTTTATTCTTGAAAGTTGAAGTTTTGGTTTCTTTTATTTTTGAATAGATTAGGAGGAAGATATATCTCAATGCTAAGGAGGCCCTAAATTTTTGTGGAAGACCTAAGGGGAAAGGAAAGAATGTTGAAAAGTATGATACATACAACTCAAAACGAAGATCCATATCTCATGGAAAGTCTAAAGTTATTTGATGGAAATGTGGTAATCCTAGACACATTCACAAGGAGTGAAAATAAGAAAAATTGTAGAAAAATAAGAAATTTGATTTTGATTATGAGTCTGAGAAGGAATATGGTTATGTGTTCATTGCATATTTGGCCACCCATGTAGCTAATGATGCATGGTTAATTGACTTAGGCACTGTGCCGTAGAAAATTGGACCCTCTTGAGAAAAGAGACAATTTCATGCCTAATTAGACCCACTTTTGAGTCCCCTTGCATCATTTATCCTTAAAAATGACATTTATAGGCCCCTAACACCCATTATTTTTTATCTAGAGGCTTGTTTTACCTAAGAAATCACTTAAATCCTGACAAACAACATTCAATTCTTCCATATCCCAAAAACCCACCTTCAAAAATCAGTAGTGGGACCCATTTGCCACCTTGGGTGAATGAGTCCCCTCTAGTGGGACCCATTCACCACCTTGGGTGAATGAGTCCCCTCTGGTGGGACCCATTCGCCAAGGGTGGTGAATGAGTCCCTTTTGAGGGAAATTTCAATTTTGAGCAGGAATTTAATTAATTCAACTTAATTTTTTTGGAGAATGTCAGCCTCTTAGGTCTAAATAACAGGAAAATTAGGTGTTGTTTCTTATAAATACTCATTTTAGTCATTTTACACATCTTTTAGTCATTCTGCAAAAGCAATTTCTAAAGTCAAGTCTTCTACAACAAGTTTCATTAGCAAAGTTGAAGTTTTAGGTCAACAAACTAGGGTTTTTGTAGGTCTTGAAGCTCACTTTTTGGATCAAAGTTCAACATTGCAAAGAGTTGATGATGGATGACTATGGTGAATCATGGATAATTCTAGGTTGAGGAGATGCAACTAGCCATCAAATCACACCTAAAGACTTGTTTTCAAAGTGATTCCATCTTCCATTGCTTCTCTATCTTTAGATTAAGGTTTATATCTCATTTACATTCCATTTGCATGTCATTTTATCTTCATTTTTGATTTGTTGTTAGATTTCTAGGGTTGAGATCTTGAATCACACAAATTACATTTGCATTTCTTATTCTTGCATAATAGAATAGGGTTTTTGACATGTACTTAAGATTTTCCTAGTCTTTAACAGACCTAAGGCTAGGGTTTTATGCATATTTTTATTTATTCAAGGTTTGATTACCCAACTTGGGGTTTGACCAAGGCTTGAACACCCCTTTAGACAAACAATTTTAAGTTGTTTTGCAGGAATTTTCTGAGATCCTGATTTGGGTTTCCATCATAAAGTACTATACATGTGTCAAGGTATAGAACAAAGATTTGAAATCATAGACATTTAAAAGTGGATTGATTCACCATGCATGGCGAATGAGTCCCTCTTGAGGTTCCATTTTTAGTTAGATGCAGATCCAAACACCCAGTTAGCAGAAACAATTCCTATGCAGAAAAGTTCCCTGACCTAGGATTGATTCACCCAGGGTGGCAAATGAGTCCTAGCCAGCCCAAAATCAGGTTTTTTCAAAGTTCCAGATTGCTTTATAGTCTTCTTCAGCTTCTCAGGTGCACATATTTAGAGATTTTGCGTTCTATTTAGTTTAGTTTACATTTTCATTCATCATTTCAAGCTTTTTGTAAACATCATTGTGTTTTCAAACATTACATTATTCTTAGGTTTTGCATTCATAATCTCTCAATTTCATAGCTTAATTTCCTTTAGATCATTTCATTTAGTTGCAAGTAATACAATACACATCTTAATTTGAGTGAAAGACCTAGAATTTTGAGTGGGGTTTATCTCTCTCCTTTTAGGTGAAACATTCCTAAGAGAGCAAGAGTAGCCTATAAGTCCTACCCAAAAATCTACGGTTTAGGAACATCTTTCCATATGACCTCTAATTGAGATTGGTTTTCTAAATATGAAGAATTTGATGGAGGTAAGGTGTACTTGGGTGATGATTCTTATTTAAATATTGCTCATCATGGAATAGTTAAAGTTAGGTTTTCTAATGGTAGAGCAAAGAGGATTAACAATGTGTTGCATAGCCCTAGATTAGCACAAAATTTATTATCTGTGAGAAAATTAATACGTGAAGGTGTGCATGTAATATTTTTTGGTACAAGATACAATATGGTTAGAGGTGCTATGGTGATTACTAGAGGTGTTAGATTTGGAATATTATATAAGATTTGATGTGTATATTAATGAGTGTAATATTACTTTTGTGAAAAAAAAATCTATGGCTAATTCATTGGAAAAGGTGATGGTTATGGCTTCTTGGTGACCAAATGTGCTATTTATTCTGATCAAAATTAACTACAAGGAAGATTATGTTATGGAAACATAGAATTATCCACATTGGAGAAAAGAATTTAAGGACCTTGAAAATTAAAAAAAAATTCAAAGGGTTGACCGATTGTAATCTTGATTTTGATTTCTTTGAAAATTACATTTATATGGTGAAAAACCTACATTCAATTTTACTTGAGTTCTCATGAGACTTATGGCGTGTTGGATCATATTCATTCTAATGCATTTGGTCCTATAGATGTTATTTCCATTGAAAAATATACAAATTGTGTTTCATTTATTGATGATTATAGTAGAAATAAATGGCTATATTTTCTAAAGAGTAAATGTGAAGTTTTTAGTCAAGATTTAAAGAATCTAAAGCAATGGTTGATTTGTATATTGAAAAGAAAATAAAAGGTTTGAGGGTTGATAATAGTAGTCATTTTTTTCTGTAATATTTTTGATATATTTTATAAAAGTTGTGAAATTCATAAAAAAGAGAACTCTATATTCTCCGCAATAGAATGCATTTGTAGAAAAAATGAGCATGAAATTGATGGAGAAGGATAGGAGTATGCTTAGTAGTGTTGGTCTAGAGAAAAGGTTTTGGGATGAGGCTATTGTCACTGCTAGCTACCTGATTAACAAGTCTCCTATATTACCTCTTGTCGATGAAACACCTATGGAGATATGGTCATTTCACAAGCCTTCACTAAGAAACCTTAGAGTTTTTGGTTATGAGGAATATGTTGAAAATAAGGTGAAACTAAGTTGCAATATCAAATCATGTATGTGAATTCAAATCTGAAAAAATATTAACCAAATAAAACTATATGTATGTGATTGCAAATTGTTCACAATTGAAAAATCAATAAACAAAATATGACACTAGATTTACATGGAGAAACCCTTTTAGGAAAAAAAAATGCATGAAAAAAGAGGGAAAGCATATTATCAATATTCACAATAGAGATGCACCATAATACACTGCCTTGATGATTTATAATAACCTAGATTCTTCCATACACCTGCAAATAACAAAAAATGCAACTACCATCTCATGGATCCAATATATAGAACTTGCGGTAGACAAAACCACAAAGGTAAACCAAAACAAGAGGTGCCAAAACTACTTGAAAACCACATGCCCATTCCTTGGAAGAAAAATAGTCATGATAAAATATTCAATAAAATGCACAAGGCTCCAACATGGGTGCCTAACCCATAGCCTCTTCATCTTTTTCCATTCAAGATGCTCCAACAACTTTTCAACTTCCAAATGGAACACCAATGGACACCTGTTTCCCTCCAAACTTGGGTGCCCCACTCAAGACCTTTCAAATTCCCAATGTGGATTCCTAGGAGGGATATTCATCCTCTAGTGATTGTAACCTCCATTAACATTAAATTCCCTCTTGAAAATATAATTGCAATAATTCCAATAATAAATTAATTTCTCTCATGTCCCCTAAGACACTTTCCAAGAAACATAGAGATATAAAAATGGCATAGGTTTGTAAGGTTAATTCCATATACCCTAATATTCTCCAACTTGAAATTATACATTGCAGTTTTCGAGAGATTAAAATAATAAATCAAGTATAGTGATCAAGGTCCATGGCCTTCCTACACCAAGAAAACTTATTCATAGTTACTAGCTTCGTAAGAGAATTTGAAATATTATCCAAAGCCTCAAAATTATCCAAAGTGTCAAAATTATTAATCAAGACCTTACTATTCTCAATCATTTCTTACACAAAGTGATACTATACATCAAAATTATTAGTACAAGCATGATAATAGGATATTTGGGAAAAAATAACATTCTAACTATCACATCCAATCCTAATTGTCTTGCAATCAAAACCAATATCATTACCAAGTCTCTATAACCATATCACAACCTTAGAGGCATGTGTAGAAGCTATATACTTTGATTTAGTGGTTGATAAATAAATTGTAGGTCACCCCTTACTCATTCAAGTCACTGCACCTCCAAACAAAGTAAATACATAGCCACTAGTGGACCTTCAACTATCCAAGTCACCTATCCAATGTACATCAACAAAAACTTGTATGTTTGATGACACGGCCACATCATTAGTACCATGATAAAAAAATATTAACCTGAAGTACCACACAAATATATAAATATCCTCTTAAAAAATTTCCAATTCTCTTTACCATGGTTAGACATACACCTTCTTAGAACTCCCAATGCTTGGGCTATATCTGGTCTAGTGCAAACTATTGCATATATTAAACTACCAATAGTACTATAATAAGTGTGGCAACAAAAAGTATCCCTTATAATTTTCCTTGCTTGTTTGGTCCCTCCTTGTAAACTAGGCTTAATGGTGCCTTGACTTAGTGTTGCAATATGTTTAACATGCTCACATTAGGTCTTGGGACCTTGTGAACTAATGAACATGAATGGTACCTTGTTAAAGTGTTGTAACACATTTTCACACTTTTCTAAGGTTTTATTAATTAAATACACCTAATAAATCTATTTTTAACCTTAATCATGCCTTATATAAAGTGTTTTAAAGTGTTGTAACACACTTTCACACTTTTCTAGGGTTTTCATAAATAATTAGGCTTTGTTATTGGTGCAGGAGCACCTTGTTGCATTCAAGCCTCCATGAGGCCAAATTGTATAAATTCATTAAATTAGGTTTTTTAATATTGTAATAAAGTTGGATGAGCCACTTTATATATGTTTGAAGTCATTTGGAGTCATTGATGAAGGTTTGGTGTCATTTAGTTGAAAAATGAAAATATTGTCAAAAGTTGTCAAATGTTGTCATAACAACTCTTCTTGTTAAATGACAACTTTTTAGAAGTTTGTTAAAAGTTGTTAAAAGGTATTTTTAGGTATTTTTGGGGAATAAATTGATTGTACAAGCATAAAAATGGGCCTCCAAGTTGAATTTGGGGTTGGAATGTAGATTGAACAAGAATTTATGAATGAAGAGATGAATTTTTCTGTAATTTTCCAATGTTCTGCCCTGTTCTTTTACATGGTACAGATTTTTATGAAGGTTTACCAATCTAAAATTGATTTTTATTGATAAAGGAATGAACTATATTTCATTTTCAATTGATTTAGGTTTTTTTTTGTTTAGTTTGGAGAAAGTTATGATCATTTTACCATTGGCAGCCCTATGGGATTATTTTCTCTGAAAGTTGTAGGCTGTTGCAGAGAATGGTACAGCTTTTACAGATCAAATATATACCTAAGAACTATTGGAAATGTTATATATGTGAATCTAGTTTCATTTGCACTTGGTTTGATCAATTTTCATGGGGTTTTGAGTGATTTATGACTTTTTTGGTGAGGACTACTCAATTCTGAAACTAGGGTTTCCAACAGATAAGAAAAATTCATATCTTTTTATTCCACCATCAAAAAGTGATAAAAATTGGTGAAAGTTCTATTTTTACATGTTCTAAAAACCCTTTAAAGGAAAAATATTCATTTATTCATTTTCATGAGTTATTGTAGATTGTGTGTTTCGGTGGAGAGTGGTAAAATAAACATGGTTTTCTTGATGTTTGAACAAAGCTATGCATAGTTTGTTTATGGTTGGCCTTAAATAATTGTTGTCTAATATTTGGATGGTTGTAGCGAGTTTTTGGGATGAATCTAAGCAGGTTGAAATCATTTACCAAGTCTGATAGAGATTGGAATCCATTTGTGTAAGTTGAAACCCATGTTGCTCAAGGTTAAAGGATTGAGATTACCTCAAGAATGAATTTTTTTAGTTTTGTATTTGATTATTTCCAAGAATATAGAAAGTTGATGGTATGAACCCTCTTTCTCTGCATTAGTTATGCTTTAATTGTCCTTATTTTGTATCCACAAGCCTCATTTAATGCATCTTTTTGAGGATAATCTTGACACAAATCAACATCCAATCATAATTGAGGTGTTTTCAAGTTGAATGACCCATATTTAGTGATCTAGGACTCATTCGCTAGCTTGGTTGAATGAGTCCCACCTAGATTTTTGGGTCTTGAACCTGGTTTCACATCTTTCTAAGCATTTTTAAAAATGGTCCCACAAATTATGCCTAATGGTACTCATTCACCACCTTGGGCGAATGAGTCCCGTATGGCCCAAAATAAAATTTAAATTAAATTCTTGGTGGGATTTTATCCTCCTAGATATGATGTTGGCTTGTAGTGTTGTAATTTCCAGAATTTTTGCATAATTGAGTATAAATACAAGGTTCTTTCACTCATTTCAACCCCAAGAATTCAAGTATTCATCCTTATAGCAAGTTTGAGTTCACAAGTGCATTCAAGTGTTTATAAGAGAATTCAAAAGCATTCAAGGGTAGATTATCAAGCATTTTAGAGCATTATTCGAGCATCAAGTATCATGTCAAGGACTTCATGCTTCATGTTTGTTTTGGAGCTAACAATTGTGATGTAGGGTTTCATGATTCAAGATAGAATTTCATTCAAGATCTATCACCTTCAAGCAAGAGTCAAGATATACATCCATTAGAACCATCTCACACATGTTTGCAACATCTTATTGCTAGGGTTTGGTGAGTTGTAACATTGCATTTTGTTCATTCATCATTCTCCATTCCTATTTTATTCTATTTCAAGGTTTGATTAGTAAAATGGGGTTTGGCCAAGGAAAACCCCTATCCACTAACAAAACAAAATTTTTCCCTCTCTTTTATGTGTGATTTGCAGGTCTAGGTTGAAGATACATTGAAGAGAAAGATTGGAAAAAAGCTATCAAAGTGCCTAAAGTTGTCAAAGTTGTCATCAAGCTTTGGAGAACATTAGAGAACAACTACAGGTTACTTTACATAGATTTAGATCCAAAAATTAATTGGGAAGCATGAAGCAAACCTTGAAGACTAGATTCACATCCTAAATTTTTAGAAATCCCTAATTGGACTAATTTATCACTTTTGGAAAATGAGTCCTAGTTTAGGTCAAAATTCAAATTTTTGTAGATTCAGATACGGTCCATTTGCTAGATTCTTGTTCCCGCATAGAAACCCAAGTTTTGGATTGATTCACCTATCTTGGTGATTGAGTCTCACTCAGCATTGAAGATAAAATTTCCATCATTTTAGACCTCCTTCCATTCATCTCCAGATTCCCAGGTGCATACATTTCATCTCATCTCTTGTTTCTCTATTTTATATGCATTTCTAGGTCATTTAGAGAAAGTTTGCATTGAGTTATGGTTGAGTATTTCATCTTTCATTTCATTTTTCTTTCCAAGTTCTTTCTTGGTTGTGAACCCCTCTTTAGTTTACAATTAACCTAGATGGGACAACCCTATTGCAAGATCTCTTTCTCCTTTGCATTGAGATCTATAGGGTTATCATTGAATGGAATAACTAGAAAGTAGGTGTGCTCTAGGTCCTAAGTCATATGAAAGCATCTAGACCCCTTTTCTAGAGGTTCTACTAAGGAACCTTAGGAATATCTTCAAAATAATCATTAAAATCAGGACACATATATAAGATCAACTTAGTACCAACCAGAAATAGAATACTAACTAGATTACAATCATGCATATTAAACCTTCACAAAAATTGTATCAACATAGTTTAATTTAACCAAAGCTTTCTGTGACCCCAATGTATACTAATTTCTATCCCAAGAATATATTTTTTATTCCCCAAGTCCTTCATATCAAATGCACCAGAAAGTTGTGTCTTGAGCTTTCTAATCATCACCTTGTTGCCACCCATGAACACCATATCATCAAAATATAAGACAATATTTAGAATCTGATCATCAATAACCTTAATATAAACATAATGATCCTCCTCTCCCCTAAGAAAACCTAAATTCAATGCAAAAGCATCAAAATTTTAGTACCACATCTTGAGTGATTGTTTCAAACTACATAAAGATCTCTTCAATTTGCAAACTAATTATTCTTTTTCTTTCACAAAAAAATCTTCAGGTTGTCACATATAAATTTCAACCTCTAGATCCCCATATAAAAAAGCAATTTTAAAATCCATTTTATCTATCTCAAAATATAAAGAAGCAACAATAGATAATGGGAATCCAATAGAAGTTAATTTAGTAATAGGAGAAAAATTTTCACCAAAATTAACTCCCTCATTTGGGAGTAGCCCTTATCCACTAATATGGCCTCATACCACTCCAACTGATTGTCTACACCAAATTTATTTTTAAATACCCACTTGCAAGCAATGGGATTCCTTCCTTTAGGAAAATTAACAAGGTCCTAGTTGGCACAACTATCCAAAGCCATCATCTCCTCCTACAAGGCCTACAACCAAGACTCACTTTCCTTTGAAGAGAGAATGTCCTTGAAAGATCTAGGTTCATTGTTAGTACTCAACAAAGAAAATACACAATGGTAATATGATGGGCTATACATGTTAACTAGATTTTGTTTCCTTATGGACCTCCTTAGGGTAGGTGTAATGGACTCTACCTATTCTTCTTCTTCTTTTGTGTGCTCATCCTACAAATCCTGTCAGCTATCTAAACCCTCTTCTTCTTCTCCATCCTCAATTCTATTTGATTGTTCTTCCACATATGCATCTTTATGAGCTTCTCAATATTTGTGTTGAATTACACTATCTTTGTCTTATCTTTTTCCTTTGGTTGTTATTCTATTGAGTAATTTTAAATTCCCTGAAAATCACATCTCTAGAAAAGACTAATTTATGAGTTAGAGGATTCCAAAGCTTATAACCTTTTATTGTTGACTATCTAGAATATTGAGAGGGGGTTGAATCAGTATTCCATAAAACCATTCACACAAAACCCATTTAAACATTACCACAAATCTGACCAAATCAACAAGAGAGAACATAAAATCAAGATTATGCTTCAACACACATGGACACCAATATTTTTACGTGGAAAACCCAAAATAGGAAAAACCACGGTGAATATTAGCTCACAATATAATATATCCAAATAAAGAATATTATAGGGGGTCACTACCAGGACTCATTGTCGTTGAAAGGCTCATAGCCTAAAGTAGATACAAAATATCTAGATAACTGCCAAGATACAAAATGAAGTGGATCATTGCTAAAAGCATGAACCAATGAAAATGCACCTTCCTTGTGTTGGGGTTCAGTTCTGGTGAAGAACAATACATAGACTACACATTTATCTTTACATCTCACACATATCCCTTCGCATCTCTGACTTCATGTATCTTTCACACATTCTCCCTTTCTCTACCTCACTCACTTTCTTCTCTATCCAATGTATTATATATATCCATGTTTACTAATTAGGATAGCCTAATCAAATGTTTCAACATTGTCCTCTTATTTGCACATAAGAAGTCAATGTGGAACTAAGGTAGATCCCATTATCCACTCATAAAAAACTTCTCAATATTGATACTTAATTAGGTTGACCAAAGTTAGACTAACTCCAAATATACATGCAATCCACCAAAAGTGTGACACAAAAGCATCTTAGCATATTGAATTCTTCCTTAGACAACTTCAAGCTAGTTGTCTTCAACACCACACAATAAGATAATCAAATATGAGAAAATATAGAATCTTCCACATTAGTATACTATATGAAAACTCACTATAGACTTACAAAACATAATATTGTCATTCATATCTTTCGAATTCTTTCATATCTCATTATGAAATTCCAAAGCAAGGTATATCTTGTAGTCTCAAACCTATTTACAAAGTCCCATGATGATATATTTTTTTAGATAGAATCCAAACCAAAAAACTAACATACAGAGCTAGTGTATGAGTATGACACTATTTCCAAAATAACTGGTAACTATACCTTTCCAACCATACAACCTAGTCAATTGAAACCATGTTAGCCAATGTAGTTGATATCAAGATGAAACATAGTATCATTTTCAGATGATATCTTAAAAAAAGGGATAATCCAAATCAAAATAGACTTTCATTACTGGAGCAACTAAAGAATGATAAACATCAAAATTACATTTAGACAATTATCCAAATTCCACTTGTTGACATGTCAATGAAAATCTCTCAATTTCCAACAATCTCCCCCTTTGTCACTGATGGTAACACACGATGTGAAAGCCATCAAAAAATTTCTCTTTCTTTCTCTCCCCCTTTGACATCAATGGAAAAGGAAAATCAAGATTTAAAAATGCTTTAACTGATCCTTTGCATACCTGAAAACTCCCCCTAAGAAGTATATCCCAAATAGAGATGATGACCAGAGGCTGATGCCTCTTGAATTTTTCTAAGAATCTTGGTCCATGAGGATCTCCCTTCATCCCAAAGCCTTTTTTCCTCTGACAAGGCACTGCATATATAATTGAGATCACATAAGATGTCCTTTCCTTCAACCATAGTTCTAGGAGCAACATTAGATTTCAAAATGCTATTAGCTACCAAAAGAACATAATAGATAGGTGTTTACTTGATCTTGATTAAATATTTGACCTTCCCATATTGTTCAACCATCTCTCCTTTTCCTTTATGCAATGCAAGGTATTCATCATGAAATTGTTTTAGTCCATGCCAAGTCTGATCATCCGAATCAAGAGCATGATCAAATGAGCTAGATGCAAACTTGATCCGAGTTTCAATTGAGTTATCAAAATCCTTGAATTTCTAAATTACATTAGGCCAAGTCCAACAAAATGTGAATAAACTCTTGAATTATTTCTCACACTCTTGAATGTCTTTAAGTATTTCAAGTAGAACTATGAGTAGACTTACATTTCTCAACAATTTCCAACAATCCTTTATCTTCAACCCAAGTAACCATGTCACTTACTGCTCTACTCTTTAGTTCATCAAATCTATCAGTTAATGAGTTTGAGCTTACCATCATGGAATGTGATGAACTGGTGATGACACTAGGAGCTATATGAAACTGTGCTCTTCTCCTAGCTAACTGCTTAAGCCTTCTTGAAGTAGGTTCAACTTGAGATACTATTGCATGAAATTCTATGACTCTTCTATTTTCTCTAGAAGAAGACATTGATTTGTGTGTGGTTAATTCAGTCTCCTCAATAACTTTAGCTATTTCAGAGTAGGTTCCAACCAAAGTTTTGTTGGGATCCCAGGGGCAGTTAATCAATAATTCAATACAACTAGTAGCAAAATCATTCTCAATTTCATATCCAAACTTAGGTAGCCATGAATACCTTGGTTCAAATACCTTAATTATGCAACTATTAGTGGTTACTAAGAAAGTTATATCATTCTTGTATTTTGTAACCAATTCTCTAGGAATTATCCTTCTCCTATTCATTTTTCTTTGAAAGTTAGATACAAAGAATGCAACAAGGGAATCTCCTTGTGCATCCAAATCCCCAATGTTTCTCATAAGTTCCTCAATATGATGGGAAACTGGTTTGGTGTTCTCTGAACTAACTTCACCTATTCTAGTCCAATCTCCTTCATAAAATGAAATCTGATTAGACATAAAACCAATGTATGATGTACCTAAATGTACAATTCTTTTTTCTCTTGATATCTCCCATATTTTCCAACAACTAAATATTCTAGAGCAGCTCACAAAGGTCATATTCCATTCTATTCTCAACCATATTCAATGCAAGATCAATTTTAGTAGTGGAGACATCGCTGTCACCAAACATCATCTATGAAATAACTATGCTTGCATACTAAATAGCTAGGTTAGTGATTCCAGCCCGTGTGTTCTTGATTAAACATTTTCCTCTATCATGATTTCAATCTAGAGTTGGTCTAGAGGATAACAAATAAGTCACTTCCCTAATTACATCTCTGGATATAGCATGAGATTTTTCAAGCCACACATATTCACCATGAATTCTGCTAAGAGCCATTCTGATACATCTTTCTTCATTCCTAAAGTTTAGAAAGTCATTCCACACATCCAATTTCATTTCCATAAGAACATTGTATTCTAGTTTTAGGGTAAAATAATCTCCAATTAATTCTTCAACCCATAATATGCAAGCCTTTCTATAGGAGGATTCTTCCAATTTTTGGTGAATTTATGTTCCAACATCTTCAATAGATATAACACCAAAAGGAGTTTCTAAAAATGCACCCAAAAGATCAAGTTCCAAGGATTTAACATAGAAAAATTTAAGTTGTGGTTCCGACTTCACTGAATTATCTGTGATTCGAGGTATATCCATTACATTCAACAAGATTTAGTGAATAGCAACTTACCTCTTCCTTGTTTTCCAAAGCCAAATTCTAATATTGTTCTGGTTTCTTTAAGCTTCTTCTGCATGCTTCTCCTTCTTCTCCAACACATTTCATCGAATGAATTTTCATTAACTTATCTCTGGGGATTTATTTCTTTCATTCTAATTTCCTCTGCGATAAATGCTTTAGATCGTAAGTAGATCACCTTGAAAATCATGTACATTAAAAATTCTATAGAGTTCATTCTTCACACATGTGTGTCTGCAACTTTCTTTCGCATGAAATTTGAATTAGTTATCCTAATAAATGCATACATTAAAGAGGGGTCATAAAATATTCTGATTATTGCTCCCCCTTAGGCATTGCTTGAATTAATTTTTGATGGGAGTATCTATACTAGAGGATGACACAAAAATGACTGATGATTCTAATTCACTTTGCTTAAATTCTCATTCCTTTCTCTAATTTTTTTTTATTTCTTTTCTTACTTCTTCTGAATCCATGATTAGTTCATGTCTCTTTAACAGATAGGTACTTTTCATCCCACTGTTCCTACAATTCATAGAAAAATGTTCTGGATTGCGATAATAACAACAAACAACATTTTTCCTTCCATATTTTCTTTTATTCAATCTATATTGACACTAATTAGTGTTGTGTCCAAATAGGTTGCAATGATAACAATAGCCATTAAATGAGTAAAATTCCTTGTCCAACTTCTTACTACTATATTTGATAACCTTATGTCCAATCTTCTTACACTTAATATCTTTTGGAGAATGATAAAGTAGATCATTCATCTTACTACTGTAGTCTTTTCCCTATGTCCAAATTTATTGAAAAAATAATAGGCACCATTAAAGGATAAATACCTTTGAGAATTTGGTTGTCTAATGGGAATTATTCCAACTTTTCCACCATTGCTTTGAATCTTCATGTTAGGAGGTTGATTTTCTCTTGGGATTTGTCCTTCTTCAAATCCCAGACCTCTTTTGTCCATAGTAGGTCTCTGAGAGGCAATCAACTCATCAAGCCTTGCAGTGCTTGCCTTGAATTTATCCTCATGTCCTTTTTCCTTTTCCAAATCTGATTTCAAAGTTACCACCTTTTTCTCAAGCTTTTCACATTAATCTATATCTTACTTTCAATTTCAATTTTCTGATAATCATCAATCTCTCTTTTTTCCTCTAATTTCTCTTTTAGCTCGGTGATCACTTCATCTGCATTCTTCAATTGATCACTGGCTTCTTCATATTTTCTTCTCAGATTCTTGATACATTCATTTGCTTCCTTCAACTTATTCTCCAGATCTTCATTTTCTTTTAAGATTCCAACAACGATTACTTCCAGAGGAATTTTTTTTATATTTAAATTTTGAGACTTTCCTTAAGCTATTAGGCTTCTTCAGAGGAACTAGGCTCTGATAGCAATTATTTAACATCTGGAATACTAAGAGGGGGGGTGAATTAGTGTTCCATAAAAAAATTCACACAAAACTCATTTAAAAATTACCACAAATCTGACAAAATCAACAAGAGAGAACATAGAATCAAGATTATGCATCAACACACATGAACACTAGTATTTTTATGTGAAAAACCCAAAATGGAAAAAACCATGGTGAGGATTAGCTCACAATATAATATATCTAGATATAGAATATTGTAAGGGCTCACTACCAAGACTCACTATCCTTGAAAGGCTCACAACATGAAGTAGATACAAAAGATATGGCTTGCCACCAAGATACAAAATGAAACAGCTCACTTCCAAAAGCATGAACTGATGAAAATGAACCTTGATTGTGCTAGGGTCCAGTTTCAGTGACACACAATACATAGACTACACACTTATCTTCACATCTCACACATATCCCTTAACATCTCTAACTTTGTGTATCTTTCACACATTCTCCCTTTCTCTGCCTCACTCACTTTCTTCTCTATCCAATTTCTTATATATACATATCCATGTTTACTAATTAGGTTGGCCTAATCAACTCTTTCAAAATTTTCATCATCTTTGCACATAACAAGTCAGCGTGGACCTAAGATAGATCCCATTATTCACACATAAAAAGATTCTCAATATTGATACATAATTAGGTCATCCATAGTTAGAATAAGAACTCCAAATATACATGCAATCCACCGAACATGTAACAAAAAAGTGTGTTAGCATATTGAATTCTTCCTTAGATGACATCAAGCTACTTGCCTTCAACACCGTACAATATGATAATCATATATGAGAAAATAAAAAATCTACCACATTAATATACTATATGAAAAATCACTGTAGACTTACAAAATAGAATACTATCATTCATATCTTCTGAATGCCTTCATATCTCATTATGAAATTCCAAAGAAAGATATATCTTGCAATCTCAAACTAGTTTAGAAAGTCTTATGATGATATATTTTTTTGAGTAGAATCTAGACCAAAAAGCTGATATATAGAGCTAGTGTATGAGTATGACACTGTTTCCAAAAAAATGGTAAATGTACCTTTCCAACCATACAACCTAGTTAGTTGAAACCATGTCAAGGAATACAACTAATATCAAGATGAAACTTATTATTAGCTTCAGAGAAAATCTTACAAAAAGGGATAATCCAGATCAAAAAGAAGTTTCATTACCGAAGCAGTTGAAGATTGATAAACATCAAAATTCCATTTAGGCAATTATCCAAATTCCACTTGTTGACATCAATGAAAATATCTCAATTTCCAACATTTATATTATCAACATAACCAACTTTAAGGTTATGGTTGAGACTGAAATGAATTTGAAAAATAAATGTTTTCAATCTAAACATGAGGTAGTGAGTTTACTTCAAATGAGTTTAATAATTTTTGTGAAGATCATGGAATAATAAGGAATTTATCAACCAATAGAACTCCTTAGAAGAATGGAGTTGTGGAAAGGAAAAAACAAAATAAGTTAGGAAGCAGCTAGGAAAATGATGAAGGGAGCTAATATTTTAGATGTATATTGGAGAGTAGCAATTCACACTATAGTCTACATTCTTAATAGAGGTCAAGCAAGAGAAAATAGCTCAAAGAATCCCTATGAGTTATGGTATGGTAAAACTCCTACTATGAAATATTTAAGAGCTTTTGGAAGAAAATGTTATATTAGAAGAGATGAAGAAAATTTAGAAAATTTTGATGCAAGATTTGATGAAGGAATCTTGGATACTCTACATGAAGCAAGGCCTACTAGTGCTACAACAAAATATTGAACAATATTTTTGAAAGTGCAAGTGTCAAAGTGAACGAAGAACCACATCAAAGTTTAGTACTGATAGAAGGATATGAATCCAATGAATCCCGTTGCAGTGAAGAAGAAAAGGCTATAGATAAAGGAAAATAGTTGATAGTTGAAGAGGAATAAGCTTTATAAAAGAATCCTAAGAGTCCTAAGTATTTTCAAAAGAATCATTTAAAAGATTAGATCATTCGAGATAAGAGAAAAGGTGTGTTGACAAGAAGTATGAAAAAGGAACAAGTAAATTTTTGTTTACTTTCTGATGTGGAACCAAAAATAGTGGCCGAGGCATGTAAAGATGAGAATTGGGTCAAAGAAATGGAGGAAGAGTTAGAATAGATAGAGAAGGATTTGACTTGGGAATTGGTCGCAAGACCAGAAAAAAATCTAATGTGATTGGTACTAAGTGGGTATTTTGAAACAAGTTGAATAAAGATGGAAAAGTTGTTAGGAACAAGGCTAGCCTTGTGCGTAAGGGTTACTCATAGGTTGAAGGTATATATTTTGAGGAAATTTTTTCTCCGGTTGCAAGAATGGAAGCTATCTGGATGTTTTAGCTTTTGCAACACATAATGATTTCAAATTTTATCAGATGGATGTGAAGTCTACATTCTTAAATGGTGAATTGGAAGAAGAGGTATACATTGAACAAATATAAGGTTTGAAGTTTTCAAAAGATACAAATATGGTCTATAGATTGAAGAAAGCATTGTATGGACTTAAGCAAGCTCCCAAAGCTTGGTATGCAAGGTTAGATAAGTACTTGTTGCAACAAGGATTCAGAAAAGGTACTACAAATATCAATGTGTATTTCAAAGTTGAAGGTGAACAAACCCCTATTGTGGTAGCATCTGTTGACATAATATTTGGAGAAAATGAAAATATGTCCAAGAATTATGTAGAAGAGATGTAGAAAGAAAAATTTGAGATGCCAATGTGTGGGGAGATGAATTTATTCCTTGGTTTTCAAATCAACCAATTAAAGAAAGGTATATTCATATCACAATCTAATTATGTTAAGGAAATGTTGAAGAAGTTTGGAATTGATGACTCTAAAATAGTATGTACTCCTATGGTTACTGGTTGTAATTTGAGCAAGAATGATGAATCTCCTAAGACAAATTAGAGAATGCATAGATCAATGATTGGTGGACTATTATACCTTATTGCTAGTAGACCGGATATCATGCATTCAATTTGTCTTGTGGCTATATTTCAAGAAGATCCAAGAGAATCTCATGTTACAATAGTGAAGAGGATATTTAGATATTTGAAGGGCAATCTAAATTATGGTTTGAGGTATCGTAAGGAAACTAGCTTCTCCTTGAGTGCATATACAGATGCATATTGGGTTAGATGTATTGATGATAAGAAAAGTACAAGTGGTGGTGATTTATTTATTAGAAGAAGGTTGGTTTCATGGCTAAGTAAGAAGTAGGATTTGATATCATTATCTACTACAAATGTAAAATATATTACAACATCATGTTATTATCATGTTATGAACCTATTCCTATCTTATTTGACAAGACAAGTGCAATCAATATTTTAAAGAATTCGGTAATGCATTCAAGAACAAAACATATCTCAATATGGTAACACTTATTTTAAAAGTCAAGTTAAAAATGAGGTGAAGTTGGAGTATGTGCCTACTAAGGATCAAGTTGCTGATATTTTCACAAAGTCTCTTCCAAAAAATAATTTTGAGTATCTTTAGGAGAAGTTAGGGGTTATTTCCCCTCCTTTCAACTAGATGCATAAGTGTGTGCATTTTTCTAGGAAGCATTTCAAGATACATTCTTGGTCCTATATTGATGCTAAAGGCTACCTCTCAAGGGGAGTAAGTAGTAGTGGTTGTTGGATGGTGTAGTTAGATGGAGAATATTGTGTGCCCCTAAGAGAGACTGTGTAGGAAAATGAGTGTGCAAGAAAGAAAAATAACTTTGTTTGATAGTTTTGTCCTTTGAAGCTTTGTCAAAGGAAGTGAGATTAGAAGATGTAAAATAGTGGAAAGAGAGAGCAGTTGTTTCCATTTGATTCTTGTCAAAGGGGGAGATCAAAAGAGTTCAATACAGAAAATAAAGTGCAGAGGAGAGAAAATTATGATTTGGCCCTTTTCCATTGATGTCAAAGGGGGAGAGAGTTAAAGTGGTTGAAAAACCATAGTGGAGAAAGAAAACATGTAGAAAAACTTCTCTATGGGGGAGAGTATATTGTTTGAGGAGGAAAGGAGGAGAGTGATCTAGAATACATGTGTTGTTGGTGTTGTGGGAGAAGTCTATGAAGAGAGAGGATGAAGAGTAAAGAGTTGTACCAATCATGGGGAGTATTTCTTATTGCAAAATTGTTGTTGGTTGCTTTTTTTGTTGATGGTTTTTCAAAAAATAGGTGTTGTCATCAATGACAAAGGGGGAGATTGTTGGAAGTTTGGAGATGTTGGAAGATTGAGTTGTTTGTGAGTTTCTTGGGTGTTTTCATTGATGTTAACCCCTTGTATAAAGAGAGTGTTGGAATGCTATTTGTATTGATGATGTACGTGGAATTATTACTATTGATGTAAACACATGCTGGTGTTGTCATTGATGTCCTACTTCAGTATAGTTGTAGAGTTTGTTGGCCTAACTTGTGTTTGGGGAAATTTTTGTAGTTAGAAAGTGTTGCATGCTACATATGTTGTAGATGTGCTATAGATATGTTAGTATTTATTTTTGATGAAGTTGGTTCACTTGGTTTCCAAGTGCTTATGAAAAAAATTGAATAAAAGAGAGTTTAGTGTGACATCTAGTGGTGTTAAGTGTTTTTCTCTGCATTTCTTCATGACTAAAGATATACTCTTGTGGTTTGGATGTGATGATCAAAGGTGTCATATCTAGAGTTTTATGGTTTGTATCATACTACAGTGGAATATGTGTTTGAAAATATGTCTATCTAGTGAAATAAGGTGTTTGGGAGAAATGAGATTGCTCCACATTTCACCATAGTGAAGGTTATAGTGTTTTAGATATATGAATGTGTTTATATATATCATTTATATCTACCTTCCCTTGAATATTTAGGTCATGAGCTATTTCAATAATTTTTTTGGTGTGTTGAATGTTTGTGCCAGTATGTCAAGTTACACATAATGAAGGTGTTCTTGAGTTTTAGGTTGTTGTAGTAGTTGTGGTAAATATTTTGATGATGTGGAATATTGTGATATGTTTTAGAATTTTGTTGTGTGGTTTGTGATATGTTTCTATACTTGGAGAGGCATGCTTGTGGTTGCTTGTTAGTATTAGTGTAGTTTTGGCCAACATAGTGTGCTAGTGCTAATTACAAATGATAATTGTTGTTTGAGGAAGTGTTGAGAAGTGTGCCAATGTAGATTTAGGTCCTTGCTAAGTAGTGGCATGGTATTCCTTCACTTATTTCCACTTTGGAAGTCTTTGGTGTTGACCTATTTGATGTTGCATGGTTGAGGTGTATATGTTTCCTTTAGGCCAACCTAATTGAGATTGTTTTAGGTCGTGAAGGGTATAATTGAAAGGAGAATTGTTGTATGGATTAAGTGTAGATTATGTGATGTGAAAGATGTGAATGTGATCAAGTGTGATGATTTGAGTTTGAGCCTTACTTCCTATGACTTCTAGATGCAATGAGTAAAAGGTGTCTACATTACAATCTGTTTGATGAGTTATTTCTGCTTCAGTAGAAAGGCACCTTTGGAATATGAGAGATACATTATTAGTAGTTAAAATTGGTAATGAGCCACCCCTTATTCTATTCTTCTTTCTTCTAGAAATTGAGTCCTTTGGTAGTGAGCCTTTCTTTATCTTTTCTAGGCAGTGAGCTCATGGCAGTGAGCCTTATTGTATTCAGTGTTGCTATTCATATTTTAGTGAGCTAATCCTCACTATGATTTTTCCCTTTTTGGTTTTTCCACATAAATCTGGTGTTCTTATGTGTTTGCATTATTGCTTTACATGTTTACATTTTGTTAATGCATGTTAAGGGTTTAAAGATTGATATGGGTTTGAAAAATATCGAGAGTTTGAATGTTTTAAAGTATACAATCAATTCACCCCCCTCTCAATTGTCTTGTACATCTAACAAAGTGATCTATGAGAAAACACAAGCTAAATTTGTTACCAAAATCTTATAACACCAACATGTACTAAAGATGAGCTATCATAGGTAAGGATTGCACTAGAATAAGAATGAGGAAAACTATTGCAATATAAACTCATATAACTTTAGAAACCACTGAGTAGAGAAATGTACAAGAGGGACCAATACAATATATACATGTAGACATAGGCCCAAAAAATCAAGGGTATCCACAAATAATCTAAACATAATCATTACACAAAGGAATAGTTACCACAATGAGAGAAATAAGATTAAAAATTAGAATACTTTACCTTATAGAAATATTAACACCATGAAAAGATCATGTAATAATGAATAACATGTAAGGTATATAATGGAATTCCATATTATGGGAATGAGAGGCAATATGGTATGAAATAATGTATAGAGGGTGAGGTAGAATACCACAAAATAACACTGTAAGATGAAATTTCTTTTGGAAAATATTAAAATTACAAATCTTGTGATAGTCGACAAAGAATAAAATTGCCTCTAACATACATATGGGCCAACATAAAGATAATGCACCATGTAGGAGAACTATAATTAATTAATAAATTAGATGTAGGCCACCATTAGGTCTATATGGGGATGTGTGTACAAGATAGATACAATGAGAACCACAACTAGATCTTTAAGATTATACTACTAAAAAGTAGACCCTTGTAGGAAATATGAAAAATACTATAAAACTAATTAGATTAGAAACATGACACAACACTTCACCATGATCAATAGGAACTATAGATGCAAAAAACAACACAACATGATAGGCTATATAAAACATTAAAATAACCTAATAGTTAGGAGGTGTAATGCTTGAGATATTAGCTATGAGTTGGTAAATCTATTAGATGACCTTCCAAATTCCTAATATAAAATGTGTGTTGAGTACTCTTATCAACAACTTGATACAAACCAATCCACAAAGAATACAAATTTCTATTCTTTCCCTTTTCTTCTAATATAGAATTCCATATGAGGCCCAATTCTCTTGGTTAAAAAATATTTTCTTTTCTTTTCTATCAAATAATAATGTCATTTTCTACTTCTATACCAATACTCTATAATTTTTAATCCTCCTATTCTCATCTAATTTAGTTAATTCATTGATAAATTATACTATTCTTCCCTTCAATAAAATCTTGTAGAAAATTATACACTACTAAATCTAAAGTAATTAGCATAAAAGTTTCTACTCCACATACCAACTCATAAAGGCTCTTGTCACTAGCTTTCTTATAATTAATTTTAGCTTCACACATTAAAAACTATATTTATCATCCCATATCTTCTTATTTACTTCTAGCATCCCCTTGGTAACATTTATAATACTCTTATTATTGAATTTTTCTTGTCCATTTCCTTGAGGATGATGAAGCAAAAAGAAGGCTATTTTAATTCCATACTTGGTGCATATGTTTTCTATCTCACTATATCTAAAATGGAAATAGAATTATCAATCACTATTCCTATTGATACACCAAATATTCTTATTATATTATTCAATATGAAGTTAACCAAAACCTTGGACACCATAATTCTTGTGGGAATCACCTCAACACATTTCATGAAATAGTTAATCACCACAAATATGATCCATCTATAGCCATTTTACCTTTCCACTATTTGCCCTATAAAATATATGCCCCATATAGCAAAAAATGTGGCTTAGTGAATTTGGATGTAAGAGGGAGTGTGATAGAAAATTTTAATTTACTAAAAAATATTTGGGATGCACCATATATCCTTACCATAATTGCCACATCTTTGAATATTGTTGGCCATCAATTACTCTTAAAATATTGTGTACAATTTTCTTAGCCATGAAATGTCCACTATGAATTCCTTGGTGGTATTCATTGATTACTTAGTAGGAATATTTATGATTTGATCACTTAGAAAACATCCCATCTTGAGTTATCCATAGTAACTCTCCTTGGTTCAACACATATTTTTTTGACTATAAATTTAATGTTCTTTTTTGATTCTCTGTCATTCTACAAGGGAAGTTTATAACATGATTTAATTGATATGGTTTTTAAAATATGTTATTCAAAGGTTTTCTTCTAAAATTTCACTTGGTGTTCCATCTTTTCATATAGGATTTGATGAAATTATATGAATTTGAATTCAAAATGAATATTGTAACCCTATGAATTTAAACTTTACCAAATAACTTTTGAACTCTTCTAAAGCCCCTTGAACAAAATAACCACAATATTCACCTTCTAAGCTATTCAATCATATTTTAATCTCACAAAATAATATTATATTTTTGGGGTTAATACTTATTTAAGTAGAGAAGAACTTGTTGTTCCAATATGTTGGCATGCCAAAACGCACATCAATATGTATATAGAGTTGTCTTATTCCTTTTCATGTCATTCTAATTATAAAATATATCAAAATTTGTAAAATGATACTCAGTAATATTAATAGCTCTCAACACTTTAATATTTTTACTAGTTTTATTTTTTAATAGAGCCTTAAACTCTCTAAATTTTCAAAATAACTAGTATTTATTTTTGAAAAATACACTCATAGTATTTGAGAATAATCATCAATGAATGATATGATACACAAGAAATAGAATATAAGAAGAAAGATCTATAGGTTGAAATACACCAAAAAGAATAATATCAATAAATCCAAAATATTTATTAAAATTAGACTAAAATTAAACATAGTTTTATTTTCCATATATAATACTAAAAAAATTAAACTTAAGAGAATAATCAAGAAGATCCCCTATAATTTTTATTTTAAAAGGTTCCTAGATATTTCTCATCACTATGGTTCATGCATTATTACCATAACATTATATACCTAGTAGGTAAATTTATTTCTAAGGTAAGAACATGTTATGTACCTAGAATGCATGATCATCAAAACAAGTGACAATAGATATCTTCACTAAAAGTTTTGATGATTGAAGTTTAGATTGTACACATATCATCAATGGATGGATTGAAAAAATATTGCACTATATATTAGTGTATGTATCAAGCTGAAAATAGTATAAAATCAAACTTCACTCTTAAGCACCATATTTTACTAGGCCATCTTATAACCCCAATTACTAATGATCAACTACATACTTGTATTATTTATTTTAATTACAAGTAACTAGCTCTATGTAAAACCAAGGATGTTTAAGGATCTAGTAATCCATTTAATCCTCCCATAAAAGAATTGAATCTTGAATATCCTATGGAAAATATTGTTAATATATGAGTTATTGTTGAGGTATACCTTCCAATGATGATACTTATTTTAATTCAAAAACCACTGCTAATGGGGAATCATATGGAATTAATCTCTGTAGTAGTTAATGATGAACTCCCAACACCCCAAGAACAACTGCTAGACCAAAATACATTCCACGAGAGAGAAAATTGTAAGCATAGCTTGCTATTATTATGGATACAACATTGCAATATCAAATATGTAATGCACATGGGAGGAATTGATTATAAAGGAAAGGTGAGAGATAGGATTAGAAAAGATTGTGACATGTTTCTTAATCCTATGTTTTGAAACAACTAACTTGATTAAAAATTAAAAAAGATAATATAAGATAAGATATTTACTAGATAACTAAGACTTCTAGAAAGTCACTTAGGACCTAAGTACACTTAACATGTGAATAATTCCACCTACCATGAATTAGCTAGATGATAGAAATTTATTCACACCAATACCCCCCTGTTAAGTGCAACTTAGCAAGTAGATTATTATACAAAGATGGGGTAAATGCAAGAAGATGAGTCCACTTCTAGTGGAAGTTTCAAACTTAAAAAAAAAAGAAATTAGGATAAATGAAATGGGATCCCGTTATTTAGCAAATGGGATCTTGTTTCGCTTCAGGGCCTCAAGCCAAAAATGGGATCCCATTTCATAAATACTTAAAATAAAAAATAAAAAAATAAAACATCTCATTTTGAGGCTCTACCACATCCTTCTTGCCTTATGCCTGGCAAAACCCATATCTGTTGTCCGTATTGAAGAGATTGAGCCTCCCACTGTGACCAATTTATCTTAGGCTTTGTCTAAAGACCCCATCGGGAAAAACCACCTGGTCCCTGTTGACACACATAAACCCAAACCCGCTACCAAAAAGCTTAAGGGGAATGTGGGTGCAGCCTAGACAAGTGCGACGACTAGTCTTTGTCAGCTCAAATCAACCCCTACCAAGATTGCTTGCAAGCCCGCCTTGAAAAGGGAAGGAAAAGATGAAGGAATGAGTTGAAGGAGCCTCTAAGCAAAGGTAAAAATGTGGTGGGCAAGGAATCTAAGGGGGATACAATGGTTGTAGAGATGGCGGTGACTAGTGGCGATACCATCATTTGACACTCTGGTAGGCTGGCCAAGAATAGAAAAAAAGTGTAGGTTAAAGAATTGGATATGAAAGAGGAGCAGTTTGACAACAAAGATAGTAGGGATGAACAAGATTCTGAGGGTGAGGAGGAGGAGTATGCTAGAGGGCCCAAATCCATTCTTAAATTGGGAAAAGTGTAGAAGGATGATTCAACATCTCTATCTTCGGACCCGTTGGATGTTGAGCATGCTGATACTAGAAAGGTTGTAGTCAAAGGGGAGGAACTCTGTGTGTTGAAGGAAAGATTGGATAAACTAGACAAAAAATTATGTGGTTTGAACTACTTCACGATTAAGTTGGTCAACAGTGTTACCAACACCTTGTCGAAAGTTGTGAAGGATGAAATGGACATGAAGAATGTGGAAGACCATCACGAATGGGTCAAAGATGACATTTTTAATCTTTTTTCAAAGAATTAGGAAGATGCTAGTTAGTTTGTTGTTGGTCTGTTGTCTGTCCGTTTACTGTTGGTCCTTTGTGTTAGTTTTTTGGCTTGTTATTTTGATGTGTTTTTGGGTCTTGAAGTCTATTAGCCCTAGTGGCTCTTTGTGAAGGGTACAACACCCTATAAATGCTGCTTACCTAATAAAAATCATCTCATTTTGTAAAGTCTTAAAAAAACAAAATCTCATTTTGTAAATGCTTAAATTTTACAAAACGGGATCCTGTTTCTAAAAGTTTAAATTTTTAGCCTAGTTTTTGCTATGGGTTTTGGTTCAAAAAAATTCTTAGGGAGCCAACCCTTAGCTTTGGACCTACATTTACCTACAACTTGAAGGTCATATTAGTGTTAGTAGAAAAGAGTGACTTTGGACATATGTTTGAAGATGTTTTTGTAGAACTTTTTGAAGAAATTAAAACCTATTATAGATGAGATTGTGTAGATTTCAAATATTTATTTTTTATAATTGTATTATTTTTTATATTTTCAAATAATTTTTGATGAAATTGTTCCATAAACATGAAATATCAAGGTTTTTTTAGTATTTTAATAACTTTTTATTGAAATAATTTTTTGAAAAATAAATTATACATAGGCAATCTTCAAACAATTATTTTCAATTTGAAAAAAAAAGTGATAAGTTTAGGTAAACTTATGCATGACATACATGATTTTTCAAAACAACAAATATGGCCGACAAAAAATTAACAAAAAATATATTAAAAAAAATTACAAAAAAATATTATGAGAATTCTTTAGTGTGTTACAAATACTTTCCCAAAAGGATTAAAAAAAAATGATTATTTAGGTCAAAATATGGATGACATACATGTGTATGGTATGACAAAAGAAATGACTTTTAAATAGTGGTTTTTAGACATGCCTATTGAAAATCAATTTGTATCATCTGGGTATTAAAATAAATTATGTATTTAGAAACTAGACTTCAAGCACTACATTTTATGTTCAATGAATTTTTTCAAGATTCCATCTCTAAGTGCTTGAAATTTTAAGGTCAAATGTGACAAATTCTGAAAATTAGGAGAAAACACTTCCATTTTTTGGCCAAAGAGTGGACTCAACTTCTTGCACACACTCAATGTAAAGATGAAAGGATGGGTTCTGAATAAAAGGACATGTTAGATACCTATTTGAAAATGAAATCTCTAAATGAAGGAAAGGAGAAAACCTAGTGGCAAAAAATCCTCTCCAAAAGAGAGAGAAAGTACATATAAAGATGATGTATGGAGGGCTGAATATTATCCCAAAGGATTAAATCCACCATGAATGATATAATTAATTAACCCCCATAAGAGGGAAAAAAGAGAAATGATATCCCTCCCATAATGAAGAAGCTCCAATGCTAATGAAGAATGCTTGAAAACAAAAGATGATCCAATTTCTGCAAGCAACACATCTTCCCTTAGGAAGAAATAAATCCATAGGTTGATGAAAAAACCGCTCCATGTACAACTGAAAGGAGAAAGGATGAAGTATCAACATGTATGTCTTTGAAAAGTGATTAGGAGTCTCCAAGCTTGAATAAACCACAAAATAATCATGGTCAAACCCAATCAATAAATATGACAAATCAAGGGAATAAAGAAACTCATGAATGCCAATCTCCAAAGATAAAGAATATCGGATAACTCTTGTGCTAGAACTATCATAAAAGAGGAGAGAAACCCCATAAAATATGTCCCCCCAATCTATAGTATGAGACTCCACAAAAAAGTTAGAATTCCTTGTCAAATACTCATCCCATAGAGCAAGATCTGAAAAACTATGACCAGCTTGCTGAATTGAAGCATTAAAAGATGAAGAAATGGGAGGTGGACAAGTAGGAAGCTCAAAACTAGTCTCCAAAATACCAAGGTTTAGATGACCAAACTTATTCTCACAAACATGATTCATACTTGATGAATGAGTATGAATTTTAGTTAGGAACATTATCATCAGTAAAAGAAAAATGGGAAAAGGAATACAAATAAGTGAAACTATCAACCATCCCTATAAAAATGATCTCTCTACTCTTCAAAATTTCCTTATGTGTACTCTATCAGTAGTGAACTCAACTATTTTACCTTGTCCATTATGGACAATTTGATAAACAAAAAAAGAGATTTGATGAAAAGGAAGGAATAAAAAGTATATCATTAAAAGTTCCTTCTCCCATTTCAATAGAACCCTTCCCACACACCTTCATATATGGTTGTTACCCATCAAAATATTAAGTGAATTGCAAGGTTCAAAAGAAGAGAATATTCCCATAGATGATTCCATATGATGAGATTCCTCCCTGAATCAAGAAGCCATCTTTTAGATTCAAGATTTGTTGAGGCCAAGAGTGCTTGTATTTTCATTTGTGTAGTCCATTTATAAATCTTGCATTCCTAGATTGTGACGATGAAGCTACCGAAGTTGAGATGCTAAAGATGAAGAAGCCACTGATGAGGGTAGCAAAATGTTATTCTTCTAAAGAATTTGGGTTAGTTCACCAATCTTATTATTATAACATCTATGCTCATTGTGTCTTGGCATTTTATAATATGCACATTTCAACTTCTTTTTAGATAATTCATCTTTGGAAGAGGGAGTGGACTCAAGAGTGCTTTGTGAAGGTGAATCCTTACCTTTCTCATTAGACTTGGGCTCCTTATTCTTCTTCTTACCCTTGCCACTTGAAGCCTTTTGATCTTTTGCAAGAAGAGCCTAAGATTTTGAAGACTTCAATGTGCCCATGTGTGTCAACTTGTCTCCTCCTTTCTGAGTTGAGCTGCAAATCTATCAAGAAGATTTTTTTGTGCATTTCCTAGGGCATCCCTAGTAGCATAAAATATAGAAACAAAAATTGAATAATTAAGACCGATCTTAGAAAGAATAGAAAGAATCAACTATTCATCCTCTTTGGTGATCCCACATACAAATAATTTTAGTATAAGATAATTGATCTTAGAGAAGAAGTCTTTGATATTATCAATTTTGAAGGATTAAGATTGACAAGTTCATTCTCCAACTTAAATTTCCTCATTTTATTTGGCTACCAAAGAGACTCTCTAAGTCAGTCCAAATTTTATTAAGATGTATACAAGATGCAACATGATATCTAAGATATGGAGAAATGGACAAGATTAGAGTACCAAAGGCTTCATCTCTCTATCAAACATTTTTATTTTTTCTATAGCTCTTATGGGTTCTGGATCTATGCCAAATGTGATTCTTTGTAGCTTCAATTTTAACAATAAAATGCCCATTTGTGATTTCCATTTATGATAGTTATATGGAGTAATAAGTACAACTTATAGAAAATCCATGATAATTAGAAAGTATAATATAGGAACAAAATTTTACCCCTCACAATAAAAGAAAATAACCGCTTTGTCAAATACCACTTTTTTGTAAATTTACAAGTTATGCCAAAGTACCAATTTGGCTTCAAACTAAAATTTTGGAAAAAAATATGTAAAAAGTGCATGTATAAACTTCTAGTGATCCTAAATTCCTTTTAGATGCCACATGAATCTATTGAACAAATTTTTTCATTAATGTCAAAGGAGTTCATTATTGTCAAAGGGTTCCCTGATGTCAAAGGAAGATGATCCAAAAATTAGTGAGAATTAAATGTATTGTACTATCATATCATTTTGAGTTGTTGTGGAAGTATATATTGCTAGCTATATATTGATAAAATAGGTTGAGTATTATATTTAGTTTCATACTACATTAGTTTATGGTCATAGAAGTGATCTGAAAGTCTAATCCAAAATGTTTTAGTTTAGTTTCTCAAGGTAGGGATATTTCTCTGGCAATGTATTTACGTTTAGTATTTCTTAATGAAGGTGTGTTTGGCTCTTCAATTTGAATGTAGAGTATTTCTACACATGTTCTATGATATTCTATCATTTACATAATGGATTTTTATTAGGTGGAAATTTTAAAGTTACAAAAGGTTCTATGTGCCTATTTGTTAACTAGTGATGGTTCCAAAACTGTGTAGCAATGACTAGTGGCATGTGGAATTCAAAGTTAGCATGTGATGTTAAGATCTAGGTATAGGTTAAGGTTCATGTGGAAGGGAATGGAATCATGATTTGTTAGTAGATTTTTTTTTTTAAGATTGAGGTATTACACATTTAGTGTAGTTTGTATTTTGGTCCACCTAATGCCATCTTAGTTATTTGAAAATCCCTGGATGACATGAATGAATGATTAATATGATGTCTTGTAAATAATAATCATACATTTGTGTAGATGCATAATGTGAAGTATACGAATAGTTAAAGAGAAGGTAGTGAGTGAATATGCAAGGATGAAAATCTCTGTGAGCAAGTGTTATTTCAGTGTGAAGCATCTCTATTAGTGTGCACCATCATAAAAATATATTGAGAAGTGTTGTAGAGTGTCTGAATCAAGTTCAAAATTTGTGTAAGATATGTAATCAACATTGAAAATCCACAAGCTTTATCTTTGTAATCTAGTAGGACCAATGTTCTACTCATTGAATTGGTGCTCAAATATTTACCTTGGAGATTGGTGTTTCCTATAGGTTGGTGCCTATAGATACAATTAGGGATTGGTGTCTCTATAGGTTGGTGGCTACTTCATATTGTAAATTTTCTTATTATGCTATTTATTTATGAGGTTGGATTTAAATAGTAGATCCAAGTAGCTATTCTCATGGTGGTTTTTCCCATATTCGGTTTCCATGTATATCTAGTGCTCTCATGTACATATGTGTGTGCTTATGTAGTTGCTTGATTATCAAAACTTTCTTTGATTTAAGTTTCATGTTTGATATGTGTGAATAGTTTTAATAGATCTGATCTACTGATTCACCCCCCTCATTAGATTGCTTTCCCTTCAATTGGTATAAGAGTCGAGTTCCATTGAAGAAGTTTAATTAGCTTGAGGTAGATTCAAGATCACACAATCTATGGAACAAGAATGATTGTTTACAAATAAGGCACCACTCTTTGATAGATTGATTTATGCATTTTAGAAAGTAAGGAAAAATGCATATTTGATGGCCTTAGGTCTTGAAATTTGGCAATTAGTTGTAGAAGGATGTGAGATTCTTGAAAATCCTTCAAGAGATCTAGCCTGAAAGAAGGCTTGTGAATATAGTTCTAAGGCTCAAAATTCTATTTTATGTGGTTATTCTAACTTTGAGTTTGTGAAGGTCATTCAATGCAAAAAAATGAAGGAGGTATCAGATAAATTGTACACCATTTATGAAGGTGATGACAAGGTCAAAGAAGCAAAGCTTAAAACTCATAGAGATCAATTTGAAAATTTGAAGATTATGGAGGGAGAAAACTTTTCCATATTCTTGATTTGGGTTGATGAAGTTGTCAACTGTATCAGTGGTCTTGGTGAGGAGTTGAAAGAAAGCATGATTGTGAAAAAGGTACTCCAATCTCTTCCTAGAAGGTTTGATTCTAAAGTTTCTAATATTGAAGAAGCTAAAGATCTAAATTCTTTAAAAATGGTTGAATTACATGGAATATTGACAGCTTATGAAATGAGGCTTGATAGTGAGAACTCCATAAGGAGAGAGACAGCGTTTAGAGCCGCTAAGAAGCATGTTGATTCAAAATTTGATATTGGATCAAATTTAGAAGAAGCAAACTTTGTTAGAAAGTTACAAAGAGGTTTTAATAAGTATAAAGGTAAGATAGATTTAAATGTTTCAATTGTGGTGAAGTAGGAAATTTTATGGCTAACATAAGACTCTAACAATGTTAAGAAAATTATGGAAAGAAATTATTTTAGAAAGGGAACAAAATTTAGAGGAAATGAAAGAGTTTCTTCATAAATGAGGTGAGGAAGAATAATCTACTGATGAAAAGGATCAAGACATCCCTGGAGATGAAAGAGAGAAAGCTATATTCATGGCTATGGAAACTATTGAAGATGTTGTAGAGATGAATTTTAAAAATGATGATGATTAGGTAGACCTTGTAGAAGAACTACTCTATGTTGGAAAATAAATACAGATACTAAAGAAAGTAATTGTGGAGGAGTAAATGCTAAAGACAATTTATCTTAGAATCTTGAGAAGGCAGAAAAGATAATCATTGATTTGAATATTCAAACATAAGAGGAAAAAATAATTGAAGAAGTGTTGACTGAAAGATTACTATCAAGATACAAGGACCATGAAAAGCTTGAAGTAGAAGTTGTGTCAAAACAATTATGAGAAGGTAAATCATTAGCTATAATTAAAGTTTTGGAAGAGTATCAAGACTTTGGATCAGATATTGGGATGTTAGAGATCTCTGCATGTCAAAATTGGTATTGGCTTTGATGAACAAAAGAACAAAGTGATAAAAAAAATAGTAAAGCTTGCTAAAGGGAATCCTAAAGAGATAGTTTTGGAAGTTCAAAGTCTAAAAGAGTTACCACAAGTGATGAAAGTAAGACCTAAAATGATAGTTTCATCCAAGTGCAAAGCATGAACAAAATATCTACAAGACAAAGATACAATACCAAGTTCAATTATTCCTTTTTTAATTATTGTTATAATTGCAATAATTTTGGTCATAAGGTTGTGGACTATAGAAAGGATATGATAAGAAGAAATAAATTTGTTAACAATAATGCTTTTGCACCTTTGTATAATTTTAATATTGTTTTCCATAAATGCAACAACTTTGGACACATTTTTAGGAACTGCAAATTTTTTTCTGTGAGTCCTACTTGATCAAAAGCAAGAAGAAAAGCATTATTATAAAATAAAATTTGGAAGAGGACACTAGAGAGAAAAGGTCAAAGAAATCCATGTGATAGCATAGACTACACTACATGCTCAAAAGGAGAAAAATATATGGATTATAGACAATGGATGTTCAAGTCACATGACTGGAGACAAAAGGAAGTTCATGATTTTCAAGAAATTTAATGGAGGTTTTTTAACTCTTAGAAAAATTTCTATTTCCAAGATTATCAGTAAGGGTACTTTAAGACTTGATGGTGGCAGGAAAAAAACTCATGATGTTCTATATGTTAAAGGATTAAAGCATAATTTTTTGATTTTCTATCAAATGCATGAAAAAGGTTACCAAATCTCATTTAGTGTTAAAGGTTATGAAATATAGAAATCTAGTACCAAAGAATTGATCGCGGAAGGAAGAAAGACTAATAGTGACATATATCATTTGAGTGAGTTGAACGGATAAAACTACATCTTATTATACAAAGAGAAGAAAATTGGCTCTGACACAAAAGATTGGGACACATAAGTTTTGATGACATTATGAATGTTATCTAAAAGGGAATGGTTTGGGACATGTGCCAAAGATCAAGAAGCCTCAGTATACGAGCTACAAACCATGTTATCTTGAGGAAAGTTTTTTCTCCTAAGACACTACAACAAAATGGAATTGATGAAAGGAAGAACCATAATGTACAAGAGATGGAAAAAATAATGTTGAGTCAAGAAAGTTTACTAGATATGGGTATGTGTAGGATCATCATGGAAAAAATAGGCCCTTAGGTGGCAAAAAATTCAGAAAAATCAGAGTTAGGAAACTTGACATAAAAATTTGAATAAGTTATGATCTATATTATTTCAAAAATACGTAAGAATAGAATCTGTAGCAAATTGAATGTAGTTTCTAAACTACTAGGTTTAGTTTTTTAAAAAAAACATCTATTCAAGGTGAAAATTTAAAATCTCAATGCAATAGTACTTAAATTTCAGGAAAAAATAAGAAGTGTCTGTCTGACCACCCTAACCACAATAAAATGATAATATTTTTTTATAATATTTTATATATAAGTAGACGAATCATGTCCGAATGTGATGCATATGTTTTGTAATTTTTTTCCAAGTAAATAATTAATTATGAATTTTTTATTACAACTTTTAAAAATATAAATTTTTTTATGTCTAACCACCTTAACTTGGTCAAAACTTCATAAAATTCAAATTTTATTTTTTTAATACCATGATATGTGAAGCATAGAATGTGACACATGTTTTAGATTCAAAAAATGTGATACCATTTGAAAGCTATAGAGTTTTTTCAATCAGCCTATCAATCAGGACTTTAATCATAATTCAAATAGAAAATTAATAATAATTATTTATTAAATTCAAAGTAAAGCATAATTTATATTGGTGGAAAGCTAAGAATATTCTTTAAAAACCCTTTTCGTTTCATCAAATTTGGGTTAAAAAAAAGTCATTAGCCACATACCCATCATATTGACACTTTTTGGCCCATCATGAAATTGCACATACCAATGTATATTAGAGAGAAGCAGTTCAGACTATAGTACATATTCTTAAAAGAGCTCAAATTATACCTAAGTCTAATAAAACATCATATGAACTTTATGGAGAGGAGGAATTTCTTTAGTCAAACATCTTAGGATATTTGGAAGCAAATGTTACATAAAAAGGGATGAAGAGCATTTGGGTAAGTTTAACTCTGCATTTGATGAAGGTATTTCTCTTGGTTATTGTATGACCAATAAAGCTTATAAATTTTGATACAAGAGGCCGAAGAGGATTGTGGAAAGTGAAAATTTGAGAATTGATGAGACAATTTAGTTTGTGAATACTTCAGAAGTGAAAGATGATGAAAAACCAATCTGTAGTAGTCATGAAGACTTAGAAGTTGATTATGAGAATATTGTTACAAAGACTCTGACAAGATATGTTTAAAAAAATCATTCAAAATTTCAGATCATTGGAGACAAGAAAAATGGAGTTCAGACCTGAAGAAGGATTGATAAATCAAATGAGTAGGTACATTTTACGTTACTATCATAGATTGAAGCAAGCATAGAAAAATGATGGGTAGAAGCTATAGAGGAAGAGATGACTCAAATACCAAAAATATGAAACTTGGGAACTGGTTCCAAGACCTAAAGGCAAGAATATTATCTATAGGTACTAAATGGGTCTTTAGAAATAAGTTGAATGACGACAAAGAAGTGATCCAGAACAAGGCTAGGTTGGTATGTAAAGGATATGCTTAGGTTGAAGGAATTGAATTTTGGGAAATATTTTCTCTAATATATTAGATGAATGAGAGGTAAACATTTCTAAATGGATAGTTAGAAGAAGTCTACATTGAGAAACTAGAAGGTTTTCAATGCTCAGATAATATAGATTTTTTGTGTAGGTTGAAGAAGGCTCATTAAGGACTTAAACAAGCTCCTAAATATTGGTATTCTAGGTTGGAAAAGTATTCACAACAGTAAGTATTCCAGAGAGGCAATGCAGATAGAAAATTATATATAAAAATAGAGTATGATAAGTTGTTAATTATAGTTGTCTATGTTGATGACATTGCTTTTGGAAAAAAACAATAATGATATGTGCAAGGAGTTACAAAATTCCATCTAGAGTGAGTTTGGAATGTCAATACTTGGCGAGTTTTATTTGTTCCTTGGTTTATAGATTTCTCAATCAGAAAAAGGCATATTTATCTCATAGAACAAGTACATTAAGGAAATGTTAAGTAAGTTCAAGACAAAATAATGTAAACCGGTAAGTACACCTATGGTTACTGGATATAAGTTGAGTAAAGATGATAAATCTGCTTTGGTGGACTACACCTTGTATAGATCCATGATTGTTAGTCTATTGTATGTAACTACATGCAAACAAGATATAATGGAAGCAATTGTAATGGTAGCCAAATTTCAAAAAGGACCTAAGGAGACTCAAGTCAAAGTTGTGAAAAGGGTATTTAGGTATCTGAAGGCTACAATAAAATTTGTCTTGTGATATCCTAAGAGTGAAAATTTCACTCTGACTACATACATAGATGTAGAAGGAAGCATATATGACAAGAAGAGTACAAGTTGTGGAGCTTTATTTCTTGGTAATAGTCTTGTGTTCTAGTTGAACAAGAAGCAAGATTCAGTTTCTCTATCTATAGAAGAAGTAGAATACATTGTAGCAGCTTCATATTATGCTCAAATATTATGGATGAAGAAAATTTTTAAGGAGATGAAGATTGAATTTAATGAACCTATTTCTATTTTGTGTGATAATACTATATGCAACCTAAAATGGTCACCTAGACTTTGGGCCCCATTTATTTAATTTGTCAACATCAACTTTCTGAATCAATGATTGTCGCATTTTCAAATCAAATTTCTTAATCAATTCATAACTATTTCAAATGTTTCAATTTTCCCTAAGGTTTGAACACTTCATTAATTTTATTTAATCAAAAGAAATAAATCCCTTTTAATAAATAAAATAATGTTATTTAATTGAAGTTAATATTACTTAAATAAAATGATGCTATTTAATTAAATCTATTTTTAATTAAATAATTTTATTTTATTTTATTAATATTCATTTCTAAATTACATAATCTTATTGTATTTTATTAAAAGAGATATTATCATCTTAAATTAAATAAAATAAATGAAATATCCTCTCAAGAATATCCTGTGATGAAAAAAAGGAAACAAATCAGTTAAAAGGGAAATAAACTAAAAAAAGAATTCCAATCAAGATTTGTTTCTATTTTTCTATTTATCCCACATTGCTTCTGAATTTGCCTTCAATTCCACTTTTGCCTATAAAATGAGCCCTCTCATTCTCATTTCAAAAATCATGAATTTTTACATCAGACTTATGCTACAAATTTTCTTGAATTTTATCATTTGAGATTACACATTAGTTTGATTTTATAAGCATCTTAGTTTTAGAGCATATAGTTTAATATTACATTTTAGCTTAATCTTCATAGTAGATTAATTTGCAAAGTAATTCATTTATGGCATTGCATGTAGATCAATTTTTATTTCAATAAATTAGTTTTGTTTATTACATTTTACAGTCATTTAGATTAGTTTTCATTGTTGCATTGCAAGAACAGGATTCATGGAGATTGGCATTCTTGCTTCTCCTCTTTGAATCTCTCATTCCGGGACTATATTTGCAGGGGTAACTGGGTCAATCTGAGGGCCACAATATCAATCCCTACTCTTCTTGGATAGAGAGCTGTGAATTGATTTGCAAGGACTCATTATTGAGTATCCTTGCATGCAAGGATTCACAGAAGTATAACATATTTTCAGTTATACAAATACTAGTTCCATAAACATTTCAAAGAATTTGTTAACACACTCAAGGACAAAAAACATTGTAATAAAATATTATATCTTGAGGGAGAATGTTGTAGAAAAGGAGGTGAAATTGGAGTATGTTGAAACAAAAGAGCAAGTAGTAGAAATTTTCACAAAATAACTTCCTAAGGAGACTTTTGAGTATCTCCAAAAAAAGCTGAGTTGTTGCTCCCTTCTCTTGAATCAAGAGGAAGTACAAGTTGAGTGGGAGATTTGCCTCCCTACCACAAGAATGCGTGATGCGTGACAAAGACTTGAAAACAAACACTTACGCTTGTCAAAGATCTTATTTAAAAAAACATTGTGTTTGTTTTCCTGCTTTTCAATTCACACAGTCTAATTAGGGCTTCGTTAAAATTCTTAGGAGTTTCGATAGTGAGTAGGGAATTTGGCTCTTTGTTACATGGAGGTGATGACCATGGACAAATCCAGGCTCCTGATGATCTTACTAATATGATGAACTCTTAGGGAGTGGAGCAAGGTAGTGAATCTTTAGCACTTTCACTCGTCAGGGGATTATGCTCTTCTCTCATTGAGAGAATTAGAAACCCAAAAGCGTGTGGATTTGGTGAAGTGAAACTAGCTTGGTGATTAAGGTTGTTTAGCGTGTTTGGGTAAAGAGATGGGCTAGAGAAGTATGCTCTTCTCCTTTTGGGAGAATCAGAAAATTAGAAACCCGAATCCGAGCCATGTCCAGTGTCACCTTTAGAGGGCTTGCCGGAAGTTGAACCTCCGGGAACGACCCAAGTGAGTACACACCTATCGCCGGTGATTCCACCTCACTATAATAAAGAATGTCTTATTGAGTCTAAAGACTCCAAGACCATAGTAACTTATTTTCCATGACTTGGATGATCATCATGGAAAAGCTCTGTTTATTGCACTGAGCGGCGCCGCTCCGAGCCCTGCTTGGGGGGGTGTGTGATTTTCAGGTGTTGGTGTGGCTGTGAGGCCCGAGCTCTGTATCAGAGGCACTAAAGGTTATTGTGAATGGAAGCCAAGTAAAAAACCTCTTAGTTAGTTGCCTACTTGGTTCACCTCCGTAAGGAGTCATAATCTTTGCGCAAGGAGGGGGAAGAATCTCTCCATATGTTGATCATACACAGATTCCCATCATAGGCATACACCTGGATGTTTGGAGGTGGTTGTGACACTGGCCCCTGCTACAAGGGTAACCTTTGAACGTACACTATTGAGTCCTTGGAAACACCAAAAACATGGGCGCCCTCTAGGGGGTGACATGGCTGTGTGAGGTGCACGTATGCACATAAGCAATGGGGCAAAGGTTTTGTCTTCTCACCATTTTCTTTGGTAGGGATAGCTATGTGTTTGTTTTTGAGTCTTAAACATTGTCCAAAAATCTTCAAACAAGACTCCCCAATACTATCAAGTTGCTTTGTCCTTGATAGATCTGTTATCGACTACTTTTTGTATCACAACTTGTCTGATTGAAACCTATGTGCTTGATCAAAATTTGTTGATATACTTGCTTGATCTTTGAAAACAAACAACAAACTGAAATACTGAGTTCTTCGATTAGGTGACTTGTCCCAGTTTTAGAGACCTATTTTGTATTTAGGGTTTATGTGTCCTTGACCTTTTGAATTAGTGATCCTTGATCTCATAAGTGATTTTTCTTGAGATTGGAAAATTAGGAATTGTTCCTGTCAAATAGATAAATTTTTAGACTCTTTGATAACACACTTGGAGAGTGCTAGTAGTCTCCTTGTCCACCCATTTTCATACAATTCAAACTCAGTACACTTTGTGTAAGTCATCCTCCTGATCCATATGTGCTAGGGTGTTCACCCAAGAATTGAGCACCTCTGTGGCAGTGTTGGTTTGCACCTATTTGCAACAGTTCTATTTCACCATCTCTCTCGGACAAGAGAAAACTTTTACTATCCTAGTCTGGTATTGACATTTCTTAGAATTGTCTATTTACCTGAACTCTCCCTTTCATGTCAGTCACAACAAGATATCAAGTGAGCCAAGGAAAGCGACCTCAGATAGTCTTTAACCAACTACCCCCAGTTCAGACTTGTCAAAAGAGAAAGGAAAAGGAATTAATATTTGACCAGTCACCTAGGAGTCAGTCTGAAACCTATTTTGACCCAAAGAGCCATTTTAGTGACTTGAGTACCCCCTCAACACCTTCCCACTCAGGTATGGATATGAGTTATACTGTCACTCGGCGGGAGAGGGAAGCCATGGATCAAAATCTTGATGATATCTATGAACAACATAGAAACAACATGATATTTGGAAATTCTTCTCATGATGATCAACTTGGTTCACCCCTCATTAATGCAAGATATTTGGATGCCCATCAACAGGATGAAAGGTATAAGAGACGAGCTCACCAAGAAAAATGGTCACAACACGAAGACCAAGACAATGAACCTCGTGATGCTCATGTCAATACAACGTATACCAATGACTTGTTCAAATAGTCTAGACCAAGCTCACCACTTCAACATACCTCAAGGTTCACAAGTGATAGGCTCAAAAGAATTGAATGCGAAAAGAAAGCCTTTCTAGATGAACAAGCTGCAAAGCAAGAAAAGTTTAGACAACTTGAGGAAGAGAGCCAAGCTTTATTGGAAGTACAAAGGAAACTCGCTCAAGAGGAGCAAGATAGGTAGTTAGCCCATCAATTAAACAAACAATACAATACAAGGGGTGCTAATAGTGGACATAATTCTCCTCCCTCCACCCCTTCCAGAACACCAAGAAGTAGAAGGCAGTCAAGGACCCTTCTAGATCTCCTAGTCCTAGAGGAAGAAGGGCCTCTCAGTATGCTCACTATAGGAGGCAAACTCCTCCCAGAAATTCAAGACCACACTCCCAACATGTACATCCTGGTTCCCAACATGGAGGTGGTAGCTCACATTATGACTTTGATACTCAAGACTTCATGCGAATACAACAAGAGCCTATCTTCCAACAGTATGTGGAGAGGTATTTGGAACAAAACAAAGATAAGTTCTTGGAAAGTCTAATCAACAAGGGTGCCAGAGTCCCTTATAATTTTGATGTGGACAACAAAATACAAAAGCAAAATCCCTCTCAAGAGGAAGAAATCCGCCAAATGAAGCAAATGATGGAAAAAATGATGCAACCTAAGAGCTCATTCTCACTAGACTCAATTTGTCCTAATCCATTTGACAAGAGTGTGAGTATGAAAGATTTTCCAAAGAGGGTGGAATTCCCACAATATGATAAATATGATGGCAGTGGTGATCCACATGACCATGTGCGTCAGTTCTATACTATGAGCTTTGAATTCCATCAGGATGACTCCTATTTGATGAGGTTGTTCCCTAGGAGTCTTAAAGGACAAGCAATGGAATGGTTTACCAATATCACTCCTCCTGTCAAGACTTTTAGAGAACTTGTTCATAGATTCGTTCAACACTTCGCATATAATCTGTCAAGATCTGTTACTATGTTGGACCTATGCAACTTGAAACAAAATCAGGGGGAACCCTTTGTTACCTTCTTGCAAAGGTGGAGGAGACAATGCTCTCGGTATCCTAGGACATCCATGAGGATGAAAAGATTGACATACTTGTTAGTAATTTGGTGCCTGAAATGAGATATGAGATCAAAAAGATAGTCTTCACTTCCTTTGATACCATGATTGAAACTGCATGCCGCATTGAGGATGTTCTAAAAGAACAAGGCATTTTGACCAGACATAACAATAATACCAACAATGGTCAACACAACAATAAGGATAAAGGGAAGAACAACAATTGGAACAAAAACAAACAAGTTGTCAATGATGGAGTTGTGAGTTCTTCCCAATCAAGAGATCAAAGTGTTCTTAATTTGACTAAGGCTGTGCAAGCAATGAAGCTTAATGCACCTCCACAACAAGAAAATAAACCAAGATATTAGGAGAGGCCCAAAAACCAGAAGCGACAATTTACCAAATTGGGTGACTCATATGAGGATATTCTCAAAACTCTCATTGCTAACAACTTGGCACATCCTCAGGATCCTGCAAAATTTCACATTCCAGATCCTAAGCCACATTGGTGGGATGACAAGGCATTCTATAAATTTCATAATGGCCCTGGCCATACTGTTGAAAACTGTTGGAGATTAAAACATATCGTCCAAGATTTTATAGAAAGTGGAAAGCTTCAAGTTGATGGCCTAAATACCAATGCTGATCATAAGGCTTTTAAGGAACCTTTGCCTAATTATGACAAGGGGGAAACCTCTAAATCACAGAATGGAAAAGCTGCAATAAACTACACCTATACAGCGGCAAAAAATGTGATAAACATGCTTGAAGTTGTGGAGCCAAGTGTTAATATGATAAGGAGAAAGGACCCGCATGGTTATGACTCTCCCCCTATTTTTGACAACCAACCTGTTGTGGTGTTGAGAGGTCCTCATTCTAGGTTATCTTCCCAAGCCCTTAATGCTATTACCAAGAGTCAAGCCCCTATTATTCTCAGAGGTCCTAGTTCAGGTCCATCCAACAAATCCAAGCAAGTGGCATCCAAGAATGTCACTATAAAGTCCGCCACTGCTCTCAAACCAAACTACAATCTTGTAGATCAATTACAGAAAACTCCAGCACAAATCTCAATCTTAGAGCTTCTAGAGTTGTCCCCTAGACATAAGCAGATCCTTGAGGATGCTTTGCGCACAAAAAATGTCCCCAACAACATTGATATAGACCAATTCCAAGGCATGGTGAATCACATTACTAGCCCACATTACCTCCCTTTCTCTGAAGATGATGACAAGTCCCTAAGCCATCCACACAATCTTGCCCTTCACATTGAAGTCATGATTCATAAAACCTGTGTCAGGCGCTTGTTGATTGATGGGGGTGCTGGGTTAAATATCTGTACTTTGAATTTGTTAAAAACTTTGGGCTATTCAGAGCAAGTGATCGACACTAGAAAGAATATCACCATAAAGGCCTATGATGAGGCAGAACGAAGTTCTAAGGGGTTGGTTGTCCTTCCTGTCAGGATTGGCCCAGTTGAAAAAGATATCTTGTTTCAAATTGTTGATACTGGACCCCTTGCATACAACATTTTATTGGGTAGACCATGGATTCATGATATGTAGGAAGTTCCGTCTACCTACCACCAGTGTGTTAAGTTCGCCTACAATGGAATATAAATTTGCATACCAGGGGATAACACCTTATCAATTAACTCAATCTCAGCTAATGTTCATGTCCCTCTTAACCGAGCAGCAGAGGATTATGAAACAACTTTAGCAAACTGTCAAAACAAATTTAAGTCAGTAGACCTTGGCATGGGGGGGTATCAACTTGACTCTTTTGCAAAGATGCTTGTTTCCCCTAGGACATATGGAAAGCCTTCACAGGAGATGAAACCATCATCTTCAACAATGACACTATTTGACAAGTTTGTTGAATCCTCAGTACCAATACAAGATGAAAAAGAGGAAGTAGTTGTTCGAGATTGGATATACAAAGAGGAGAAATACCAACACAATGAAAATTTCTCCCCCTCTCCTAAGTCCTATGGGAGAGGATATACTTTTGTCAAGAAGATGGGTTATCCAGGATATGGCCCTCTTAGTCACAGGTTAGATGCTAGAGCCGAACCACTCAATCATGATCTTTTTGCACGTAAGTCTAAGAAACCGGTTGGCCTAGGCTTTATGAACAACAATAAATGCACTGTCCCCATTTCTGATAGGCAGGGATAGTAAAGATGACACATAATATGTACCAGATTTGACCAATCAACAAGACATAACAGATGATTGGGTACCTTCAACAAATCTCCTTTGGGAAGATTCAAGAGATTTAATAATTGATAGTCCTCCTATCTCATTTGCAATAGATAGTGACTATATGAATGCAAGATTGACTATGGATAGTGTCTCCATCCCAGCTGCAATGGATGGTGATAATTCAGATAATTTTGTGATTGAGCAAATTGCTAGAGGAGAGGAGCCTCTTCCAAATCTTGAGGCTTCTACATCACGAGGCTCCAACAATAATTCAGAAATAGACTCTCATGAGTTTGAATGGGATTCACTCTCAGATGCAACAGTTGACTTGGATATGGATGTTGTCCACGCTTATAGTTCTCAACCTGATGTAACTGATGAGTCATGTGTTAGATTAGAAGATTGGAACCCACATGTCACATTAGTAGATGATTCTTCGCTTGCTAGGATAAATTCTGATTTAGACACTTTAGAGGGAAACTTGACAGATTCCAATTCTACAGTCACCAGAGATGACACCACCTATATCCTTAACCTTGAACCGGTCATCAACCTACCCCTTGTTCACCCCAACCTTATTGATTGGTCTCAATGGTACCAAGAGCCTCAACTCTTGACATTTCACAATGACTATGAGATCACCTGCTATCTAAATGCCATTAAACCTGTAGTTTCTTCCACCAGTGAACCACTACCAATATGATAGAACCTAACATCAAGTACCTTAGTCACAAGATAAAAAGAAAAGAAAAAAAGAATAAGAGTTCTGATGGCGAAAACCACTATGTGGCGGTGTCGGAACCAAAAAAAGTAAAAATAAAAGACGTATCCAAAGGTGAAAACCTCCCAGAGGCATCTATGGATGAGGTACTTGATAGTCTCCCAAGCTATTTCCAGGACAGATCATCAGTATTGGTTGAACCTACAGAAGCTGTTAATTTGGGCAGAGAGGAAGTTCCAAAAATTGTACACTTGGCTAAATCTTTATCACCTGAAGAAAAGAAAGCCTATACTAAGTTCCTCCAAAAGAAGGAAATTAAATTTGCATGGACATACTCAGACATGCCAGGGTTGGACACTACTCTCATTATGCATCATTTTTCCATAGCTCCAGGTGTGAAACCAGTCAAACAGAAGTTGAGAAAAATGCACCCTCATATAGCTCTTTTAGTGAAAGTTGAATTAGAAAAGCTCCTTGGTGCAGGATTCATTAGAGCCATAGACTATGCTGACTGGATTTCCAACATTGTACCTATTTCTAAACATGATAAAACCATTTGAATCTACACAAACTTTAGAGATCTTAACAAAGCATGCCCAAAGGATGATTTTCCACTTCCTAACATAGACATGATAGTGGACATGACATCGGGATATGAGATCTATTCTTTGATGGATGGTTTTTTTGGGTATAATCAGATCAAGATAGCTCCTGAGGATCAAGAAAAGACTCCATTCACCTGTGCCTAGGGTACTTATTGTTGGAATGTCATGCCCTTTGGATTGAAAAATGCAGGAGCTACTTACCAAAGAGCTATGACAACCATCTTCCATGACATGATGCATAAGAATATGGAAGATTATGTGGATGACACCCTGGCTAAGTCTAAGAGAAGAGGAACACATTTGGCTGATTTAGAAGTGATTCTAGATCGCATGGAACAATTTCAACTAAGATTAAACCCAAAAAAGTGTGCATTTGGTGTTACTTCTGGCAAATTATTGGGATTCATCATTTCAGCTAAAGGAATAGAAGTGGACCCTGAAAAGGTTCAAGCCATTATAAACATGCCACCTCCCAAAAATGTCAGCCAAATGAGGAGTCTTCAAGGGTGCCTTCAATCCATAAGGAGGTTTATTTCACAATTGGCAGATAGAGCACAACCTTTCAACAAAAATTTGCATAAAGGTGTTCAATGTGTCTGGAATAAAGATTGCCAAAAGAGCATGGATCAAATTAAAGAATACTTGGCAAATCTTCCCATTTTAATGCCTCCCATTCCAGGAAAACCTCTCATTTTATATGTCTCAGCTACTGAATCTTCACTGGGGGCATGTTGGCTCAATTAGATGAACAAGGGAAAGAAAGGGCCATATATTATATTAGTCGCACTCTTGTTTCTTATGAGGTTAATTATACTAGTATTGAAAAAGCTTTCCTCGCAGTAGTGTTTGCTTCTCAAAAATTGCGACACTATATGCTCGCGCACACCATAAACCTCATAGAAAAAATTGATCCTCTCAAATACTTGCTCGGTAAAGCTGCTCTCATGGGTAGACTTGCTAAATGGATGATGATTCTTTATGAATTTGACATAGAGTATATTGAGCGCAAAGCAATCAAAGGCCAAGCTATTGCAGATCAACTGGCTAATTTCCCTATTCAAGATAATATGCCCATTCAAGTCAACTTTCCAGATGAGCATCTTATGTACATGACTAAAAGATCCTGGAAACTATTCTTTGATGGTTTAGCATGCAAAATGGTTCTAGAGCTAGTGTGTTTTTTGTTTCTCCTCATGGGTATACTATTCCTAAATCTTACAAGTTACTCTTTCCATGCACAAACAACATAGCTGAGTATGAGGCTTTGACAAATGGACTAAAAATGGCCATGGAGTGGAATATCACAGAACTACATATCTATGGGGATTCTCAGCCGATCATCAACCAAGTCAATGAACAATACCAAACAAAAGATGACAAGTTGGTACCTTACAAAAAAATGGTTGATTCATTAAGATGGTATTTTACTTTTGTCACCGTTCAGCAAATCCCTAGGGCTGAGAACAAAGCAGCTGATGCTATGGCCACCCTTGCTTCACTTCTTCAGTTAGAGGAACATGAGTCCAGATATGAATTCCTGGTGGAAGAGCTACGATATCCCATATTTGACTCACCCGAAAGCCATGTCATTTGTACCCTTGTCAATTATGAATCCTCCCACTATGGTGCTATTTACTCATATCTTCATGATGGCATCATCCCCGATACATTTAACAGATCTGAAAGAAGAAACCTTATCCGCAACACCTCTCACCATTCCCTCATCTCTGGTGATTTGTATAGGAGGGGTCTAGATGGAACACTTCTTAGGTGCTTAGAAAAGGAGGAATCCGATCAAGCGCTAGTTGACATCCACGAGGGCATATGTGGATGACATTCTAATAGTCTTTCCATGGCTAGAACGTTGCTTAGGGTAGGGTACTATTGGCCTACGATGCAGATAGATGCAGTAGCATTTGCTAAGTCTTGTGAAAAATGTTAGAAACATGGACACCTGATACATGCTCCAGGTAGGGAGCTAATTCCTTCTATATCTCACTGGCCATTTCAGCAATGGGCCTTTGACCTTGTTGGGAAGATTCATCCCAACTCATCAGGTGGGCATAAGTTCATTATCACTGCTACTAACTACTTCACAAAATGGGTAGAGGCTGTTCCACTTTCTATTGCCTCAGGCAAGACAGTGTCTTTATTTATTTTAAACCATATCATCTGTCGATATGGAGTGCCATCTGAGATCATCACTGATAATGGAGGTCGGTCAAAAATAAAGACCTTAAAGAACTCTGCCAAAGATTCAAGATAAAGCAACATTGGTCCTCCATTTACTTCCCACAAGGAAATGGTCAGGCAGAGGCTTCAAACAAAACCATTCTCAAGATTTTGCACAGAACAGTTCATAAGAATGGTAGAGACTAGCACCTACAGATAAATGGTGGGCCTATAGAATGAGTATTCGTACTCCAACTGGGGCTACTCCTTTTTCCCTCACATACAGCGCTGAAGTAGTGTTACCTTTAGAGGTTGAGATTCCATCACTTTGGGTCTCTCTCAAAGGTCTAGTTACAGATGAAGACTATCGCGCCATGAGATTGCAAGAATTGGAACTTCTTGATGAGAAGCGTAAAGCATCATTTGACCATATGAGGGTCTATCAAAAGCGGATGTCCAAAGCCTTCAACAAAAAGGTTCGCCCTAGAGAATTCCAAGTAGGAGATCTTGTCCTGCGAGAGAATCCTAAGAACCAACAGAATCGAGAACAGAAGGGAAAATTCGAACCTAATTGGCTTGGACCCTACATCATCACAACAGCTTTTGGCATAGGTGCCTATCTACTATCTACTGAAGAGGGGGAGCAGCTCCCTGAGCCTATCAATGTTTTGCACCTGAAGAAGTTCTATCCTTGATGCCCATTCTATCTGGGGGCATCCTTTGTATATAATTATGACCCTGAAAAAAGTTCCAAAAAAATTGATATATGGTACTAAAAAATTACAAAAAAAATTGATATATTGTCAAAAAATCCAAAAAATTCAAATATGATGCCGAAAAATACAAAAAAATTCAAAAAATTCAAAAAAAAGAAGAAAGAAAAAAGTGCCTCGGTGAAAACCTGGAAACAAGCACCTTGGTAGCAAAAATACAAAAAATAAAAATAAAAATATAAAAAGTCCTAAAAAAAAAAATTCTTCCAAGTAGTGAAAACCTGGAAACAGGTGCTACTTGAGGCCTTTGCATCCCTATTTCTTCGCATGCATCCTTGACACTTAGCATTTCTCCATCATGCCTTGTCCTTATTGCCTTGGTTTGGTATTGGTCTTTGTCTTTGTCTAGGGGCATCACTGTGTTAGCTTTGGTCTCTTGGATATGCTTGTCTTCAGGACACCTCGCAAACGGTGTTTTTCAACACTAACCCAACTATATTTTTCAACACAACCCCTGACATTGTGTGTTTTTCAAAACTTATCAGTTTGGTCTTATCCAGTTCGGCCATGTGATCTTACCTACTTGCAAGCATTCAATCCTTATCCTCAGAACTCAGTATCAGTTTACACACTTAATTTTTTTTTTAATTGCAACACTTAATGCTTGAGATATGCCATGATCTTTTCTTTGTGTGCTGACTGATATTGATTTTTGTTGAGTGTCCTTGTCTAATAAGTCTCTCCGTGATGCATAGCTAGAGGACTTGGGGCATGGGGCATGTTTTTATTTTCTTTCTGCTTGTGGGTGTTGTCTTGAACCTCTTCCGTGTCTCTTGTTGTCTCCTTGACACACTTAAGAGATTTATGGCATCATCCTTGAATGTTTTTGCACAACCATTCTCATGGTAATCCTGGCATTTATGTCTTGATGCGAGCGTGGTTTTGCTACATTAAATTGGGTAAGCTAACATTGTAGTCATCTTGACCTTCATGTCTTTGATGCTCATGTTAGAATCTTTCCACATTCTGAGCTGATATAAATCACATTCATATATTCATAGTTGTGTTTGTGACTAGTGATGATTGTGTGATTGTCTGATGTCCGGTAATAATGGCCCAATGATGAAAATAAGTTCTCTTACATTCTCTAATGAATGATGAACACTTAAAAACCTATGTTACCCTATTGCAAGTACACCTTTGCATTTTCATGTAGCTTGCATTATTTAGACTTCATGTTAATTTGCACTTTTAGGCTGTATTATGGGTTTGAGAGGGTTTCCTTCATCTTTTCTTGTGGGATTTTTCATCAACTGCGATCACATTCTTCATTTCCTTATCTTCTTTCGTGATATCAATCGAAATTCCCTATCTTAAACAGTTGATTGATTTTGATGCATCCTCTTTTATTGAGGCAGATTCTCTTCCTTCTCTCCATTTCTTTCCATTTCTTCCAAACTTCTATCTTCCATTCGATTTCACCCCACTTCTCTTTCTTCTAATTCAACCTTAGGGCATAATTTTCTTGCTGATCTACCTAGGTTCTGTAATTCTTATATTTTTCATCTTACATCAAGAACCTTATCTTTTGTTTGATTTGATCAAATTTTTCAATTTATTATTTCTCCTCTATCTCATTTCAATTTCATCACGAGGGGCGACCTATCAAACTTCAATCCTTGATTCAACTTTATCAATTTATCAATTGCTTCTTGGGGAACCTTGCTTGAGATTCTTATCTCTCACTTTGATGTGATCCCGGACCTCATGTTCAAAGGCCTTTTGTTTAAAGCTTTGTCCGTGATGTGATCTCGAAGTCGACCTCACATCTCGAAGTTGTTTTGTGATCCCAAATCGATCTCACATTGCAACTTCATTCTTGACTGCATGTGATCCCGAGTCGACCTCACATTAGTCAAAGAGGGAAAAATGTATGCAACCTAAAATGGTCACCTAGACTTTGGGCCCCATTTATTTAATTTGTCAACATCAACTTTTCTCAATCAATGATTGTCGATTTTCAAATCAAATTTCTTAATCAATTCATAACTATTTCAAATGTTTCAATTTTCCCTAAGGTTTGAATTTCATTAATTTTATTTAATCAAAAGAAATAAATCCCTTTTAATAAATAAAATAATGTTATTTAATTGAAGTTAATATTACTTAAATAAAATGATGCTATTTAATTAAATCTATTTTTAATTAAATAATTTTATTTTATTTTATTAATATTCATTTCTAAATTACATAATCTTATTGTATTTTATTAAAAGAGATATTATCATCTTAAATTAAATAAAATAAATGAAATATCCACTCAAGAATATCTTGTGATGAAAAAAAGGAAACAAATCAGTTAAAAGGGAAATAAACTAAAAAAGAATTCCAATCAAGATTTGTTTCTATTTTTCTATTTATCCCACATTGCTTCTGAATTTGCCTTCAATTCCACTTTTGCCTATAAAATGAGCCCTCTCATTCTCATTTCAAAATCACAAATTTTTACATCAGACTTATGCTACAAATTTGAATTTTATCATTTGAGATTACATTAGTTTGATTTTATAAGCATCTTAGTTTTAGAGCATATAGTTTAATATTACATTTTAGCTTAATCTTCATAGTAGATTAATTTGCAAAGTAATTCATTTATGGCATTGCATGTAGATCAATTTTTATTTCAATAAATTAGTTTTGTTTATTACATTTTACAGTCATTTAGATTAGTTTTCATTGTTGCATTGCAAGAACAGGATTCATGGAGATTGGCATTCTTGCTTCTCCTCTTTGAATCTCTTGTTCCGGGACTGTATTTGCAGGGGCAACTGGGTCAATCTGAGGGCCACAATATCAATCCTTGCTCTTCTCGGATAGAGAGCTGTGAATTGATTTGCAAGGACTCATTATTGAGTATCCTTGCATGCAAGGATTCACAGAAGTATAACATATTTTCAGTTATACAAATACTAGTTCCATAAACATTTCAAAGAATTTGTTAACACACTCAAGGACAAAAAACATTGTAATAAAATATTATTTCTTGAGGGAGAATGTTGTAGAAAAGGAGGTGAAATTGGAGTATGTTGAAACAAAAGAGCAAGTAGTAGACATTTTCACAAAATAACTTCCTAAGGAGACTTTTGAGTATCTCTAAAAAAAGCTGAGTTGTTGCTCCCTTCTCTTGAATCAAGAGGAAGTACAAGTTGAGTGGGAGATTTGCCTCCCTACCACAAGAAGACTTAGTGGTCTTCTGGAGCATTTTAGAAATAATGCAATATGATATAGGTTTAGGGGGAGTGTTAACTTCTTACTAGAAGAAGGTTTTGTGGTGTTGCAGAATGGTTTGAGAAGTAGTGTAGCATGGACTCAAGGGGAGTCTATCCAAGAAATAGGTTTTTGGATTGTGTAGAGTGCCAAAAATGTTGGTGGAGATGTCAGGAAACAATTTTTCTAGTTGGCCTTTTCCATTGATGTCAAACAAGGAGAAATGGAAATTTCAAAATGCTATATTCTCTAAGGGGAAGAAATGGGACTCAAAATGAGGCAGTTTTCTGATCTAGAAAATATCATATTTGTCTTTGTGTGTGGCTAACATTCTTCTATTTTCCATCAAAGAAAAAAGGGGAAATTTTTGAACATAAGTTTTCATTGATGTCAAAGGAGTTCATTATTGTCAAAGGGTTCACTAATGTAAAAGGAAGATGATTAGAAGATCAATGAGAATTAAATGTATTATACTGTCATATCATTTTGAGTTGTTGTGAAAGTATATATTGCTAGCTATATTGAAAATGATTGTTGGTAATATCATAATACATTAGTTCATGGTGAAGGAAGTCATTCATAAGTATGATCTAGAATGTTTTAGTTTAGTTTCTTAGGACAAAGGGATTTCTCTAGAAATGTATTTACATTCAGTATTTCTTCCTAAAGGTGTGTTTGGCTTAGTGGTTTGAATGGAAAGTATGTATACACATGTTCTATCATATTCTAGAGTTTCTGGAAAGGATGTTTACTAGGTGGAAAGTTTAAAGTTACAAAAGTTTAGATTTGTGCCTATCTATTAACCAATGATAGTTCTGAAACTGTGCAACAACTGCTAGTATTGTGTGGCATTCAAAGTTAGCATGTGACATTAAGATGGGTCCAAGTTAAGGTTCCTATGGGTGCTGCCACAATAGTGGTTTACACTTTTTGGGAGATCCTGATTTTTGCTGAAATCACATATTTTTAGAAAATATAATGATTTGAGCCATGAAAAGTTCCATTTAAAGGATTCCAATTGAAGAGGGTTTGATCAAACCACCTTAGACTAAGCCCCCTTGGATAGAAACCCACTAGTTTTAAACCATACCTATAATAGTGTCTCCTTTACACCTATCAAAATGCTGATAAAAAGGATCAAATGAACTCATTTAAAATTTATTTTTTGTAAGTATGTAGACCTTATTATAAGCTTAAAAAAAAGTATAATTTTAATTAAATTTAATTTGATTATTATATTTATTTTTTATTTCTTGTGAATGCAGATTTTTCACCGAAAATCAAGCTCTATGTTTTGCACATGTGGAAAAATAGAAGATTATCATTTTATTTTTTTGAAAAATATGAGTGCACCAAATATTGAAGTCCTTAATCCAACAAAAAAAATAAAATTGATTTTTGATACATACAAAAAAAGTTATGTATTATACCATCTGCCTATGTCTGAATTGTAATTGGTTTGATTTTGAAACTTGATTAAGGAAAAAATATTAAATAAAACACTATGAAACCAATTGGAAGCACTAGATATCATAGATACAAATCCAAATTTGAAAAAAGTATAATTTTATCTAGGTTCACGGAAAAAAGTTGTGTTATACAGTGAGTGTCACTCCTTAAAAATGGTGTTTACAAAAAAAAACTAGTTTTCAAAGGAGAAGGAAAAAGAAGTGCAATTTGATTACAAATATTTTGAAAAAAATATATTTAGAATCTACAGAAAAAATTTCACAAATCACTAGTTTGCATCATCTTCAAATTCCTCATGGTTTAGCCACTATGGTTGTTTGAAAGTGAAGAATTAGTTAGAAAAAATTAACTATTTAGTGTCCAATTTGGCCAAAAATTGTAAACCAGTATTGTGGGATCACCCCTATGGAATTGCATGACATCAGAATCTTTTGGTGGCAACAAATTTATTTTAGGACTGACATATTACACATTTTGTGTTGTAGTGTAGAAAAATATATCCCTTTACATTTTTCACACTTGTTTGGGCCCTCCTAATTAAAATGGACTTAATAATGCCTTAATTTAGTGTTGATAAATGTACCTCTTTACATTTTCACACTTATTTGGGATTTGTTTATTAAATTAAACTTAATTATGCCTTAACTATCCCTTTTATTTATTTATGAGCCTAATTACTTATATTTTTCGAAGGGAAAATTCAACAATAATTAATGCCTAAACATAACACTTTACATTGAGGAATGTGTGTTCCAAGAATAGGGGCCTAGGACCCATTCACCCATGGGTGAATGGGTCCTCCATATACCTTTGGACCTAAATTTAAATTATGTTTTTGGTGGTATTTTAACATCTTCAAATCCATAATTTAATATTGGCTTGTGATATTTGAATTTCAAGAAATTAAGGATAAATGTCTATAAATACAAGGCTATTTTCTAAGTTTCACCTAGAGTTTTCAAGCTAGAATTTTTATGTAACTTCACAAGAGCTAAAGTTGATGATCAAGAGAATTCAAGAGAATATATATTAGAGATTTATTGTAGGAATCAAGATCTATCCATCATGTCAAACTCTTCTTGCATCATGAATTTTTTTAGAACTAACATTGTGATGTAGGTTTCAAGATCAAGCTCAAGCATTCAAAGCATCAATTTCAAGTGTCAAGAGAAACATCCAATTCAACCATTTCATGCAAGTTGTAGACCTCCTAGGATCTCCATGATCAAGGTTTCATTCAAGGGTTTGTTGAGTGGTAACATAGCTTTGTTCATTCTTCATTCCCTCTTTCATTTTATTATTTCATTTCAAGGTTTGATTACCAAAATGGGGTTTGACCAAGGAAAACCCCCATTCACCCAATTTTTTTTCTCTCTTGTGTGTGTGATTTATATGTTCATATGTTGAAGATCTCAAAAGTGCAAAATTGTAAAGTTGCATTTGTTGTCACCTTTGTTGTCATCTCACGGAAACTCAGATCTTGAATTTATTTCCAACTATCCATCTGTGAAACTTAGAGGATCTGGAAGTGTAGATGAAGGAGCAGAGGATCCAAAAATAAATTTTAAAAATATCTACAATGACCCACTCGCCTATAGATGAATGAGTCCTAAGACTTCCTAACAAAATTTTGTGACAAGCACACAATATTTTCCCTTCCTAGATTTTCCAAAAGTTTTACTATTTCTATTAGTCTCATGTTTCATCTATTAGATTCAACCTTTACATGTCATAAATGAGTGCATTTGGTATTTTTAATTTTTCTCCCAAAAAATCTGTTTAGTCAGTTTTGTGACTGTTGTAGTCAAAAGACACTCTGTAACTGATTTTGAGGTAGGTTTTAAGTGTCTTCCACTCATCCAATTTGCATAAAGATGATTGTTTTTGTTAGAGTTGTGTTGCATCTACATGAATCGTGTTTTAGGTTATAGATTTGAGGTCATTTTCTATCCTATTTTCATCTTCCAAAAGTACATTTTAGTCATATTTATCCCGTCTATACAAATAAACAAAATTTGTAGATCTTCAATAGAATTGACTAATGCAGAGCAAGGGTGGAATTGTCTCAATCAACACAATTTGAATCATTTCAACCACCACTCAAACCACAAGACTCAATCAATGGTTCCTTACACAATATTGCTTGCTTCAACAACTAGGTCTTCAATGGCATCGTTTAGAGTAGGCCATTTCAACACTTGACCAACAAATATTTAGATACCCATTAGGTTTTGTATTCAACATACCTCATGTACAACTATGATTGTTTTGGACCAACTTTCTCAAAATAGGTTTACTACAACTAAAACAAGGCCAATTAGGCCACTTTTCCAAAGCACCTATAAGGAAATCAACATCTACACAAAAAAACTCTTCACCAACAGTCTCCAATAGTCACATAGGGTCCAATTTAATAGGTTTTATCATCCACCAATCTCTACAATTTTCAGTCCTACAACTTCTCTACCTTTCCTAAGCCTAACACATGAAGATGTTAGGCTAGGGCTTGGACAAAAACTCTGCAAACACCATCCCATGCTCCTAAACCAACAAAAATGTATCAAAAGAAAACCTAAAGCCTCCATTCCATTGAATTTGGCTAATTTACAATGGTGGAATGGACTGTAATTACATGATTTTCTCACAAACCCTTAAAATGAGGGTTTTACAGGAGGTTCTCAAGATAAGGCTTTGAATTGAGTTATTTCTCAATGAAAAACTACCACACTACAAAAAAAAAAAGGGGATTCATTGCTCCAACCTTTCACATGTTTCTCAGACCATAAATTCACTATACGGGGTTGTACAGATGTAGAAAACTATAGAAAATACATTTTTTTTTACAGAAAATAGAGTATTCTTCTATTATTTTGTCCTCCAAGAGAATCAACCACCATGCCTCAATGTGTGTGAGGCTATTTGAAAATTTTTCAACCAATTTCCAATGGCCTCCAATTGAAATTCAATTAGGTGACCATTTACCCTCTTGATAATGCAAACTTGACAATGTTTGACAATGTTGCAAAGTAACTTTTAACACCTTTTTACAAAACACAACTAATGGACACTACATGAGACAAAAAATTGAAAATGGTATAGAATTGACCTTATTACATCAAATGAGTGGCAAAAACACATGAAATAAAACTAGACACCTAAATTCATCAATTTAAGCAACATGACCATGGTGCCCCTACACCATACACCTAGAGAGGAAATTTTTTTAGATTCCACCTGAGATTAGCCCCTTAACTAAGGTTCTGTGTTGTTTGATATCATCTTCATACATCCATGTTGCATCCTTTGGATGTAAACTATTCCATTTGACAAAATAGTCATTATAAACCTTATGCCTAGTCCTTTTCACTTCTTTAATGTCAAGAATTTCTTCTAGCTTCAATAGTTTAGGAGGGAGATCTTTCACCCATTCCTCATCGATAAATTCATCATCTACACTTGTACCTACATCCACAAATCCTTTAAAATGATACAAATTAGAAACATTAAATATATGGGAGATAACAACTCTAGGAGGGAGTACTATCTCATAAGCATTAGACCCAAATTTATGGACAATCTTGCAAGGTCCAAACTTTTTCATCAGGAGCTTGGTGTACTTTCCTTTTGGTAGTCTCTCCTTCTTCAAGTGTGCAAGAACGAAATCTCCCACTTTAAAGTGCACATCTCTCCTCTTCAAGTCAACATGCTTTTTATATTTCTCAACACTTTTCTCCAAGTTCTCTTTCACTTGATAGTGGATCTCCTTCATGGATTTTGCAAAAGCTTCACCTTTAGCACTTCTCTTCTCCATCCCTATAAAATCTCTAAGCTCAAAGACACTTCTTGGCTTCATACCATATACCACTTCAAATGAATTTTTCCCTATACTCCTATTAATGGAATCATTGTAAGCACATTCTACTTGAGGATGGACTAAATCCCATTGTTTCCCATGCTCCTTTATGAGACACCTCAAGAGGTTTCCAAGTGATATATTGACCACCTCTACCTTCCCATCCATTTGTGGATGGTAGGTGGTACTAAAATTCAAATTAGTTCCAAGATTTTTCTAAAGCATCCTCCAAAAGTGGCCAATAAACTTTGAGTCCCTATCTGAAACAACGGTTGAGGGAAGACCATGAATCCTCACAATTTCCTTAAAGAATAGGCCTACAATATGAGAAGCATCATTTGTACATTTACATGGAATGAAATGGGCCATCTTACTGAACCTATCAACCACCATAAACACACTATCATACCCCCCTTTGAGTTCTAGGAAGTCCTAAAACAAAAACCATGCTTAAACTTTCCCATGGCTAGTTAGGAATTGGTAGGGGCTGATATAGGCTTGCATTTGAGGTAGAAACTTTGGCTCTTTGAAAAATTGTGAAACTTTCAACAAACTTCCTAACATCCACTTGCATTCTTGGCCAAAAATAAAACCTTCTTACCTGATCCAAAGTTTTGTCAATGCCAAAATGACCTCCAAGACTTCCATAACGTTTCTCTTTGATTAGATTTTGTCTCATAGAACACTTGGGTATGCATAACTAAGCTCCTTTAAATAAAAAAGCATCTTGTAGCAAAAAATCATTATATTCATCATGGAAATTATCCTTAAACTGATTACAAACAAAAAATACCTCCTTGAAGTCTTCATTTGCAACATACATGTCCTTCAATGCATCTATACCCACACTTTGAAGTTCTATCTCATGAACCAACAATGACCTATTGCTAAGAGCATCAACAACCTTATTAGCTTGATATTTCTTGTGCTTGATGTTGAATGTATAAATCTGTAAGTATTCAACCCACTTTGCATGTCTATGATTCAATTTATCTTGACTGTTCATAAATTGTAAGGCATGATTGTCAGTGAACACTTTGAATTCTTTGGGTAAAAGGTAGTGCCTCCACTTCTTAAGAGACTACACCATTGCATACAACTCAATATCATATGATGAATACTTATTTTTAGCTTCATTAAGCTTTTCACTGAAGAAATCCATCGATCTGCCTTCTTGGCTTAACACTGTACCTATTGCAAAATCAATTGCATAGGTTTCTATGGTGAAAACCTTATTGAAATCAGGGAGAGCAAGGATTGGTTGTTGTGCCACTCTATTTTTTAAATATTCAAAGCTCTTCTATACCTCATTAGTCCACTATAATTTATTTCTTTTTTCTCCTTTAATGGTGTCAATGATAGGTGAGAAAATGTGACTAAAATTCTTAATGAACTTTCTATAGAAACTTTCAAGGCCATGAAAAATTCTGACCTCTCCTGCTGACCTTGGAATTGGCCAATTGAGTACTACCTCAATCTTTGTGGGATCCATGTTCAATGAACCCTTAGAAATCACAAAATGAATATATGTTAGTTCTTTCATAAATTCACATTTTTTGAGATTTATCATCAATTTTTCCTCATGTAACCTCTGCAAAACCATGTCAAGGTGCTGCAAGTGTTCTTCCTTTGCTTTTCTAAATTCAAGTATGTCATCTAGGTTTACAACAAAAAAATTACAAATAAAGGGATTCAACACTTCATTCATAAGTCTCATAAAGGTACATAGAGCATTTGACAGCGCAAATGGCATCACCATCCATTCATAAAGGCCTTCATTAGTCTTAAATCAATGCATTTTTCCATTCATCTCCTTCCCTTATCCTAATATGATGATACCCACTTTTCAAGTCAATTTTCAAAAAATAGTAAGCACTCCCCCAAACAGTCCATTAGATCCTCCATTCTAGGAATTGGGAATCTAGATGGTTATTTTGTTTATAGCCCTAGATTCTGTACACATCCTCCAGTCCTCATCCTTTTTAGATGCTAAAACTATTGGGACAACACAATGGCTCAGAATTTCCCTAATGAGACCTTTATCCAACAATTCTTGAATTTGTTTCCTTATCTCCTCATCTTGTTCAGGGGTCATTTTGTATGCAGCCTTATTTGGAAAACTAGAACTAGGGATCGGATCAATATGATGACTGACATATCTCATGAGAGGCAAGGAACTTGATAATTCATCAACTGCAATATCCCTATTCTTATTCAACAATGCTTGAACTTCACTAGGTATGCTTTCCAACTTATTTGCTGCTAAAATAGACTTGGACTTAGGTCTGATCACCAATGCAAATCCTTGACCTCCTTCATCTTTCAAAGTCTTAAAAAATTCCTTCTCTCCTACTACCATGACACTGGAACCAAGTTGCTTCTCAAACTCTTCATCTTGAAGGGGTGTTAAGGTGTATGGAGTACCATCCTTATCTATCACATAGACATTTTAGTGGCCATCATGCTTGGATTTTCTATCATACTATTAGGGCCTACCTAGCAGCAAGTGACTAAAATCCATGGGGATGATGTTAGAAATGATTTTGTCCTTATAACCCCCAATATTGAACTCTACCCATGACTGTTCATTTACCAATACTTGTTGACCCTTGTTTAGCCATGACACTTTGTATGGTGTGGGATGAGGAATCCTCTTCAAATTCAAATTTTCAACTATTTGTAATGACACCAAATTATCAATAGACCTTGAATCTACAACTACTTTTCATACCTTTCCATTTGACTTGCATGTGGTCCTAAACAAGGCCTTCCTTTGCAGAGGATCTTTGGTTGTAGGCACCTTGATAAGTGTTCTCCTCATCATCAATGATTCCAAAACCTTAGGGGAAACATGCTGAGATGGTGAAGTAACACTTTCAAAATCCTCTTCATGCATAATTTGAGTCCTATGATCACCACCATGAGAGCTTGAGGCTTATTTGTCTGGGCACTTCCAAGCTAGGTGTCTAAATTGATTGCAATTGTACCATCTACCTAAAAAGGTATTGGATCCTCTCCCTTGTCCACCAAACCTTTCCCTACTTCCAAATCTTCTTCCTCTAATGTTACCTTTGCCACTTGAATCTCCACTTTGCTCTTGATGGCTGCTTGCTTCAGCTTGTTGTTTTTGTGACTGCCCTCTTGCACCAAAGATGCCTTTACCTCTGGATTTTTTCCCTCTTCCTCTTCCTTTCTACTCTTGTCTTCTTTTGATTCTTTCCTCTACCTTAATTTCCAATTGGAAACACTCCTCAACTATCCTAGGAGTTGTGGGGCCAATCTCATCTTGTATATTGAGCCTAAGCCCATTCAAGTATCTTGCCACCTTCTCTACTTCATCTTTTGTGTGTCTGAAACTTATGCTTAATTTATGGAATTCCTCAGTGTAGGTCATCACATCTAACTCCCTTTGCTTCAAGTTTTTCAGCTTTCTAAAGGTTTGTATTACATAATATGTAGGAAGGAATTGTGCCTTCACTTTGGCTACCATCTGGTCCCATGAGTTTATCTTTTCCTTGCCATTTTTGACTCTTTCTCCTTGGACATAATTCCACCATGTGAGGGAAGTTCCCTTCAATTTTTTCTTTGCAAACTTCACCTTCTTATCCTCTTGTACCTCTTCAAATTCAAAGTTGTCTAAAGCATCAATCCAAGGCAAAACTTCCTCACTATCCATTTTACCACCATACATAGGTACTTCCACTTTCACCTTTGGAATACCATCACCCTTGAAAACCTTTAGCATCTTGACCATCCTCATTTCTTCAAGGTCCAACTCATCTTCTTCATGGAATCCTACTGGAGGTTTCTCACTTTCACCCTCATCCTCCTTATCACTTTGGTCACCACAGATCATACCTCTTCTTTGATTCTTCTCCAAGGTTTATATTCTAGAAAGCGTTGCATCTTGAGACTCCTTATAGAGCCTCTCCTTTTGGAGCAATTTATCTTTCAATTCTTTAACCTCTTTGGCTATTGTATTGTTCTTTGGAGGCATCTTGTTTATGCCTAGTCTTAGTCACTTTCCCACTTCAAATCAGAACCTAAGCTCTGATACCACCTAATGTAGAGCAAGGGTGGAATTGTATCAACCAACACAATTTGACTCAATTCAACCATCACTCAAACCACAAGACTCAATCAATGGTGCTTACACAATATTACTTGCTTCATCAACTAGGTCTCCAAACCTAGGTCTTGAAGGGAATCATTTAGAGAAGGCCATTTCAACACTGGACCAAAATTTTTTTAGATACATAGTAGGCTTATATTTAACATACATCATTTGCAACTATGACTATTTTGGACCAAAATTTTCAAAACAGGTTTGCTACGCCTAAAACAAGGCCAATTAGGCCACTTTTCCAAAGCACCTATAAGGAAATAAACCTCTACACAAAAAAAATATTCACCAATATTCTCCACCAGTCACATAGGGTACAATTTAATAGGTTTTATCATCCACCAATCTCTACAATTTTCTTTCCTACAACTTCTCTACCTTTCCTAAGCCTAACACATGAAGATGTTAGGCTAGGGCTTGGAAATTTTTTTTGCAAACCCCATCCCATGCTCCCAAAACCAACAAAAAAATCAAAATAAAACCTAAATTCTTCATTCCACTAAGTTTGGATAATTTACAATGGTGGAATGGATTGTAATTACATGATTTTCTCACAAACCCTTGAAATGAGGGTTTTACAGCCGGTTCTCAAGAAAATGCTTCAAACTGAGTTATTTCTCAATCAAAAAATATCACACTACAACTGAAACAAAGGGGATTCATTTTTCCAACCTTTGACATGTTTCTCAAACCATAAATTCATTATATAGGGTCATACAAATGCAAAAAACTACAAAAAATATATTTTTTTTTGCAGAAAATAGAGTATTCTTCTATTATTTTTTCCTCCAAGAGAATCAACCACCATGCCTCAATATGTGTGAGGCTATTTGAACATGTTTCAACCAATTTCCAATGGAATCCAACTGAAATTAAATTAGGTGACCATTTAACCTCTTCATAATGCAAACTTGACAATGTTTGATAATGTTGCAAAGAAACTTTTAACACCTTTTTACAAAACACAACTAATGGACCCTTCATGACACTAAAACATTGAAAATGGTCTAAAATTGACCTTATTACATCAAATGAGTGACAAAAACACAATACATCAAACTAGACACCTAAATTCGTCAATTTAATCAACATGACCATGGTGCCCCTACACCATTGACTCACCTAAGAGTTGAAAGAGAATTCTATATTGGAGGATCTCACTTCTTGAATGGAATAAAAAATAGGTAGTTTCATTACACCCCATTTTTACCTTTCTATTTATAGTAATTTTGGTGAAACATTCCAAATTTAGTATAAAACCATATATGTTTTGAAGCCCTAACTTATTTTTCTATCTTTCATTTTGGTGAACCTGACTATTTGAACATTCTAATTTCTGATTTAGAGTGCATTCAAGCCCTGGATCTAGGATTTGAATTAATTCATTACATTTAGGGTTTCTAATTTGGCTTAAAGTTTCCTTGCATTTTAGGTCTAAACTTACAGTTTACATTCATTTTAAATCTAAAAATTTAACAAAAATTGCATAATGTTAGATTGATTTTACAGTATTCAAATAATAGCATACTCTTAGTCACTTAAATCAGAAAAAGTGGATCAAAATTTCATTTCAAAAGGCGTCATATAGTTCATCATTTTTCATTAATTTCACTTGTATATAGACATTAAATTTTGGAAAATTCTGTTACAAAAGTTATAGTCTAAGACCTAGAATAGAGAACACAAAACAATTCAAAAAGTGCATTTTTCAGTTTTAAAAAACCCTAAATAGAGACCCATTCACCCATGGGTGAATGAGTCCTTTAGGGCCTATAAAAACCACTTTTCTGAGATTTTATGTGGTTTTCTACACTTCCCAGATCTACTAGTAACCCATGTTTCAATATGGAAATTTTTAGGAATTTCTATTTTATGAATCTAGGTCTAATCACCCATTTACTATAGCCATTTTAAGTCATTCCAAAATTTATTTTAGTAGTGAAATTCATCAGATCTGTAGGGAAAATGTTTACATTCTTGAAGCTTTAGATAATATGGATAAAATCACTTTTCACTTTTGGGTACACAATGTTTACATTCCTGAAGCTTTTCATAGGTTAGATAAAAGTACTTTTCATTTTCAGGTACACAATGTTTACATTCTTGAAGTGTTGCATAAGTTTGATAAAAGTATTTTTCATTTTTGGACACACAATGTTAGTATCTTACCTTTCTAAGTATGGCAAGTAAAATTTCATCAAGAAGCATGTTAGTCTTTCTCCCAAAATATCTTTGACTTATGAGAATCTTTTAGTGAAAGAGAATACAATAGTGGACAATCATGACAATCAAATTTGGTCTTCTCCCAATATATCTCCTATTTGTGAAGAAGATATTTTGGTGTTAGAAGACCCAATCAATGAGAGTTATGAGAATCCTATATTTTTCTCTTCCCTTACCTCTCCCAATTGGGAAGACATTGTTGGATACAATGATGAGACCATTGACACATCCCATAATATCACTTTGCCTATTTCTCCTATTTATGAGAATGATTTGATACAAGAGAATTCCATCATTGATAAGCAAAAAAATATAACCATTGATCACTCCCCTACTTGTGATGAAGTTAGTTTAGAAGATCCAACCATTGAATGTCATGAACATCTAGTTTGTTGCTCTCCTAAAAACTTCCCTACTGGGGAATATATCATGGTGCAAGAAAATGAAAACATTGACAATAGTAATGTGGCTTCATTAGATGAAGCTGATGAGGTACCATTAGAATCTCCTTCACTAAAAGATCATGAAAATAAGGATAAATATTTTTGAAGTTATGAACATTAGATCTCCCTCGATTCCTCTAATTCTTAGACCTCCAATAAGTCCTTTAATTATTGGACCTCCCAAGTCATCTCCTAAGCCACTTCTTACAATTTAATCACCCTCACATCAACCTCAAGTTCAAAAAAAACTTGTGCTCATCCTTGAACCACCTAAAAAGAAACCATTAGCTCTAGGAGCTATCTTGAACTTTACATGGCAACTTGGTAGTAGTAATGTTTCAAAACAACCGAGTTACAATACTATTTCTCACACATATAACAAAAGAAACAATAGGCAATTAAAAAAATACCTACCTCATTACCATTTCCTGAACCTATCTTTCCTAGTGCCCCTCATTTTCCTTCACATAATGGAAATGAGTATGATCTTGTTAAACAACTTAAAAAAAATCCTGCTAAGATATCCTTATGGGACCTTATCTAGGCCTCACCTAGTTATCATAACATGATTCAAAGTGGTTTACAACAAGTTTCTATCCCTCCTAATGTGAAATAAAATGATATAACAACCATAAATCAAGGAATGAATTTAGACATTGTTTTCCACCAAAGTGAATTACCTCCTTTGGAAGTGAAAAACAAAATGAAGCTTTCATGATAATAGCTTGTGTTAATAGGACTGGGATAAATAAAATCCTTGTTGAAAATGGCTCAACACTTAACATGTGTAACACAAACCTTTTGGAAAACTTCCAGAGTGGATAAGACCAAGATTGAACCTAATTATTTTTCCATCCGTGGATTTGATAATGTAGGAAAACAACCACTTGGTGTGATCACATTACCTATTATACTTGGAAAGGTCACATTGCAAACTCCTATCCATGTTATGCCTCAAGATATTTTATATAATCTTCTCTTTGGTAGACCTTGGATTCATGCAATGAATGGGATACCTTCAACTCTTCATCGTATGATGAAATATGTCTATGACAACATGGTCTATACAATCAAGGGAAACCCTAAACCACAAAGTTGTTTGCACACTAAGAGAGACAAGGAAAATCCTTTGAAAGCATTGACACCAAATACACAAGTGGAACCCATGCAAGAGAAATAAAAAGAAAAGCATATTGAAAAGGTCACAAAGTTATTAGAAGATGATTGGGGTTCCTTAGATTTCACACCTACATTCATGAGAGAATACAATATCATAAAAAAAAAGTTTGAAAAGGGAAAAGAACCAATGGTAATGTTAACATAAAATTCAAAAGAACCTTTGAAAGAATTCCCTTCAACCACTTTAGAAGAAGAACCAAATTACATAACAAACTTTGATGAAGTTGATTATGAACAACTACCAAATCCAAAAGAAATGAAAAAATATTTATGGAAGAGGTTATGAACTTATGAAACAACTTGGCTATAGTGGAAAAGGATGTGGTGCTAGAGAATAAGGTATTTGTGTCCCTATAGAGCCTAACACACAAGAACCACTAGTGGTATTGGTTATTGTCCTTCCAAAGAAAAAAAGCATCAAAAAGACTTCACTCAATACCAACACTATCACAAAAGATTCTTCTAAGTCAACTTTAACTTTGGTGCATCCTGAACTAATAGATACTACATGTGGGAATATCTCATTAGATATACACAAAATTGATACTTTGTCTACTCATTATAATCAATAACATTAGTTGCTGCTCCTTGTCATGTGGTAGTTGTAGTATCATAGCATATTCACTACCATGCATGAGGGTATAAAATTGGATTTATGTAATCATATTTCCTTTTCACAAGGAGCAACATATATGTTACCTAATTTTCACCCTCAGGCTCAACAGGTAAGGCATCTATGTTGCAGATGTTCATAAGGGCCAAATGGGACATTTACATTGAGGGTTAGTTTATGCATCTGATGATATTTCACAGGGAGCTCAGTTGGGAAGCCTGCTCTATTGGAAATATGCCTCAATATCATAGGCTCCAGCCTCCACTAGACTCAAGTTGGTATGACACCTTCACTGTCTAGTTGACTAGTAGCTTTGATACATTCTATTTTGAGCAGGTCACTGTGACCTAGTTTCTGTCTTGCCGAGCGCTTTCCCTACATAGCCTATTGCTGTGATAAGAAGGGTTTGGTATGACCTCTTATCACATGGAATTATTTGGCCGATAGGCCATTCAATCATCAATCAGGGAGACTCATGGCGATCACAGGCTTCGGGATAACCTATAGCAGTCGGTATGAAGTCCCAGCGATGTGAGGTCACACTGATTGCATTTGTTCGGGGTAATAAAGAGTCTCAGAGAGAAGTCTTAGCGAGAATGGAATGTCTCGCCGATGGTGTTGACATCTTCAGTATAAATCTTGGCGACAGATGGATACTTTGGGGTAAGTCTTTGAGCTCGCTAAGAGGTCTCGGTGAATCGACAATGTCTCGGTGAATGAAGGGGATCTCGATCAAAGGAAGTGGTTTTGCCACAATATCTTGGTGAAACCTTTGTCTCTTACTATTCAAAGTGAACAAAGTGAAGCCTCGGCAAAGCAAGGCACCTTCCGCGTGATGTCTCACCGACCAGAAAGTAAAGACCTCGCCGAAAGAGCTTGACATCGGCATAAGGTCATGCCAAAGTAGGGATGTCTCCCCAACAGGAAAAGTAGCCCATTGCCGAAAGATAAGGAGCATGACGAGACTTCTAGCTGATAGGCCAATGTCTCTTCAACAAGTCGGGTTCTCGCCAGGAGTCTTCCCGAAATTAAGAATTTTCTAAGGGAAAAGGAATTCTATAAGACATCTCGGTGAACGAAGGTAGTCTCAGCGATAGAAACAGGAATCGGTATGACCGGTGGACTTCGCCATGATGTGTTCCTGACTGATGGGAGTCACACCGAAGGAGATCTGGAGCTCAGTAGAATGAAATGTCTTGGGGTGACATTAATAATGTCTCACAGATAGAAGATGAGGGGTCTCGGGGTAGCCTCTTGCTTTCTGTAAGATCTCTCACTGACAATCAAATGTCTTGCCGAATGGAATCTTGGAGCCCGAGACAAAGCAATGGTTTCACTAGAAGGTCTCAGTGACCCAGTGGGGTCTCGCCAATAAAGGAAGCCTCGGTATAATGTTCCAAGTCAGGGGAAGGTTTCCCCTAATCGGTGTTGTCTTGCCGATAAGAGAATAGCTCGGTGGAATGAAAAGACCTCAGTGTGAGGTCTGGGTGAAGTTAGAATGTCTCACTGAAGGAAATCAACATTGCTAAAGAAAAGAGAGCTCGACGGGAGGTCTCGCTGAACGCAGGAGGTCTCCCTGACATTTGACGTTGATGTAGCGCCCGACGCTCGGTATGAAGTTTGGCCAATAGGCCAAAGTCTTAGCGAAACAAAAGGGAGCTCGGGGAGAGGGATCCAACATCGCCAAGAGGTCTTGCCGAATGCAGTGAGTCCCACTAAAATAGGGTGCCTTTGCTAAAGGGTGGGGATTTTTGACATGATGTTTTGGTGATAGAATTATGTCTTGCCGATGGCCTCAGTGATATTGATATGAATTCTAAAGCCCGCTATGATGTCTCACCAACCATCATGTGCTGTGTTGATAGCTTTAGAGGGCCATAATTGCATCAGTGAGACACCTCAAGTGTCTCGATGAGATGTGATTTTGACCGAATGAGTTTTGACCATGGGGGAGTCTTCCTGTAATACGCCCAGCCAACTAGGGAGAACTACGGGTGAATCGTTGGCAGCTTAACCAGTGCCAAGAGAATCAGTGGAATGTGAATCGATGTGTATCTGTTATGGACTCAGGAGCATTCAAGGTGCTCAATAGGGGGATTCAGTAGGTGGACACAAGGATGAAAAGTAAATCCATCCGATAGCTTCAAAAGTTCTAAGGGGTTTCTCCAGTCAGTAACTCTTCACCAATGCACACAACAGGGACACGCAGGGTGTGACATTAAATTCAATCAAAAGATTTGAGGATAGGTCTTTTTGAGCCCAATATTTTTTGTAAGCCCTAAGGGGCCGACACACTAGTGTATATAAGGCATTTTTTTCCTTTTTGTAAATAGGTCAAACTATGCATCCAAAAGAGCTAGTGGTTTTTATCTATCCTTTCTCAGCTGATGTATACTTTGTAACCCAACTAAAATCTGGAATGCAAAATAGAGTTCACCTTGAAAACAAGTACTAATTCTCTTACCACTCTCATTTCTGTATGTTAGCTTATGTATGTATTTCTTTAATAATGTTTTTCTAAATCTATATTCATACCACAAAGCTGTGAAGTTTTTTTCTTCCTTCTTGAGATATGTATGTAGACCAAACCTATCAAGAGTGATGCATAAGTCTAATGGGGTTATGTTGAGTAAGTAAAATAGTTGCAGTCTAGTTTCCTCAGCGTGGTTGCATCTTGTTTTCATTTCCTGATTTCTTATCAACTCGGTGTATCACCATAGGAATAGTTTAGTATAGTTTAATTTTGTATGCACTTCTTCTCCCTTTACCTCACAAAGATCATTAGTCTAGGTGATACCCAACGGAAGCTGACCTTCTTCGGAGGTTCATTTCAACTTCAAGTGACCCACAGCCTTGAAATGATCCCATGTTTCACCAGAAAGCCTAGTTCTTACAACTTCACATAGGGTGCATTTCTAGGTGACAACAATATCATCATCCATTTTTGGCTCACATTTTACCCTTGGGGGCAAGGGGTTAGATAGCTTTTTCCTAGTATGGAACTTGTCATTTTCTCTCTTTTGGCTATTTGACCACCTTCCATGTATATATAAGAGCAATCTTGGTATGTGGACGACATGCCTTAAGCTGGCTCACATGTGACACACTTTCTTTCTATGTTACCCTTAGTGTTGCATTTTGGGGGTAGCCCCTTATTGATGACGTAGCTTCATTTGGAAACATATAGTGCTTTCAAAATAAGCTCTCATGTCTTCTTTATTTTTTATCATTTATCATTTGCTACTTTAAAGTAATTTCTCATAGCATGGTGTTAGTAATTTCTTTAAAGTGGGGGCATACATTGGCATTATCATTTTTGATTTTTTTTGACTATATCTTATGTTTCATAGTGTGGTATTCTTCTTACAATGCGTCTTCTTCCTTGTGCTGTCATTGGGTTTGATGTCCTCCAAGAATGTGACCTTTCTCGACATACAACATTCCTCTTAGTGGTGACACTACACATTGCATTCCCTAAGTGGAAAATATTTTATTTTAGACTTTTCCTCTCTTGGAGACATTATGCATGATGTTCCCTAAGAGGAGACCTTACATGAACTAAGAAAAACCCATTTGAACATGTCTTATCCTATTTTTATTTTCATAAGTGATTAGTATAACACAACTTGCTAACCTTGTGAAGCTTAAAGTTTCAACCCTTTTTCATGGCCACCAAGCACAACAACTTTGCTTCCCTATGGAGCCTTGTTTGGTCATAAGTGTTTAGCATAACACAACTTGCTAAGCCCTTATTAAGCTAAAAGTTCATATTATGTGGTTCCTTATTATTAAAGTTATCATAGGTATAACTTTGGTATGGTTATGGGAGCCTAATAAGATTTTCTCATTTGACAATTTTTGGGGCTCACCTAGTGGACAATGGATTTCACTAGCCTATGTAAGCATGCATTGTTGTTTTCATAGTGGATAGTGAGTTCCACTTGTAAATTTTTTGGACAAATAGCTAAGGCTTGATCCACATCGAGTTTGAAAGTTGAGGCTTGATCCACCCCTTTTTCTTTTCTTTTCTTTTCTTTCTTTTAGTCTTTGACATTGTATGTTTGTGTATCTTGTTTTCTATTGCATATCATACATCTTGTATGTGTCCCTTTGTACTTATGTTGGTTTTCCATTGGATCTTGATCTTGGAGGCTTGGCCACCTCCTTGATCTTTTTCATCCTATCTTTCCAACATTGGTGCACTTGGACCCCTCTTGAAGCATATTTTTCTACTTTAGTGTGAGTTTGTGCTTGTGCTCATCCTCTCACTAAAGTGGGGGATAAATGTAGTGCAAAAAAATGTATCCCTTTACATATTTCACACTTGTTTCAGCCCTCCTACTTAACATGGACCTAAATTTCAATTATGCTTTTTGTGGTATCTTAACATCTTGAAATCCATAATTCAATTTCGGCTTGTGATATTTGAATTTCAAGAAATTAAGAATAAATGTCTATAAATACAAGGTTATTTTCTAAGTTTCACCTAGAGTTTTCAAGCTAGAATTTTTATGTGACTTCACAAGAGCTAAAGTTGATCAAGAGTATTCAAGAGTAGATATATCAGAGATTTATTACATCAATCAAGATCTATCCATCATGTCAAAGTATTCTTGCATCATGCATCTTTTTGGAGCTAACATTGTGATGTAGGTTTCAAGATCAAATTCAAGCATTCAAAGCATCAATTTCAAGTGTCGAGACCCACATCCAATTCAGCCATTTCATGCAAGTTACAAACCTTCTAAGATCTCCATTATCAAGGTTTCATTCAAGTGTTGAGTGGTAACATAGCTTTGTTGATTCTTTATTCCCACTTTCATTTCATTATTTCATTTCAAGGTTTGATTACCAAAACATGGTTTACCAAGGAAAACCCCCATTCACCCAAAAACAAGCATTTTTCTTTCTTGTGTGTGTGATTTTCAAGTTCATAGGTTGAAAGCAAAGTTGAAGATCTCAAATCTGCAAAATTACAAAGTTGCATTTGTTGTCACCTTTGTTGTCATCTTACATAAATTCAGATCGAATTTATTTCCGAATGTCCAAATTATATGAACCTGGAGGATCTGGAAGGGTGGAAATACGAGCATAGGACCCAAAAATCAATTTTGAAAAGCTCTACAAATATCCATTCGTCTATAGGTAAATGGGTCCTAAGATAACTTCTAGAAACATTTGTGACAGATGCACAATATTTTCCCTTCCCAGATTTTCCAAAGGTTATACTATTTCTATTAGTCTTATGTTTCATCTATTAGATCCAACCTATTGGGAACTCCAAAATTTGGCTAGAATTTTGAGGTCCCATGCAAAATTTTGCCTAATGCACTAAGAAGTACTCAACAGAATAATCCTAAGTGGCCTAGTTTGAGAGCCTATAACTTTGTACCCCTTGATTATCATACACAATCACTTTGTGGGAACACCTATTGGAGATGCCATATGTCCATTTGCAGCTTCCCATGATCGATTTTAATAAGTTTTTGATGCCATTTTCTGGAGGTCCAGAAGTTGGTTTGTTGTTTACACATGTTGCACCTTTCTGAGTAGGCCATCTTTGTGATGTTGTATCTTTGTGCCTGTTGAGTATTAAGCCCAACTAATATTATTCCATGATTCTCTACATTTTTATGAAGCCCCATGTTAGTTGGAATAGCCCCATGAATCTATTTGCTAAGTTTTCTAGCATGAATCCATTTGCAATATGTTCAAATTTGCAGACTAGATAGTGTAAAATTTGCTAAAGTAGCCCTGCATATTGACTTTTATTTCATGACCTATCGACCTGCATGCTAAGGTGAATGTTTTATGTGATTCTCTACATGTTTATCTATCACTGTGGTAGTTTTCAGTACCTCATCACCTCATTTGGATTTTTTTCAAAGCCCATTCCAAATGAACTTTTTCAGGGTTTCAGAATCAACATTTCTAGATTTTTAGAGAAGGCAACTTTGAGTGTTAATATCTTGCACATGTGATCAAATAAGATCAAGCCCTCTTGCACACATATTCAATGTACCCAAATGACCTTGTATGTCCAGTGGCATCCCCCCAAAAGTTATTTTGATATTTTTCCAATGTGGTGACTTTGAGAGCCCCGATTGGTTCTCAACAGGTGTAGTTACAAAAATGGCCAAATAAACAACTTTGGAATTTAATATCTTGCACCTCAAGATCCCTTTTGTCAAGCCATTTATTTCACTACATTCTTGGGTCAAGTTTCTACATGCCTACTTAGTTTCAGGCTCCCAAGATAAGTTCTGATGGGTTATTTAATCATTTTCTGATCGCAACAGGGCCAAAAACGGTATCCTGAAAAGTTTAAAATTTTCAAATTATAAGGACAACCCATTTCTTATTTTGGTCTAAAACCTCTACAACTCCATTTTCATAAAAAACATAGGTCATTTGATGCATTATTTTAATGTACTTCTATTGCAGCGAACACATCCCAGGGCCAATTTACAAAGGAGGTACCTGATTCTTGATGGCTGGGAAAAATTTGAGAAAATGAGTTTTCTCTAAATAATTGATTATGGCCACATGCAGGGGTCACTATTTGTGCAAAATGAAATTTCTCCATTTGGGCCGTAGGCGTAATTAAAAGTCACAATTTTTAATAATGTCTCAAATGTTCATATTTAAAATATTTTGAATATTTTAGATATTGGGAAAATAAAAAGAGGCATTTAGGGAAAGAATAAAGTGAATTTCACATGTTTGTAAGGATAAGCAAGTTTAATTCTTGCTTTCTATTGGTCGAAATCACGATAGCATGACTTTGCATGACAAAACTCTTCGTGGGTCGTTGGTTTGTTTTGTATTTTCCATTTGACATTGGTGATCAACGATGGCGGTGCTCTCTCATCACCAATAACTATTATAATTTTTTTTTCCCTTATCTCATTGGCGATGCCCGATGAGCAGTGGCGGGATTGTCAAAAAACATTATTATTAAGCATAAAGTTCTATCTTCTATATTTCAAACATTACAAAGCCTGCGTGTCCATGGTTGCTAGGAGAAAATGAGTTGCATACTAACTACTATAAATATTTGTTGTATAGACCTATGGTGTGGCTAGAGATTTCTGAGAAAGCAACAGTTCGTGAGGAATTTTGAGAAACAATGAAGGGAAATGAGTTTTGAAATTTTCTACAATGGTGTATCATTCATTGCTATTTTGGTGTCTATTCTTCTCACCACATTAGCGACGAGTGATACTACCCATTTTTCTCTACTTCGGGCATCTCTAATTTGTTCCTTTGTCTCCACTTTGCATTCACGATGGACAAGGTTTCTTTTTATCCATCGTTCATCGCTAATGGAAATTAACTTTCCCAAATACATCCGTGATGAATGATGAGATGGGCTGCATAGTTATTCTCAGGCATTGATATTTTAATTCTTTCCTTCCTAAATGAATTAGAAATAAGCGATAGAAAAGATTGGGGAGAAGTTGATGGTGGGCCCAGGTGAAAACATTTTTAAAGTTTTATAAAATTTTAAAATGCTATGGGAGGAGGTAATTAAATGTTTTACTTAAAGTGGAAATTTTTTAATCTTGAGTGAAATATAAAACATGAGGGAAAATGTTTTGATGAAATATTTCCATGATCGGGTAAAATCAAAAGGCATGGGTAAGTTAGTTTTTAATGCCCGATAAAAAAAAAGAAAATACTTTTTGCTGGGCATTAAAATTTTAATGATATGCAAAAGTAAAAGAGGGGCACAGATAAATAATTTTGTATTGTGAATATTTTATTCACTGTGCAAAATATTTGCTGGAGATGAGTTTTTATAGAGAACACCATTTTCACGCAACTGGGTGAAAATGAGCAAAGGGGGTAAAATCTTTTGTGGGCAAAGAATATTTTTTAACTACAGAATAAAGGGGGAATGATGAGTTTTCAAGCAGAGGAATACTTGTTTGTTACAAGGCAGTGGAGTAAGGAGCAAGATAAAAGGGGAAAGGATGAAGAGTCTTCAGCAAGCAAAGGAGTTGTACATCAACAAACCTGAATATGCCATGTGTCCTCTTTTGATCTCCATTTAGGGTTTTGCGCTTTCCTTAAGTGCATATTTTTTGTTTTCAGAAAGGAGGTTGCACATTGTTTAGTTTTCAAGGGAACATTTTTGTAACAGGGGTTTAATGTATATTGCTAGTTTTTAGGTCTCTCGTAGTCCGAGTTTTGCAATGAAGAATGTAATTACAACATAGTCATAGTTGAATGTAAATGACATATTATTCTGGACTAGTTGTCTCCATTGTTCACTTTGCATAAACTCTGAATATGAGTGATAAAAGATTGTTATTATTCAGCTTCTTATCTTTCCCTATATGTTTTTTTGATATTGTTACTCTCATACAAAGTATGAGTTAATTTGTAATAACACGAATGAAGGCTTATGCAACAATGTGCTAGGATTGCTAAGTATAATTAGTTTAGTTGTTGAATATCAATGGTGTAATGTATCATTTGATAGATATGATTATGATAGATTGAATGCTATGTTAGGTTTTAAATTACATTGTTTAGATGACTCCACCCTGGGATATAGCATTGGTCTCTTAATGTTACAGTTCCCTGAAACTGATTGTGAGCAACTACAAATTTTAAATCAAAATTATTTATCAGTCCCAGTTAGTTTGTGTGTAGAATTTAATGAATCATATATCTCATTTTTAGTGTAAACATTGCTATGAAGGTCAGCGAAACCTTTAGGGTATTGTGTCATTCAAACAATTTGAGGAGAAACATTTGTTTACAGTGTATTTGATACTTTAGCACACAAGTTTCTAAAAGCACAAGGTCAGGATCACCCTCCTAGGTTTAATAGAGCCTAAAGTGCAGAAGGTTTCAGTCTCTTTGACAAAATCTTGTTCATTGGCCATATCAACCCATTGAGTTTGAATATGAGAGAGTGGCTACTCTTTAGGACTCATTGCATTTTTTGATTTTGGAACCAACACAACCTTTACATGTCATAAATGAGTGCATTTGATATTTTTAATCTTTCTCCCAAAACCCCTGTTCAGTTAGTTTTTTCACTATTTTTGTCAAAAGATACTCTGTAACTGATTTTGAGGTAGGTTTTAAGTGTCTTCCACTCATCCAATTTGCATAAATATGATTTCTTTGGTTAGATTTATGTTGTATCTGTACATGAATTAGGTTTTAAGTTACAAATTTGAGGTCATTTTCTATCCTAGTTTTACCTCCCAAAAGTGTATTTTAGTCATATTTGTAATTTGAATTTTGGTCCACCTTATGTTATTAAATCCTAGTTATTTTCAAATCCTTGGACAACATTAATGAATGAATAATGTGATGTATTGTATATAATCATCACAAATTTATGAAGATGCATAATTGTAAGGAAGCTAAGGTAGAAGAACAACTTTCTACACTAATATTGAGAGGAGAATAATGTGAAACTTTTATAGATCTTGAACAGTTACAAAAAATTAAATAGAAATAAACACAAATATCATGCATACCATGACACATTTATTTACGTGGGGAAAACCCTTTTGGGAGAAAAACCCCACACTTGAAAAGCCACCCAATATATTATTCAGTAATCACAAATATTACAATATACTTGTAAAGCAAGCTTCTCATAAGAGTATCACCACTCAGAGATCAAGAGACAACACAACCACTATCAGAATATTAGAATAAATTGCTCTTATGTAGTCATAATACAACACCCTCATAAAATAGAGTTACATTCTAGGCCAAGACAGCCCAAAAAAATATTCACCATAGATCTAAAACTTAATAATGAACAATCCAGATTTACAATACATCATTATTTAATGTATGTTGGCCATTTTTAGAAGTTTCTTGAAAAATTTAACATGCTCACATTTTTCCCTTTGCTACCATTGTATACACCTATTGGTGTAACTAGGAAATATATATAAATATATATACATCCTATCGACAATAAATCATATATAATTTTGCAAGGTTGAGACAAAATTTCCCAATAAATCTCCCACTTGTCGAACACCTTGCAAGAGAAATGTGAGGGTGTAAACATCATCTCTTTAATTTCTAAGGACTGAAAGGCCCATATTCTCTTAACACCATTTGAACTTCTCTTTGCTGACATGCTTAGTTAAAGAATCAAAAACATTCATCAAAATCTCTACCTTAACTAGCTTCACCCTACCATCTTCAACCATATCTGTAACAAAATGATATTGTACATCAATGTGGTTGGTCTTGACATGAAATGTTGGATTCTTGGCTAGAAATATCACACTCTGACTTTTGAAATAAATTGTCACTACAACTTATTTTATTCTAATATCTAAACAAAACCTCTTAATCCAAATGGCTTCTTTACAAGCACGAGTAGCTGCCATATACTCTACTTCAGTAGTGGAGAAAGCAACCCAACCTATCACATACTCATCCAACTAATTGCACCACCAAATAAAGTAGACACATAAGCACTGGTGGATTTTCTACTGTCAACATCACCTTCCCAATATGAATCCACATAACCATGGATATCAAGGGAAATTTCATCTTCAGTAATATTACTATGATTTAACATAAGGAATAATATGAGGTACCCCGCAAATATTTGAAGGCTCTTTTAACTACATCCCAATGAACTATACTAGGATTAGACATATATCTGGAAAGAACTCCCACTACTTGGGCAATGTTTGGTCTAGTGAAAACCATAGCATACATCAAACTTCCAATTGCACTTTGGTAAGGAACTCTACTCATCTCTTCCATCTTTGATGGAGATGTTGGACAATCTAACATAGATAAATTTGTTCCAAATGAAATAGGAACACACAATGGTCTACAAGCCTACATATCAAACCTCTATAAAATTGAGTTGACATACTTACTTTGGCCAAGCATAGCTTTCTATTCACTCTATCTCTTTTAATTTCCATCCCAAGATTCTTTTTAGCTACACCAAGATTTTTCATTTCAAATTTAGCAACAAGTTGAGATTTTAGTTTTGAAATCATACGTTTCCCTCTACCAATAAATAACATATCACCAACATATAATGCAATAAATAGGAAACACTCACCATTAGTTTTATAATAAACACAATGATTTGATTTAGAACACTCATGTCCCAAACTCAACACATATATATTAAATTTTTGGTACCACATCCTAGGAATGTTTTTTAAGCCATACAAATATTTCTTCAATTTTCAAATCAACTTACTTTTACCTTTCACCATGTAGTGCTCTAGCTGTGTCATATAAATATCCTCCTCTAAATCACCATGAAGGAAAGCAGTTTTCACATCTATTTGGTCAAGGTCTCTAAAACATAAGTAGTAGTAATAGAAAGCAAAAATCTAATGGATGCCATTTTTGCAATAGGAGAAAATATCTCATCATAATCAACACCCTCAACTTGAGAGTAACCTTTCACAACCAACCTTGCTTTGTACTTCTCAATACCTCCATCTGAACCAATTATTTTCTTGAACACCCATTTGCAACCAATAGGTTTTCATCCTCTAGGCAATGGTACAAGATCCGATGTATCATTATTTTTAAAAGATTCCATTTCTTCATCCATAAAAATCTTCTAGGATTATACATTATTCATACCTAGTGCCTTTTCTATAGGTCTAGGTTCATCCATGTTAGTATTCAAAGAAAAAATACATCTCCAATCATCGAGTGAATACCTTTTAGGTGGTTGTCTATGCCTTGTGGACCTACGAACAAGTTGAGTTGGAGGTTCTTCCTCCTCTTTTGAAGATCCAAAGCTAGATGAGCTCTCCTCAACTTCTTGTCTATCCATGGACCTTGATTCAACTTTCTTAGGTGTAGAAGGAAATTGAATCAAATCTTCTAGTTTTCTTTCTTTTAGTTGCAATGTAACAAAAGAAGGCTTAGTTTTTCTAAAAATAACACTTCTACTATGTATTACCTTGTATGCAATAGGATCCCAAAGCTTGTATCATTTCACACCATAACTATATCCAATGAAGATACATTTCACAACCATGTTTTCCAAAAAAAATCGCTTCTCCTTTGGCACATGTGCATGTATGCTTCACAACCAAAAACTCTGAGATGTCTTAATGAAGGATTGTGACCCGACCATGCCTCTATAGGAATCTTATCAACAAGAGCTGATGTAGGAGACCTATTAGTTAGGTAATAGGTAGTGGAAACAACTTTAGCCCAAAAAATTTGTTCAAGGCCAACACCACTCAACATGCTCCTAGCCTTCTCCAATATTAGTGTTCTGTTCATTCTTTCTGCAACTCCATTCTGTTGTGGAGATTATAGAGTTGTCTTCTATCTATGAATACCACAATATTTACAAATTCTATCAAAACCATTAGAGAAAAATTCACTGCCATTATTAGTCCTCAAACATTTTATTTTCTTTTCATTTTGCAACTCAACCATTGCTTTAAATTCTTTAAATCGACTGAAAACTTTAGATTTTCTCTTAAGAAAATATACCCATGTCCTTCTACTATAATCATCAATAAATGAAACATAATATGTGGATTTACCAATCAAAGGAACATCTATTGGACCAAACACATTAGAATGAATAAGATCCAATACACCAAAAGATTTATGAGAACTTGAGTAAAACTAAATGCAGTTTTGTTTTCCATAAATGAAATGCCCACATAAATCAAATTCAAGATTACAATCAGATAGACCTTTAACAAGTTTTTAATTTTTCGAAGTCCTTAGACCCTTTTCTCCAATGTGGCCAAGTCTCTAGAAGTGCCATAACATAGTTTTCTCTAGAGGTAACTTTGTTTCAAAAGAAAGAGCACCCTTGGGTGCCCAAAAGCCATGACCATCTATTGAAGGTGAAACCCTCACTTTTTCCATAGACTTGCTTTCATAGAAGTACTATTACACTCAACAGTGCATGCATCAAGCTTATACAATGTGCCATATTTGACACCTCTAGTAATCACCATATAACCTTTGACCATCTTGCGTCCTACATCAGAAAATACTACCTGCACATCCGCATCTATTAGTTTCCTCACAAATAATAAATTTCTCGCTAATTCAAGGATATGCAACACACCATTAATCCTTTTTACTCTACCATCATGAAACCTAATTTTAACTTTACCACAACCAACATTGTCTAAATGAGAATCATCAACCAGGTACACCTTACCTTCATCAAATTCTTCATATTCATAAAACCAATCTCTATTAAAGGTCATATGGAAAGATACACCTAAGTCAATTAACCATGCATCATTACCTGGATGAGATGCCAAAGCTGCAATGAATGCATCACCATATTCCTTCTCAAACTCAAAATAAGAATCAAACTTATTCTGTTTCTTCTTCTTTTCTTCTTTGCATGCCTTACAAAATATTACTGTAGTTCCAACAAATAACTATGGACTTTCTATGAGATTTAGATCTCCCCTTGGACTTGGATTTTTCACACTTCTCATTCTTCTTGTATTTTTCCTTAGGTCTTCCAAGAACATTTAGGGCTCCTTGGTAGTGATGGATACCTTCTTCCTCATTTCTTCATAAAGCAAATAACTCACCACATCTTCAGTCTTTAATATAAAAAAAATTACTCCCAATAGCCATAATAATAGAATCCTATGAATTAGGCAAAGAACAAAGCAAAATCTGACATTTCTCCTCATCCATTTTGACACCAACTAATTCCAATTGACCCACTAACATATTGAATGCTTCTAGGTGGTCTGTGATTCATCCACCCTCTTCCATTCTCAAGGAACACAACTTCTTCCTCAAGAAAATCTTGTTCACTAAAGATTTGGCCTAATACATCTCACCAAGCTTCTTCCATAGTGTTTGTGCAGAGGTATCCTCATGGAAATCAATTAAAACAAAGTCCGCTAAGCATAATCTGATTAGAACCTTGGCTTTGTGGTCCATAACATCATATTGAGCAGCTTGAGTAGGATTTGTAGGCCTTGAAACATTCTCATTAACAACATCCCACGAATCTTGATCTATCAATAGATCCTCCATCTTTAGCTTCCACATCTCAAAATTATTTCTAGAAAAATTTTCCACCTCTTTTCTCCTTAATGAACTTGCCATCTAAAAATTTCTACAACTAGATCACAAAGTGTCTTCTACACAATCTCCCACTCAAATCTGGATTAGTTGAAAAAACCCAACAACCCAAAACTAAAACCAAAGGTGATCAAGCTCTGATACCACTTGTAAGGAAGCTAAGGTAGCAGAATAAATTCGTACACTAATCTTGAGAGGAGAATTATTCAAAACTTTTACAGATCTTTAATAGTTACAAAAACTTAAATAGAAATAAACACAAATATCATGCATACCATGACACAGTGATTTACGTAGGGAAAACCCTTTCAAGAGAAAAACCCCACACTCCAAAATCCACCCAATATATTATTCAGAAATCACAAAGATTACAATATACTTGTAGAGCAAGATTCTCACATGAGTATCACCACTCAAATATCAAGAAACAACATGACCGCTATGACACTCAAAATACATTGCTCTCCCACAATCGTAATACAACACCCTCATTAAATAGAGTTACATTGTAGGGAAGACATGCCAACAAAATATCCACCATTAGATCTAAAACCTAATAATGAACAGTCCAGATTTATAATACATCATTATTTAATGTACATGCCAACCATTTTTTAGAAGTTTCCTGAAAATTTAACACACTCACATTTTTCTCTTTGTTACCATTGTATACACCTATTGGTGTAATTAGGAAATATATATATAAATATATATGCATCCTATCAACAATAAATCATATATAATTACAAGGTTGAGGCACATTTTCCCAACAATAATGTGAAGTATAAGAATAATTAAAGAGAAGGTAGTGAGTAAATATACAATGATGTTAATTTGTGTGAGCAAGTGTTATTTAGTGTGAAGCATCTCTATTAGTGTGTGCCATCATCAAAAGATCTTGAGGAGTGTTGTAGAGTGTTTGAATCAAGTTTAGAATTTGTGTAAGATGTGTAATCAACACTAAGGATCCACAAGGTTTATCTTTGTAATCTGGTAGGATCAATGTTCTACTCACTGAGTTGGTGCTGAGATCTTTGTACTAGAGATTGGTGTATCCTATAGGTTGGTGCCTACAAATATAATTGGGGATCAATTTCTTCGATAGGTTGGTGCCTACAAATATAATTGGGGATCGATGTCTTCGATAGGTTGGTGCCTACTTCATATTGTGAATTCCATTATTATGTTCTTGATTTGTGTGGATGGATTTGGACAATAGATCCAATCAACTATTCTCATCATGGTTTTTCCCATCTTGGGTTTCCACATATATTTGGTGTTCTCATGTGCATTTGTTTGTGCTTATTTAGTTTCTTGATTATCACTATTTTCTTTGATTCAAGTTTCATGTTTGATATATGTGAAGAATTTTTAAAGATTTAATCTATTAATTCACCCCCATCTTAGTAGATTATGTTCCCCTTAAAATCAACAAAAATAGAGCCTAGAGAAAAATATTATGAGTTTGGAGGCTAAAAAACAAGAAATGACTTCAAGCTAGAAAAACATGCATCAAATAGAAAAATATTGAAAAATCACCTCCACCAATGGAAAATTCATAGACATAGCTTTTCAACATTTTTTAAGAAAATGGCCTCCTAGATTGCATGTCATAGAAATTTTAAAAAACTCTATTTTGGGACTTGGAGAGCAGGGGGGGAGGCCCCTAGAGGCCTAACACTCAATCATCAATATGACCATTGGCATAAGTATATAGGTATTAGAGTTAAAACATGACTTGGCATCTATGGTGACAGGTGGGTGGAGCTTGACAGTGGCAACTCACGTGCTACTTGGGTTAAGACCCTAGCCATAGTCGGTAACCATGAGTATTAAAAACCTATGACTTGCCACTAAAATCACACTTTGGTCAATAAAAATAAAATTTTAAATTATATTTTTTTTTTAAAACTAAAATTTTAATACTAAAAATTGTGAAATTTGTACCAAGTACTAGATTTGATTACTAATGACATAGGGGAGTACGTAGAATTATGCTGACCCATTCTTGCACCAAATATTATGTGGAATATGCCTAGAATCTTTTGAATATTTCTCTATGATGCTGTAGACTTGTGTATGAGTCTAATGAATCTGATGACGCCATATGGATCATATGGAATGATCATCATCATATGATGCATGAAAATGTTGAAAGTACAAAAATATTGCTTAATGTCCTAGAGATAAAAGTGTCTATTTTTGATGATTTGAAACTAATATTTAGGTTTTCCAACCTTCTAGACATGCTAATAGGGTTTGATTTGGCCTAAAGTGTTTCAAAAATTTAGCTACCTCCTAGATCTAGGAACTTTAATGCTACTTAAAATCCTTGAAGATATGATAAAATATAACAAAATTTAATGAAATAAAAGATAAACCTAAAATTATTTGACACCCTTGATTCAACTATGAGGTAATTGAAACCATAAAATATACCCAAAAAATTCTTCAAGTCAAGATATGTCCTTTACATCAAGGAAGGAATCTACAATATTGGATCTCTAATACCATGTAGGAGTTAATGATGAATGCCCAACATCCTAGGAATAGCTACTAGACCAAAATATTTTCCATAAGAGAGAAAATGACAAGAATAGCTTATTATGATTATGGATGCAAGGTTGCAAGATTGAATATGAAATATACATGAGAGGCCTTTCTTATAAAGACAAGATGTGATAGGATTAGACAATATTGTGACATGTGTTTTAATCTTATGTTATGAGACAACAAACTTGACAAAAAATTCAAAAAGATAAGATAAGATAAGATCTTATCGAGACAACTAAGACATATAGAAGGTCACCTAGGACCTAAGTAAACTTAACATGTGAATATGTCACCTACTAGGAATTAGCTAGGTATAAGACATTTATTCACTCCAACAAGATCTATACTCATATCATCCATGTATACTCACATACATGTATTTATATATCTATATTAAAGAAATATACTACATCCTCCTAAGAATATTTATCAAAATCATCAATAGATTCAACATTTTTCTTCTTTATTACCTCCATGATGGTGAGAAATTCACTTGGTTTCAAAATGGGTATGTATGGATTGAACTCCCATCACCCTTCACTTTGGTTAGTATGTTTGTAATGAGATATTTCACTCTTGAAGGTAGATATATGAATGTAAATGCTTATCACTTTCCTCTTATTAGCCACATTTGTCACAATGAATGTATAAACTTTCCTTTTTACTTTCTTTTCTCATTGCAAAAAAACATTAAAATGGTGTGAACCCTCCTCTACACCAAGGCCTCATGCTTTCTCTTTATAAAAATTCCCTTGCTCTAAACCCCTATGGTAATCCTTTGGATGCTAGACATGATATTCCGAATAAAAATGCAAGGGAAGATGTAGAACCCCTGGCTAAGGCTAATCCCATTCAAGAGCCTAACCCTAGGCCTTTGCCCCAAATTATTGACCACAATGCGATTCCCCTTGTTCAAGTCTACCTTTGTTGCTAAAAATTCCACTCCCTCTACTTCTATGGGTAAGAAGGATCCTGTTAAAAATTTCATAGAGCTTGAATTGGTTAAAGCCACCTCGGAGAAGTGAAAACACTCACGACTTCTCCTAGAACCTCTAAGGGGCAAGTACTTGAAAAAAGACTTGAAAAACCACAATGTGGTCATCACTAAAATGAAGATAAAGAGGGAAATCAGAAAAAGGTCTTGGAGGAAGGGAAGTTGAGTATGAGTAGTGGAGGCTGAAGATATGTGTGTCTTGCAAAGGATTCCTCCCAATTAAAAAAGGGTAAATAGAAAGCCATATTTCAAGAGGAGGATGAATTGGAGGTCAAAGAGTTTGAGCCTCAAGTGGATGATGAAAGTGAGGACATGGAATTTGAAGAGACCATGTATGATATGGGAGAGGAAGGAATGGAGGAGGAAAAATAAGATAATGAGGAGGAAGAAATTGGAATAGAAGAGGAGCAAAGGATTGAGGTGTTGAAAGCTACTGAAATAGAGAACAATGCTAAAGATACTAATACTGTTGATGATTCTAACACTAATTTTCTTAAAATTAGGATGATATACATGTAGGTCTAGATGGATTATATGGAGAAAGCTATTATTGCTTTGATGACAGTTACCAACGGTCTCATATGCAAGGTTATGGTTGGTGCTATTTTGGGCCAAACCAAGATAAGGAAAATGCTCAAGAAGATGGGGAAGACTGAAGAAATGAAGGACTAGGCTGAAGAAGAGGGACCTGATTGGAGGGAGTATGTCTCCCAAATTAGAGAGTACTAGGACCTAATTGCTAATGGAGAGTAATGGTATTATTTAGATTTCTACTATTTATGGCAGCTCTACATTTTTTGGCTCTCTATTTTACAATTTCAAACTACCATTATAATATAGCTTTGTTATGGTTAAGGTTCTGCTAGACTTTGGTTGACCTTATTAATGGTATTCATGTAATTATCTAGTTTAGTAGGAGTATTCTATTTTTGATTAAGTTTATCATGGTTCTATGGTTATAGTTTTGGATAATAGGCCTCTGTGCCACCCTGGTCTCTGGTTCTAGTTTTTTTCTATTTTTTATCATTGGTAGGTGTTATTCTTCCCATCTTGTTTCCTTTTTTGTGGTTTTGGCTATGTAACCATGGGATTAGGGTCCTTCCTTGCTTAATTAATCAAAAAATATTTTTCTTCTTTATATATTCCTTTTATGCTCATTTTGTGAAATTTCCAATATTCTACATTGGGCTTTCCAAGGGAATTAGATCTCAAATAAGATTTATATTTTATTTTCTCCTTGTTCTTGTCCTTTTTCTTTAGACAACCCACCAATAACCAAGGTTTCCTTAGTAGATTTGGTAACATTCTACATCATCTCCTTTTAGAGAAGAGAAACCATGTTCTAGCTAAGCACTAGTCTTGAGATAATTATTCTAATAGATATTATTGGGTTATCCCATCAGTTTGGTAAAAAGCATAAAAGGGTCATACATCAATTTTCATATTTCATATTTACATCCATGGACTATGATTGTGTTATAATCATGTTAAACATACTCAAATTATTAGCAATAGAATCACCATCATTCGCCATCATAGTGTATAAATTATCTTATAGAAATATTTCTTAACTAATGATTTAGCTTTTCATAGGCTCCCACATTTTCATAATTGATTTTATGGTAGATTCTTCATAAAAAATAAGAAAATAGAAATTTCCTTGTGTTTAGATTGATAAGGCTTTTCATGTTTATAGTTGACATTACCCAATTATTTGGTTATATTGTAATTTTTTTGGATCTACATACCCACAACACAGATTTAAATATATGAACAAATCCTCTATTTGGAGCTTCCACGTATCAAAGCTAGTACTATTAAATTTTTCCATCTCTAGACTAGATGTGGTTCCTATTTTCCCAAAAACAAAGACATTCTCTACACATGCTCTAACTCAAACAAAGATTGGCATGTTTTTTTTTTTTAATTTGTACCACCTAGGAATCAAATTTATTAGGCTCTCATTAACCACAATCCAATAATGTGCCTTCAAAAACCTTTTCAAAATAATCTAGTCTTTAAAAATTAAACTAGTTATTATTCAACAATAATATAGGTTACAATAAAATCTAGGTAAATTTTTTCGATAGGACAAAATCCTAACACTTTGATCTAGAGTAATAACACTAACATAACAATAGCTATAGAATATACTATTTAAATGCCATCCAAAGCACAACATAAATAGAGAAGTCAATTCATGAAACCACCAAAGGGAAATCATAAAATGATGAGATAATGCCACCCAAAAGTGGCACATAAATCCCTAAGTCAAATTTTAATGCCCAAATTTCAAAAAGAGTCTTGGAATACTAAATATAGCACATTCCTTGCACTTGTAATAAGAAATTTCTATAATATATGATATTTGTTATCCCAATGTGAATAATCCAAAATTTATTTTAATCAAACCATCTAAAGTTACTCTATGATAGTCATAATGACACATCATAAGTTGGTGAAAGTTCTTGGTAAACACGTGTAATTATCTTTTATAGATCTCTTATTCATCCTAGATTAACTTAGAGATTTCCATACCATTGTTTAAGATATTTTAGCTTGTTAAATCATATATAGATAATTTTTGGAGCAAAAAAAACCTCTATGTCATAAAATTATATTTTAGTGTTCTCAAAATTAGGATTAAAGGTTGATGAAACTTTCCTAACACATGCCATTCTTCTTATTTTTATTTTTATGTCTCTTTCATTTTTTCCTTATGGATTTGAAAAATGCAAAGATATGGAATGACTCACTAACACTTTCATCATGTTAACCAAAAAGGTAGTTTATCTTGTATTTTGGTTTTATGTCTTTAGTATTTTTGATGGAGCTAGAATTGTTGTGATCCAAATTTTATATTTCTTTTGTTTTGATATTTCTTGACCTTTTAATTACACCTTATCTATCATGTCTCTCCTTCATACTTAATTTATGTGTTCTCCCTTTGCATGCTAAACTTTTACATTCTCTTACTTCACTTGATGGAACTTTCCTTTTTTACACCCGCAATTGGGGATCCTCTTATTAGAAGTACGTGTTAATTTATAATTATAATTCCATGATCCTCTTTTTATGGTAGCCTTGTCCATGCATTTTTCATGTTGATATTTTTTGTGGAATTTTGCTTTCTTTCTTTATATTATTTATTTATTGATTATGACACTTATGTATTATCTATTTTCTCATTTTGACATATGAAATAATAAATTATACTTTCATGGTATTTATTTTTTAGATTTCATTCACTCAAATTTGTGGACAAACCATTTGTTCCTCATTTATATGCATGCTTCATGCTCACCTCTTACACATACTTGGGCTAACACATTGCTACTTAGGACCATTTTATAATCTCCTAACCTCAAACCATATTAATTATGATACACTTATACAACTTGAGGGGGCATATGAATGCATTGCTATTCTTTAACTAGTAGGTTTATGCATAGATTTATGGGGCTATCTTAGTTACCACTCTTTGATAATGCTATACATTTGGACATTACTTTTTAGATGTTATTTAAATTTATGTTGTTTAGTTTGATGTTTCAAACTTGGTTACTACTCTTTAATAACCTTGGCAATTTGATATCCTTCTACTTAAAATATTTACAAATATGGTTTCATGGGGAAAACATTGGTCACAAATCTATGATTCTATTATTTTGTCTTAATGTAGTGATAGTGAATTTGGGTTCATACAAATGCAAGATGCTACATTTTATTTTTTATCATGTTAGTGGGGGTTCTACTAACAAGTTATTTTTCTCATGTATGCAAGTTTGGATATGTAGCCTCATGAAATAAATGTAAGAAAGTTAGGGTCATCCTCCAAAATATATCCTTCTAAAATATACTTGTTACTTTAAATATTGTCATATCTTACTTTATCATGCATGCTTCATGACAGATTCACATGCAGACTAAAGTGGGGATGAAATGTAGACTAGAAAAGTACACAGTTCACAATTTTACTCTTTTTTTATTAAACTGTCAATGCCAATAAATTTTTCATTTTGTTAGTTTGAGATATTTTACTGCACAATTTGACCCAACTCCACCTTACACTAACTCTTTGGTCAATTTGTCCTTTGTCATCTAGAACCATCCTCGAGGTTATAATTTTCCCTACCTTAGTTAGAATCACCAACACTAACCCATCCACCACAATCAAATCACATTTCACTTTTCATGATGTGTCCCCAATTAAAAATCTAACCATCACAACTTTTAAATATATACATAGATTTCAAATGGTCATCTAGGATTGCATATCTAACTTGATAACTACTAAAGTATTCTAAAGAAATAATTGCATATCATTAAAATCATTTATTTGCACTAGCAAACAAGTAGTATGAGAGAATGAATTATATAAATATATCCTTGTATTCTAGTGCTCGCATAAGACATCTTCCATATCAATATCAAAAATATTTTCATACACATTGTAAAAAATAACATGGAGCTTGAATTAGGCACAAGAAAGTGAAAAACTTCAATTTTAGCATAACAAGTCCCAAAAGGTGTTCATTAACATTTTCTTTGACTCTAGCTTACACATTATAACAAAGACACAATCTAGGAGCAAGTGATAGTTAAGTATATAATCATATAAGTTGAACAAAATACTGTACCATGAGGTTAGGATTGCATCATTAGTCTTATCTAAATGTCTTAGATTTGAAGTTCACAATCAAAAATAGTTTAGAAATGTAATATCAACTACATTGCATCACATCAACACTTTACTCTCATTAAATAAAACTAAACTTTTTATAACTTCATTTCAATTTAACTACTTTTTATATTAATTTAAAATCTTGTTTATTAATAATCATTCATTTAAGTCTTCTCGACTGTGGAAAGGCAGGCATTTATGTCCTATATCTTTATTATCCTACCATTCCAAAACTAGTTGCTAGTGTCTTCTGGCTAAGTGATCAGGGAGCCCACAGAACTGAACTTTTCTGCAATTAATAAGTACAAAAAAGAGGAAGGTTTTTTCAACTGTTTGTGCTATTCTTTGGAGCGATTGTCGTCTTTTTTGGCAAACTTTTTAGGTGCTATTACATGTACATCAGTCAAAGCACAAAATCTATCTTAAAGAGGTAGGTTATCAACCCTAATCACACACCACCTATAAACGTATTCTTTATTAATTGCCATCAGAAGGCCAGACTAAAACTCAACATCACACAGGTTGGCAGATGAACTAATATGTCACCCATACACATAATGGGGCCCGATTCAAAAGGTTTCTTAAGTAAAGGTTAAGCTACTACTCAATTCATGCTTCAACCGGGCCCATCTGGTTCTTACAATTTCAATTTAAACAAGAAAAAAACAGTTTAGTGATCTTCACACGATTGGAATTTAGAGATTAACTTCTGTTCAAGGTCACTCTAGAATACAGGGTTCCAACATTGGATGTCTTACTATGTATAAGGGTAACGTGGCAAGATTTGGTGCACTCAATATTGACTTTCTAGCATCACACATTATTTTATGTACGTACAATCTGACAGACCTGTCAGAGAAATTTTAAAACCATTCCCGACATACCCAGGAAGGAGACTGGTAGATGTTGAAGGGTAGATCCGGTGAATGGTAGGTGTTAATTTTTTGGGTAAATGTCAAACCATCTTCTATTAGATGTACCATTACTTATAGGCCGTGGTGTTATGACAATGCACGTGAATCTCCTGTAAAACTTGGATTGCAGTATTGCAAGAGCTGCTATTAATATACATTTTCAGAGTTCATTGTTATGAATTTCATTGTGCAGGTGCTGCATTCATACTGAAGAGAAAACAGAATTTGAAAACAGTATTGTTATTGTCTCAAAATGGATCCGGGCGGCCCTCCTCCTCCCCCTCCAGGTGGTGGTGGTGGTTGGGGTCCTTTCAGTTTCCTAGATTCATGGTATTCTCCAAAATCAGTTTTGAAATCTAAGATTATGGTTTTTACCTTTATGTTTGAGGTTTGGCTTATATAATACTGCTGAAAGCTAATGGTTGTGTTGTGGTGTTGCAGTCTGGCCATCTTGTGTTGTTGCTGCCCAGGTGGCGGTCCTCCTCCTCCTCCTCCGCCTCCTCCTTAAAAAGCACAGACTCGCATCTAACTGCCATTGGATTGCTCAATACAACATAGAATTTATTCCAGTTTGTTCTAATTATCATGCAATTTGAAAGTTCTTACAGTGAGCTTTGAATTGTAGTCTACTGATCATCTCTTTCTCATTTGGTGAATAAGGACTTATGAAGATCCGTTTGAGCAGGATCTGAGTGGTGAGGCATGTGACAAACAAAATTTTAGTTCCTCTTCTGTGTGTTGAGTTTAAATACGCTTTCATGTTTGTGTTGCAGAAGTCACTTTCATTCAGTCTATTACAACTATTGAATAAATAAATTTATTGGTACCATTAGGCCAGATTAAGATCAATATGGTTTTCCTTGTGCACAAACTTGCATGGATGACAGACTTAATGTGCCAGACAAATGCTCTTAAACAAAAATTAAATTGGACCCGGAGATCTAAAAGTTTAATTGCTGAATGTTAGTTACATAATATGTAAAGAATGGAGTATGGTCTGCACCTGAAAAATTTCATAAACACAATTTTCTTTGGGGTTTTCCCCATGTCTTGAAAAGAGTATGTTTTGAGGAAAATTATAAGTGAATCAGCATAATGTTATGCACTGCTTAGTCGACAAGTTTGAGAAAAGGGACAGATCTGAAGTTAATTTTATTAGTCTCAACGAAGGAACTGGATTGAACACTAAGAGAAATTTCTGACTACGGAGAAAGGTATAGGTACATCCGTACCAAGTTATATAATTGTAATGAAATAAATTGTATTATGTGGATAATTTAGGCTGATTGAGTATAAATTAATGTAAATCAATTAAAAATGGAATTGATAATTGAATTGTTATAAAAGTGATAATTAAATGTAAAAGATTGGGATATGTTGTTTTAAAATTGATGATAGAAGAATAATGTAGATGGAATGCTGAGTTAATTTTTCATTATCTAGAAATTTATATTTTTAAATTGATGATTGTATTATATGATTTTATAGTTCATAACTAAGTGCTATGAGTTTGGTCCCTTATATTTTTGTAATTGATCTCATGCACAAAAATAATTAATGATGTACAAGAATGATATGTCAAAATGTGCACTTGAAAAATTATTTTCCTTTGCCTTTTTGAGAGTTAAATCAGTCTAGTGATGTCTAAGAATATTGTTTAGGAGTTTGTTGTCTTGAAAGATGAATGAGTTCTTGTTGAGGGTGGTTTTAACACATCCAACATGCTAAGCAATAATAGATTATTGCTTCTCTTGAAAAGTAGAGAAATTACTCCAATGTTCTTTTATAACTAGGTATTGACTATGTTGAACAACAAAATGGTCATTATCAGCATGTTTCACAAGGGATATGAGTATTAGATTTCTAGAAATAACATGCAATTCAAAAATAATAATTCAACTATTCAGGAATTGAATTACATTTCATATCTATAGCAAATTTATGTCATTTCAATGCTCTTTTCAATGATTTCAAAGAAAATTCAAAAGATGGAAAAGGTAACAAGGAAGAATGAAATAAATTCTAATTTAACGAACAATGATACAACTTGCTTCATTAATCAATTTTGAGTGTTTAAACAAAATATTTTCAACCATCATTAATACAAATAGCCATTCACACATTTTTTTTAACAATGATGCAATATTCTAAGGAACGACAACCAAACATAAGATTTTTAGATTTTATCAAATTAGAACGTCATCAAACAGACACAAATTTGAGACAAATCCTTACTTAATTTTAGAACAACATATAAGATTTCATTAATTTATCAATTCAGATTAAACAAAACAATCATACCATTACCAAGACACCAAATTAAGATGCATGCAAACTAGGCACAATCCTTTAATTAATCAAAATTCAAATCTCCACAAAGTTAGTAGACAAATCCATGTTGATAATGCATATGTTTATCATGCACAATATATTAAAATTGGATCCTAAGAAATGATCCAAAACCAAAGTTATATAGAAAACTGTGTTCCTATAATTGTGGATCTAAACAAAAAAGAAATCTAGAACCAACTCTAGCACTCCAGTCCTAACTAAAAGCAAACTAAAATACATCTAAAGAAAAAATTGGTGCCCTAGTTTGAGTTTTAGTTCAATCAAACTAAACTAAAGGAAATAAATCTAACTAAAATTAACTAAAGTCTAACTGAATTTCTAACACCAACTCTTCTTTTATCAACTAGGTGTGGGAAATTGTTACAACCCTTTATTTAAAAAAATAAAACATAGCAACAACAACTCTTATCTTCATTTATTTCAAAAATCTGTCAGCGAATGCTAATATCACATCATTGAACTTTTCCAGTGGTGGTCCTTTGTGATATTGCAACTTTATTTTCTAGTCGAAGGAATATTCTTCCATCTAATATTGGAAGTTGTTGAAGGTAGACAACTCTTCTTGAAAGGATTGAGCTTCACCTTTTTATTCATCATCTTATCAATTTCTACCTATCTAACATGTCACTACATTTGATTTTTCAGTTACTCAACCATCTTGCTGGGATTTCTCACTAACACAAGCATTTCCCAAAATGTGCAGTCTAAATTTTTAATTAGCTAGCAAATTTTTTTCATTGTTTGTTCCACCTAATTTCTATTTTTGTTCAATTTGGACTTGCACTTATTTAAAACCTTAACTCTGAACTCAACTACTCTTGGCCACTCAAGGATCTTATCCTGATCTTCCTCTTCAATTACAACAACGTTTAATAGTTCTATAGAGGAGGGGGACCAACCACACCAATGATCTAGGTCACGGAGAGACAATAGTAGAAGGCTACCCTAGTCTACCTCAAGTTGGAAAAATGTTTGACATCAAGGATAGAGAATGAAGAGCACTTTCAGTGCTTCTATCACTCTACTAACCCATGAGTTTTTGATGGGGCTAAAGGAGCAGATATCTAGAACCTAGACTGTACATCAAACAACTCTCTACTAGAGGACAACAACATAGAGAAAGGATGACAACGTGATGCACTAGCATCTCATAGGTACGTTGGCATCCATACGGAAAAAAAGTGCAATAAGATAGTGAAAAGGATGAGGAACCTACTGAAAACTTAGTAGTTGAGGTTTAAAGATGATAATTGAAATGAAAAATAACATAACAAGTAAAATAATGAGAGAAATGCTATGAAAATGACAAGAATAAGAAAGGAGAGAATGCAACTCATGAAGAGTCTAGTTTTCTAGCAAGCTCCACACGAATGTGTACCTACACATAATAAAGAAGGGAAAAATGTTGGGGCTTACCATAGTCAAACCCCCATTTTGGTGTTTCCACCTCCTTGGACAACTAGATAGATAGAGATATAGAAATATGATAGAGAAAACAATGCTAGAAAGGAAACTACCAAACGCTATGAGAAACACTATGCTACTCAAATCCAACAACAAAGTATTGGTAAGAAAGTGATACCACCCTCAACCAAAGGAACTGAAGGACAATGAGAGAGGAATGCAAGTCTACAACAATGGTAGAGTCAACGTAGCTATAGCCATGCCGAAAGAAGTCTTGCAAGACACCAAGTTGCAACTTTTTTTGGTAGATGTGAAGAATTCTATGATTTTGGAATCATGAAGCCAATATTGTAGGAAGTATCTTGAAGTTAAAAGAATATGGAGTGAGAGAAAAATCATGTGTACAAGATCAAGAATTGCTAAGAAGATGAATTGAAAGTGAAGCATAGCCATTTGAAGGAGGTTTGAGAGGGAAAGAGCCATTCAAAGGTCAAAAGGAAGGCGAAAGGGCATTATGTTTTGTCACCAATGGAGAATGTAACACCTCTATAAATTTTAGAGGTAGGAATCTTGTTAGGATGGTAGCACACTGTGTGGACATTCGTGCACTGCATGTGCATCCCTGATAGAAATTCCCCCACCGATACTAAAAGCAAGTACTAAGTGGATGGGGTATGGAATGAGGATGTGGAATTATATGTTTGGATTCAACTTTTCCAAGGTGGAAGGTGTAAAAGGGGAATTTGCAAGGGGGTGCAAATTTACTCCTATACATTTTTCCCCTACTTTAGCAGACATCAGTGTTAATGAGTGTTCAGTAAAGTAGGTCAAAAATGTTTTGAGAAAATTTACCTAAACATTTGAGGAAGTAGACCATAATATGGCGAGCTCGAAAGCATAGGGTAGACAAATGCCTCCATGGGTACTCTCTCTTGAGGAGGTTTGAACAAAGTGGATTGAAGGCCCATAGACTGACAATGAATAGATCCTGCAGGATGTAAGCGCTTCATAGGTCCTCAGACCTACAAAGAAGGCAGCCCCAGGAACTCTCTCCTAAAGGAATCCTGATATGAGGGACTGCGTATAGTCATATTGGAAAGAAGCTTCATAGGCACACCTGCAAAGCAACATGTTAATCCATAGACAAAACATGTTAGAAGAGAAAGAAACATGTAGGCAAGCAAGTAGATAGTCATGCAAAATGTCAAAAAATTGAAGGAGGAGCTTTCAAAGGGGTCCCTCGAGAACCATTTAAAAGAAAAGGGGTCCATGCAAGTGATCCTCTGTTTGAAAGCACAATAGTATTTTTCATAAATCAATTCAATTTCAAGGAATCCTTTTGAAATATTTTCACTTCATCAAGGAATTCGAAAGGAAGAAGGCCCCCTCAAAAGGGGAAGGTCAGAACTTCATCCATAGGAGAAGGTGCTCCCTCCTTAGAGGAGAATTTTCCAAATTATTTCTTTACAAACTCGTGATGAAGGAAAAGTAGTCTGCTAGGGGTCATTTTTGAAGAATGCTATTTTTGAAAAATATCTTGAAAAGATTTTCAAGAAAAGATTCATTGGCCACCGAATGATTTTTTTGAAAATTAGAGTGATATGATAGCCCCCTTTAGGATGGTGCATGTTGAAGACAAAGGTATGTGCCATCCTCAAGAGAGAAAAGCAAGAATGAAAAAGTGATATTGTGGCCCACGAAACATAGTGAGATGTAACCTTGGTAATGTTGTCGTACATGTGAGGGATAACAAATGAGCACCACAACATCACAAAAAAATAAAGAAAGAAAAGTGAAAAGAAAGAGGATTCAATAACATCACAAACAAGGGACAAGGGCGATATGATATTTCAGGGTTATAGTTGCTTATAAATATATATAAATAGATATAATAGTTTATAAATGGAATTTCATCAACCCCTACTATATCAAACCATATGAAAAAGACACATGAAAATAAAATATATATAAAAAATGGGTCAACATGGAAGGGAGGCCTAAATTCCCTTACACTTTACATCATCCCTAATTGTCAAAAATAAATACACAATAGAGGAAGAATGATGTGAAAAATAGAAGAATTTTTACGACACATAAACACTCCTATATCCAACCACCTACAAGGGTGAAAAGGGTCATCTAGGAACATATAAAAAAAATGAGGGAGTACAACACTCACACACATAGTCTAATCTACAAATAAAGAAGAGGTGCCCCCTAGTCGTCATCAACCAAGAGGCCATCATTCTCCCAATCTAGATCACTGTATGGGGGGGGCGGATGAGCTTGGAAGGATGGAGTATCAAGGGGGGAACCCTACGAACCTCATGCAACAAGAGCCAAGGAAGAAGGCCCCTCGAGGTCTTCTCGACTCAGTTCCTATGGGGTGAATGCCAGTGATCTCACAATTTTTTTTGATAGGGCAAATACCTCATCCATAGAGTTGAACATGCACTTCACAGGAGTGCCATGAGTCAACTCAACTAGTGAGGGAGGTGATGTCTGAGATCCATTGCTAGGTTCACCAAAAGAATCAGGAGTAGTGACAAACTTTGACGATGCCAGGGCTTCCTCCATCACTAGGATGACATAAGCCAATGAAAAACCACCCTCCGAAGAAGGCGAGCCATACTTCTAACCCCCATTTCAAGTGGGGTCATCTTGCATCTTCCACTTCATGTGGGGATGTGAAATCTCCATAGATGAAGTAAAGGGTGTGGAGGAGGATGAGAAAACCACGACATACACTACTAAGTTATTTAGCATGTCCACGGGTTTTGAGAATGATGGGATGTCTGTAAGGCACATTAGAAGGGGTGGCTCAACCGAAGGAGCAATAAACACCTGCACCCTCTTTGGATGAGGATTGTTCATGCTCGCAGGGGGAGCTAGAAGTAGGACTAAAGCTGAAGGAACTAAAGTAGAGAGGATAGAAGAGGAGGACACGACAAAATATTCCAAAGCAGGAGTTGTCATCTCCTCTTTCTTCTTCTACAAGGAAGTTTGTTCAACAGCCAAATCCTTCCTCTAATTCTTGCACTCACACACAAGGTGATTTCTACGACTCTAGGAGCTAGAGGATACAACCTAAGATGGGATGGAAGACTTTTGTTCAACCATCAAAGTATATATCACAACTTTTTCCAATGGAGGGAGGGACTTCTAGACAAGAACAAGAGGGTGAGATGGAGAGGATGATGGAACAATAGTAGGGGGAGCATGTTCTAGCACCTCATCGATGGGCCTCTTCTCATTCACTGCCTTAGAGGGAGGAGCAATAGTAGGCTGTAGAGGCTGAGACATGGAGGACGCTCCTTGGGGACCCTTCCCCTTACCATATTGAATGAGCTGAGGCATCATGGGTAAGTTAGGAAGGTCAGATACTCGACACTTGGCCTTTCGCCAAGCGGGCACCATCAAAATCCTTATGCAAAAGCTAGGAGTAGTAACCCAAAGCTCCTCTATAGGGAGGGAGGGAGGTAGAGGTGGGACCCTGAGCATGGGCATGATTCCCCTACCCCTTTTTAGAGGAAGAGGGAGCTTGCTACTGCACTACAAGGTGTGTTAGTTTCAGCTATCCTTTTCCCTCAGTTTTGTACTTTACATAATTCCAGCAAAGTAGGTCCATCCTAGGGGGAAGTAGACCAACCAAGGTGGGCCAAAAATGATCCAAGGAGTAACCCCAATGGGATACCAATGGATGATACCAAGTGTCATGTACAACATGCACAACACCTTCATGAGAGAAATTCAAATATTTGTGAATAATGGAAGTGATTTCATTCATGGAAGCCAACCAAGGGATGCCCAACTTCACCCTAAATAGATCATATTCCAAAATGACATCAAAAATAGTATACATAGCCCTAGGTCCTACTAGGATCGAAAGAGTTATAGAACTATATGGAGCAAGAGAGACTATCATGTGTATGTATAATAGATTTCATTTTCTCATATTCCTCCCTCTGTAATGAATTTATCCACAAGGTCTCCTCCATAGTAATATTAACTTGACTCATGAAGTCCACAAGGACTCCTGTTATGATATTTATATTTACGCGAGCAAGAATGTATAGGGGAGAGGGATTTTTATTCAAAGGAAATTCTTGTGAAGTGAAAGTCACATCTAGTGAGCTAGTCACAGGCTATCAGGGAGGAGGAGTAAACAAAACCACTTTTTTGTATGTCGAGGTCTTAGGAGAAACATTAGAAGGATCAATAATTAGGTTTGTAGAATGAGATGGAAATGGGTCTATATTTATCTACAACTCACTATTTTTGTTAGCCACTAACTTATTTGTGTTTTTCTTTTTCTCATTGAGGCAAATGGTACCATCATCCATGCGTTCTTGTATCTCATGATGTAGGTGCATGCAACATTCAGTATCATGCCCGTGGAGATGATCATACTAGAAAAACATGTTTCCATCATACCAATCAGGATAAGGCTCCTTCAAGGGTTGAGGATTTTCTAATGTTATACTATTATCCTTCAACAACTTTTGCATAATAGAATCTAATACGATTTGGATAATTTCATAAACTTTCTGTTGCACTTGAGGTTGTGATCATTGGTCGCAACAACTACATTGGCATAGTCTTTCCTTTTCTTGAAATGGACACTTTGGACTTTCCCTTAGAATGAGAACACAACCTTAGAGGATCCCTCTAACTAAACCACCATTTTCTAGTACTCTTGAAACACAACACACATATGTGTGAAAGAAGGATATTTCATGACACCAAATTTCTCCTATGAGGCTCACTATAGGTTTCCTATGAATACCTTCCTCACATCTGGTTTGGGTAGCAGGTAAGAGATTTTTGAAAAGAGCACTTGGTATCATAGAATGAAATCAGTTATCTTCTCGTGCTCTCCTTGCTTACATCGGATGAGATATGAGGTTATCTTCAAACTAATGTTAGCCTAGAATTGTTGAAGAAACTGATTGACAAGATGGTCAAATGAGAATATAGAATTTTCAAGAAAGGAATAGTACCACTTGAGTGTTGTATCCTTGAGATATTGACAGAAAAGCTTTACCATCAGAGCATCATGGTGAAATAAATTTGTACACATCACATTGAAAGAAAATATACATCACATTGAAAATAGATATGGCATCTGTAGATCCCCTTTACCACCATACTTTTCAAACTTAGGAATTTCCATTTGTTGAGGGAAAGGAGTGCTCAAAATTGTCATAAAAAATGGACTATGTTGGGAGAATGGCTAGAAGATAGGCTGGGCAGAGGCCTGAGACATATTCACCAATTGGTTTTTCATTTGACCCATATTTTGTAAGAGAGAATTCAAAATAGGGTTTGAAGATGACAAAGGTTCAGCAGAACTTCCCCCAGAACCACCACCATCAGAACTTCCTCTGGAGCCACCTTTGGAACCATCACTATGGCCATCACCGGAGCCACCACCAAGACCACCAATGTGGCCTTCACTGGAGCCACCAACATGGCCTCTGCTAGAGCCACTACTGCCCATGCTGCCACTGCTACCAAAGCCACCACTGCTCATTCCAGTGAAGCCCCCACCACCAAGGGCAATAGGATGGGTGAAGATGAAACCAAGGGTTATCCTACTCTCCTTGATTGTGTGGGATGTTTGAGGAGTAGAGTAAACACTGATCACAAGGCCCATTTTGGCCATGCATATGGACGTGGTAGGCATCGAGACACCTATTTGTCTCTTATAAGCATCAAGCACCATCCCTTGTGTAGTACCCAACCTAGTGTTATACGAAGGGATGTATGCTTTAGCTAGATTGGTGAGGTTGCATAAGAACTCTATGCCTGTCCAATCTTTTCCTACCATGTATCTCACCTCACTAACAATCCTAACAACCTTTTCAATAGTGAATGCTTTCTCCAAATGATTCACGAGGTCTAATAGCCTCCTATCTAATGCCAAAAGGTTTTCTATGGGGATGTGTACAACATCATCCTCATCCAAATTTTTTTTTGTAAGGGATACTAGAGGAGTTGGCACATGGGTGGTCTCATCAATGAAACCCATCCCATCTACCGAAGTTTCCTCTTGAGAAAAATGACCAGTAGTAAAGCCTATAGTAAAGCCTATAGTAAAACCTATAGTAAAACTTTTAAAACCAGAAGTGACCTTCATCTTTTCCATTGGTAAGTGTCACACAATTCTTCTAACAATGTACCCAAAGGTCATAGACTGGGTTCTGATAATCATAAAATCTCACAACAACCAAGTCTATAATGGTTGTTGAGTGCGAGGGAAAAATTTTGAATACAAAGAAATGGATAAACGTTGTTCATGTTGGGTTTACCAAAATCTAGAGGAAGGGGACCAATCTCACCAAGGCTTTAGGTCACAGAGAGCCGAGATTGGAAGGATTCCCTAGTCTACCTCAAGTTAGACAAATGTTTAACATAAAGGATAGAGAATGAAGAGCACTCCTAGTGCTTTTGTCATTCTACTAACCCGAGAGTTTTTGATGGGGCTAAATGAGTAGATTCTTGGAACCTAGAATATACCTCAGACAACCCTCTACCATAGGACAGTGGCAAAGAGCAAGGATGACAACACTATGTGTTGGTGTATCATAGGTATGTTGGCGTCTATATAGACAAAAAATGCAATAGGACAATGAAAACTATGAGGAGCCTATTGAAAACTTAGTGGTTGAGGTTTAAAGATAATAACTAAAATGATAAATAACAAAACAAGTAAAATAATGAGATAAGTGCTATTCCAATGGCAAGAATAAGAAAGGAGAGAATGCAACTCATGAAGAGTCCAATTCTCCAACAAGTTCTAGATGAATGTGTACCTACATACAATAAAATTGGGAAAATTGTTGGGGTTGTTTCAAGGATTTCCGTAGTCAAACCCCTATTTTGGTGTTTCCACCTACACAAACAATTAGATAGATAGAGATATAGAAATATGATAAAGAAAACAATGTTGGAAAGGAAATTACCGAACGCTACAAGAAACACTATGCTACTCAAATCCAACAACAAAGTACTAGTAAGAAAATGATACCACCCTTGACCAAAAGAACTCAAAACCAATGAGAGAGGAATGCAAGTCTACAATAATGGTAGAGTCGATGTAGCTACAATGATGCTAAAAGAAGTCTCACAAGACACCAAGTTGCAACTTTTGTGGTAGATGTGAAGAATGCTATGATATTGGAATCATGAAGCCAATAGTGTAGCAAGTAGCTAAAAGTTGCAAGAATATGGAGTGAGAGAAAAATCGTGTGTAGAAGATCAAGAATTTCTAAGAAGATGGATTGAAAGTGAAGAATGACCATTTGGAGGAGGTTTGGGAGGGAAGGAGCCTCTCAAAGGTCATCAAGAAGGTGTAGGGGCGTTACATTTCATCACCAGTGGAGAATGTAACACCTTTACAAATTCCAAAGGCAGGAATCCTATCAGGACAACAACACACTGTGCAAATTTCTGCGTGCACATGCACATCCCCAATAGAAATTCTCCCATCAACACTAAAATGAAGCACCAAGTGGATGGGGTATGGAATGAGGACGTGGAATTACATGGTCGGATTTGATTTTTCTAAGGTGGAAGGTGTAAAATGGGAATTTTCAAGGGGGGTGCAAATTCACTCCTATACAAGTCCCTCCATTAATGTTTCCTTTATTTTATGTAAAATTGGGATGTAATTCTCCCAAACTAATAGCTCTTCATCAATTCTTAGCTCAATTTGTTGAGTTGCACTATCTTTATCACTAATGGAGTGATAATAGTTTATTAGTTTCTTTAAAACTTCATTTGCTAAAGCTAAAAAAATCTTATTTTCATCATTGTTCTATCAGAATCCATCTATTTGGGTTAGAGTTGCTTGAACTGATCCTTTAAGGCATCTTGCAAAGTGGACTTAGGAGTTGTAGTGTCTACTAGTCCAGTCAAATTATTTATACAGGTAGTTAATTGGGCCACATGAGCTTTAAACTCTTCCTTTGTGCTCTCATCTTTCTGTATCCTCTTTAGGATAACATAAATAGATGTATCTAGAGAGACTAATTATCTCCTTCCCTTGTTTGGACTCCTAGATAAAATTTCCTAATCAGGTAGTGTTCTGGCCTTATTTTTTATTCAAAAATTTCAACTAATGGGATGACTATTTCTATTTTTCTAAACATTACCTTGCTCGTCCATTATGATAGTTGAAATTCTTTGTGCTCTTTTCCTTCTTCTTATTAGAAACTAGAAAGCTTCTAAAAAAATGCTTAGACTTTGTTTTGAGCTACTTTCCACATGCGTCTGTTGTCTTTTTTGGATAGTATGGTTAAGCTAGATAGGCATGACAATAGATGTTTCTCGAAGGGAAGAAGAGAGGATTTCAATATTGTGGGAGCCTTCCATATCGTGTTGTTTAGTATCTTTTTGATTATTTTTTTCTCTTACATCTTCTTCCCCTTGAGCTCTTTCATCATGTATTTCTTCTTCTCCACGAGGCTATTCATGATGGGCCTCCATCATTTGGTCTACTTCTTGCTCAATATTTTATTTTACTATTGTTTCCTCAACATGGACCTCTTCAACACAAACTTCCTCAACATGATCCTCAGAAAATTCTTTTTCAGCAAGAGGCTCTCTCTATCTCTCCTTCTACTTGTATTAATTCATCTTCCATAGCCTTAGAATGAGTTTCTTCCTCTTTGAGTGGTGGATCTTCTTTGAGAATTGGAGGAGAAGGAGTCAGATATGAAGGTGGAGATGGAGGTTTATCATGTAGTGAACTGGTGGTGGATTATGTAGTTATTGAGAAGGTGAAGGTAGGGGGATTCATGTGGAGGAGAGGAGGAGTATGTCCATTGAGCTTCCCTTTGGGTAGATTTTTCCCTGATTGCTTTTGTAGTTCCCTTCTTTCTCACTAGAGTATTTACCTCCTTTATATATTCCTCACTTAGACATAGTTATTGGTTCATTTTCATTTATTTTCTTCCTTGCTACCTTGGGAGGTGAACTCCTTGTAGTTTCTTTGGCTTTGGCAGCAACAACAAAAAATGATCCTTCTCCTATCTTGGATTTCTCAGTTACCTTTCCAGGCTTCAATAGATTCATCATTGAAAAATGATGTCATAACCATTTGAGGGAATATGCTGCGACACCTTGTTACCTTGTCTAAATATTATCAATTTCATCTATACATAACAATATTCATTGAAGATTAGATGATTGTAGACTTGCTGCTTGTGGTAGATGGGATCACAAACCTTCCTATCTTCTTTCACTTCTTTAGAAACATAGGCTTCTCTATAGGACTTGATTAATGGTATTGTCAACTGATAGTAGTCTTTCATTCACACTTCAAACTCCACCTCACAATTAGTCCAGTGATCTATTTTAGGATTGTGAATGAAGAAAGATCCTATCACCTTTCCAATCTTTCCAATTGGGTCAAATTGGTGCTGAGAATCATTATACAACACAAAATTATACTTTGACAGTTCTACATTAGCACTCTTTGCATTATACATTTTTTCACAAGAATATACTCCCATTTTCATGGGGAAGTTATACTTGTTGGACTTGCCATTGCACCAAAAGATCAACCTGTCAATGCTTGATACAAGATTCTATTAAGAACCACATGAGGTGGTTAGACCATGTCAAAAAACCAAGACTTAGTGCTGCAAGGAAGACCAAGAGTCACACCTTGCAACAATCCCCCCATAGAAAAAGTGTGGGGTTTGAACCTGTGACCAGTTCTGATACCAATTGTTGGACTTGTCATTGCAACAGAACATCGACCTGTCAATGCCCGATACAAGCTTTGGTTAAGAACCACATGAGGTGGTTAGACCATGTCACAAACCCAAGCGTCAGTGCTGCAAGGAAGACCAAGGGTCACACCTTGCAACAATACCTAGATTTGTGCTTTTCTACTATTAACTCATGAATCTTAGCCTCCTATCTACAAACTTCCAACAAGACCATTTTGTTTGAGGGGTGCCATGGAAGCTTATATGGTATCTTATGGAATGCTACCACTCAGATATATTTAAAAGTTTTGAATTGGAAATACAAGTTTCTTTAGCTTTTCAATGCTTCCATGGATTCATTAAAGATCCTTCTAGAGAAATCTCCCTCTAATCCTTTGATCACAATATAAATGAATTTTTCATTGAAAACATAGAAATATTTATAACTATCCTCCAACTTTAGTTGAGGATAATGTTCATTGATGGTAACTTCAAGCTCAAAGGAACCCACTCTGTCCAATCCTTAGAAGGAGGCTTGAGATTCCAACAGATAGAACAAGAATGAGGTCATGTAGAACTTTGATGTTGCAAGAAAAATCTTCAATTTCTCATGAATGGTGCCAGTTATAAGGGTAGACCAATCAAGTTTGTCTTAACTAGATATATTGATGGTTATGATGAACTATACCATCTATGGATAGAAATCCTGATCATGGGGATATCAAATACCCTACTCAATAAGACAATTAGGTCCTTGATGTCCTTTTTTTTAACTCACTTATATTTTTCACCCTAGACATCTTGAGGGCTACTTTCCTTGGGGTAACCATCATATGATTATTAATATAAGTGAGGTTATTTGCATCATTTTCATCAAAGTACTTAATTTACTTCTTCATATATCAACTGCTTTATATTGAGGGAAAATGAGAATCTTGAAGATATTACCAATCATATTTGGGCTCACGTCAAGCACTACTTCTTTTGATGATCCCATCACCTTCCTAGTTTAGTTATTGTAGTAGTAGGTGCATGTCAGTACCAACTTCGAAGATTGAACGATCACCAAGAAAGAAACTAATTATACCAATCCATAGTTTTATAGTGATATAGTAGCACATGTTCTTGTTTCCTCATCACTAATCTCCTCTTGAAATCCTCCATGTTGAAATGACCGAGGTCAGTGTCTCCAATTTTTATGTACGAGAAGAACATTTTTGGAAGGTGAGTGGTATCCCTTGTGTTGTTACTTCATTTCTATGGGATCCTTTGGTGGCATATCTACTACATATAAAAACATCATGTGTTACCATTTATTTACCTTAGAAGAGAGAAAACCTTCAAACACCAACTTATATTATAAAATAATAACTTGTTTTAAAGAAGGCAAGGAATTGGATAAAATTTTAGGGGTTGGTCCTCAAAAATTCCCTTTACCTCATAACAAAGGGTTAAAATATGCTTCTTAAGAGTTAAATTTTTATAATCTCATCCATCAGGAATTAAGGATCAGGGGTATCACATCCCTCTTATCAAAGGGTTTAAATATCATGAGAAAAGTTCAATTCAAGTTTCAATCCTTTAGAGATAAGCAATCAAGCTTACTTCATACATCTTGTTTCTAACATCTTCATTAAGCAAAAGTACTAACTAGCAATGTTTGAAATAAATACTTAGGAGTTAGGCGTCGACCTAATCTTTATCTCTTTGTACCATGTTTTGACAGGTTCAAGAGGTAAGACCAATCAATGATATTTGAAAGCTATTTAATCAGGGGTTGGGGACACTGTCTAAAATTTATTCTTATGAGTTTGGAATTTGGTAAGGAAAAGTCCCAAAGCTTGATGCCTAAAATTATTACTTTTCAAATTTAGTAATGAAATAAAGGGAAATATATTATTTCTATTAAAATGGGGGTTCACCAATTTGCTATAAATAGAAAAGGGAAAAATGGGGTATAATGCACCTATCTCCCTCTATCTCATTAGGAAAAAGAGATCCCTTAAGCCAAGGTTGACTTTAAGCCCTTAGGTAAGTCAACCTTGAAGGAAAACTTGCTATTTTCCTTAAGATTCAAGACAGGGCAGATATGCTTAAACAACACTTTTGGGAGAAATATTAAAAATAGATAATAAACCCAACAAAGCAAAGCAATACATGAAATCATAATATTAAAGCTTGACCTAATAGAACCTATAAATTTTAGATATATTTGAGAAGATTAAGTATTTTTGAACCTCTCATGAAAATGTTGTTCCTGAGTGTCCTCTGGGATTCATTCACCCAAGGGAAAATGGATCTTTATAGGGCCTTTTAAAATCAATTTTTGGGTTATGTGGTCCTATGCCTACACTCCAAATTCTCTAGATTTCATATTCAAAAGGTTGGAAATAGATTTTTAAAGTGAGTTTTTCTGGCTTGACAACAACTTTGACAACTTTTGCAACTTTGATAACCTTTCCAATTTTGTACTTTAAGATATTTTCAATCCTTCTTCAACCTAAGATCTGCAAAACATACACAAGAGGGTTTTTTTTCTATTTTTGGTGAACGGGGGTTTTCCTTGGTCAGACCCCATTTTGGTAAATAAACCTAGAATTGAAACAATGAAACATGAAAGGAATGATGAATGAACAAGTGCTATGTTACAACTCACCAAACCCTTGATTTGGAACACTTGAAGGATTGAAACTTAATATATCTCTCCAAGTTCTTGATCTTGCATGAAGTGGCTTGATTGATGGTGTGATCTTGATGTGTGAATCTTGACTTGAATGCTTGAAACCTACATCACAATATTAGCTCCAAAAACATGCATGATAATTTAGATCTTGAATGCTACAACAAATGCAGCTTGAGAAATTTTCTCTTGAACACCTTTGAAAATAATCTTATCTCTTGTGAAACTTAAATATGAGATCTAGGATTTAAATTGATAAAAGACCTTGCTAAATTATAAACTATTTTTTATTTTCTTGAAAACTAAACATTACAAGCCAAAATTTAAAACTTGAATTTAGGACCTTAATATGCTGCCAAAAACATGTTTAAAATTTGAAATTGTGATCTTAAGGGGGACCCATTCGGCTAAGGGCGAATGGGTGCTAACCTAAATGATTAGAAACTATTCATTTTGGGGTGTTAAAAATGATAATTGCATTAATTAAATCATAATTAAACTTTTGGAAATTGCAATTAATTAGGCTTGTAAATGCAAAATTTAGGAAATTAGAGGCTTAATTAAGTCCAATTATTTAAGGGACTGAAACATAGTGTGAAAATGTAAAAGTGTACATTTTTCAATACTATACTTAGCGCCCACTTTAGTGAAAGGATGATCCCTATGCTCAAACTCACACTAAAGTAGACAAATATATGTTAAGAGGGGTCCAAGTGCACAAATATCAATGGGATAGGATGAAAAATATCAAGGAGGTTGTGCAAGCCCCTAGGGTCTCAGATCCCATGGCAAACCAACATAAGTACAAAGGGACACACATGGATGCATGATATGAAAAATCAAGACAAGATACACAAACATACAATGTCAAAATTGTAATTAGGGCTTAAATATTAAGGTTAATGTAATAAAGCATATAAATCAAACCCTAATAAACAATGAAGCACAAATGAGCATAAAGACATAAAGTGTAAAACAATATTACCAAATCTTCATGCCACCATTGATTGACCTTCATTGCACCTTCTCCATTTTTTGCAATATTATGTTTTCCCTCATATTTTTGATGAGAAACTATGAATATGACAAGACCTAAGAAAATATTGAAAGATTTCATCTAAAATGTAAGTATACTTAGATTTCTACAAGCAAGAAGTATGGAAGCCTAAATTTTGAAGCATGAAGTATGAAGAAATGATGAAGTCAGGAGATAATCAAAGTCAAAGTCAAATGCATGTTGACTTCATTTGCATCGTAGCAAGGTGTTTGTATCATTTTGTACTTCAATTGCATCACGATCCTACAGTTAGGTCATTATAGCTCGTGTTTGCATCTAGACATGGCACTTGTGTCACAATTTTTGTCACATGCGTCACTTAGTTCAAATGTGTCACACCTTTTTGAATGTGACATTACATTTGTCAATTGCAACACGACTTGGAAAATGCGTCTCATTTTTTTGCAAATGCATCACACTTTATTACCTTATCCTAATGAACCTTTATGTTTGCGTCACGACCCATCAAATGTGTTGAATGCAAAAGTGAATGCAGCTTACACATGAACACACATATGTGTCATGACACATTTGTTGTTTGACCTAAAAGTCTAAAAGTGGCACAAAAAATGATGAAATGACAAAGTAAGATAGGGGTACGTATCGATGGCTATGTGGCCTCTGATTTCCTGTAGGTCTGCATGATCTCCCCAAGGTGCTCAGTCACTCGAATTTCCATCTTAGGAAAAGTCCTCCTTGCTATGAGCTCTCAAATTTATGAAGGTTAGAAGTGAAACTGAATTGACTTTTACCCCATTTTCAACCTATTTATAGGGTCAAAATGGCATTTTTTAAATCTTTTATTACTGAAGGCTCTTTTGACCGACTTTGACCACCTTTTTGGCTACTTTAAATTCCTCAAAATTTGAAACCATTTTCCCCATCACTTTTCTGGTCATCAAATTAACTTATCAGGATACTTTCCAAATTTTTCTATCCCCAAGCCAAAATTTGAAAATTTTCTCAAGGGGGCATAGGTACTCCATACCTTCGTTGGGGCATGACTGATTTATTTTCTTTGTCACAATGCGACATGTTGCATTATGACAAAGAGAGGAAAAATGTAGACACATAAAAATGACCTAGGTCTGCAAGCTCTATTTTTTACCTTTTTTTTCCTAAAATAATTAAGACATTTTAATCATGTCCTTGGTCCACCTTCGACTATTAATTAAATAATTTTCTTAATTTATTTAATTATCTTTATTCATTATGTCTTCCTGATTATTAAATAAATAAATTTTGTTTATTTATTTAATGTCACTAATTCTTAAGTCTTCTTATAATTAAATAGATTTTTTAATTTATTTAATTATTAGTCAGCTTCTCTAATTAAATAATTATCTTATTTGACATTTCCCCCTTTTTAGTAAATAATTTAAATTAATTATTTACTGTCTTGTGACCCCACCTTTTGAATTAAATTAATTTTTAATTCAAAATAGTCTTTTCCTCCAAAAATCAAGTAATTTCTATTATTATTTGATTTTTCCAACTTTCTCTTTTTCTGTGCCAATCTTATCTCTTGTCACATGCATTGTCAACCCTTGATTTGATTTTCTAAAAATCAATCTTGTCCACTCATTTCAAATTTGACCTTATGTTTCGCTAACCCTAATTGTGGGTTGTCAAATTAAATATTTTCCATTGATTTCAGGGCATTTGTCAACTTTTGATCTTGGCCATTCACTCAAAATTGCATTTTCTATAAAATGGAAATTTTGGTCTCATTTTGTCACCTCATGCTATCTAGATCTCATGCAATCTTGTTTTGTCATCTCATGTCATCTTGCAATCTCATGCTCTTGCACTTTTATCATTTTTTCATATGTATATTTACACTTCATTTGGCATAACTAAGACATAGTTTAGATGCTTACTAGTTGCATTATAGCTTAGTATTGCATGTAATCACTCAAATCCTTCAACATTTTCTTAGGGCTTGCCATTGTCATTAGATTGCTCACATCAAATCTGAGGGAAAACATTGCATTTTTAACAAGTTGAGAAGGCATAATGGAGGTCAACGATGGAGAATGAAGACATTTTGGTGAGATTGTTTCATTTGTTTTCATTTTACTCCTTTGCACTTCATTATCACTTTGGCTTTTTATGTTAATGATTTAATCTGCTAACCCTAAGAAAATAAATTTCTTAATTTATTTAATTATCTTTATTCATTATGTATCTTATTGATTATTAAATAAATAAATTTTGTTTATTTTTTTAATATGTCACTAATTCTTAAGTCTTCTTATAATAAATGGATTCTTTAATTTATTCAATTATTGGTCACCTTCTCTAATTAAATAATTATCTTTAATTATTTAATCATCTTATTTGACATTTCCCCCTTTTTAGTAAATAATTAAAATTAATTAGTTACTGACATGTGCCCCACCTTTTGAATTAAATTATTTTTTAATTCAAAATAGTATTTTGCCTCGAAAAATCAAGTAATTTCTATTATTATTTGATTTTTCCATCTTTCTCTTTTTCTATGCCAATCTTATCTCTTGTCACATGCATTGTCAACCCTTGATTTGATTTTCTAAAAATCAATCTTGTCCACTCATTCCAAACTTGACCTAATGTTTCCCTAACCCCAATTGTGGGTTGCAAAATTGAATCTTGTCCATTGATTTTAGGGAATTTGTCTACTTTTGATCTTGGTCATTCACTCAAAATTGCATTTTCTATAAAATGGCAATTTTGGTCTCATTTTGTCACCTCATGCTATCTAGATCTCATGCAATCTTGTTTTGTCATCTCATGTCATCGTGCAACCTCATGCTCTTGCACTCTTGTCATTTTTTCATAGGCATATTTACATTTCGTTTGGCATAATTAGACATAGTTTAGATGCTTACTAGTCGTATTATAGCTTAGTATTGCATGTAATCACTCAAATTCTTCAATATTTTCTTAGGGCTTGTCATTGTCATTAGATTGCTCATCATAAATATGAGGGAAACATCACATTTTCAACAAGTTGAGAAGGTATGATGGAGGTCAGCCATAGAGAATGAAGACATTTTTATGAGATCACTTCTTTTTGTTTTCATGTTTTTCTTTTGCACTTCATTATCACTCTGGGTTTTTATGTTAATGATTTAATCTGCTAACCCTAGGAAAATTCCCATAGTTACATTGGTGAACCTGACGTGAAAATTGAGCATTTTTGTTTTTTCGTACGACATTTTTTTGTTTTGCAGGTATAGGTACAACCGCGACGTATTTACTCTTCAGAATGATGCATCTATTATTTCGTGACATATTTTCTCCTTAGAATGCCACATATGCTCTACTCTAATGCATACGACTTGCATAGTGACACATTTGCTGCATCACAATGGATTTGACTTGCAGGTTGCCATATTTGTCTATCAAATTCCATAATGCAGAACTGAGCCGCATTTTTTTGTCAAATTTGAGAACATAGAATTGAGCTACATTTGTTGTATAGAACAATGCAATCACTTTGTTGCGATGCATTCATCTGGTAAACTTTTTTTCTTTTAAGCTTTTCTAGATTTTTTATATTTTCTTTTGCAATCTATTTTTTCCTTTCAACAATCTGTTAGTTAGGGGTTTTTCTGGTTACTAATGAGTTGTTGCAGCATGTGGCTTTGAGTCTTTTGTGGGTCCAAGACATCTCTTTGAAACTACTAACAAGTGGTTTTTTAGGATCGATTGTCCAAGGCTATTACTTTGAAACATTGTGTTTGTTTATTTTTAGAATAGAACATATACTTCAATTAGTGCATTAAAAAGAACACTATTTGTCCTTTGCTTGGTTGTGTTTTGGGTGGTAGGTGATTATTCTCTCACCTTGTGCAAACTAGGTGATCAAAAAATGAGACCCATCCATTTTTGTGTTTACCCCAATTCAATAATCAAATTATCCTCTCCCCTTGTGCACTTGTGCGATCCTGGGTGTAAGAGAAGTAGTTATTGACTCTAGGAATTGGGCTTCCTTGGTGGGAAAAAGTACTCACCCCAAGGAAACTCAAACCGAAAATGGAGCTCTTTGGCTGAGCTACCCTCGACTGGTATATAAATGTGAATCCTAATGGAAAACTTAGGATTATGAGTGTAGATGTGTCACACAAACAAAGTAGAATTCCCCAAAACCCTGTTGAGCATAACCTCTTCAGGCTGGAATTCCTCCTTTAACGAAGCTTAATCTTTTCCCCATGTGTGGCCACTCAAATGGGGGTCTTGAACTAAACACCTTTGTGTTGTAGCCAAAATCCTTCTATTTGCTAGCACAACAATGGTCGTTGTGAAGGCATCCACATTCTCATAGTTCTTAGTAGAGGTGATCAATTTTCCATGGGGGTTTCATGGGGGTTGGAAGCTTGGTTGGCCTAAGAATTGAGTGCAATGTAAGGGGGAGCTCATGTAGCCAAACTTCTAGATTCACACGCTAAGAATAAGTGCAGTTGGGGAAGCCCAAGTGGAATCTAGGGAATATTGTCCTTGCCTAGCCTAGGATTGTGCTTTTCTTCATTGTGCTTGTTTCAAAGACAAAATATTGTGTTTTCCAAGTGTTTTCTCAAAAATTAAAACAAACAAACATCATTACATAAATCTAGAAACACACTTTCAACTTGAGACAACTTCAAAATTCAGTCAAACTTGCAAACAAACTAAGTATTCATTCTTCCTACAACACATTTACTGTCTCAGGCAATGCATTCGCTTTGTCAAACCGTATTTGCAATTTTATGTGTTGCATTTGCTCTGTTGCAATGCATTTACTACTTTCTAAATCACATTTGCTGAGCTGAACTACATTTGAACCTTGTTGAGTCACATTTCCATAGCTCATTCCTACTTTCTGTGACATCTATTTTTCTGTGCTGCATTTGACATTTCCTACAATGCAATAGCTCTACTAAATCACATTTTCTCTTTCTGAAGATGCATTTGCCTGTGTCCAACCATATTTGATTTTCAAAAAATCACGTTCACAATACTAAACCGCATTTGATTTTTCTAGAGCCGCATTCACAAAATATGAGCCACATTTGCCATATTGAGACACATTCATGACCTAAAACAACGCATTTGTCTGACAAAAAAAAAAACTATCACAGAACAAAAACCAAACTGAAACTATCCAAATTGTCATCAAACATCTTTTTCCAGAAGATCCTATTAAAAACCAGATAAAAAATTGTTCAAATTATTCAACCATTTGCATCTTTAGTTTGCATTTTACCCATAGGTTTGCAAAAATCTAGTTTCATCCTTAGGCATCATCATCTTCATTTTTAGTCATAAACTAGGCCCTCATTTCATTTACATATTTTGGATTAGGACAACCTTACCATACTTAGCAAAATCTTGACTTTCAAAAGTAGGTTATCATTGGACTTAATCATCATTGTCTTCTTTAGTCATTTTCCTTTTGTTAGATCTTTCCAACTCAAAAGTCAAGTTAGGAAACCTCACTTAGTCATTTTGTCCATGTCATTTAGTCCTTCAACCAAGTCCTTTGATATTCTAAAATTGAGACATAGATAATGCTTAGGGTGGTTGAGCAACCTTTGTCCAAATCATCTAGACCTTTTCATTTGCATACTTTAGACATTCAAGTCATCTTAGTCCTCACCTTGCATATTTTATCCTTAAAATCCAAAAATATTGTCATAACTTCCATCATAGTCCTCATTTGGCATCTAGACTTTGCATTGGTCATTTCCTTAGTCAACATTTTCATATTAGTCTACATGGTCACCTTGGCATTTGGCATCCTTCTTGACAATTTTATCACCTTGCATTGGTCATTTCCCTTAGGAAAATGTCATTATCACCTTGCATTGACATCCTTTATTCCAAAATACAAAAAAAAACTAGTGTCATAACTTGTTATCTTAGTCTTCATTGTCCTTTGGAATTAGTCATTTCCTTTAGACACCATTGTCATATTGCATCCCTTTTTATCAAAAAATCCAAAAACATAGTGTCATTTAGTTTTCATTTTCATCCTCTTCCTAATTTGAGCAATACCTTATATGGTTGAGACTAGGCTCCAAAGAAAAAGTAGACAAATGGCTAAATTTTGACAAGGCAACAATACCTACATCTTTTCCAATGACATGAATCAAAACATGAACCAAGACACATCTTTCATTAATCCTTTCAATGAAATGAACATGCCATCTTCATCACAAAACCCTTTTGAACCATTCATGCAAAGAGACCAACATGGACAAGTATACACAAAAGAATTAGAAGCTGCAGCACAAAATCTTGATGTAGCCTCCTTTGTGGAAGACATAGTCCTACATGACCCTCAAAGGAATCTAGCCATGATCTTGGACCAAGGGGTTAAACTTCCACGGGGCTTTGACATTAACACTTTGAGACCAACATCACCCAACCATAATGCCAACAATACAAACAACATGCCCAACACTAGTCAACCTCAAAACAATAAAAATAATGATTCTATTGGGGCTACCTCACAAAATGCCACAAGTACCATTAATGCTACTTCCCATGACACAACCAATCAAAAAAATTCCAATTCAATCAATGCAACATCCATTGGAGGGACACCAACCATGTCACAAGCTTTGTCATAGGCAATGACAACAATGTCCACAATTTCTTCACAATCAATTGGAGCCACCTTTCGGTCCTCATCAATGGGGGAAAGCTCTTCAAATCCTTTGTTTGGAGTTTCATCTAGTGCCATGGGTGCCTCATCATCAAACCCTTTCATTGATACCTCATTCAATCCCTTTGGAGGAAGTAAATGACATGTATTTATTCGAGGGCCACAACAAAATGTTAACACATCATCAAAATTTAATACCAATACTTCCCAAGGGCAAAACATGAACATTCCCCATGGACAATTCCAACAATTTGGACAAGGAAATCCGAATATGTAGCACATGGCATCATTTGGACACCAAAATATTCATGGTCAACATATTCCCCAAATTATGACTCAAATGGCTAGAGGGCACATTACGACATATTCATCACACATTTACACCCATCAACAAGTCCCTAATCCAAACTTTCAATACCAACAAAATACAAATGAAAACACATCACACATCTTGCAACAACTCATTCCACAACAAAACGCCAACATCTTTTCACAACAAATGGGGACCGATGGGATACCTATCACTCCCATGTGTGATGCAACAAATAATCCCATAATTGATGCCTTGACAACTCAGGTGGCTCACTTACAAAAGACCATAGAAAACATGCAAATATCCGACAAGAAGTCACACATGCCATATGACCTATGCTTATATCCTTTTGACACAAATTTATACATGTCACCATTCCCTCCTAGATATGTGGCACCACACTTTACCAAATATAAGGGCAAGACAAATCCTGTTGAACATATTCGAGAATTCATGACCAATTGTATGGATATTGCCTATGAACAAAATTACTTGATGAGACTTTTCTCTAAGAGTCTTACAAGACTTGCGCTTGAATGGTTCTCCACACTAAAAGGGATAAAAAAATGGGATGAACTTAAAGACAAATTTGTGAAAAATTATGCGTATAACATTGACATGGACACCTCCATCACTAGATTATGCAATCTTACACAAGAAGATGCTGGTGAAATATTTATCCCATTCTTCCAAAGATGGAGAAGTCTAGCAAGTTGCTACCACATTGACATACCTAAGAAAGAAAAGGTTGAAATGTTTGTTCAAACACTCCTAGTCCCATTGAAATATGGATTGCAAGTTCATTGCTGCATGACTTTCATAGACCTAGTTGAAAAAGGTGTCCAGGTTGAGAAGCTCTCATTGCTAAAGGGAAATTAAAATATGGTCCTAAAAACACAATCACAAATCTTTCCATAGACAAAAATAAGTATTGGGTCAAAAATAAACATGTTACCAATGACGGCGTTGTTGATGCCAAGGCTATAAACACGATGGGACTAGTGCTTTCTCTTAAAGGAGATCAACCATTAAGTAAACCAAGAACAATATTGACACCCCTTGCCAATGTCATTCAAAATAACCAAAACAATCAAAAGAGTAAAAGTCAAGGACAACCCCGCCAGACAAGAAAATTTCTAAAAAGACGAACATATATTGCCTTGGGGGAACCCATCGAAGAGGTCCTTAAGAAGCTCCTTCTAAACAGTCTCATTACACTTGAAGACCCTAAGCCGTATGACCTATGGCAGTTTAAACCATCATGGTAGGATGATAGTGCTTTCTGTAATTACCATTGGGCTAAAGGGCATAAAACATCTTCTTTTTGATAGCTAAGAAACATTGTAAAAGACCTCATTGAAAATCGAATAATTGAATTGGGTGGGCCACAATTTGCATCAAATGCAGACCATAATATTCACAAAAACCCACTACAAGACCATGGTTCTAATAAAGCTTCCACATTAGGTCCCAGTTGACTAATAAAAATCAAGCCAATTACGCTCATGCTGCATTCATTATTTAGGAGGAACCATCATTAATAACATCCAAACCGATGATGAATATGTTAATACCATAACTATCTAAAGAGCACCTGAATGCAATGCCACTACTTGAAGCGAAAAAATCACCATAGCTGGTCCACCTCCTTGGCAACCAAAAATTACAGTACCCGGTCCATCCATAAAATAACCACAATCAGGCCCATCTACAAAGTAGTCCCAACCTAAGAGTCAGTTTAACCTTATTGACTAGCTATGGAAAAACCCCTGCACAAATATCCATACTCGAATTGCTTCGCATTTCGCCCGCGCATAAGGCTATACTTGAAAAAACTTTGCAAGAATCCTCTGTCCTGCAAGAAATTGATGTCATCCAATTTGAAGCCATGGTGGGATATCTCACTACACCCCATCATGTAACATTTTTAGACCAATATTATTCATCATCAAAGCCCAACCATAATGACACATTACACATTGAGGTTTTAATCCATAAGAATAAGGTCAGATGAGTTTTAGTAGATGGTGAAGCAAGACTGAATATATGCTCCTTAAAACTGGTTAAGGCTCTAGGATTTTTTGATGCTTGCGTAGATGAAAAAAAGAGCATAGTCATAAAGGCATACGATGATGAAGAATGTTCCTCTCGAGGTGTTATCACTCTTCCTATCAGAGTTGGACCAGTTATTGTAGACACAACATGCCAAGTCCTAGATCTTAAATTACCCTATAACATCTTACTCGGATGACCTTGGATTCACGCCCTAAAAGCTATTCCATCTACCTACTACCAATGCCTGAAATTTCCTTTTGATGACACATAAATCACCATATATGGAGACCCCAATCCTTTTCAATATTACACCAATCTGAGGGGTGTCTTTGAACATCAAGTTCCCATCAACCGAGAGGTTTCAACCTCTTCTTCCAAATTCATTAATCCATCCACACTCACATCATCATCCACGTCCACTCCATCCACACCTTCTGCCATGCCATCATCTTCCTCACTTCCTAAGGCTGAGTCCACTATCAAGATCTAGAACCTAGGCTATGAAGAATTCAAATTGAGTATGAAATATTGCATCACAACAATACCGAAGTTCCCTAAGGTCTATGGTCGGTCATGTTTCAGAATGGAGTCTAAAGAAATTTTGAAAGTTCTGCCAAATTTTTTTTTCATAAAATGGGGAGACATGAACAACGAAGACATTTCCGACATAATAGGATGGATTTATAAATAAATGGAAGACTTACCCCCATCACCAGTTAAGATATATGGCAAAGAATATGACATGGTGAAGGCTAAGGGTTACAATGGAACTAGTGGCCTTTGTAGAAATAAAACTAGGTGAAGAGAGCCCATAGAACTTTCCAAATGACCAAAGTATCTTGGGTTAGGGTATGGTCTACCCGAAAATGATGATCGACGTACCAATGGAATTTTGAGTGAGAACGTGAATGCTTCAAAAAGTGTCAAGATTATTGAGGAATCTCTTATCGAAACTAACTCCCATGAATGGGAATTTGGCTCCCAATGATCCCTAAGTTATTGTTTCCTTGATGACTTCTTCCTTGAACCTAGAGAACTTACCACTGAACAAATATTTTGAAATTTTTTAAAATTGACACAATTGACAATCTGAAGATCCCAAGGAAACAAGAAAGCTGGAATAGACTCTTTGACCCAAGGAACATTGACAAACCTAAGTCATCTTCTAGTCCTATTAGCCATAAACCCAACCTATCTTCCCAACCATCTGAACTTAATGACCATCATTTGGATTCATTTGAGTTGTCACACAACACAACTAACCATAACGATAGTCCTTTTGTCCCTTATTTTGACAATGAGTATGAGTGAAGTGAAGGATAATATTGGATAGAATCTGATTGGGAATTGGATGATGACAACTTCATTTTCAACGTCTCTAAATTTTTCTGCATTATTTCCATGTCCTCTCCACAATTCACCAATACTGACGATGGTATCTCCTTAGTCTACCCACAACTAATCGATTGGGACCAACAAGGCCCGCCAGTCATGGACATATTTTAGAATGATAAGGCCATTGCAGAATATATGAGACTATGTGAGGGAATACCCAGTGGTGATCATAAGGTTGGATTTTCTATTGACCTAGATTGTGCAGCTTACTTTGGGGAGACTACACCATCCTCTAGTCACAAAATGAAAAAAAATAAAAAAAAAATGAAACATCTTTAGGTGAAAACCGAAAGGCACCTTCTGATGACAAAAAAGTAAAAATAAAGGACATATCTATAGGTGAAAACCTCTCTGAGGTGCCCAAAGATAGAGGACGAGACTTTCTTCCCATGACTCAAGAGAAATCAACAATGTTCATAGAGGACACCATAGAAGTCAACATATCAACAACAAAAGATCCCAAAATGGTCCTCTTTGCAACATCCCCGATGGAAGAAGAGAAACTTGAGTTCCACAAATTCTTTGTAGAGCGAAAGATTAATTTTGCATGGTCATATGCCAATATTCCTGGGTTGGATCCAGAATTAGTTTTGCACCATTTTCCATTACTGGAAGATGCTAAACCAGTAAAATAGAAGTTAATCAAAATGCATCCTTAGATCACCCTATTAGTCAAAGTTGAACTCAAGAAACTGCTAGACACATGATTCATATGGTCTATCGACTATGCTGAATGAATATACAATCTTGTATTAGTAGCAAAGCCAAATGGTCAGATCCATGTCTACACATATTTTAGAGACTTAAACAAAGCATGTTTAAAAGATGACTTTCCGTTGCTAAACATAAATATCATAATTGACCTCACGACAAGATACAAGATGCTATCCCTCATCGATGGTTTCTTAGGCTATAATCAGGATTTGCATTGCCCCTAAAGATCAACATAAAACAACATTCACTTGTCCTTGGGGTACATACTACTGGAATTTCATGTCTTTTGGTCTTAAAAATGCAGGTGCCTCGTATCAGAGAGCCATGATGACAATATTCCATGACATGATGCACAAGATAATGGAAGATTATGTGGATGACCTTTTGGATAAATATTTGACAAGAAAAGACCACTTGAACATGTTAGAAAAAATATTTAAGAGACTAGAAAAATATAAGGTCCACCTGAATCCAAAGAAATTTGTCTTTGATGTAACATCTAGCAAAATTTTGGGATACATAGTTTCTCGAAGAGGTATTAAGGTCGATCTAGCCAAAGTGAAAACAATATTAGACATGCCTCCTCCAAAAGGGATAATCAAACTTAGGACATTACAAGGTAGGTTACAATCTATCTAACGCTTCATAGCCCAATTGGATGACAAGTTTCAACCATTTCAGTATCTTATACATAAGGGTATCTCCTTTTTGTGGACAGATAAATGTTAGGTTCCACCTTTCAACTAATAAAATATTATCTCTTGTTACCACATGTTTTAATGCCACCTATTGAAGGAAAACCTTTGATTCTATATGTTTATGTAACAACTTTAGTACTAGGGGCATTACTGGCACAAAATGTCCATGAAGAAAAGGAACGAGAAATCTATTACATTAGTCAGACACTAGTTGGATATGAGTTAAACTATGCGTCCATTGAACATGCATGTCTAGCAGTTGTCTTTGCTGCTCAAAGCTAAGACACTATATGTTGAATCCCAGGACATAGTTGGTAGCAAAGATCAACCTAGGTGATGCCACAATAGTGGTTTACAATTTTTGGCCAAACTAGACATTGAGATTATTATTTTTAACTAAATATTCACATTCGAGCACCTATAGCAGCTAAACCGTGAGGAATTTGAAGAGAATGCAAACTAGAGTCTCGTCAAATTTTGTCTATAGATTCTAAAAATATTTTTTTCAAAATTTTTGGAATCAGATTGTACTTATTTTTCCATCTCCCATGAAAACTGGCTTTTTTCAGAAAATAATAGTTTTAAAAAGTGACGCATACCATACAGTGCATAACTTTTTTTCCATGAAGGATAAAATTATAATTCTTTCAAATTTAGATTTGTAACTCTGATATCTACTACTTCCACTTGGTTAGATAGTTTTTTATTGAATATTTTTTCCTTAATCAAGTTTCAAAGTCAAACCAATTACAATTCAGACATAGCACGACTATATAACATGTAACCTTTTTGTATATATCGAAATTCATTTTTTTTTTGTTGGATCAAGGACTTCAATATCTAGTGCACTCATATTTTTCAATTTTTTTTATAATCTACTATTTTTCCACATGTAGAACAAATACCTTCATTTTCGATGAAAAACCTATGTTTAATAAAACTAAAAAACAAATACATAATAAAACCAAAACATATTAAAATTATATTCGTTGGATAACTCATTCTGAGGACTACCTGATTCTAGTTGGGTTTGTAAAGATTCCTCCATTTTCTTCCTCAACTTGAGCTTTGAAGTGCCAAAATTTAGTTTTTTTGTGTCTTAGGGGGGTGGTGAGGGATAAGGGGGGTTCGTACGAACCCATAGGGGTTCGCTTGAACCAGGATTCATTCGAACCCCTTCAAAGGGGTTCGCTTGAACCCCTTTTCTATGAATTTTTATTAGCTTTTTGGCAGTTAAAATTCAAAGGGGTTTAGGTGAAACCTAGTTTAGGCGAACCTCTAATGGGTTCGCTTGAACCTATAGGTTCATATGAACCCCCAAAATCACATTTTTTTGCTTTGGGGTCATTTTTTGTGAGTTTTCCTTCCTCACTTGAATTGTAAACCACTATTGCGGCTTCACCCACCCCTTTAAATATCTCTTGAGTCATGCAACATTGACAAGATGTCTAGAAAAATGGGTCATGATCTTGAGTGAGAATGACATTCAATACGTGGAATGAGATGCAATAAAAGGACAAGTGATAGTAGACCAACTAGCAGATGCACTTGGACAAAGTGATCATCTATTAGTGGTAGAATTTCCTGATGATTTCATATTTCATACATAACCTAAGTCACCTTGGAGGCTATACTTTGATGGGTCTCATACTAGTCATGGCTCGGGGGTAGGAATATTGTTTATCACACCACAAGGAGACTCCATCCCCAAGTCATTCCGTATGACTTTCCCATGTACAAATAATGTGGCAGAATACGATGCACTTGTCATGGGACTCAGAATGGACATAAAATGGAAAATTAGAACACTTCATGTTTTTGGAGATTCCCAGCTAGTCATCAAACAAATTATTGACAACTATGACACCAAGGACAAAAAACTAATGCCTTACAAATGAATGGTTGACAACTTCCAAACATATTTTCACATGTTGACTTTTGAATAATTTCCAAGAGCGCAACATAAGGTAGCAAACACAATGGCTATGATTGGATCTCTCCTAGACATCCCAAGTAATGTGCCACAATTTGAGTTCTTGGTAGAAAAACTATTGGTCCCTGCATATGATATCCCAGAATCAGAGATGGTCTATGAGCTTGTTGGTCCCAATTTTCCTCGGTATCAAGACATTTATGACTATCTCAAGTCCCAAACCCTTCCCCCCAACCTATCCAACAACCAGAGAAAGTCTTTTATCCGAAAGGTCTCCCGATACATCATTGTTAGTGACACCCTTTACCATTGTAGCTTCAACAACAACCTTCTTTGATGTCTCAACACTAATGAAGTACACACAACCTTATGCAAAGTACACAAGGGTATATGTGGGTCTCATTCGAGTGGTCCTAATCTAGCCCAAAAGATAATGAGACTTGGGTATTATTGGTCAACCATTGAAAAAGACGCATTTGAGTTTGTCAGGACTTGTCGCAAATGTCAGATACATAGTGATTTGATTCATGCTTCAACAAAAGAACTCCAACTGATTATGTCTCCATGGCCCTTCTCACAATAGGGACTTGACCTTGTGAGAAAGATCCACCCTACCTCTTCCAATGGCCACAAATTCATTATCACCACCACTAAGTACTTTACTAAGTGGATTGAAGCCATTCCCCTTACATACATAACTGAATTTTTTTTTTCCAGATTCATTCTCAACTACATCATTTGTGGGTATGGTAGTTCATATTCCATCATCATAGACAATGGACGTCCATTCAAAAATCAAGACGTTCGTGAGTTATGTGAGTGATTCCATATTCAATATCATTTTTCCACACCATATTACTTGCAAGGAAAAAATCAAGCTGAGGTGTCCAATAAAACCATCCTCAAAATTCTCAAAAAGACTAACAATGATGTTGGTTGTGACTAGAACATCCAAATTAACCCTACTCTGTGGGCTTACTGCACTAGCATCCGCATGCCTATAGGAGCCACTCCATTTGCCCTGGTCTTTGGAGCTGAAGCCATATTTCCTATCAAGGTTGAAATTCCATCATTCAGAATCTCCATGAAGGGTTTGATAGATGATGAAGAGTATAGACAGTCATGACTACACAAGCTAGAGATGTTAGATGAAAGAAGACAAAATTCCCTAAACCATCTATGGGCATATTAGAATTGTCTTTGTCGCAGTTACACTAAAAGAGTCATGGTCAGGAAATTTGGCATTGGTGATCTAGTTCTTATGCAAAATCCAAAGAATTAGATTGAAGGAGAAATGCCTAGCAAGTTTGAGCCCAATTGGTTGGGTCCTTACATCATCATATATCTTCTTTTGGTTCTAGAGCATATCAGCTAGCTACTCTAGATGGTGAACAAATGACAGAGCATATCAACAATCTATATCTTCATAATTTCTATGCATAGAATTACAAAGTTGGGCCGAATACCATAAAAACACAAAAAAAATGAAAAATATAGAAAAAATCGTCACCCTGATGAAAAAATGGCAAACAAGCATCTCGGTGACACCAAAAAAATCAAAAAATGACAAAAATAGTAAAGAGAAATAACTCATCCAAAAGTGAAAACCTGGTAAACAGTCATTTTGGCTAAGTACCATGGTGAAAACCTGACAAATAGGCACCATGCATAGTCAGTCATTGTTTGGCCATCTATCGTCACTCGATCTGCCTTAGTCCATAATAAACCACTCACTTTTTTGACATCACCTTGACACCCATCACAAAAACCCTGCCATTTTCTCCCATGGTTGATAATGATCGACATCAATTCTTGCATATCACTCATCTATCACCCCACACATATCCTTTCTGCATCCATCTAGTTGGTTAGTACTAGACCTGACTAGGGGAAAAATTTCATCATGTGACTGGAGTGGGTATTCCACATGGTCTCGACAATCAAAAAAGTCCTGAAAAAGTCCTAGAAATCATAGAAAGTCCTAAAAAAATCCTAAAAATCATAAAAAGTCCTAAAAATCATAAAAAAGTCCTAAAAAAAAGAAATCATAAAAATCATAAAAAGTCCTAAAAAATCCAAAATAAAAAAATGTCCTAAAAAAGACTTAAAAATCAAAAAATCTCAAAAACACAAAAAAAAAGTCATTCCTTGATAAGTTCATTGAGTCATTTAGTCTTGGTCATTTGTTTGAACTATGTTGTCTTTGCGCATTTGCTACATAGGCAAGGCTCAACTTTGAGCCCCCGAGACATTAGGTCAGTCCATTAGGGTTCACGACACTGCACTAGCACAAATGTGAAAATTCTTCAAGTCAAACAAGTCATCTCAAAACAAGCAAACTACTGCGACCAACTCTGAAAATTCTTCAATAAACACGTCAAACACATTAACATGTCAACATTGATATGTAGTCAACAAAAATCAAAATTTAGTCAACAAAAGTAAACCTTCTATCAAAAATTCAGTCAAACTTTGAACAATTTCTTGCAAAACAAATCAAATTCAGTCAAAATTAGTGAAACAATCAACTCTTGGTTATTCTTCAGATAAGTCCTTCTAAAGAACAACCTCTATCATTTATACCTTATGATGTGTATTTCCTAGGTATTGTCACCGTCACCTAGAATTTTGAGGGATCCTCTTGACATTTGATGATTGATCCTCTTGACATTGACATTATTCAGGATGTGTCCTTCCTGAAATTTGACATTTGAAATCTAGACATAGTCAAACATGACACCTTTGACATTCAACACTTTGACATCGTCAAACATGACATCCTTGACATTCAACAAATTTGGAACCTTTTGGCATTTGACATCGTCAAACCTGACATCTTGACATTAAAACACTTGGCATTCAAACACACTTGGAAAACAATTGGCATTTATCTTTGGCTCTTTCATCATGTTACTAGTTTCTCATTGATGTCCTGATAATAGGATTTAGAGAAGCAATGATGTATCATGACGATTATCTTGTCTTGTATTTTTGGTAGTCATGTTACTAGTTTATCAGTGATGTCCTGACAATAGGATTTAGAGAAGCAATGATGTATCATGACAATTATCTTGTCTTGTCTTTTTGGTAGTCATGTTACTTGTTTGTCAGCGATTTTCTAACAACAATATTTAGAGAAGCAACAACATATCATGATGATTGTATTGTCTTGCCTTTTTGGTATTCATGTTGCTAGTTCCTCAAGGATTTTTTGACAATAAGATTTAGAGGAGCAATGACGTTTCATGACTTGTATTTCTTGTCTTTTTGGTTGGTTGTGACAAAAATGCTGGGGCAATTGCGCTCTTAGTATGAGTCATGATCATCCTTGTCTATGACTACTTGTCTCATGCGATGGTATGACCTTGGACACCTTGATCTATGTCATATCATAGTGTTTGTTGGCCATTACAATAATCCACCCAATGATGATTAAAAGCAATAATTATTAAAGACCTATAGTAATATGTTGAAGGATTTGGTCTCTGCGCTAACACTCATCTCCTTCTCTCTTGTCATTCTGTCTCATCCATCTCACGATGATATCCTATGACATACAAAAACATAAGTGCATACATGATCATATAGGCATTTCATTAGGTCCATAGGTACATCATCTATATCATCAAAACCATATACATTGCATCACATATTGCATCATACATAGTCACACATTAACATAATCATAAACATGAAATCCATTCAAATAAATACATTATGCATATCATCATCATCATCATCCCTGGCATAGCTTCTTCATGACATATAAATAAACATCACATCATCATGGCATCACATCATAAATAACCATCATAAGGGAATACATGACATGGCATATAAATAACATCATCATAGGAATCATAAATGCATAATTCACATAGGCATCACATGGTAATCATAATTGCATCATCATAATAATCATCACATAAACATACATCATAATGCATAAATAAATATCACATCACATAACACATATAGGCCACATCAAAACTACCACTTCCTGTCCTTGTCTATGATCGTGTCAAGGTAGGATCTCGCCTCTCAGGTGGTATTGCCTACTCATATAATAACCTGTACCATCCCAGATGGGTGATAACCTTGGAAAAATCTTGCACCATATCCCTTGATGGTCCCGAACATAACCATGCAAAATCTGTGCACCTCTGAGTTGACTCCTGTTGGCAGATCACTATTTGATCTTGCTCTACTCTAACCACCTCCAGCTCTTCCTGCAAGGCCCTGACCTACACTGTGCTCTCTTCCAACCTCCCTTGTAGGTCTACCACTCATTGATTTGTAGTCATGTCATATGGTAGTGGTGATCCAGAAGGTGCATCTTCCTCCCCCTCTACCATCCTCCACCTCAGTAGTTGCTCTGCCTCATCATTACATCATCATGATCCTCAACACCATCCTCTCCCATGTTCTCTTCTCCTTTGACTCCCTAATCCCTTAGCATCTCAACCTCCATCTCCACCTCTTTCCGAACATCCTATTTGGCTTTCTTCTCTAACACATGCTCCTCATTTCTCTCCTCCTCTACCACATGCTCCTCATGTCTCCCCTCCTCCTACCTTGAATCCTCCTCTCTCTCCTCTTCCCCAGCTACCTTAGGGATTGGTACGAAGGGAACTTGGTCGACATGTTGTCTCACCCTCCTAGCCTACCTCCCACCATCTCCTCCTCTCCTCCTCTTGCCACCTCCCCCATCATCTTTGTCATCTCCATCTCTCCCTGCACCCCTGCCTCCATCTCTCCCTTGACCTTTTCCCTACCTCCTTCTCTACCTCCCCTGCCACCTTGTCACACTCATGGTATGACTGATCTCCTATCCATAGGTGTCAGTCCATCTGGATATGTCAAAGAAATTGGCCTATGAGTCTTCCACCATAACTCATAATTTCTTGTGGTCCCTAGATCTACAACCCCTTTGCTCCATCCTCACTGCTGGGCCACTAGCTTGTCAATCTACTTCTCTACAAAGGGCACTACTATCAACATACCCCATCCAAACTCTTGAGATGACCTAGCATACTCTACAGTACACATCAGAACACCTTGTTGCTCACCGTACTGTCACAAAACCCTTTATGGCAGGTACATCTAAATGATAAGTGACTCTGCATAGTCTGACTAATCAAGTATCTGAACTTCCTACAAAAACTGAGGTGATTAGCCTCATCTTCCCACTACCCATAGTCCTTGTATGGCCTCTAGATAAAAGATACCATAGTGTCAATCTTGTGCCTCTAGTAGCCTATCTCATCGACTTGGGTTTGCTACAAAGCACCTGCATAATAATATACATATGGCATGCCATATTCTAGTTGTGGTGTCTGGATAGGTGGATGAAAGATAGCGACGTGCTCCCATGCCCAGATCATTAGGAGTGTCATCCCACAACCAATACTCTACACTCTCCTATAGGAAATCTCATGTAGCTAATGATATAACATACTTAGTAGGCAAGGTCCCTAGGCATACATGGTGTTGTCCCTAGCCAATGGCAAATCTGTGTCCTTGGTGGTTAGGAATTAGTACATCTTTGATCAATGTTGCCAACAAGGCATCAAATCACCCATAATGCTCCTCCATGAACTCCCAATAGATCTCATATCCCTCAATCCTGAGCCCTGCGCCTTGATCATGATAATAGGATGTGAATGTCTGATACCCATGTAGTGGGTCATATATGAGCCACTCTCCTCGAATCGGAAGGTGAAGGATCTAATATACATCCTCTAGGGTGAATGTGGCCTCTCCCTTCAACAAGTGGAAGGAAAAAGTCTTAGAATGCCACCTCTCACAAAGTGCAGTAAGAAGTCCCCTATTTTCCTGGATAATGAGCATATAGGTGACAAATTAAAGTCCTAGTCACATCAATCATCATTTCTCCCTCTCCTATAGCTGGTTCCAAAATCTTTAAGTCAATCGCCTACTCTCGCACATATAAATGGGTACTAATTGTCTTTGCACATGGCGAAAAAACACATGAACACCTTATTGAAAATCATCACAATCATTTATCTAACTCAAAATCATTTTAGCATTTGAACTTAAACAAAGTCAGCCTCAATCAAAGTCAAAGTCAAATGCATTGTGATGACTTCATTTGCATTGCAGCAAGGTGTTTGCATCGTTCCGTACTTCAATTGCATCATGATCTGGCGGTTTCATTGTTATAGCTCGAGTTTGTGTCTCGACATGGCACTTGTGTCACAATTTTTGTCACATGCGCCATTCAGTTCAAATGTGTTGCTTGAGTCTGTGAATGCATCGCACCTTTCCAAATGCGGCATTACATCCTTCGATTGCGGTACGACTTGGAAAATGTGTCTTGGTTTTTCTCAAATGTGTCACACTTTATTGCCCTATCCTAATGACCCTTTGTGTTTGTGTTTAAACACATCAAATGCATTGAACACAAATGCAAATGTGGCTTATGTGCACACATATGCATTGTGACACATTCGTTGTTTGACCTAAAACCCTAAAAGTGGCACAAAAATGATGAAATGACAAAGTAAGATAGGGGTACGTATCGCTGGCTCTGCGACCTCTGGTTGCCTGTAGGTCTGCATGATCTCCCCGGGGTGTTTGGTCACTGGAATCATCATATTCACTAAATTCCTCCTCACTTTGAGCTCTCAAATTTACAAAGGTTAGAAGTGAAACTGAATTGACTTTTAGCCCATTTTCAACCTATTTATAGGTTCAAAATGGAATTTATCAAACCTTTTATTATTGAAGGCTATTTTGACCGACTTTTACCACCTTTTTGGCTACTTTAAATTCCTCAAAATCTAAAACCATTTGCCCCATCGCTTTTTTGGTCATCAAATTAACTTATCAGGATACTTTCCAATTTTTTCTATCCCCAAGCCAAAATTTAAAAATTTTCCTAAGGGGTCATAAATACTTCGTACCTTCACTAGGGCATGACTGTGATTTATTTTCTTTGTCACAATACGACAGGCTACATTATGACAAATAGGGGAAAAATGTAGACACATAAAAATGACCTAGGCCTGCAACCTCTATTTTTCACCTTTTTCTTCCTAGCATAATTAAGACATTTTAATCATGTCCTTGGTCCACCTTTGACTATTAATTAAATAATTCATAATTATTTAATTAATTCATGACTTTTTATTCTTCATGATTGTTAAATAAACAAATTTTATTTATTTATTCAATACGTCACTAATTGTCTTATATCTTCCCATAAATAAATTTCAAGTAATTTATTTAATTATCTTTATTCATTATGTCTTCTTGATTATTAAATAAATAAATTTTGTTTATTTATTTAATATGTCACTAATTCTTAAGTCTTCTTATAATTAAATAGATTTTTTAATTTATTTAATTATTGGTCACCTTCTCTAATTAAATAATTATCTTATTTGACATTTCCCCTTTTTTAGTAAATAATTTCAATTAATTATTTACTGTCCTGTGACCCCACCTTTTGAATTAAATTAATTTTTAATTCAAAATAGTTTTTTCCTCCAAAAATCAAGTAATTTCTATTATTATTTGATTTTTCTAGCTTTCTCTTTTTCTGTGCCAATCTTATCTCTTGTCACATGCATTGTCAACCCATGATTTGATTTTCTAAAAATCAATCTTATCCACTCATTTCAAATTTGACCTTATGTTTCCGTAACCCTCGTTGTGGGTTGTCAGATTAAATATTTTCCATTGATTTTAGGGCATTTGTCAACTTTTGATCTTGGCCATTCACTCAAAATTGCATTTTCTATAAAATGGCAATTTTGGTCTCATTTTATCACCTCATGCTATCTAGATCTCATGCAATCTTGTGTTGTCATCTAATTTCATCTTGCAACCTCATGCTCTTGCACTCTTGTCGTTTTGTCATAGGAATATTAACATTTCATTTGGCATAATTAGACATAGTTTAGATGCTTACTAGTTGCATTATAGCTTAGTATTTCATGTAATCACTCAAATACTTCAACATTTACTTAGGGCTTGTCATTGTCATTAGATTGCTCATCATAAATCTGAGGGAAACATCACATTTTCAGCAAGTTGAGAAGGTATAATGGAGGTCAGCCATGGAGAATGAAGACATTTGGTGAGATCACTTCATTTTGTTTTCATGTTTTTCCTTTGCACTTCATTATCACTTTGGGTTTTTATGTTAATGCTTTAATTTGCTAACCCTAGGAAAATTCCCATAGTTACAAAAATTAAAGTAATGAGGAAAGAAAGATTAACTAGCAAGTTATATTATGCCATGTTGATTAAATATAGTCACTTGGATGTAAAATCACTTATAAAATATATGGCTCCACAAGAAAGAAAGTTGTGTTATGCTCAGTGTCCATGAAAGCTATGCTCACAAGGGCTAGTGAAATCCGTTGTCCACTAGGTGAGCCCCAAAAAGTGGCCAATGGGAAGTCATGCTAAGTATAGTCTCCCATTGTACTAACCATACCAAAGTTATACCTCAAGGTGATAACTTTGATAAGGTGCCACAACATGATCAAAATGCTCTACTAATGCTACACTAAATTTAACTTCTATGAACAAAGTAATCAAGAAATGTCAAAATGTTAATGCCAAAATGAAATAATGCCAATGCCAATACAATACTACCAATTTAAAAATATACTTCCTAGGAGATGCATATTATCATCACTAAGAAGGGAACATGGAAACAATGAATGGGGAACAATATTCCCCCCACTTAAAATGTCAACATACTTTCTATGTTGGTATTTAAGTAGAAAGAGAGGAAGAGGTGACCCTTGAAAAGAATGCACGCCTCAAAAAACTAGTTATCCTTTCCCCCCAATTATAGAGACAAAGATAGCCACCAAGAACTATCATGTTGCTGCCAAGAGAAATATGGTTGCACCTAATATTGTACAACCATGAATGGAAATGAGGAAGACAAATAAAGCTACCAATGTGACATAGTTATGAGAAACATGATAGGATGAAAATCAGTATCAATTAGAGGAATTAGGTGCATGAAAACAAGGAAGAGAACCATAATCCTTAAGATGTTAAATTTTATTACTCAAAGCCTTACATTCATTAGTTGAAAGATCATTTCCTCGATGATATGCACAAAATGAACTTTTTTTGTAAAATTTCTTTCGTGTTCTTGGAGGGAGAGATATCAAGCAAGCTTGGAGAAGGTTCTACAAGGTACTTCTTGATCAATAGTAGAAGATGTTCCTTTCTTTTGTGTTAAAGGTATTTCTTGCTTACTACAAGGTGTCATGCATACACAGGACTCTTTAGATTGTGAGATTTTTTAAGGTAGATAATAGAGATACAAAAAATATTTATAAAAAATGCATAAGCCTAACATGCCATTTCCATTTTTCTTGTCATTTTCTACTTTTTTTCGATGGTATGTATGAGAGAATAAAAAAATACTTATCATCATTAAACCTTAGGTTGTTTAATCCCTACACAAACTATGGACTTGATGTGAACATTGAAAGAGTGTGTGGACCTAGATTTATCTATATGTGCATTATAGAAGATTTTTGGGACAAATCTCAAGATGATGAAGATTATAAGAAAGGGAGATTTTGCATGCTAGCCATTAAAAAATTAAAATCCATGAGAATTGGGGGAAGCATTCCTTCTAATATCATAGATGATGGAGTTGTCTTAATTCTAGTTTACGATTCTCAAGATATTGAGGATTAACCTCTCCTTATATAAATTCAGAATTGGAAGAAGAAATCTTTATTAAAGTGAAAGATAGGAAGTCTTATATTTTAAGTTTTTTGGTTAAAGGATAAGATGGATTAATATGAAATGGAAACATGATCAAGAAAGTAGAAGCAAGTTAATTATCCTACCATTTCCAAAGAACCCAAGAAACTAAAAAAATAGAAATTTAAAGATTATGAAACTATAGAGAAGTTACAAGAAGCCATGGAAAAGGTTAAATTGACAAATGACGCATTAAAAATTGGATTAACTATTATCATTCCATACCCACTATCTCATTTGACTCATCATTTATGACTATTCTAACACATCTTGAATGGGTCCCTTAACTATTCAAGAATATAGAGAATTAATTAGATCATAATTTATCTCTTCCTAGAACTTTCTTAGGATTTTGTTCTTTTTAGGGGAGTTTCAAAGTTTTGGGGTTGATCATACATTCATGCCTTCCCCACAAGTCTTGGCCCCCCTAATCCTTCTAAAATTGGGTAAGTGTTGATTTTTTCAGCCTTTCAATTTGTCAATGTTTCTTATACATTTATACATCCTTTGGAATCCCTAATCCTCAAAGATGAAAGGTCATAAAAAGTCTAAGTTTTATCATAGAGTCATAATTTTGAATATTCTATATTTTGGTACCTTCTTGCCTCTATGCCAAAGTCCGCCTTTGAAATTTTAAGATCCCCCCATCCACATTGGGATTTTGACTATCCTTTTACTTGGTACTATTTTAAGCCTTTATTTATACTCTAATTCTAATCAATACTATAATCATGTCTATGACAACAGTCTTGATGTGATCATGTTGTTGGAAAAGGTTTTTTTTAAACCTTGGATAATGTTATAATATAAAATTAATATTATTTGTGTTGCACCTAGGGGATTTGGGGATGCATGCATCACATGGGTTAGATATTCCTACGGCCACTTTATTTATTGCATGCAACATTGGGATAAATATTTAATGTGGGTTTACACATTGGAAAATAGTTTAATATAGGGAAAATTTTGTACCAATAATTAAATGAGGGGGGAAATGGTTTTGTAAGCATATTATTCATATGATTTATGTAATACCAATTGGTGGTTTTGTGCATGCATGTTTCTATAAAAGTAAGCACATGAGTAGTTATTTGTGTTGGCTTGTAGGTTGCACATGTGAGGAGTAACAACATGGATTGGGATGTTTGGTTACATAATTTTCATTTTATTCTTCATATGGAATTCATATAGAGAGCTTGATACTTTATAGGTATTCATGGAGACTTTGTAAATGTATTATAAGATTTGCTGATGAGATAATAAATGAGCGTGGAAAATTTCAAAGGTTATATTTTCTCCCTCTTATGGGTTTTCCTATGGTATATCTTGTGTCATATTGATGGTATGTTTCTCTATTATTTTAAATTTGAAACTTGAAAAATCATTTTTATGATTTTCTCTCATGGGGTTATATAGAAATAGTACAATATGGCTACAAATTTCCTTTCAAATATCATGTTGATATCATCAATTTGTTATAATTTTAAAGTACTTCATCCTCCCATCCTTCAGTATGTATTCCTCTTGTCTCAATTTTTTATTCCCCCATTCTCTAATACCTTACACTATAAAATTTCCTAATTTCTTTAGAGTCCAACATTCGATCATTACCTATTTAGGTACCCAGTTAGGTCCCATCTAAAACTCCAATTAAGAAATATTTCAAAAGCCTATCCCTTGATAGGGTTCCATTGTCAACCTTTCCATCCCATCCCTCCCACAACATTACTTTCTCAACCACCCCAAGTTTGTATTCCCAATAGCTTGATACATTTCCATTTTATAATTTCTAGATCGATCATCCCTCCACACCTATCAAACTTTCCCTTCTCGTGCATACAAATTTAAAACTCCACAATTTGCATGAAAAATCCCTATCTACTTATGGATCACCTAGGAACACCAGTAATGCATTTTGAACACCTACCAACCACCAAATATTAGATCCAATGACACCAACAAATAATTATTTAATAATTTGGAATAGATTTAGAGGAGAAAAATAGTTCTCATCCATGCCTCAGTTATTTCCATAGATGTCGATAATTGATGTGCCATTAGTAGTCATATTTTTAATGGATTTATTATGAACTTTTCTTATCGATAAAATAAATCCCACAAGACATAAGTGATTAGAGGTATGGTCGGGTTACATAGGATGTATTTTCTAAGTTTATGTATGATAGGGTCATATTTTGAAGGGAATTTTTTCTATAGAGCATTGAAGAGTATGATAGTAAGGGTTTCCTTTGTGACATGAATTTTATTGTAGTGTATGGTTTTTTCTTTTATAACATGGATTCCATTGTAGTATGTGGTATTTTCCTCTAGGGTATTAAGGACCCAAAAATCCTCATCTTGAGTTTATAAGGTAAATTAGAGCTCAAATAAGTCTTAGAGTGTACCATCTTTCCTTTAGTGTGCCACACACTTGAGATATCATTTGCAAATTGTTGATCTAAAATAATCAACTAGGTTTGGTAAGGGTGTAATTTTAGGTGACAACAATTTCTTAGCACACCTTGTAAGACTAATTTAATGAATATTACATTGTTCTTATGAAAATATTGGAGTTGTTCTTACTAGTTTCAATCCTTGGAAATATTCCATAAACACCAAGTAACTCCAATATCTTGGTTTTAAACCATGCTAATTATTCACACTAAAGATTAAAAAAGAACGTCCTATAAGGGTAAGTATTCTTAATTCTTAGAACTATTTTTATCTTCAAAATGAATTAAAAATTATAGTAGACAACCCCCACCATACTCAAGAGTCAAACTTAGAATGTAATATAAACCTACTGCTAGTAGTTCCTTCTAGCTAAGCAAAAGACTATTTGATATTCCTTTCATCAATATTCCAAGAAATCAATTTTTTGTCACCTTTAATGGAGGAACTCTAATTTTCATGAATAATAGGGATGGGATTAAAATAATATCTTAAAAAAAAAAACATTATTATACTAGTGAAAATTCTACCACCCCTATATAGCACATCCAATATATTGCTAACATTTGATAAGTTCATAATATCACAAAGGATAAGGGTATGTGTAGGATCATGATGGGCCAAAAAGTGGTGATATAATGGGTATGTGTTGGGTATGTGGCTAATGACTTTTTTTTTCCCCAAAATTGATGAAATGAAAAGGGTTTTTAAAGGATATTCTCAGCTTTCCACCAATATAAATTATGTTATACGTTGAATTTAATAAATAATAATTATTTTTTTTCTATTTGAATTATGACTAAAGTCTTAATTGATAGGCTGATTGAAAAACATCTATAGCTTTCAAACAGTATCACATTTTTTGAATCCAAAACATGTGTCACATTTTATGCTTCATATACTATAGGTTAAAATAATAATAATAATAATTTCATGAAGTTTTGACCAAGTTAAAGTGGTTAGACAAATGATTTTTTATATTTTTTAAAATTTGTAATAAAAAAATCATAATTAATTATTTACTTGGAAAAAAATTACAAAAAATATGTATCACATTCGGACATGAGTCCTCTACTTATATCTAAAATATTATAAAAAATATTATCATTTTATTGTGGTTAGGGTGGTCAGACAAACACCTAATTCTTATTTTTCCCTGTAATTTAAGTACTAATGCATTGAAATTTCAAATTTTCACCAAATAGATGCTTTCATTTTTTAAATAAACCTAGTAGTTTAGAAACTACATTCAATTTGCTACAAATTATATTCCTACATATTTTTTAAATAATATAGATAACTTATTCAAATTTTTACGTCAAGTCGCCTAACTCTAATTTTTATAAAATTTTTGCCACTTAAGGGCCTAGTTTTTCCATGATGATCTTGCACATACCCATAATGTAGTTTTTAGAATTTTTGACACATCATTGAAAGGAAAATAATTTCAATGTTATAGGAGGTTGTAGCCTAGTTCAATTTTCATAATCAAGATGACCTTGTGAGAAAATCTATGAATATAGTTTAAGGAAAGAAGTGAGTGACTTCCTATCTCTAGTAAAATAGTTGATCACTATTAAAAGAGATCCCCATGAATTTAATGGGGAGTTCAAGTTTAGGTTAAAAAAATTTGAGATATGGTTCAAGCCTTACCCTAACCATGCATTCTTGTATTATCTAAGGGCCCAAATTAATTATGTGGTTAATATAATATCGTCAATGGAGAGAAATCTTGTAGAATTATTATGGTGCTTCTATAAGAGTAGAAACTTATTCCATACACACAAATAAAATATGCCTAATGTGTTCACTATCATTGTTCTCTAAGACTCCACCCACCTAAGAAATCTTGATTCACCTTCTTGTTGCAACAATTAGTCAACCAAGTATTTCTACATCAGCTCCTAATTAATTTCATGAAGTAAAGACCTTGTTACAAAATTTTGGAAACAAATTAGTAGCGTTAAAGAGGAAAAATGCCAAAAAAAATAGGCCTTATCAACCTTATAATCAATATTACCAACCCAATAGGTAACCTAATAAAGGAAATGCTCATGGAGAAGGTTAGTTAAGCTATATTAGGCCTTTTAACAATTTGAACCTAGCTATTTTAAGTTCTTATAAAGCTATTGTTCCAATAAAAATAATCTAGCTAATGATCATGAATGGTTCTACTCATGCAATCAGCCCCGTAATCAAAATTCATGTCAAAATGGGGCCCTCATTCAAGAATTTATGGTTCAAATGGTGGAAACACTCACATAATAGTAAGATTAACCATGCCAAGAAGGAATAGCAAGGTAAGAAGAAATACCAAGTGAGTCCACCTTTATGAATTGTCATTAAAACAATTTTTGTGGTATCAATCATGTTAAAACATTAGGGAAGGAAATTAGTTTAGTGGGACATAACACCATGTCTAAGAGAAAGGTATTGGATGTTACTCTTCCTTCCATGGTTGTCTAGGAATATACCTATTAATCATCCGGAGGAGTTACAAGGGGGGATACAACTACTAAAATTTCTAAGGTAAAAGTGGATTAGCCTTTTGGGAAAGGAAATTAGTCCAAGGATCAAGCCGCAATTAGCTACCAATCATATAAGTATTTGTTGTCACATAATAATAGTTAAAATTTGGTCATCCTCCTTCCAATATTGCAAAGAAAATAAAAGGGAAATTTAAATATGACTATGTGGGAGGAATTGTCAATACTAACATAAAGGAATTTAATCTAGGATATGTTGAAGAATGCCAATCAACCTATTGAAACTACTACAATGGAGGGTTTTGGGTGCTCTTCTATTTAAATGGGTGTTCACCAATAATTTAATATAAATAAAAATTGTAAAATGGGGTATAACACACCCATCTCCCTCTAACTCATTAGGAAAAAGAGATCCCTTAAGCCAAGGTTTAATTTCAACCCTTAGGCGAGTCAATCTTGAAGGAGATCTTGTTGTTTTCCTTATGATCTAGGACAAGGTAGATCTTCTGAAACAACACTTTTGGGAGAAAGACTAAAAATAGAAAATAAAACCAAAAATGTAAAGTAACACTTGAAATCACAAGATTAAACCTTAATCTAACATAATCTACACATTTTAGGTAGATCTGAGATGGTTAAGTATTTTTGCACCTTTCACCAAAATGCTACTACTGAGTGTCCTCTAGGACTCATTCACCCAAGGGTGAATGAGTCTTTGTAGGGATTTCTAAAATCAATTTTTGGGTCCTTTGGTCCTATGTCCACAGTTCCAAATTCTCTGGATTTCATAGTCAAAAGTTCGGAAATAAATTTTGAAAGTGAGTTTTTGTGGCTTGAAAACAACCTTGAAAACTTTTCCAATTTTGATCCTTAAGAGATCTTCAATCTCTCTTCAACCTAATATTTGCAAAATGCACAAGAGGAAAAATTTCCTTTTTTTTGGTGAATAGGGTTTTGCCTTGATCAAACCCTGTTTTGGTAATTAAACATTGAATTGAAACAATGAAACATGAAAGGAATCATGAATGAATAAGTGCTATGTTGCAACTCACCAAACCTTTGATATGAAACCCTTGAAGGACCACAACTTAGTAGATTTCTCAAAGGTCTAGATCTTGCATGAAGTGGCTTGATTAGATGTTGATCTTGATGCTTTAAACTTTGACTTGAATACTTGAAACCTAGATCACAATCTTAGCCTCAAAAACATGCATGATGCTTGATAACTTTGACATGATGCTTTAGATCTTGAATTCTGCAATAAACACTTGAGAAATATGCTCTTGAGCACCTTTGACAATAATCTCTGCTCTTGGAATAATCTAATTCTTTTGCTAAGTTTTTAATTGATAAAAGACCTTTCTTTTATAGGAAATTTTGTAATTCCTTGAAAATTGAACATTACATGCTAACACTTAAATCTTGAATATAGGACCTTGAGATTCCACCAAAAGAATGTTTAAAATTTGAAATTATTATCTTAAGGGGGACCCACCCGATCTAAATAATCAAGACCTTAGTTTTTTTGCTTCTAGATTCAATTGTGTTCTAATTTGATGAAAAAAATTAGAACAAAATCAAATCCAAAAGCAAAAAAACTAATTTCATATGGATTGTTTAAATTTTATTGCATTAATTAAGACCTATTCATTTCTTGGTGTTAATAATAATAAATGCATTAATTAAATCATAATTCCCCTTTCAAAAATTGCAATTAATTAGGATTGTAAATGAAAAATTTAAGTAATTAGAGGCTCAATTAAGTCCAATTTATTAAGGGACCCAAACATACCATGAAAATGTAAAGGAGTACATTTTCCACCACTACATTTAGCCCCAACTTTAGTGAGAGGATTAGCCCTGCATCAAAGTCACACTAAAGTAGTCAAGCAAGTGTCAAGATAGGTCTAATTGTACAATTATTGGAAAGATAAGACAACAAAGGTAAAGGAGGATGATGAAGCCTCCAAGATCTAAGATCTCACCGCAAATCAAGAAATGCACAAAGAAACACATGCCTATGTTAAATATGCAGTAGCAAGGAAAGATGCATAAGCATACAATGTCAAAATTAGAGAAGAGAGAGAGGGTACATGGATAAAGCCTTGACTTTTTTTCCAATTGGTATGTGTACCATAGAAAAAGGAAACTTGCTTCATTTGATGAAAAATTGGACTTAATGAGGCCTTGATTTAGTGTTGAGAGGTGTTTTTCACATCCACACTAGGTCTTGGACCCTTTCAAATGCATTTAACAATGTCTTGTAAAGGTGTTATAAAAAATTTTCACCCTTTTCTAGAATTAATGAACCTATTCTCCCTTAATTTAACATTATAAAATGTATTTAATGAATGCTTGTAAAATAAACTTAATGTTAATCTAGTGTTGTAATGTTTTTTACACATTCACATTGGATGTTGTGCCTTCCTAGGCTATGTGGACCTCATTCTAGTGTTGTAAAGTGTATTTAATCACATTTTCACATTGAATTTTATGTCTAAATCCCTAATTGACCTTTACATCATCACTAATAGGCCCCTATTAACCCATATTGTGCATCTCGAGGCTTAAATTGATCAAGTGATAGACAAAGTCATCATATAAACCTTATTTTCTTATCTCCTAAGAACCCATCTCTCAAACGGGCCCCACTGGGACTAATTCATGACCAATGGTTAATGAGTCCCTGCCAGGTGGGATTGATTTTCCCAAGGTGGCAAATGAGTCCCATTTGGGTCAAATTTGAGTTTTGAGCGAGAAAAACTAGAAATTAAGTTTAATATTATTTCATGTTGGCCTTAGGGATCCAATTAATGGGGAAATAAGGTGGATTTCCTATAAAATCAAGTCTCAAAACCCTAAATCATAACCATTCTTCACTATTCATCCATCATTTTTCCATCTCAAGTCAAGCAAGTTAGGGTTTCATCATTTCAAGTCATTAAGATTGCAATTTTCAGACATTCAAGGGAATATTCTTCATGTTTTGCTGCAGAAAATCAAGATCAAACATCATGTAAATTTATTAAATCCATTATTTCATGCTTCATTACATTCTTTCTCTATTTTAGTTTAATTACCTAAAAGGGGTTCGACCAAGGCAAACCCCCATGCCATAACATTCGACATTTATCTCTCTTGTCTTGTGTGTTGACCAAGGAATCATTGAAGATTGAATTGAAAAGTTTTTTAAGTCTTCTCTTCATTGAAAATGTCAAAATAACAACAAAAACTCACTTTCAGGTTTAAAAATCAGAGTTTCAAAAGCAGACACCTATAGAAAGCCAAAGTGTAGACTGAGAGCTCTTGTTTCCTCTTTTGGATCCTCAAAAATTCAAAAGTGGAATCATTCACCATTGGTGGTGAATGGGTACCATTTCTAGGTCTGAACAAGGTTTTTTACATTTCTGGATACCCTTTTGTTCGAAATGGGTTCTAGGTTAGTTTTACAGAACTAGGACTAATTCTCCCAAAATGGAAAATGAATCCCACTAGGCCTAAAAAAAAGATCAATAGTATTTTAGAAGTTATTTCTAGTCTCCATCTATATCTCAGGTGCACACTTTTAGTTTCATCCTTTTTTATTCAGTTTTGTTCACATTTCTAGTCCATTTCTGCATAACACAATGTGTTTTCAAACAAGTAGTTTTCTTTAGTTTCCATTCAATAATCAATCCATTTTATCATTTTATTGCATCTAGACCATTGAATTTAGGGATAATTTCATCATACATACATTAGATTAAGTGAACCACCTAGATTTTGGGTGTGGGATCTATATCTTTCCATTAGGTTAAAAACCCCAATTGAGTAAAAGAGAGTCATAACATTCCTACACCTTAAAATATTTGGTTCAGTATGGATCAAGCCTTACTTGTTTGTCCAAAAAATGTTTACAAGTAGAAACCCGCTGTCCACTATGCAAACCAAATGCACTCACATAGGTTAGTGAAAAATCCACTATCCACTAGGTGAGGCCCAAAAAGTGGCTAATGGGAAGTTGTGCCAAGTCTAGGCTCCCATTTTACTAACCATAACAAAGTTATACCTCCTCATAACTTTGATAAGGTTCCACACAAAAGGATCCACTAGAAATCAAGTTTTGTTATGCTTGGTGGCCTTGAAAAACATAAAGGCTTCATTGGAAAGCAAGTTGTGTTATTCTTTGTGGCCTTGATACATGCAATAAGACATTCAAAGAGGTTTTTCTTAGTTCATTAAAGGTCTCACCTTAGGGAACATCATGCTTAATGTCTCTCAGAGAGGACTAGTTGAGGATAAAATACTCACAACTTAGGGAATGCAATTTGTAGCATCACCACTAAGAGGAATGCCATATGCTTAGAAAGGTTGCAATCTTGAAGGACATCAAACCCAAAGACACCAGGAAGAAGACACATCACATGAAGTAAGAAGACCACACTTTGAAGGAAACAATGAGCGGGGATGCATTTTTCCCCACTTTAAGGAAATTTCTAAACACCATGTTGTGAGAAATTACTTTGAAGTAGATTACAATAAATGCCAATACATGAGAGCTTTATTCAGAAAGCCCTATTTAAAAAATGTTTCCAAGATAGAGCTATGTCATGAAAGGAAGAGTTTTCCACCATATGAAATCCTAAGATAACACATAAGGGATCCATGGATTTGGGGTCAATGTTTGTCATTTTTGTAGTGATATAGTTGAGCTCAGAACTAGCATCATCTCCCAAATGGGTAAGTGCATGTATCTATGACACAATTTTGGTGTCAAATGTAAAAAAAAACCCTTAAATGGCCATATTGTGCTCACCAAATTTGGAGAGAACCAAATTTGGTGCTCTCCAAATGTCTTGAATTTTTTCAATGCATGAACTTGTGAACTCTTTGTTTTTGCAATGACTTTTGGAATGCATTTTTCTTAAGTCTTTCATTTTCTCTTTCTCTACTAGGGAAACTATATACATGAAATAAACATTTAAATATAAGTTGACATTTACATATGGATATTTACTTTCTTATACTTTAAGTTATATTTTATGTATATAGTTTTAGGATGTTTGAGAGTGGTTTCAGATATCTAGGAGTTATAATGAAAATTCTAGTTTTTTGAAGATCTTAAAATTTTTAGACTTAGTCAAATTTCAATAATCAACAATTTTTATTTCAGTAATCAAGAGATTAAATTTTAGTAGTCAGCAAGTTGTATCATCTTTCTCTCACTCTCTCCTCTCTACTCTCTATCTCTGCACTACCCCTCTCTCTCTCCCTTCATTCCTCTCTCCCCCCTCTCTCTCTTTCACATCCCTCTATCTTTTCCCTACATCTTCCTCCCTCCCTCCCCTCTCTACTTCTCTCTCTCTCTACATCTCCTTCCCTCTCTACTTATCTTTATCTCCCCTCTCGCTATCTCTCTCTTTACCTACCTCTCCCTCCATCACTTTGTATCTCACCAATGTCTCCTTCACTACCCTTTTCCATCTCTACTCTCCATCTCTCCTCTCCCTCCCTCTACCTACATCTCTCTCTAACTCTCTATCCCTCTCTTCCCCCTCTTTCTCTCTAACTCTCTCCTCTCTATCTCATAATTATCTCTCCATCCCTCTCACCACTTTCTCTATCTCTCTCTCACACAAATCTCTACCTCCCTCGCTAACACTCCCTCCGTCCCTCCTTCCCTCTCTACTTCTCTCTATCTCTGCTCTCCCTACCTCTCTCGACCTCACCCTCCCTCCCCTTCTTTTTGTCTCTCCTCCCAATCTCTCTCACTATTTTCCTTCCTTTCCTCCCCCCTCTTTCTCTCCCAATTGCTCCTTTTTCTCTAACTCGCTATTCTCTCTCTCTCTCTCTCATACACACACCTCTATCTCCCTCACTACCTCTCCCTCCCTCCCTCCCTCCCCTCTCTATCATCTCTCTCTATCCATCCCTCTCTATCTCACCTATGTCTCCTTCCCTACCTCTTTCTCTCTCTACTCTCTATCTCTTCTCTCCCTTCCTCTACCTACCTATCTCTCTTTGTCTCTCCATCCCTCTCTTTCTCTCTCACTATCTCCTCTCTATCTCACCATTATCTCTATCCCTACCTCTCACCCCCTCCTCTCTAAATCACCATTCTCTCTTTCTCTCTCTCTCTCCCACTTTCCCACTTTCCCTCTCACTCCCTCCTCTGTAAATCACCATTCTCTCTCTATCCCACTTTCCCTCCTTCCCTTTCCATGTATCACTTATCCCTTTCTACCTCTCCCTCCCTCCAACATCCCTCTCTCTCTCTCTCTCTCTATCTCTATTTCTCATTCTCTCCTTACCTCTCTACTCTCTATCTCACCACTCTCTCCATCTCACTCCCCCTCCTTCCCTCTCTCCCTCCTATCCCTCCCTCTCTCCTTCCCTCTCTACCTACCTCTCTCTCCACTACCTACCATTCTCTCTACCTCTCTCTTCCTCCCCCTCTTTCAATCTTACACTCTCCTTCCCTCTCTACTCTCTATCTCTCCCCCCTCCCTATCTATTCTCTTTCTCTCTCTACCCTTCCTCTCTCTCCATCTCACACACACTCACCTCTATCTCCTCCTTTTCTCTCCCTCCATCACTCAATATCTCAACTATGTATCCTCCCCACCTCTTTCCCTCTCTAGTCTCTATCTCTCCTCTCCCCCCTCTCTCTCTATTACACAAATACACACACACTCACCTCTATCTCCTCCCTACCAGTCTATCCCTCCCCTCTCTACTTCTCTCTATCTCTCCTCTCTCTACGTCTCCTTCCCTCTCTACCTATATTTATCTCCCCTCCCCCTTTGTTTACCTACCTCTCCCTTCATCACTCTGTATCTCACATATGTTTCCCTACCTAACTAGGGTTGAGGGATTAAGGGCTGAGGGTTGAGAATTGAGGGTTGAGGGTTTAATGTATAGGGTAGAGGGTAGAGGGTAGAGGTTTTAAGGGTTTGGGGTTTAAGGGTTGAGGGTTGAGGGTTGAGGGTTGAATGTTGAGGGTTGAGGGTTGAGGGTTGAGGGTTGAGGGTTGAGGGATTAGGATTGATGGTATGGGGGTTGAAGGATTAGGGTTTAAGGGTTGAGGGTATAGGGTATGGGTAGAGGGTAGAGGGTAGATGGTTCAAGGAGGTTAGGGATTAGGGTAGAGAGGAGGGAGGAAAGGATGGGAGAGATGGAGGGAGAAGTGAGATAGAGAGGAGAGAAGAGGAGGGAGGAACAAAGATATATGAGGTTTGAGGATCCAATGTATAGGGTAGAGGGTTGATAATTGAGGGTATAGGGTTGATGACATATAGGGTTGATGGTGTAGGGTATTGGGTTGAGGGTATAGGGTTGAGGGTAGAGGGTATTGGTTTAAGGGTAAAAGGTAAGAAGGTTTAGGGTTTAGAGGGTTTAAGGAGCTTAGGGTTGAGGGTTTAGGGATGAGGGTGGAGAGTTTAAATTATAGGTTTGAGGGTATATGGTTGAAGGATTAGGTTTGAGAGTCCAATGTATAGGGTATAGAGTATAAGGGTTGAGGGTTTATGGTTTAAGGGTTGAGAGTTGAGGGATTAAGGGTTGAGGGTTGAGAATTGAGGGTTGAGGGTTTAGTGCATAGGGTAAAGGGTAAAGGGTAGAGGGTTTAAGGGTTGAAGGTCAAGAGTTTAAGGTTGAGGGTAGAGGGTTGAGGGTATAGGGTTGATGGATTAGAGTTCATGATCTAACATATAGGGTATAGGTTATAGGGGTTTATGGTTTAGGGTTTAAAGGTTGAGGGTTGAAGGTAGAGGGCTGAGGCTTGGTAGTTTAACAGTTGAGGGATAAAGGGTTGAGGGTTGAGGGTTGAGGGATTAGGGTAGAGAGTTTAATTGGGTTTAAGGGTTTAAGGGTTGAGGGATTAGAGTTGAGGGTAGAGGGTAGAGGGTAGAGGGTAGAGGGTTTGAGGGTTTAGGATTTAAGGGTTGAGGACTAACGGTTGAGGGTTTAGGGTTGAGTATTTAAGGGTTTAAGGGTTGAAGGTGTATGCTTGATGGATTATGGAAGAGAGGGAGGGATGGATGGAGGGAGAGATTGGGGGAGAAGTGAGATAGAGATAAGGAGAGAAGATGGAGGGACATAGATAAATGAGGTTTGAGGATCCAATGTATAGGGTAGAGGGTTGAAAATTGATGGTATAGGGTTGAGGACCTAGAGGGTATTGGGTTGAGGGTATAGGGTTGAGGGATTATGGTTGATGGTTTAAGGGTTAATGGTTTAGGGTTTAGAGTTTAAGGTTTAAGGGTTTAGGGTTTAGGTTTAAGGGTAGAGGGTAGAGAGATAGAGGGAGTGAGAGAGAGATACCTAAGAGAG
>VDFB02271358.1:428889126-428979661 GCA_007258455.2 Sequoia sempervirens | reverse complement strand
AGAAAGAGAGAACATAGGAAAGCTTTTGGGTCAACATGGAAGAGACATAAATGTCTCGATGCCTTGCATCATCTCCAAAAGGAAAACACAAAACGAAAGATTACAACAAATAGAAGAAAGGAGATACAAATTGAAGAATGTCACAACGGATTCACTTCCTTTGTATCCTTGCACCAACGAAGTGACAAGGGTCATCTAAAGTAGGTTCACAAACATATAAATACATGCCAAGAAGCACTATACGTGGGATCACATTACACACATGCAATCATAATGAACAAAAAGAGAAGATTACTAGGGCACATGCAAGTCAACTTCTATTAGGTCATCCACATCCTAATCTTGTTCATCATACATGGAAGGTGGATAAATATCCAAAAGGACAACAAGTGTCAAACTAGTAGAAGCTATCAAACTCCTTACCCCCACTAAGTGTAGGACAAGGATGAGCCAAGATGGTTGATGAGAATGGGCTCCTTGCAATATGGAAATGATTTACAATAAATGTAAAACATGTAATAGTGAGTATGCTATGATCCTACAACTATCACATGGCAAGGAGTAAAGTGTATTCATTTTAAGGAACACTTGCTTCAATGATATCATATTTATCTAGAATAATTTTCAAGGGGGTAAGTGTAGAATCATGGGGGTCCAAACTAGTCCCTTAAGTGGCGAAAAAATTAGAAAAATAGAGTTGGAGAACTTGAACTAAAAATTTGAATAATTTATTAACATATTTTGAAAAATATGCAAGAACATAATTTGTAGTAAATTGAATATAGTTTCTAAGATACTAGTCCTTGTTTGGAAAAAAGTGAATCTATTTGGTGAAAGTTTTAAATTTCAATGTAATAGTACTAAATTTTTTTAGGGAAAAATAAAAAGTAGGTGTATGTCTGACCAACCTAAGTACAAGCAAATAATAATATTTTTTTTGAAACTTTCAATATAAGTAGAGGACACATGCCCAAATGTGTTGCATTTTTTTTGTAATTTTTTGCAAGTAAATAATTAGTCATAAATTTTTTATTAGAACTTTTTAAACATATTAAAATTTGTTTGTCTGACCACCATAACTTGGTCAAAAATTTATAAAATTATTATTTTTAATCCTATAATATGGGAAGTATAGAATGTGTTGCATCTTTCAGATTCAAAAAATGCGAATCATTTAAGAATTATAGATTGTTTTTAATCAACCTATCAATCAAGAATTCACTAAGAATGCATCTAGAAAAAAAATAAAATTATGTATTTAATTTCAAATAAGCCATATCTTATACTGGTGGAAAGCTAAAATTTTTCTCAATAAACCCTTTTTGTTTCATTAAATTTGGATAAAACGAAAGTTGTCAACTACTTTTTTGTCATGTCACCATTTTTTTGTCACATCTCCACTTTTTGGACCTCCATGATTCTACACTTACCTAATTGGCACAATAGTCATCAATAGTATGTCCAAAAGTTCTATGATATTAACAATGAGACATGTTTGTACTTTTCCATTTTTGATTTTCCTTGATAGATGACAATGTTTTTAAGTCCTTGATTAAGGAGTGCTTGTAAGGCTCTTTCACTTTTAGACATTGGAATAGGAAAAATTTCAAGTTTTAAGGCCTTTATGGGTATGTGTAGGATCATCATTGAAAAAATAGGCGCTTAAGTGGTAAAAAGTTTAGAAAAATCAGAGTTAGGAAACTTGATGTAAGAATTTGAATAAGTTATCTATATTATTTCAAAAATATATAAGAATAGAATATGTAGCAAATTGAATGTAGTTTCTAAACTACTAGGTTTATTTGAAAAAAATCTATCTGGTGAAAATTTGAAATTTCAATGCAGTAGTACTTAAATTTCAGGGAAAAAATAAGCAGGTGTCTATCTGACCACCCTAACCACAATAAAATGATAATATTTTTTTATAAGATTTTAGATATAAGTTGAGGACTCATGTTCGGATGTGATGCATATTTTTTTGTAATTTTTTTCCAAGTAAATAATTAATTATGATTTTTTTATTACAACTTTTAAAAAATATAAAACTCGTTTGTCTAACCACCTTAACTTGCTCAAAACTTCATGAAATTCATATGTAAATTTTTTAATCCTATAGTATGCAAAGCATAGAATGTGATGCATGTTTCAGATTGAAAAAATGTGATATCGTTTGAAAGCTATAGATGTTTTTCAATCAACCTATCAATCAGAACTTTAGTCATAATTCAAATAGAAAATGAATAATAATTATTTATTAAATTTAAAGTAAGGCATAATTTATATTGGTGGGAAGCTAAGAATATCCTTTAAAAACCCTTTTCGTTTATCAAATTTGGGTAAAAAAAAGTCATTAGCCACATACCTTACGAATACCTATCATATCGCCACTTTTTGGCCCATCATGATCTTGCACATACCCTTATATTTTACTTGATTGGGAAACTTGTTGAAGTGGAAGTGGGGGAGGAGGATCTAAGGTGACCTTATCATCTTTGTGAGGTATTATGGTTCTTTTGAATTGATTTTGTGAAAGAGGATTCCATTTCCCTTAGGAGATGTGCAAAGGGGGGGGGATTCTTGATAGCCTATCCCCGTGGTATCCTTGGATGATATTTTCTCTAATATTTTTTGAATTTCATGCTCATTTTTTATCCCACACCCTTGTTTTCTTAAGATCTTAAAGCCTTGACCATAACTCTCTTCTAAGTTAATGGGTGTATGGTGCAAGAGCACCAATCCTTTTGATGTTTCTTTTTTAGTTAGGGTTGAGTCTAGTTGTTAAATTGGTGTAATCAGGCCATGATGAAGGCCATCCATGATAATTCAAATTCTTTTGAGTAACAAGCAATGAGGAAGTTGCAAAATATAAAAAATGTAAAAATTGCTAGTCATTGTCAAGTTTGACAAAGTTGTCATGGTAAAGTTTTATGTTGTTTTTAAAATGTGGGGTCATGTTAGGAGTTGAATAAGGTCTAGATAAATCATATTTAATGTTGTAGGGGTCTAGGAGAGTCAAGGGGATCAATATTTTAAATGTCCAAAAAAAGTGTCAATTGTAAACTTGAAAAAGTGCAAAGTTATAAGGGCTAGATGCCTAATGGTCACAAGGAGTTTAAAATTTGGTTGTAGGGAGTTAGCTCAGTTGTTTCATGTTGGAGAAGGTTTAAATATGTGAGTTTCATCATTGTAATGGTTGGCTTGGTTATTTTGGAGGAAAACTTAATAGAAATCTCACTGTTTTTTAGGAATTTTCTTTATTTTCCATCTTTTCTAGACCTGTACGGTAACATACAGTCATTAGTTTGTAAAAAAAATTCATGGATATTTTAGTGGCATGAATTTACTATGTTTTACATCTGGTTTGAGGGGTTAGAAGTGAGTTTTAAGCATTTCATATCTATTTCCTTGAAGACTACTGGGTATACCTTATTTTGGGGTTTTGTAACATTTAACATGTTTAGACGTCCCATTCACTGATTATATTCTCTATGATTGGTATAATCGGACCTATGGAGGATTTTTAGGTGCTAGGATGAAGATTTTGTGTTGAGGGAAAGGAATGAAGGAGATTGAGTTGCTATCTCTATTGAGTTTGTGAGGAAAAATGCATGAAAATGGAGGTTTTAACCTAGCCTGGTTTGGTGACATATGAGTTAGAAGTCATTTCTCTTGGATTATTAAGCATGTGTAGGGTTATTTAAGAGTTTTGAACTGGTTTTGATGTCTGAGAAGGCATGGAGCATAGGTTTTCAATAAGCCCTAGGTTAAATAAGAAGAAGTGAGGGTTTCTGAGTTCAGGGTGTTGCAGGGCATGTTTTGGCCAAAAGGTTGTGGATTTTGTGTTGTATCAGGTAGGTGAGTGTTGCCCCATCCAGATTTTGGTTTTGAGAAGTGTTTCAAAGGTGGTTGCTTGTAAATTTGGCCTAATTGGCCTTGAAAACAATGTATTTTGCTTGATTGTTGAAAGTTTCTTCAAAGGACTTGTATGCAAGATTGAGGTATGTTAAATTTGACCCTAATGGGTATCTAGATCAGTAATTTTATTGTAAATTCATTTGAGGAATTTGTGAGAGAAGTTGGAAGAAGTGAGTCTATTGTGCTACTAAATTGACAAGGTGAAAGGTGGAAAAACAAGCTAGATTGGTTTTGTGAGAAAGGAGTTGATTTGATACCTTTTGAATTGACAAAGAGGAGTGTTTTGGCCACTTAGGTTGCATCAGTGTATTAGTAACTCAATGAACATAGGATAAAAGAGTATTATTATTGCCCTTATGATCAAGCTCATTAATGATTAATGGTTGAGGCTTGCTTTGTGTTTTAATTTCAAGATGCACAAGGTTGAACATATCAAGTGATGGCATTATAGGTGGTGTTTGCATGGATGGATAAAAGGATGCATTATTTTCAAGGTTGTGTAGGGAGTCTTGTATGAATTGTTGCATGCTATCTTCATCTTGACCTAAGATATCCAATTCACAAGGAAATTCATTACAAGTTGGAGGTTCATTAATAGTCTCAATTGTATTAGGGTCTTCATCAAACAAACAACTTGAAACATATACCAAACATCTTAGAGTTTTTCATATATTACCCATAGACATGTCCATGATGAATTTTTATACCAATTTTTTAGATTTATGATTTTTTTGAATGAAAGATATTGAAAATGATTTTTTTTTCATTCCAACTTGAATTTTCAAACAATGCATTGAATTAGACCAATTAAACCTATGCAAAAGATGACAAATTTTTCTGATTTCTGAAACTAAAACCTAGATTTAACATCCGATAAGAGAAATGCATACAAAGAAAAATCACTACCCAAAAGTTTGAAACAACATTTGCACAGGGATAGATTTTCCCTAGGGAGAATGGGTCCTAGCACAAGGATTACAAAAAATTAAATTTGAGTTTGATGTTTAGATCTAGGGTTTCCTGTTTTAGGTTATAAATTGTACTTTTAGTGACTGATTTTTCCATAATTTGATGTTCAAATGCAAGTGAAATGAATGACAAATGATAGACAATACAACGCTTTTTGAAATGCAATTTTGACTCAATTTTTGAATATGAATGATTGAACATACACTAATATGCAAGTACTATGCAAAATTAATGTAAAATTTTTAATTTTTCATATTTTAAAGCATGCTAAATGGAAACCTAAAACCCTAAATGTAATACAAACTAATGCAAGGTTAACAACCCTAAATGAGATGTAAATCAATGCAGTGCAATGCAAAGTAATACAAATCTTAGATCTAGGGTTTGAATGGACTCCAAATTAGAAAGATTATAATGCAAGAATGTCAAGTTCACCAAAATGAAATGGAGGGTTGTGGGTGCTCTTCTTTTTAAATGGGGGTTCCCCAATAATTTACTTTATATAAAAAGGGTAAAATGGGGTATAACACACCTATCTCCCTCTATCTCATTAGGAAAAAGAAATCCCTTAAGTGAGTTAACCTTGAAGGAGATGTTGTTGTTTTCCTTATGATCTAGGATGGGAAGATCCACTGAAACAAAACTTTTGCGAGAAAGACTAAAAATAGTAAATAAACCCAAAAATGTAAATTAATTCTTGAAATCACAAGATTAAACCTTAATCTAATGAAACCTACAAATTTCAAGCAGATTTGAGATGGTTTAGTATTTTTGCACCTTTCACAAAAATACTGTTGTGGAGTGTCCTCTAGACTCATTCGTCCAAGAACGAATGAGCCGTTGTAGAGCTTTTTGAAATCAATTTCTGAATCCTCTAATCCTATGTTTGCACAAATTGTGCGGATTTTAGAAACCTAAATAAAACATCTCTTAATGACCACTAACCTCTCCCTTCCATGAAACAAATTCTACAAAGGGAAGGCAGGAACACATCTGAGCAGTCCTCACGGTTATTCAAATGCCAATACTTCCTATGAAAAGGTTACTTTGCCACCCAAACAACTCCAATCACACTGAAAGGAAATCAGAATATACGGTTGAAATTACTGCCTACCCACTAGGTCAATCCATTCGGTACCCACATTATTTCCTTATGATTTCCACAATGCCGAAGCACAATTCCGTATCATGTGATTCTTGTTTGATAGGCTTGCACGGAATGGTGGAAATTAAAAATAATTTTTCCTTCGGTGCGGCCGACAAAGATAGGTTCTCTAGATTCAATATATGGGTTTTACAACATAGCTAACGACCATAACGATGAGATTGTGGAACAACCGCCTTGGATTCGTTATAATCATTGGACTTTGCCTTACTATAGCCTTGGGTTCTTGTAATTCAGTTTTGTACATTGAGCTTTCTTTGTTTGGAGAGTTATCGATTCCTACTTATTGCTGGGTCCTCTCGGTCTGATGGTCGATGGGGACTGCTGTTTGTTTTATCCTCCGATGCCCTTTGGCCCTCGCCAACTATCCATCATGCTCATCCACCTGTTTGCAGGAATCCGTAGACAAAGTGATGTTTGTTTTGTGCCATTGAATGTGCTCCTCCCAATAGTAGGTCCCTTTTATGCGGCCTTTTCCAAGAGAGAACAACTGGCACAATGGGGTGACAGGAAGGCACGGAGAAAAAATCCAAGAAATGTAGTACAAAATCCGCGGTTCAATAATTGCACGAAGAGAAACGAGAATCTAGAATATATTGAAAACAGTCCGAGGAGCTTTTATCATTGTGAGAAGTAATGCTTTAAATATTCATCTATTGACAGCTCCATAGATTTAACATCTGAAAATCTTAGATAGAAATTACTCTACTCACAATTATTTTCAATTAAATGAGCGTCGCTATATAGCACCAAATTTGCCATCCTTGCTTTTGTCTTTAAATTGGGAATTCATACATTGAAACTGGATTATCCAATTCGAAGATCAAACAACCATTTAACTATTTTTTTTCTTATTGTAAATTAGAAATATGAAATTGTAGTGAAAGATTGTAAATGGATACAGTAACAGAGCAGTAAAGAGCAGTTTACACAATGATAATAGACAAACAATATGACAACCATAAATATAAAGATGACAACAATCAATAGCGATATGTCAAAGTCTTTATCATGTGCTATTCTTCTTATCTTATGCAATTAAGTTTATCATGTTTTATTCTTCTTTTATCATATAATTAAGTTTATCATGTGTTATTCTTCTTTTCTCATATAATTAGATGAGATAATTAAATTTGTATGACTTGACCTTCAACATCACCAACTTGTTGTAAGAGTTTATGTACAAAGATATTTATATTTATAAATAAGCTAGCATTAATTTTATACATCCATTCAAATACACTTTTTTTTTTTTTAAGTCATCCTATTAAGTTAAAGTGTGAATCTCAATTTTTGTTATCCCGTCCCTTCTTTTTCTATTTTGAGGTCTTTTTGAAATTTATCATCAAAATTTTATAACTAGATTGTAACAATCTATTATCATGAGAATGGTATGATAACTAATATGCAATGTTTATCCTATACTTGTCATAGAGTTGATAAATTCATCTACTCTAAAGCATATAGCATGATTTATAATGATCCTTTAAGGGAATTCAAATTTATTCATTGTGTTGTTGAGAAAGGAATCCATCACACTTTAAGTTGTGGCCTTCATTGGAGGAGTGGTTTGATCCCACTTAATAAAGTAATCAATCTCCAAAAAAATCCATTTAAATTCATTAGTTAATTCCTTAGTAATCTCATCTATGAAAGTAATTCCCCAATAGTGAAATGGAGACTTAACTATAATTAGAGTAGGAAGTAAATCACTTGTAGTTATCATTTATCATAACAATCTTTAACATGAATCAAAATATCTCACCATCTTGGCCACATCCTTAATTAGAGTAGGCCACCAATATTCTTCCCTTTAAATTTTGTTGGCTACAATTATTGGCTATAAAATTCCCTCCACATACACCTTTATGGGACTCATCCATGAATTTTTGAGACACTTTTGAAATTGCAAGTTTCAATAATATTACCTCAAGGTTCTTCCACATAAGCACATCCTCCAATATAATATGTTGAATAAAGGTTGTCATTGATGTCAAAGGATTTCATTGTTTCAAAGGTGTAAGGCTAAGAAGGAGTACTGCTAGTTGTACAATAAATGCAATAGTACTTGAATTATCATTACATTCTTCTATCATATTATTTTGAGTTTAAGACAATTTTTGAAATATATGTTACTAGTTATATTTCTAGAAGTATGTTGTATGTTATAAGATGGATGTGGTTGCATACATTTCTATGTTGTTAATTCTACTACCATATCACTAAATCAAGAAGCATACATCATTAGCCATTGAGGCGTGTCTTTGTTCTAGAATTATGTGTGACTATTGTATGCTTGCAATATCATGCATGCATCTATTCATTGTGAGTGAGGTGATCTAGAAGGTTGTACTAGAATGTTTTATTTCATTGTTGGTTCAATGTCTCATAGGTCTCTTTTCTGAAGCTATTGTTGCCTTATGATTTCAGAGGATGGTATTCTACTCATTCTCTATCATATTCTAAAGTTTCTAGGAGATATGTTTAGCATGCAAAAAGTTTGAAGTGATATAAGGTTCTCTATGCCTATCTATCAACCTATTAGTGTTGAAGGCATGTGCACTAACAACTAGTAGCATGTGGAATTCAAATCTTCCATGCAGTGTCAAGATAGGACCTAATTAAGGTTCATGTTGTAGCACATGACATCATGTTATTTTAGTGGAAAAAAATAATTTTTGGACTGGATTATTACACATTTCATGAAAATTGAATTTAGCTCCACTTTATGTTGTCATGGTTATTCACGAATCCTTTGTTGACATAGAAGAGTGAGTTTTAATGCAATGTCTTGTATATATTCCTTAGTTATGGGGATGTATAATGCAATTTTTTTTTTTACGCAAAGTGTAAATCAAAGAGAAGGTAGTGAAGGAGAGTATTGCATCTTAGAGTATGTGCCATTATTAGATCATATCAATAGTGGAAGAGTGCCTGAAGTAACTCTATCACTTATATGAAATGTATTCGGCTATATAGTAGATCCACAAGCTTTATAATTTAGTAATCCATTAGGACTGGTGTTCTACTTGCAGAGCTAGTGCTCAATTCATTATATTGGGGATTAATGTCTCCTATAGATTGGTTCTTACAAATACATTTAGGGATTGGTGTCTCTGATAAGCTAGTTCCTACTTTACATTATAAAATTCACTTGTTATATTCCTAATTTACGAGGTTGGATTTGGACAATAGATCCATGCAACTATTCTCACTATGGTTTTTTCCATCTTGGGTTTCCACAAATATTTGGTGTTCAATTATGTGAATGCGTGTTCAATGTTTGATTAGTAGTTGTGAATATTCAAGTTATATGATCTAATATTTTAATTTAAAGTTAATATTTTTAAATTGATTCTTTGTAATAATTAATACTTCCTCTCAATAGATTGTGTGCCTTTTCATAATATACTTTTAAGATGCAACCTTTAAAATTTATTTTTCATTGGTATTCATGTTGGGTAAACAATTTTGGGTCTAGTGATTCTGAAGTTCTTTTCATTATTTAATAAATATTTATAATTAGTTTGACCATACCTCTCCTTTTGAGACACCCCAATTTAGTAGATGTGTTATTTGTTAGTATATTATTAATATGTGAGTTTGTCAATGTTAATGTGCTATGTAATTAATAATTATATTCTAACAAAAAATGTAGTTGTAAAAGTTTAATGTTGAAGGCTATTAATAAAGACTAATGAATAATGTAATCGACAACAATTCCCAAATAATATATATTATATGATCATTTTATATCATTTTATAATATATTTTTATTTTTATTTTACTTTTGTTTTTATATAAATAGTAGTATAAGAACCAATGGTGGCCACTGATCCGAAAGGAGAGAGATATGGAACATGCCTAAAACACACACCAATTCTATAAATCTCTAAGGGAATCTTCTTCATTTTTATCATTGTTTTATTGTATGGGAAACTATATGATGTGAGAAAATTATAATGATGATTTTTTAGTTTTGGGATAATTCAAATTAAAATGGAAAAATAAATCTCGTGTAATTGTAGCAGATTATTTACTTTGTATTTGTTTACATTATGAAATGCTATTTTTTTGACATAGAGGCTTTCACAATAAGTTGTACCTAACCCTACGTAATATAGCATAATTTTATGTTTATAGATAACATATAAATATTCTACCAAATATTTTATATATTATCATGTAAAACAAGTAGATCAATCCAAATAATGGTAGGTCCTATTGGTGTTTCATTTATTGAATCTTGTTAAATATAGAGTAAATGATGATATAAAAATATTGAACACTATAAATTTTAATATGATTACAATATGATTAACACACTAAAAGTATATTAATGAATTAATGGAGAGTAATATAAAAAAAAAAAAACATAAGGGTAAGTGCACCAAGATGGTTCCCAAAAAAGGGGCTTAAGTGGCCACTTTTTTGGGAGAAAAATCCTCCCCAAAGAGAAAGTATATATTATTCTCTAAATATTAAGCACAACAATACAATAAACATTTCCCTCTCATAGTAGATAGACTACATATGAGTACCTAGAACGAAACATTCAACACTAGGAAAAGGGTTTTGTATGTGTTGAAAGGTAAATAATTATTTTAACTATCTAAATAAATATGTATTTATGGTGCATCTATAGAAGATTTATTTAGCCACATTAAATTTTATTTGGCTCCATTTGAAAAGTTGTATGCCATATTGGCTAAATATCTTATGTGTGGGTTACACTTGGGAACACTATTTAATATTGGAAAAACTATGTACCAAAAATTAAATGCTAGGGTCAATGGTTGTATGTGCTCATGTTCTTGAGGCACATGGTTTTATCTTACCACATCATTTTTTTGTGTTAGCATGAACCTATAAGAGAAAAAACATGTTTAGTGGTTGAGATTGACTAGTTGGATATTTAGTGTTTTATCTTGGTTTTCTTTTCTATTGAGCTCTCTTTTAAAGTCCATATGTGAAGCATGAAAATGGATATGTGGTTTCATGGTTTCAAATTATTCTTGTACATAGGGATGATTCATTGGAGGAGATCTTGATGTTTCAAAAGTATTCATGGAAATTTGGTGAGTGTATCATTGCGATATAATATATTGAATGTGGATGCTTTTGTAGGTTAGTTTTTCCTAGAGTACATCTTGTGTAATATTGAGACATATATATAATATTTTTCTTATGGCTTTTTGTAATCTTGGATGCATTATTTTCCCTTAATATTTTATATAGGAAATGGTTGGAACAACCTCATAATTTTCTTAACATTCAATGCACTTTCCCATATATCCAATATATATTAATATTATATATAAAATATAATTACATGGTATTCAAAACCATTCAATAAATTACTAAATTTTAACACCACCATAGTCTTTGTGAATCATCTCATAGTTGTATATAAGTCCTATTAGAACACTACAAATCTCTTACTCATCTAGAGGACATATGGACATATCAGTCAAATTGTTGACATCTCCTAACCACTTCTAATTCCCTAAAAGATAAATCCACTACTCACACTTATATCTACATGAAAATGTAGCATATTAATTTTTTTTAGTGTTGGTGTGGACCTTATGTGCAAGATCATCATGGAAAAAATAGGCCCTTGGCAACAAAATTTAGAAAAATTAGAGTTAGGAAACTTGACATGTAAAAATTTAATAATTTATCTATATTATTTCAAAAATATGTAAAAATAGAATCGGTAGAAATTGAAATGGTTTTTAAACTACTAGGTTTTTAAAATCTATTTGGTGAAAATTTGAAATTTCAATGCAATAGTACTTAAATTTTTAGGGAAAAAATAACAAGTAGGTGTCCTTCCGACCATCTCTAACCACAATAAAAAGGATAATATTGTTTTATAAGATTTTAGATATAAGTAGAGGACTCATGTCCCGATGGTGATGCATACTTTTTGTAAATTTTCCAAGTAAATAATTAATTATGAATTTTTATTACAACTTTTAAAAAAATAAAACTCATATGTCCGACCACCTTAACTTGGTCAAAATTCATGAAATTCATTTTTTAATCCTTATAGTATAAGCATAGAATGTGACACATGTTTTGGATTCAAAAAGTGATATCATCTCGAAAAGCTATAAATGTTTGTCAATAAACCTATCAATCAAGACTTTAGTCGTAATTTTGTAACTAGTTACCTAATAGGTCCTATTCATATGTTAATTTTACTTAGGTTGAAGGAATATTTTTAGAAGACTTAGGTGTCATGTGACCTTATCATCTCATTTAATACTTGTTTCGTAGGTTATTTAATATTTTATGGGCTAGTTGTCCCATAACATAGGATTAAGAAACTTTTCATGATCTTGTCTAATCCTATGTCTCAACTTGATTATATAAAGGAGATCTCTCACATATCCATATAAATATTCTATTTTCATTGTTGATATGAGTACAATTTATTCTTGTCATATTGATATTCTCTCTTTGTGATTTCCATTTGGCCTTTAGATCTTGGGTGGCTATCTCCATAGTCAACTTTTACATGTATTAGATCAAGTTGGGTGAATTTGGTGTTATTTTCAAAGATATTTTTATTAGATCTTAAAAATTTGAGTATGCTTCTCTTGTATCAAATGATGATCTAGAGAACACAAGAAACTTCTAATTTAAAATTTCAGCATAAAACTCCCTCTAGCATATGCATTAGTCAACATACCATCATAAATAGGGAACTTAAAAATATGTTCACTCAATTCCACCTCACATTATGCAAAAATAGGCACTTAAATATAGAATTTAAAGTTGTAAAACTCACGTATCTTCCAAGTGAATATTTGGTTTCAAATTCTATCCTAATGTGAATATCCATCAAGTATGAAATATAAAATGGATGCTCAATGCTAGTCTTTATGGCCAATTACATATGGTATCACCTCGTCTAAATTATATATAGGTTCTCTCTAACAACATCATACATACTCATAATAATAATGTTCTCATGTGTGAAGCTCAATCCTTCTTCAAAGAAAAAGGATTATATTTTAGCAAGGTAAATGTGATGCCTAAAAATATTTGGATACCTAGGAATATCACAATAATAAGAAATTATATATTCACATTCACTCAAGTCTCATAAGTCTTCTTACTCATTCTAATACATGTTAGCCCCAACACCATATTGTGGTGCATCAATATGCTAGTGAACATTAGAACCTCCATCTATGGTAGGGATAAATTCATCAAAAAATTGAAATTAATTTATGATAGAAATAGGATTCGTTCACTTTATAATTTATTTATTTCTATGTGAAGGCCTCTATAGTTACACATTTCCTATAAGAAACATAGCACATGTTATACCATGGAATATAATCACCATGTATGTGGGATTGGTTTCAAACATCATTGATTTTTTGTTGAATTATTTGTATTTCTTAGGTAAGAAGCATGCAAGATTAGAAAACCCATGGTTCTAATCAATGTTAATTGTAAGACTATTATCATGTTGAATAATAAAATGAAACATATCTATTAGGTCATTTGTAGTAGTTGAAAAAGGAGAACATGTCTTTAGTGTTTTCATAAATGTAATGTGGCCTAGAAGGATTGAGATATTGAGGGAAATAATTGAGGTATCTAATAGCATTCACCCACCTGCCTTGATGTGTTGATATAGTTGGTTCATTACCATGAGGTGTGAAATAAAAGATATTCCTATTGAAACCTTTAAAATACTCTCAAATAATAAATTTTATTGAATGCATTGATTATTAATTATGTCAAATAGTCTATATTTGACAAAAAATAAGATAGGGTGCTAAAGAGGGATTTAACATCCACCTATAGGTGAAAAAAAAAATTGTAGGTATCATAGATTGAGGTAATAGGAAAAAAAAGTTTTTCAGACTTTTTCTCTTCAACCTCTTGAGAGATTTACTTAATGCAATGTAGCTTGAAAGGATTAAGAGACTTGGGGAATAAACCAAGTCCTCTAGTAGACTCCACCTACCCACCTTAATGTGTTGGAATTATTGGTTCAATCTTAGGAGGTGCAAAATAAAAAAAACATGTCTATTAACACCTTTACATTGCTTTGAAATGACACATTTACAAGAATGCATTCATTTTTGACATTGTAAAATTATATAGATTTAATAAAAACTAATATATGGTATTATTTAGGGACCCAATATTCACTTGTAGTTAAAAATGAGATGTTCATAGGGCCATAGATTGGTAGAACACATGCAGGAAATTTTTTCATAATTTTTTACTCTCAAGGCTCTTAAGAGACTAACTTAAAACAATGTAGATTCGAAGAATAAAGATACTTAGGAAAAAAATTGAGGCCTTTAATAGAATTCTGAAACTCACCTCCAATTGCTAGTGTATTCAGTTCAACTATACAACACATCAAATAAAAATATTCTTGCTGACACATTTATACTATCTTCAAAAGATTCTTTTGAAAAAATGCACTCATTATTGGATCATTAAATTGGTGTTGAAATGATGGAAAAGAGAGATTTTATTATGGATGGATCCTATATCCACTTGTAGGTCTAGAAAAAAAATTATGTGTCATGAACTATGAGAATTTCTCCATCATATACTAACAATTTTCTTTTCTTGGGGAAGTTAAGAGTGTGAGATAAGGGGGATTCACTACTCACAAGTATCTTTGTTCTCATTAAAATTCAAGGGAGTGAACTACCCTTAACCACCTCAAATATTACTGAATGAAGAAATTGCAAGGAAGATCATATGTAGGCTACTTATTCCAAAAGACTACTTCAAAATTCAAAAGAGTAGGGTTTCAAGATTTTTTTCTCAAAAGGAATAGCTCTCAAACAAAGGAATACAATGTGGTATCAGGATACCAATGCAATGCACTAGAGTCCTAAGGATGCATTGGCATCCAAGGAAAAAAGAGAACTTAAACCTTGAAAAAAATAACTAGAACCCTACTATTTTGCATAGATCTGAGATCTATTTAACAAAATAACTAAATAGAAAGTAGAAAGTGAAATAAAGTACATAGGGGAACCAAGAGAGAACTTACAAATGGCCAAATGTTTGAAACCCTCCTCCAAGCTCCACTTCAACAACTTGCAAACAAGAAAAATGAGGAAAAAATTTGGGGTTGTTTTGGGGCTTGCTACAGTGAAGCCCTCATTTTGGTGTTCCCACCTCCACTACTAACTATATAGATAAAGAGATTAAACAAAGTAAACAAATAAAGAATGTTGAAAACAATCCTCTCTTGAGGAGGAGAACCCACACCACCAAATAACAAATGAACAAAGTGATCTAATCTATGCACAAATAGATAAGAGTGAGAGAGTGTTACCAATAGTCCCCGACCCCCTCTTGAACACACAAACACACCATTGAATACTTGTTAGAGAGATTTGGCTATTGGAGGGACCTCAATTTGCCAGAGCTTTGCTATAGAAGAGATGTTTCAAAGAGGAGAAGAGACTGAGAAAAAAGTGAGATTGGAGAAGAGAAGTGCTAGAATGAGAGAGAATCCCCTAAAATGATAACAAAAGGGGATTTTTTTGCATGCAATGGTGGGAGGAGCCATTATACTTGAAAATATGACTACAGGGACATATGTCACGAGTCAAAATTATGAGATTCCTTGTTTCAAAATAAAAAAAACTTCCAGGATGCTAGTGTTCCATGTAGACGTCCACATGCGACTCAAGCGTCCAACACAACAATTTTCAAGAAATGGGGTGATGGACTATTGTTGCTTCATCATTGGACCTCATGGAATTTGAATCATGAAATTTTGACCCATGAGGCTCTTATCATAAACACGCTTAGGTGTAATAAATGCTAAGCAAAGTGCTAAAATGTGAAATTTCCCCTAAGGTACAATTTTGCGACATTACATTTTTCCCTCACTTTAGTGGGCTTGATTTTGGAAAAATCAGCCATAGTAAAGTAGAAAGGAGAAGAAACACTAGAAACTTGAAAAATTTATAGATTTGTATGCTAGAAAGGATACTATAGAGGACACAGAGATCAAGCAGGAAAGTATGAAAGATGCCCCCAACAATGGAACTCGACGTAAAAATACAATGTTTGTTATGAAAAATTGCACAAAATTTGGTTTGCAAAACTCAAAATTTTATGCTATCTCAAAAATTGGAAGAAACTACCAAGACGAGAAGAATGATCAAGATAAATTTTGGTGGTTTAGAAGAAAAATTTGATAAAGAGTGAGTATATGCCCCTCCTAAGTTTGTCCTTGGCCTAGTGGGGTAAAATTAAGAGAAATGGGGGGACCATGATCATTGAGAAAATGGGCCTCGGGGGGGCTATATATACCCAAGTGGTCCCCTAGACGGGTCATTTTCACTATTCACTATGGGAGTTTTGTTGATTTTTGTGAGAGAAAAGTCAACAAAATGCCATGCATATGATATTATCTAGAGCCTAGGCTAGACCAACTATGAGAGGATTTGTGTGAGGGCATCTAGGTTGATCAGGTGAGTCCTTAACTTCATTTTAGTGAATTGGATACACAGATGGATTGGTAGTTTTTCTCAATACATATCATAGGTGGCCTCAGTCGTTCCAATCCAAGGTCTTGTCCTTGACGCTTACCAGCTAGTTTTAGTGGGGTGAGATGCCCAACTCTTCAAGCTAGTTGTGTGTTTGAGGAAAATGTATGAGGATGAATGGTTGGAGGTCATGTAAAAGACAACTTATGCCACTGCCACCCGAGGAAAGAGGGATCAGGTGTCAATAGAGCTGTGAGTTTCCCTAGCCTGGAAAGATGCAGTTGTGACAAGAGAAGAGGGTGTTGAGTAGGAACATGACACTCTTCAAATCCAACTCAATGACCTCATAGAGAAGCAATAGGGGATCAACAACTCTAGGACATGCTCAAGGCGGTAGAGATCTGAATATCCTCCCTTGAGGGGGAGATCTGAGGCTTTTACGTAACACTTTATTTCTTGGTCAAAGAGGGCTCACTCCATGTCTAGTGTGCAACCCTAGCCATAGCCACAACCACAACCACCAAAGCTAGAGGGATGAGGGAGCCACATGCCTAGGGCTTAGATATCCATTTTGTATATATTTTTGTAGTGATGTTATATATTTTGTAGATCATTTGTGATGGATAGACATTTAGTGTACACATATACAACAACCACTTATTTTTTAATGACAGTAGCATGAACGTTACATGTACATGACATTAATATTTATATATACATGAGATACATATTTCAATATCCTGGTGTTCTTTAGTTTGTGTATGAATTTTAATTTCATGTATGACTATGGATGCTATACTTATAGATGTATGTTTAGATTGGATACTATGATGATTTAATAAACACACATGGATGCATGTTAATTAAATACAATGATGATCAACCTACATGGGTAGCTGAGTTGGCTTAAGTCTTGGGTTTTCTCTCCAAGGTCTTGGGTTCAACTTGGAGCCCTGAGCTCACTTGATGTGTGTGGCTTTTGGATGGTTGTGCGCATCCCAGGGATTGGTCTTTCCCTATCTCCTCCACTAGTCCTTCGACGAGGTCATGGGGCTAGGTCACAGGCCTACCCTAAGTAATAAAAAAAATACAATGATGATCTAATTGCCTAACCAAAATATGTAATTTAATGCATGGATACATAGCATGGTAAAAAACATGCATGTATGTCTCTCTCTCACATACGCATGGTTACATCATAAAACATTTTTTTTTTGTAATGTGTTAATGTCCAAGAATGTCAAAACATGCAACACTACAATCTTGAGGAGTGAACATTACACATGTGACACATAGACACTATACATAGTATCAACGAAGGTGCATTAAATTAACAGGGTCTTTTAGAGGCATCCCACCCATAGATGACAATCCATATGCACCAGAACCATACACGAAGATGAAAATATAAGGACCTAACCAAGTAGGAATGAACTTCCCCTTTTGTGTAGACAATACATTTGCATTTCTTTGATTCTCATAGAGAACCTACCATGAAAGTCCTAGGAAGAGGGTATGTGCAAGATCACCATGGAAAAAACAGGCCCTTAAGTGGCAAAAAAATCAAAAAAATCAGAGTTAGGCAACTTGACATAAAAATTTGAATAAGTTATCTATATTATTTCAAAAATATGTAAGAATATAATTTTTAGAAAATTGAATGTAGTTTCTAAACTACTAGGTTTGTTTTTTTAAATAAATCTATTTGGTGAAAATTTGAAATTTCAATGTAGTAGTACTTAAACTTTATAGGGGAAAAAAAAATTGGTGCAGGTATCTATCCCACCACCATAACTACAATAAAATGATAATATTTTTATAAGATTTTAGATACAATTAGAGACTCATGTCTTGATGTGTGATGCATATTTTTTTGTAACTTTTTTCCTAGTAAACAATTAATTATGAATTTCTTATTACAACTTTTCAAAAATATAAAAAACTTATATGTCTGACCACCTTAACTTGGTCAGAAATTCATGAAATTCAATTTTTATTTGTTTAATCCCATAGTATGTGAAGCATAGAATGTGACAAATGTTTGATTCAAAAAAATGTCATACCATTTGAAAAGTTATAGATGTTTTTCAATCAATCTATCAATTAGGAATTTAGTCATAATTTGAATAGAAAATGAATAATAATTATTTATTAAATTCAAAGTAAAGCATAGTTTATATTGGTGGAAAGCAAAGAATTTCCTTTAAAAACCCTTTCCGTTTCATCAATTTTGGGTTAATTTTTTTTTTCAGCCACATACCCATCATATTGCCACTTTTTGGCCCATCATTATCCTACACATACCCAAGAACACCTTGATTGTATTGTTTAGATAACAATTGCTGATAAGATTTAAGATTGTTGAGGGCCTGTAATGAACACTCATCGAGCATCTTAAGTTGATGCAAATAATTAGATTAGTAAGTCTCTTCATCAATTAACCCTTTAAGGGAAACCCACAAACATGGAATTTTGAACTCCAAAGGCATGATAGCTTCAGTGCTATATACGAGGTTGGAATTTTGAACTCCAAAGGCATGATAGCTTCCTATATACGAGGTTGTAAGGTGATGTTCCCATCACCATTAAAAAACTCAGGCGATAGGCCCACAAAGCATATGTCAATTGAATGTGCCAATCCTTACCATGTTTATTCATTTTTTACGAAGAATGAGATTAAGAATTTTATTAGATTCTTTTGATTGGCCATTAGATTGAGGATAATATTGTGTAGAAAATCTATGCTGAATATGAATTTTTTCCAAAAATTGCTTCACTTCCTTATTCTTAAATGGTGTACCATTATCAAAAACTAAGCTGGAAGGAAATCCAAAGTGAGAAATGATGTTATTTAGAAGAAAGCTACAAATAGCTGAACAACAATCATGGATCAAAGCAAGATAGTTTCAACCCACTTCATGAAGTATTAAGTAGTAATGATGATAAAGACATGTCCTTTAGAAGAAGGAGGTGATATTTTTCCAATAATATTCAACCCCCATTTTGTGAACCGCCAAGGAAAGGTCTGATTTTATAACTCTTGAGAAAAAACATGAATAAGCTGACTATGTTGTTCACATTGTCGACACTTCATGACAAAATTGAAGGAATCTTGTTCCATTATTTTCCAAAAGTATCCCAAGTGAATCAATTTTTTCACCTAGTATTTACTGCCAAAATTTCCACCCCCATAACCCAAATGGGCTTCCTTAAGGGAAAGGGGTATTTCTGATTTAGTGAGAAATTGAAGAAGTAAGCCATTATAAGATTTTTAATAAAGAACATATAATAAAAAAATGTAATGGACTGATGGATTTCGTATATGAGTGTGATCATTATTTGTCACATCATCAGGAAAGTATCCAATCTTCAGATAGTTGTAGATTTTGGAATACCATTCTCTCAAGTCTATGTGAGAACACATGAGAGCATTGGATTCAGGTTGTTCAAAAATAGGAGATTGAAGTATATGAACCACGAAGTGGTATTATTTCATATCCTTATCTGAAGGTACTAGGGAGGCAATGCTCACCATGGAATCCAAATGTCAGTTTCCTCTCCCAGGAACACTATCTATTGTGAAAGAGGAGAACCGATCAAGTAAGGAAAAATCTAGGTCTCGATACTGAGACAACTTACTTTACTTAGCTTGATAGGTTCTAATAATATAATTCATAATAAGCTCAAAGTCATCATGTATACAAATATGTTTTATGTTTAATGCAATTATGGCACACAATTCGACAATGAGGGATTTGTACTCAATGATGTTGTTGGTGCAAGTAAATTCTAATCAAAAGGAGAGAGGGATTGGCTTACCTTCAGGTGAGATTAGAACTACACCCACTCTAGAGCTAGTCTGAAATCTTGAACCATCAAAATACATATTCCACACAAGATCATGATTAATTGTGAAAATATCCTCATGAAGGAACAATTCTAGACCTAAGAAGGAGCCAGATGAGGGAACATCTTCCAGTTAATAGAAAACTACTTGACCTTTAATGAATTTCTGCATTACAAACTTTATGTCAAACTTAGAAAGCAAAATTACCCACTTCGCTAACCTCCCTCCAAGGTCAGCACTAAAAAAAATGTTTCAAAAGATCTTTTTCACAAGAAAATGTGTTTCAACATGAAAAAGATAGTGTCTTAACTTCTACGTTGCAAAGATGAGAGCAAGAAATTGTTTCTCCATGGAAGAGCAATGAGTTTCATAATCAACCAGGACATGACTACTGTAGTAGACTATTCTTTCTCTCCCAGCATCATCATACTGAGCAAGAAAATTTTCCAAAGCATATGGTGATGTGGCAAGGTAAAGCAAAAAGTGTCTTTCTTTCATAGCTAACATTAATATAGGAGGATTGGTCAAATAAGTTTTTATTGAATCAAAAACTTTTTGGCACTCCTCATCCTATATAAAGTTAACATCCTTCTTTAATAAACAAGTGAAAGGAAGGGTATGGTTAGCCAATTGAGATATATATCTACAAATTTCTTGAATCTTCCCTTGTAAACTCTGCAATTCAAAAATGTTCCTAGGCGGAAGCATGTTAACAACTACACCAATCTTATTTGTGTCAACTTTGATTCTATTATGAGAAACAATGAATCCCAAAAGCTTTCCCATGTCCACACTAAATAAAAAATTAAGAGGATTGAGCCTCATCTTATAGAATTGAAGCCTTTAAAAAATAAGATGAATATTTCCTACATGATCTTGACGAGTTATGGATTTTTCCAAGATGTCATCAACATAGTTTTCTAGGATTTTATGAATGAAATCATGAAAGATTAGTGTCATTCCCCGCTAGTAAGTCACTCATATATTCTTTAATACAAATGATATGACCACATAACAAAAAGTACCCGAAGGGGTAGTGAAGGTTGTCTTATACTGATATTCTAGGTTAATACAAATCTTCTTATATCCTGAGAATCCATCCATGAAGGACAACAAGGGATGGCCTGTAGTCGAGTCTACAAACATATCAATATTAGGCAATAGAAAATAATCTTTAAGAGAAGCCTTATTGAGATCATGAAATTCAATGCATAGACAGATATGACCATCAATTTTACTAACATCAATAATATTTAAAATCCAAGGCAAGTAGTTGATTGGACAAATAAAACCTAATTTTAATAGTTTCTCTATCTTAGTCTTACCTAACAAGGAAAACTTGGGATTGATCTTTCAGATCTTTTTCTTAATAGGGTTGGCATTAGGATATAAGACAATATTTTGAGCCACTATAGACTCATCAATACGAAGCAAGTCCTCATATGACCAAGAAAATATATCCAGATGAAAATGTAAAAGGTTGGAGTGCTCCTTAGCTTCTTTGGAAGAAAGGAACTTCTTGATCTTAATCACCTTTTTGAAATATTTAGGATCCATGAAAACTTTAGTAGTATCCCCCTTGAGGAGGGGATTTTAGTCTTTAGGATGAGTTATCAGGACACCATCATCTATATTTGATAGAAGGGAATCTTCATCCACATTCAAAATAGATTCACCAAAGTATCCCTATTTATTCAGGTGATATAGGAATCATCATTTATGGAATTGAAAAGAGGGAAAGTGGGAGTAGGCACCTAATAATTCCTCTAGTGCTTCCTCTAAGGAGAAAATTTCTAAGGGGACTCTTTTTTCCTTCACCCCATCCTTTATAACTTCTGGATGGACCAAATTAAGAGGTTCAACTAAAATCATATTAACACTCCACCAAGGTTTTTTCTTAGATTGTTGAATAAGGAATCTCAAACCCAAACAATGCTTATGAGGCTTAAATTAGATAGGGACTTGAATTCCTTTCTCAATACATCCAAGGCCTTTACACCCATAACCTTATTGAGTAATGAGCCTATATCCAGGACCATAGTGTGTTTGTAAAGCTTTGAAAGATAGTGGTTCTACGTAGAGGGAATCATTCCACCAATGAATGTAAAATGCATCTACAAGACCACAACCATCTTCCTTATCTGATTCAAAATTTTTAACTCCTTTAATGCGAGTAGGATTATCCTCCTTGGTAGGGTAATGACTGGTTTCCTAAATAGGATGACAACTTTCCTTCTCAACAAGAGTCTGATCAGTCTCCTTAATAGAGATGTTTGAAGTTATCAGAAGTTTAAGATGAATGAGATTCACTTTGTATTCTCTAATGAATAATTTGGAGAAGTCCAAAGATCCCCAATCATCACCAAGACATGAATTCAATTTAGAAGAAGAAGTAGAGGGGGAAGACCTAGGTCTTTCTTGTTTAGGTTTCTCCTCTTTGGTAACATTCACTTTGGGGAAAAATTCTATGGATGGTATCACTGAGGAACATGTCATCACATCAGAGGTTAATGAGGGAATACAATTCTTAAGAGTGGAAATGATCAAAGCTCGACTAGTAGCAGCTAGTTCACAAAGATGAACAACTTCTAGATCAACTTTAACTGTGACCACTTGATTGTTTGCTAAAAATTTCAAACAATAGTGTAGAGTAGAAGTCACAATACCCATAACATGAATCCAAGGTCACCCTAGGAGATGATTGTAATGTAAGGGGCCGTGAATCATATAAACCAAGGTGGGTAAGGTAACAAGGCTCAATCACAAAGGAAATATTATCGTGTCTAGGGATTTTTTGACCATTGTTATGAAATCCATGAATGCACAAAGAAGAAGAAGCTAAAGAAGAAGAATCAATCTCAACATTAGGTAGTAGATCTATATCACAAATATTGAGGGTAGAAAAGTATCAATGAGGGTACATCTAATACCAATACTATTAAGATTAACTATGACCATTAAAGGGTATGTTGTTTTTGCACATCCAAGGGTGGATGTTCTTGTAGATAGAACATGATATTCAGCGAATCTACACAAATATGAGCCATCAATACATTAATATCCATTGGCCTAGTGGAGGTAGGGAAGAGGATATTTTGGAAGGCTTCTTGAAGCATACCTTGGTAAACTAGAGTGGTCTGAAGCAAATTCCAAAGCAAGATCTTAGATGGAGTAACACGAAGTTGCTCAACAAGATCGTAGTCTCTAGGAGCTTTGATCATAGGTTTAGGTGTTGATGGAAGACTTGGATGAGAAGGTGGTAAATAGGTAGGAACTTGAGTAGGTTGAGGTGTAGGAACAAAAGGTTGATGATCCAAATTCTACTTATTTCTTCTTGTATTATATGTGTGCCCAACAACATTATAAGAAGTAGAGTCTGTGGCTTTCACAAACTTCTTATATAAATCCAATGAATCACTATGATATGGAACTACACAAATAGAATGAATCCTCTTAGTAGAGGGGCTAGTCAGAGTCAAGTAAACAATAGGTATCTTAGGCCTTGGAGAAGCCACAGAAACTAAAACATTCACCAACTCTTCATCTTGTAAGGAAGAATCTTATTAGGAATATCTACAAGTAGATGAAGATGCTTCTAAGAAATCATCTAGAGCATCATCTAGCATATTGAAATCATCCTTAGAGAAATCATTATCATAAAAATTAAAACATTGTAGAAAAAGATCTAACATGTTCACATCATGTTCACCAAAATGTGAGATAAGCAAGATTCATTGCTCATGAGTTTCTTTTTTCTCAAGAGAATACCAGGGAGTGCACTACCCTTAACCACCTCAAATATTATTGAATGAAGAAATTAAAAATACAATCATATATAGGATACTTATTCCATAAGACTACTTTATAAATTGAGAGAGCAAGGATTCAAGATTTCTTCCTCAGAAGGAATAGCTCTCGGCTAAAGGACTACAACGCGGTATCAGGACACCAACACAACATGTTAGAGTCCAAAGGATGTGCTGGAATCCAAGGAAAATAGAGAAGTCAACCTTGAACATAATAAATAGAACCCTACTATCTTGCATAGATCCAAGATCTATTTAGTAAAGTAACTAAACAAAAATTAGAAAGTGAAATAAAATACAAAGGGGAATTAAAAGAGAACTTACAAACAACCAAAAGTTTGAAACCCTCCTCCAAGATCCACTTTGGCAACCTACAAACAAGACAAATGAGGAGAAATTTTGGGGCTTCTTTGGGGCTTACTACAGTTAAACTCCATTTTGGTGTTCCCACCTCCATGAACAACCAGATAGATAGAGAGAGTAAAAAAATAAATAGTGGTGAAAACAATCCCCTCTTGAGGAGAACTCACACCACCAAATAGAAAATGAACAAAGTGATATAATTTATTTGCAAATAGATAAGAGTGATAGAGTCTTAACAATAGTCCTTGGCCCCCTCTTGAACACACAGATGCACTATTGAATGCTTGCTAGAGAGATTTGGCTATTGTAGGGACCTTTGTTTGATAGAGCTTCACTATAGAAGAGATGTTGCAAAGAGTAGAAGAGGTTGAGATAAGAGTGATATTTGAGAAGAGAAGTGATAGAATGGGATAAAACCCCCCAAAATGAGAGAAAAAGGGGAGTTTTTTTCTATGAATGGGTGGTAGGAGCTATTATACTCAAAAATTTGACTACAAGGACACATGTCATGAGTTAAGATTATGAGATTCCTCATTTCAAACTCAGAAAACCACTAGGATGCTAGCACATTGCGTAGATTTCCATGCGTCGTGCGGGCATCCAACACATCAATTTTTGGGAAACATGGTGATGGACTATTGTCGCTTTGTCATTGAACCTCATGGAATTGAAATCATGAAATTCTAACCCATGAGGCTCTTATCATAAATGTGCTTAGGTGTAATAAATGCTAGGGAAAGTGCTAAAATATGAAATTTCCCCTAAGGTACAATTTTGCAACATTAAAAAGAGTTTAAAAAAATATAATGTATCTTCGAAGGATTGAGATACTTGAGGAATAATCTAACGAATCTAATAATATTCACCTCCCCACCCCAATGTGTAAGAATAGTTTTTGTGTCCTCATGATGCATGAAACATAAGAAAATATTATTGGAATTTTTACAATACTCTAAAATGATACTTTTTACAATAGGAATGAATTAATTCTTAGAATGATAAATTGGTGTCTAAAGGATAACAAATAAGAGAGATTAATCCACTTGCAAGTCCAAAAAATCATCTATATGTTCCATAAACTCTAAGAAACACTTCATCATAAATGTGTATTTTTGTATTAAGGCTCCTAACAGACTACCTCAAACTAACATGGCCTAAAAAAATGAGGATACTTGAGGAACACACTAAGGTTTTCACTAGCATTCACCCACCTACTGGGAGATTTTTTATGTATTTGGTTTGGATCTATGGCACACATAAAAACATATGCCTATTGGAATTTTTGTACAATAATCTCAAATGATGTTTTTCACAATAATTTATGCATTCTTGGCATGGTCAAATGACCCCATGACAGAGATAAGAGATATTATTATGGAGGGATTCCAAATCCACTTATTGCTCTAGATAGAATTCTTCTGGATGATATGAACACTAAGAATTTATCTGTCATATATTGATAGTTTTCTTCTCTTAGGGATCTTAAGAAACTAACTTGAAATAATATAGCCTAGAAGGATAGGAGAACAAGGGGAAATTGAGGTCTCCCCTAACATTAAAGCACCCACCTAGATATTTTGCATAGTCAATTCATCCCCTTGGTGTAGAAAATGCATAATATGCTTGTTGGTATGTTTAAACCACTGTCAAAAGATTAGTTTTTCAAGAATACATTCATTCTTGGCATGGTCCATTGGTTTTGAGATTAAAAAAAATTAAGAAATTATTATGAAGGGACCTTAAAATGAATTTTTGAGGCTAGAAATAATATTTTTTGGTGCCATAATTTTTGGGAACTACTCTATAATAGATTGGAAATTTGTTTCTCTCAAGGATCTTAAGAGAATATCTCAAAATAATGTATTCTAGAAGGATTGGGAGGATGTCAAAATGAATTGAGGCCTCCTCCAACATTCACCCCCACACCTATATGTGTTGGAATAGTCAGTTTGGTCTAGAAACACACACTAAAAAATATGCATGCTGGCTCATTTACACTACTCTTAAATGATACTTAAAAAAAAAATCTATTCATTCTTGATAAGGTCAAATGATGTAAAGATGAAATTTTCTTAGACAAGTTATTGTGGAGGTGCCCTAAAATTTCCTATAGGTCTATTTAGAAATTTTTTAGGTTCCATGAAAATTGATTACTACTTCATCATATATTTAACATTTTTTTGTTCTCGGGACTCTTAAAATACTATCTTGAGATAATATAGATTGGAAGGATTAGAAGAATAGGGGGAAAATGGGATCCTCCCCTTGAATTTATCCACCTACATAGATGTGTTGGAATTTTTGGTTCAACCCATGATGCATGCAGTGAAAAATATACCTATTGATATCATTACATTTCTCTTTACCAACATTTTTTGGAAGAACACAATTACTATTGTTGTTTGATTGGAAAAATGGATTTGGGTCCTTGTTGGGAAAATGTGTCTCAACATTGCAATTATATAATAGATTATTGATATGTAAGCATGGGGGGTACTAGGGGTAGGGGGTACCCCTCCACAAAGGTTCTAGGGGGATCATTCCATGGTGGGGGCTTTGGGGGCTATACGCCCTAGTGGGGGCTCAAGGGCAACACTACTGAAAGCTAAATTTTATTTATATTTTATTATTGTAAATATGGATCGTTCATCATTAGGTCTTAGATCTAATGACTAATATTTTTTGGCTTGACTTATCCTAGAAGGTAACCCTATTTTATGAGGGAATTGTATTACAACTATGTATTATGATGTATTCTAAGACTCTAATAGTGCTCATGTGTGATGCCCCCTTTATCTAAAAATAGTCTTTTTCTAAAATAGTAGTTTTTATTTTTAGTAAGTCAGGTTGTCCAAAAATTTAATAAGTCAAGACTCATGGAAAAATTGGGAAAAGTGTACTTCTCAATATAAATTAAATTAGATAAATATTATATTTTATTTATCATGATATTTAGGCATGGGTTTTAATGGAGCACTTTTTGGTTAGAAAACCAGGAATTTATTGCTTATGAAAATAATTGCCAAAAAAATAATAATTATGGGAAATAGCTAATTTTTGGAAACTATTTCGAAAAGAGTAGTTGCACAATTATCTCCCTCATTTTGGCATGAAATCTTGGTGCCCAAAATTGATTTTTGCAAATGGAATATATTTAAAGGGAAAAAATCATCTTTTTCAATTATTCATTCATGGTGTTTGTCTAATGCATTTGGCTTTGTTCTTCAGAGGCTGAGAAACTATTGAAGGAGTTATCTTCCAAGCTAATTAACCAAGGATATGGAGACTTGTAGGTTGTGGGTTAACAAGTCTCTAGAGGCAACTTCATACAGGGGTTGCAATTGTGCTTTCATAGGAGTTTTATTGTGTGCTTTTGAAGGAGTTTGTTGTTGATTTTGTGTGTTTTTGGTTCATAGTTTGTAATAAGAATTTTTGTTGTTGTTAGCATAATTTTTGTTGTTTATTTTTCTGTTGTGATCAGACCCATATTATATATATTTTAGTTATATTCCTATATTCAAATTATGGATATTTTTTGTCCAAATATATTGGGGTTTCAAGTGTATTTTTGAGTGTCAAATTGGTGGAAATTGTGAATATTGTAAGGAAAAAACTATATAGACTATATAAAGTTCATTTTTATAGTCTGTTTGGTGCAGGAGCACCTGCCAAAGTGCAAGTACATTTTGAAGTCTTGTTTTAAAAATCAATTTTATTTTTTTGTGTAAGGTCTTTGACACCATCTAGATTGTTATTGAGGACCTTTTGTTTCTTAGGTTGAAAGTTGAATAAATTGGGAATCCTTTTTGTGGTTGATTCCTAAGCTTTTGTAAAAATTGAAAAACACACTGTGTTTTACAACATGATGCTTTTGGCCATTCTTGGGCTTGGAGAAGGAAACCTAACCATTTCCATTGTTTGTAAAAGAGGTCTCTCAACTTTTGGAGAGGATTGGAAGTTTTGGAAGTTAGTAGTTTTTATGAGAACAAGCAAGAAATAGTGATTTTTGTGTTGAAAAATCTGGTTTTCTGTTCTTGATTGCGTGACAACAATCTTGATGGATTGAACAAGAATTTTTTTTTTTAGTTAGCATGTAAAAAATCCTTTTGAATCATTTCTTGTGGGACTTTTAGATAGTTTTCCATTGCTTTCATTTAATTTATAAATACTATGTTTTCTTTTCTATTGGTTATGACTGGTAAAACTCAGAAAAATGGAGTTCTAGCTTGTTTTTTGACCGTACCAAGAAGTATGGGTTCAGTGGGAACAAGGATAGACTCCCTCATTGTAAATTTTGTAAATATATGTCTTTAAGAGTGTAGGTAGCATGCTAAAAAGCTTTCCCTAGGTGAGTTGGTTAACACCCGGTTAGGTAAAGACAGAGCAAAGTTAGTTCGTATGTGGCAGGGGTGACAAATAATTTACATTGCAAGGTGTGTAATGTTTGTAGGAGGTATCAAGAAAGTTGGAAAGAGAGGTAGAATCCTTGTCAGACCCAATGGAGGTTGGAAAAAGAAAACAGTCCAGAAAATGCCCTTAAAAAACCCTAGTTTCTTGCACATTCTGTGCTATGCCAGTGTACGGCCAGAGAGGGCTCCAAACCCTAAAAATTTGAAGGATCTTGGGAAAAGAACTAGAGTGTCAGAAGGGATCTTGGAACAATCTCAAAAAGGAGAGAAGTTATAAGCATTTTTCTTGTTTGAGGAGGCCTAATAGGGGCTCAATCCTTGTAGCCCTGCCTAAACCCTAAAATAAAAATTTTGTCATAACGATGGAGAATCACAGCATGGAGGTTAAACAATAACCCTTCCTTGATGGTTTTGAAACCATAGAAGCCTATGCACACCCCTGCAAGCAAGATAGGAGGATTTAGAGGTTGTCTAGCCTTTAAAAGGATTAAGGGCTAGATGGAGAAAGTGAGGAAAAGAATCAAGAACTGCTTGGTAGTAGCAAATTGGAATTGATAGCAGGGTTGGCAAGTGACCAGGGGTGCCTAATAACCTTTAGGACCTATAGGTTGAGTGGTGGAGAGAAACATCAAGGGGTTACCTATTGGAGACCTAGAGCATTGAGCTAGTGATTGACTCAATCCAACCCATTCCCTATCAGATTGGTATCAGAGCCAGGTTAAAGATTTGGGAAAGCAGCTTATATGTCAGAAGTTTAGTCAAGTGAAATTCCCAACATGGTGACAAATGCACAATTAGCCAAGATGGTTGAAGAAGAAGAAGAGGACAAGTCTTTAAAGGAAAGAATAGAGCAACTTGAGGAAGCACTGAACAAGGTGAGGTTGGAAGGTAAAATGCCAAAAGAAGAAGAGGTTGCAGAGGAAGATAAAGTCCCTGAACCTGACCCTGTTCTGGAGGAGGAGCCTTTCTTCAAGGCATTGAAAGCCCTGAGTGGAAAAGGACTTGAGGGCATACCACTATTCAGTGGAAAGATGGATCCTGATTTGGTCATGGATTGGATAGATGGCATGGAGAACCACTTTGAATGTGATGGAGTCACTGAAGCTGAGAAAGTGAAGGTTGTAAAATCAAGGTTGAGATGATCAGCCTTGACATGGTGGAAATTTGTTCAGACTAAGAGGGAGAAAGAAGGCAAGCAGCCCATATCAACCTGGAAAGGAATGGTTGCTAAGGTAAAGGAAGCCTATATGCCAAATGATTATGAGATCCATCTTCACAAGAAGAGGCAGAGTTTAAGACAGAAAGATCAATATGTCAACACCTATACTGAAGAGTTTTAGAAGCTTTGCTTGAGATCAAATGTGGTAGAGGATGAGAGTCTGAAAGTGGCTAGGTAGCTTAATGGCTTGAAGTGGAACATATAGGAAGAGATGGCTTTACTCAACCCCAAGACAGTCCACCAATGTTATCAGCTGGCTATAAATATTGAAGAAAGGAATAAAAGGAAGCATGATCAGTCCTCTAAGGGTAGAGGAAGAGGAAGAGATCAAAGAGGGCAGCGTGGTGGTTAGCAAGGAAGAGGTAATGATCAAAGGAACCAAGGAGAATCTAAGCTTACTGAGCATGGAGGTGAAACATCTTCAAGAGGAGGATTTAACAGAGGAAGAGGACCTCAAGGAGGTTCAAACAGAGGAAGAGGAGCATGCAGAAGTAACTCTTACTTTTCCACCATGAATTGTTATCACTGCAATCAGCTAGGTCATCCAACTTATAGATGCCCTGAGAAAGCTTCTTCATCAAGCAATGAAAAGAGAGTGGCCTATGCACAAGAGGATACCATGAGTGTCAAATCACCTGAGATCAATAATATAGAATCAGAAGTAGGCGAAAATCTGATGTTTAACAGGGTTTTGATCAGACAACCGGTCAAAGAAGAACCCAAGCAAAGGAGAGCTTTGTTTAGAGCAAGGTGCAAGATATTTGGAAAGGTATGCAAGGTCATTGTAGATTCTGGATCTACAGATAATATAATCTCAGAGGAGGTAGTAACTAAGCTGAAACTGTAGAAGGTACCTCATACCAATCCCTACAAGGTCACATGGCTGAATAAAGGGCAGAGTGTTCTAGTGAATGAGCAGGTTACAGTGGAATTCTCAATTGGAGGCTACAAAGACAAGCTGATTTGTGATGTACTACCCATGGATGCATGCCATCTTCTGCTTGTCAGGCCATGGCAATATGATAGAGGTGCTATATATCATGGAAAGGAGAACACCATTGAATTCAAGAAGGATGGAAGAACTTTCAAGTTGCAATCATTATTAGAAGAAGATGAGGGGCAGTCAAAGGTTCCTAATATCATGTTGAGTAGTGGAAAGGATTTCCTCAAGGATCTACACCAAGGGAATGAAGGATATGTGGTCCTAATGCAGTCAAAAGATGAAGAAAAGGCTGAGAAGACAGTCATACCTGAAACAGTTCAAAGACTGCTAGAAAAGTATAAGGGAATTGTCAGTGATGGTACACCTGCAACCCTACCTCCAAGGAGAGCTATAAGCCATCAAATTGATTTCATACCTAGAGATTCATTACATAATAAGGCAGCATACAAACTCACACCAGATGAGAATCTTGAAGTGGCTAGACAAGTGAAGGAGTTGTTGGATCAAGGCTTGATTAAAAAGAGTATTAGTCCATGTGCAGTCCCAGTGGTTTTGGCAACAAAAAAAGTGGTAAGTGGAGATTATGCACTGATTCTAGAGCAATTGATAGAATCACAATTAGGTATAGGTTCCCTATTCCTAGGATTGAAGACTTGATGGATTGTCTTGGAGGTGCAAAATTCTTCACCAAGTTGGATCTTAAGAGCGAGTATCATCAGATTAGAATCAACGAGGGTGATGAGTGGAAGACAACTTTTAAGACAAATGATGGCTTGTATGAGTGGCAAGTGATGCCATTTTGCCTCTCAAATTCCCCTAGCACATTCATGAGGTTAATGAATGAGGTGTTGAAGGCTTTCACAGGGATTTTTGTGGTAGTCTACTTGGATGACATACTAATTTTTAGTAAGATAGTAGAAGAACATTTGAAGCATGTGGAGATGGTTCTCAAAAGGCTGCACGAAGAACAGTTGGCAATCAACCTTGAGAAGTGTGAGTTCTTCAAACAAGAACTTGTGTATCTAGGCTTTGTAGTATCCCAAGGAACATTGAAGATGGATCCAAGCAAGGTGGAAGCCATCCTAAACTAGCCTACACCAACCACATCAACAGAGGTAAGAAGTTTTCATGGTTTAGCTCAGTTTTATAGAAAATTCATCAGGAATTTTAGTGGTATATGTGCACCAGTCCTAGATACTATTAAGGGAGGTCTAAAAACAAAGTTTAAGTGGACTCAAGAGGCTGAAAAAGGGTTTGAAAAACTGAAACAAGAAGTGGCAACTCAACCAATTTTGTTATTGCCTAGTTTTGATAAGTTATTCACAGTTGAGTGTGATGCAAGTGGAGTAGCAGTAGGAGGAGTACTTAGTCAAGAAGGTAGGCCTGTAGCCTTCTTTAGTGAAAAACCCAATGAATCCAAGCAAAAATACTCCACCTATGATCTGGAACTTTATGCTTTAGTGCAGTCCCTTAGGAAGTTTATTTATTGCCCAAAGAGTTTGTGGTCTTCACAGATAACCAGGCACTTAGTTACATCAACACCCAAGAGAATTTAAGCAATAGACATTTGAAATGGATGGAGTACATCCAAGCCTTTAAATTTACCATTAAGCATAAGAAGGGACAGCAAAACAAAGTAGCAGATGCATTAAGCAGGAGAATGTTGACAATGCAGGAAATACAGTTGAAGAGCATTGGATTAGAGAGTTTTAAAGACCTCTATGGTGATGATGAAGACTTTTCAGAAGCCTACAAGGTATGCTATGATTTTGAGAATCATTTTCATAGTAATTATGTTGAGTATAAATTGAAAAATGGACTGTTATTTAAGGGAAATCTGTTATGTGTTCCAAGAGGATCAATGAGGGAAAATCTGATCCAAGAGAAACATAATGGTAGTCTTAGTGGGCATTTTGGTATTAACAAAACTTTAGAGATGGTACAAAGATTCTACTTCTGGCCTAAGTTGGCAAGAGATGTTAGGAAATATGTGGAGTAGTGTGTAGTTTGCATGAAAGCCAAAGGGGGAGCTAGCAATGCTGGTTTGTATCAGCCCCTGCCTATTCCTAACAGACCATGGGAGTGTGTGAGCATGGATTTTGTGGTAGGTCTTCCTAAGACCAAAATTGGTTTTGACAATATTTATGTAGTTGTGGATAGATTTAGCAAGATGAGTCAATTTATCCATTGCAAGACTACACATGATGCAAGTTACATAGCCCATCTTTTCTTCAGGGAAGTTGTAAAAATCCATGGATTTCCATTGAGCATTGTGTCAGATAGGGATGTGAAATTCATGAGCCATTTTTGGAAGACAGTATGGAGCAGATTGGGAACCAATCTATCATTTGGATCAGCATACCATCCTCAGATCGATGGTCAAACAGAGGTGGTTAATAGAGTGTTAGGTAACCTATTGAGGTGCTTGAATAAAGAATATGGCAGACCTGGGATATGGTGATTTCTCAAGCTGAGTATGCTTATAATGACAGTGTAAACATAACTACAGGAAAAAGTCCTTTTGAGGTTGTGTATGGGATGCACCCAAGAGGAGTTTGTGAACTTAGAGACCTTGGATCTTAGGAGAATAGGAGTGGACAGGCAAAAGACTTCACTCAGACCATGAAGGAGATTCATGAGCAGGTTAAGAAGACAATCACAACAGCAACACAAAAATTGAAAGATAAAGTTGATGTGTCAAGGAGAGATGTGCAGTTTGTAGTAGGTGATTATGTTATGGTTCATCTTAACAAATAAAGGATGCAGAAGGAAATGTCAACCAAAATGTAGATGAAATGAGTAGGACCATGCAAGGTGTTAGCCAAGTATGGGAAGAATGCATACAAGGTAGAATTACCCCCAGATTTGGGCATATCTCCTGTATTTAATGTTACTGATTTGATCGGGTATAAGGGGATAGTCAGTGATGAAGTTCAAAATAGTAAAGAAATCTTTAAGGATATCAATAATATACCCCTTCCTAATCAAGAGAAACCTCAGGCAGAGAAGATCTTGGAGTCCAAGGTGAAGAAGGCTACAAGACACAAGGTATACATGGAGCACCTTGTCAAGTGGAGGAACAAACATGAATATGAGGCTACCTGGGTTGAGGAAGCTGATTTTAAGAAGCTAGGCATTGATCTATCACTAATATCACCTCAAGTTCCATGATCTTTGTGCTGAGAGGGGGAGAATGGTGTAGGAACACCTGCCAAAGTGCAAGTACATTTTGAAGTCTTGTTTTAAAAATCAATTTTATTTAGTTGTGTAAGGTCTTTGAAACCATCTATATTTTGATTGAGGACCTTTTTTTTCTTAGGTTGAAAGTTGAATAAGTTGGGAATCCTTTTTGTGGTTGATTCCTAAGCTTTTGTAAAAATTGAAAAACACACTGTGTTTTACAACATGATGCTTTTGGCCGTTCTTGGGCTTGGAGAAGGAAACCTAACCATTTCCATTGTTTGTAAAAGAGATCTCTCAACTTTTGGAGAGGGTTGGAAGTTTTGGAAGTTAGTAGTTTTTATGAGAAGCAAGAAACAGTGATTTTTGTGTTGAAAAATTAGGTTTTTTGTTCTTGATTGCGTGACAACAATCTTGATGGATTGAACAAAAATTTTGTTTGTTATTTAGAATGTAAAGAATCCTTTTGAATCATTTCTTGTGGGACTATTAGATATTTTTCCATCTCTTTCATTTAATTTGTAAATACTGTGTTTTCTTTTCTGTTGGTTCTGACTGGTAAAACTCAGAAAAATGGAGTTCTAGCTTGTTTTCTGACCATACCAAGAAGTATGGGTTCAGTGGAAATAAGGATAGACTCCCTCCTTGTACATTTTATAAATATAGAAGTCTTTAAGAGTATTTTTGGCATGCTAAAAAGCTTTCCCTAGGCAAGTTGGTTAACACCCAGTTAGGGAAAGATAGAGCAAAGTTAGTTCGTATGTGGCAGGGGTGACAAATAATTTACATTGAAAGGTGTGTAATGTTTGTAGGAGGTCTCAAGAAAGTTGGCAGGAGAGGTGGAATCCTTTTCAAACCCAATGGAGGATAGAAAAAGAAAACAGTCCAGAAAATGCTCTTAAAAAACCCTAGTTTCTTGCACATTCTATGTTATGCCAGTGTAAGGCCAGAGAGGGTTCCAAACCCTAAAAATTTGAAGGATCTTGGGAAAAGAACCAGAGTGTTAGAAGGGAGCTTGGAACAATCTCAAAAAGGAGAGAAGTTATAAGTATTTTTCTTGTTTGAGGAGGCCTAATAGGGGCTCAATCCTTGTAGCCCTGCCCAAACGCTAAAACATAAATTTTGTGATAGCAATGGAGAATCACAGCATGGAGGTTAAACAATAACCCTTACTTGATGGTTTTGAAACCATAGAAGCCTATGCACACCCCTGCAAGCAAGATAGGAGGATTTAGAGGTTGTCTAGCCTTTAAAAGGATTAAGGGCTAGATGGAGAAAGTGAGGAAAAGCATCAAGAACTGCTTGGTAGCAGCAAACTGGAATTGATAGTAGGGTTGGTAAGTGACCAGGGGTGCCTAATAACCTTTAGGACCTATAGGTTGAGTGGTGGAGAGAAACACCAAGGGGTTACCTATTGGAGACCCAGAGCATTGAGCTAGTGATTTACTCAATCCAACCCTGTCCCTATCACTGTTATTCTACCCAAATTTCTGAAGAAACTTTATTTGGTGTTGCACAATAAAAATATTGAGTGTTTGTGGCTTTATAGGATTAATTTTTAGTGCACCTGATTTCACAATTTTTACTTGGTTACACATTGTAAGTGTGAATAAGTAAATAAGTAAAACAAACTAAAACACTTCTTAATGAAACATTGTATCAATATTTAACATGAATTAAACTAATTTAAAAGCACAAAAAGCTTGAAAGCATCTCATTGTCTCCTATCTCCAAAGATTTATCAAGTTACAAAGGGCTCTAAGATTTGTAAGCATTTTAATTGTTAAAATGCCTATCTAGAGAATGGAATTAATGCTAAATGCAATGATGTGGTGATTGATAATGAAACTAAAAAGCTACGATACTACTATAATCTATACGAATATGAAACCTGATGGATGAAATCTACATTAAAAACTATGGTGATGTCGTGATGTGAATTCTATTGATGCTTATGGTGCTATGATCCTAAATGATATTGCTATTGCTATTGATATGATTGCTTGATTGCTATGAATGCTACAGAGTAAGTTTGCACAAAGATTTGAGGTCCATTCTTTGCTTCAGAAGGTTGTATTTGTAGATTTACGACAATAGATTTACATAGGGGCAACACAACAGAGGCCTGTATTCAATCTTGAGAATTGAATGGTGAGATATTGAGAAAAATGAACTGATCATGGGAATGTTTTCTCCCCATGAAAACATTAGGAAAGATGATAGGAAAGATCAGAGGAAGAAGATTGAGAGGATTCCTCCAATTTTGTCCCTGAAACTTTCCCGTGAATGCCAGTTGAATTAATTAGATTTGAAAAATGTAATTTTATTGGTGAGTGAATAGAGAAATATTGATTTATTCCTTTATTTGAATATTTTTGATTTATTCAATTTATCAAAACATGAAGATTTAATTAAATAATCAAATATTTGATATTTTCTTATTCAATAAAGAGGAATATGATAATTAAATAAATCTTTAAGATATCTTTATTTAATTAAGAGGAAATATGATAAGATAATTAAATTACACAAATTATTGAAGTTGTGTATTTAATTTAACATAGAATTAATAGGTAAAGTATAGAAGAAATAATAATGATAATAATTAAATAAAACAAAGTATATAATTTTGTTTATTTAATTAAGAGGAAAAATAATATGATAAAATAGAAGAATTAATGGTGAACTTAATATAAATGAATATTTCTATTTATTTACTAAGTAGATGAATTTAGGATTAATTAATCAAATAAATCATATTTAATTAATTATATTCTCCAAACCATTTTTAGGTGTATACATTTTGCCCCTCTTTGAAGTGATGTGTTTACACATTGCTTCAAAGAAAATTTTATGCTGCTATTGCTAGTATCGACAAAAAAAATTTAGTATGCCCCAGACATGATTTTCAGGTAATTGATGGATATATGCCCCCTCGAGAGATAAATTGGTAAACTTTTTATTTTTTTTGGAATTTTTCATTTTTTATGATTTTTCAATAATTTTGATGTAGGTTCGATGCATATTTAGTCATGAAAAAAATTTATCTCTCGATAATTGATGTTGAAAGTACCCCAAGATTTTTTTGAATTAATCTCCTCAATAATAAATTTAAATAATCCCATAAAAATTCCCCCTTCAATAACCTATAAAAGGTGAAAAGGGTCTTTTTCACACTCATTTGTGTATTTTGACTTTTGAAAACTTTGTTAGAGAGATTTTTGTGCCACTTGGAGCGAGATGTTGATTCCTTATTACACCCACCGGTTGAAGAATGTACGACATCAGGTTAAGCCACAATAGTGGTTTACAATTTTAAGGAGGAAGGAAATTTGACTTTTTTGTGTTTCCACAATGTTAAGGGGTTTGATCGAATTATCTAGTTCACCTGAAATGTCTTGGGTGTTTGTTCTAACTTATGGGTTCAGTCAAACCACCTGTTCGACCAAACCCCCAATCAGATGAATAAAAAACTAATATTTTATGGGGTTCGGTCAAATGGGTGTTTGACCAAACCCATTGAAATAGGGCATAAAAAAAAAGAAAATTGTCACTGTCGCAACATTCCTTTTCTCTATTTTGTGCATGTGGTGAATGGCGAATGAAAAACGTAAACAACAAACTGAATGACAAATAGAACTCCCAGGGGAAAAACGTGCACCAACTCAAGCCAAAGTTCATCAACCTGACCATAGCTCAACAGATTGGTTAACTTCAAATTTCATAGATTTGAAATTGCATTTGTTTGAGAAATTTTTAAACCCTAAATTTGAAATGTGTCAAATTTGTAGATTTGAAATTGCATTTGTTTGTTTGAAATTGCATTTTCTTGAAAGTTTCTAAAGCCTTTTCAACAAAATTAATTTCTATTATGCTTTGATGAATGTTCATACCCTATTCCAAAGCTCCAATTTTGGCACAGGAAGAGAGTGTTGAATACATGGCTTTGCAGTTGCTAATTCCATTGCTAATTCCATTTTCTTGAAAAATTTTACAAACCCATTTCTAAACTCTGTCAAACAATTAACGTGCCTTGTCTATGCTTCCACGTTTTGCATAAATTTCTACTAGGGTACCTTCCAATTGCATTTTCTTTAATGTTTCTAAAACCTTACCTAATGATTTGTTTGATGTCCATACCTTGTCCAAAGCTCCCATTTTGGCACAAGTGGAGGGAAGGTTGGGGAATTTGACCTTACAACTTCCAAATTTGCATTTGCTTGAAAGTTTCTAAAGCCTTTTCAACAAACCCATTTGCTGCATAGAGTTGTTTTCATCACCATGTTTGATTGAAATTATATGCTTGAGGAAATTCATATAAGACACCTATATACAAAATAGTAGAAAAGAAAGAGAAAAAATGTAAAGAATGCACTTGTAACCTATACTTGAGAGCATTAAAATTTTGAAATTAAACATAAAGAATAATAGGATTTATAAACTAAATACATGAGGATATTATATAATATCAAAATAGACTATTTTAAAGTTTAAATTTATATTTTAATTTTAGGGTAAATACTTTTGGTTGAATTTATGAATTAGAAATAGAAATTTTTAAAGGGCCCCACCCTTTTACAAAGACCAATAAAGAGACAAAAAATGATCAATCATATCGGCATGGAACAACAACAAGAAAAATATAGTTGTATGTTAGAAAAATAACATCCAATTAGAAATACTCCACCAATAGTGGCAATGTATATAATAAAGAGGGTCGTTTTCATAAAAACATTAGTAGATCTATCATTTCACAACTTGAATCCAAAATTCTTCAAGGAACTACATCTTATTGTCAACCTTATCCTTTTCCATGAATGAACCTAGTTCCTTTGTAATGGAGTTTCCATCTTTATTTTCCAAACTTGAGACCAAAGGGAATAAAGGGTTCCTATAATCTTCTAAACTTTAACCTTCTTCATATTTTTAAATTATTAGAAGGAATACCAAGAGGTGAATGTTGTAATTCAAGAGAATGGTAGAGGAAATGAACTCCAACTAATCCATCTCTAACATGATTCTTGTCTCTACCAATCTCCTCTAAATTTCTCTTGACAAGACCTAAATTAGTCATGTCTACAAGAGGACCAACCACCCCTCGATTATGCCCAAAGGGAGCCTCAACCAAATCCTAAGGTAGACAAGGCTCCATCTCATCCTTATGAATTTTTTTCAACCTTGCATTCCTCTAAAATTCCTACACCTATAAAATACATAGCTATCTACACATGAAAACATGGTGAAAACACAATAAAATCCTATAGGATGACATGTTGAACCCAAATAACCAAATTCAAAAATAATTTAATCTATAAGTATAAATAGTTTGATGGTATAAAATCTATACATATAAAAATATGATAAATGTGTGATTATTTTTCTTTCCAATTTATAAATTTTTGATGTTCTTGGCTATATAATTGAGATGATCCACTCATAATGTAATGATAAAAATTTAGTATGTATGAAATAAATATTTCTGAGACATCAAGCTACCATTCTACATAACTCTCATGGAAATAAGAATATTATTTTATTTTAACTAAAGAAATTGTGTGTACTCTATCTTGAATTACTAATTAATTTTGAATTATATACTTATAATTTAAAATAAGAGCATCCTTTGTAACATGGAATAGATAGGTTAATTAATGAAATAAAATATGTTTTTATATTAAGAAAAATTTACAAATATATGGAACTCATACATTGAGAAATTGACTAAGACAACTCTATATGAGAATTAAGATGCTCAAATAATTTATATACCTTATTTCAATAATTAACATTAGAAATTAATACTTGGCTCATATTGTATAATCACACTAGAAACCAACAATGGAAGATTGAGAGTCTCAACTAAGAATTCCACCTTATAGATAACATTCATACAAGAAACCAACAACTAAAGGCCAAATTTCATAAATAAATTTCAAGTGTTATATATCATGCCTTTGAGGGGTCCACAAATACCATGGGCCTTTTGAAATCCTTCTCCATCTAAATGCATCCATTCCAAGACCATTGGGAGGTGGGTATCCCAAGTTCCTTAATTTCTTGTAGGAATTTAATCAAGAGTAGGACATTGTGACTTTGGCATGTAAATTTAAATCTAAATGTGCATCCAAAAAATACAAATTCAATAACTTAATTTAATTCAAAAAGTGGGCCATCTATGGCCTTCTAGAAACTTCTCGAAGATGTCATTCCCATAAATGATAAATTAAAAGTTAAGCTATGACCTTCACCAAAATGACATGAAATTATCTTTCTAAGATGTCATATTTGCATAAATCCCTCAAAGAAATTTTTTTAACTAATTTTAAACACTCAAACAAATACATATATATGAATATATACTTCATTTATAAATTCTTGGAATATATCAATCCATCACAATTAAATTCTTAGACATCATGCATAATATTTTTGATGTATTCACAAAGCCACCTAGGGTCTCATAAAACTTGAGTAGGTGAATACCAATATGCATATCTAATGGTGGGGTAAATGGAGGGGGATTAGGAGTAAGTTCATATATATCTATTACTTATTTTGTAATCCAATATATTGGTTGGAGAGGTTGCATTTGAATAGGAGTGAAGATAAGGTCTATTAAAATATGACTCACCATCTTCTCTATTCTTAGGATTTTGGAGTAAAATATCCTTTGTCAATCTCAACCAATCTTTGCTTCAACTTTTAAATCATCCACACAATCCTCCCTGAAATATTCAATATGTGAAACATAATTATGAGGAAGATACAAATAATCCTTGACATAGCTTTTTGTATCAAAGGATAATATGGTTCTATAATTTTAAACTATTTCCAATTTTGAAATCTAAATACAATCAATAATCTATTTAATCAAAAAATAATTGTAATTTTAAGGAAAACATAAATTACTTGAATCTTTTTAAGGCCTCTTATATTCTACTTACTCTAACTTAAATTTTAAAAACAAGATTAAAATCCAAAAAACAAATTTCGAAGACATAATAAATTATTACAATATTATTTAAAAATCTAATTGTAATGAACATGTTATAGTAATAAATATTCAAATTTTAAATCTATGAAAATATATAACCAAATGATACTTAGTTTTCATATATCATTTGTGATGAGAATGCTGAATACTATAATTTTTTAGGCCTATCTTAGGCACTAATTCACCATTGTTAAAATGATCCTTAGTTTCTTCAAAAAAATTTCATGATTATAAGTTTTTACAATTTCTATTAAACCAAACTCAAAATAATGGTATAGATTAAGATTCTTGTCTTTATCCTACATTTGGGTCATGTTTGATTCTATATTCATTATCATAATTAGAAGTTGTATAAATTGTATTATATATTTTTTAACATATATAAAATGTATGGTTGGATTAGTGAGATATTTATAACAAGTATGCAATATGAAGTCAAACTTTATTAGATTTGATTCTTAATAAATTAGTTTTAATGATTCAATTTATAGCTTTATGCAATCTACAAGTTTAAATGGTTTGATGGTATCTAAACTTTATACATATAAAAAATATGATAAATGTGTGATTATTTTTCTTTCCAATCTATAATTTTTTGATGTTCTTGGCTATATAATTGAGATGGTTCACTCATAATGTAATGATAAATTTCATCCTCATATGGAGGATTTTATATTATCTTCCATTAAATTTATCCTCTTTATGAGATTCTTATGGAATATTGATATTCTAGTGTGAATTCTTAATTTTAGACATATCTTAACTAGATAAATTTAGGTTCAATGAAGAAAATAGAAATTTTTTTCCACTTACATAATCCTATTTTGAAGTTCATTTATGTTAACAACTTTTAAATTAGATATTTTTATCCCCAATTATTTTCAAATAATTTTACACTAATCTTTTTTTTCTTGTTCTTTTTTTCATTGTTTCATTTAAAATTTGAACCATTTAAGGATGCTATGTTATAGATTATAGTTTTCTTCCAATTCTTTTTAAAATTTTCAACCCTCTCATGGTCTAAATAATTTTACATTCAACAACCATGTCTAAAGTACATTATATACCCAACCTCTTCCCCTATTAAACACACTCATAAACCTTGTTACTAATCTCATTTGAAGAGGTGGAACAAAAAATCGTAGAGGCATCCTCATCCATAGGAGAGAGAAGGGAGCCATCAATCTAGGCTCTAGTACTATTCTAGAAATAGTATAACTGGAAGCTAGAATCCTAACAATGATAGACAAGTTGGATAATACACAAGTTTTCATTTTCAAGGGATTGGGGAAAACATATTGGATGGGTATTTTTTCCCTTTCACCACATTTTTATTAGGATTAAGAATTAAAATAATAAAATTCTTGAATTGGTATAAGAAAAAAATAAGCCCTTAGTGGAGGGGGGCTCATTTTTTTCCCATGTCCAAGTCTAATAATATATTTCTTAAATTACGTGAGTAAATGAAAAGGGAAGCTAACAAGTCACATGCATCTAAGATTATTTATAAGATAAAAGTTATAGGATAAACAACATTTATAGTTTCCTTCTAGGATGAAATAAATAATCAAGTAGAAACATTTATATACTTGTGAGGAAATCATCTATATTTTCCTTCCTCTTGTATTTACTTTCTTTATGAGACTTCAAGCCCTTCATGGATAAACCACTTGTAGTAGCTCAATACCTTCCTCAATGGCTTTAAAGGTTAACCTTCTTAATTTTTAACCAAAATTTTAATAATAACATTCAATTTTGTGTAATTTATGTCCACTATTATCATTTTAATTCAAAATAATGTAAGAAATTTATATATTTATTTAAAAATTAAAAAAAATCTTAAAATAATAGTTTTAAATTAATTGAAATCATGGTTGGACCCCTCTAATTTTGTGGAACTATTTCTTAAAAGCTATTTTAGTTGAATTTTATATAATAGGCAAAGGAAGCCACATATGGCATTAAGACCTTCCTTGATGGTATTTAAGTTAGAAAATTTTTTAATTTCATTCATAGGTCTTGAGGTATTTTAAACAAAAGTTGTGTTTGGAAAAAGGTATTTGTTACAAACTCCCAAAAAAAATAATGTTATATGTTTATGCTATTAACACATGAAAATTTGGGCCTTAAAATAGCCACATCATTCCCATATTTTAATAAAAATTAGACATTGAGGCTTTATGTCACTTATAATAGATCTAAAACTAGTTGATATAGCTCCATTTAGATCAATCCATATATCCTATTTTCTATCAAATCATAGGGTGTCAATTTCAATAATTACACAATGAAGCACATACAATTTTTCATTTGCTAGTAGAGGAAACTATCTTATTATGCCATTAAAATAAAATATAGGTCCTCAATTCTTTTCATATTTATTTTCCATCATTTCATTGAACCTTATAAGGGACATCTTCATTGTTAATCATCTAATGCATAAAGACAAATAATGACAAACAATAGCCAGGTTAATTTTATAAATAACATAAAATAATTTATAACATGGGTAAACAGTAGAGTCAATCACATAGTCTATCATATACTTATCAATAAAATTTCATAGATCATGTCTATTATTCTAATGACTAGCTTCCAAATAAAAGCATCCTTCTAAATAAATTAAAGTGTTCAATTATGGTTACATGTTAAGAATTTTACTTCTTGTAAAATAATATAATCAATAGACTCATTAGAAATTATATTTACAAGCTTATCATCTGTCTCATTTTCTTCTCTTATTTGTGCCTTCAATAATGACTGGATTGATTTTACATGACCACCAATGTTAAGTAATGATGCTTTGTGTGCAATCTAGTAATATAAATTTTAGAACTATTTTAGATTATGTTTTAAATTTAAATTTTAGAATTGTTTTAGATTATGTTTTGTGTGCAATCTAGTAATTTGAATGTTTTGAAATTATTAAAAACTATGATAGATGTTCGATGTTTTTTTGTTAATGGTATGAAAATATTATTGATGAGTAGATAAATTATTACAACTATTTTAGATTTGTATTCCCTTTATCTAGATATATTATTTACCAAGGTCTCATTGCTCTTTTAGGTGTACATACATATATATAACATGGAAAATGCAAATCATGTTCCACCTTCAGATTCATTGTTTTCAAATACTAATAATGAGATTAAAAACTAGAGAGACTCATTAGTATAGGGTGCAAACCTAGGGATATATTCTGAACCATGCATGTCAATATTACATAGTTTAAAAAAACTAAGAGATGAACTTGAGAGGACTAGTACATTTTCCCTAGATAGAGTAGCTGTATTCTTTCCCCCATGAAGGAAGAAGTACATGGTGATGTTCCCCTTAAACAAATACATGATAGTGTGACCAAAGAAATGATAAAAAACACTTGTTTTCCTTTTTATCAAAATGTACATAAGGTTAGGGGATACCAGGTCACTAGATGTGTCGATCGTGCTATGGATGAATTGATCTACCCATGATTTCTCACATCATATGGTCAATACCCAAAAAATGACCATATTCCATTATATTTTGTTCAGCAGTTGTATGTTGAGGTCCATTTGGGCCTCAAAGTTAAGTACCTGGACATTCCACCATATGCTAGTCAGGGGCATAGAAGGATTGCCGATAGGCCCACCTATCGTTGAGTAGATAGACCAGCCCCAAAGTTTAGGGCATTGGTTGGCAATAGGTCTCCTACTCTTACCCCAGCTCTAGCCCCCATAGCAGATGAGGTTGTCGTTGCTTCCCAAAAGGAAGCACTATAGGTGACATTGCAACTTTCACCACTAGGATATCTAATGATCATGTAGGTCAGTATTTGATGTCCAGACGTTCCTGATCCATGCCATTTTCAGCATAGTGGACCACCGTGGATCCTTTTACAATAGCTGAAATCCCTACTCCCACATAGCTTGATGCACTTACAAGAGATATGGCATGCAAGACTCTGCATTGTTTGGTTGAGGACCTATTGGAGGCATATGCCCACATTGCATTAGACTATGGGATCGTATAGAGAATGTCAAAGATCATTTGGCATATGGATTCTGTTCAGCTCTAGGATCCCACAACTCTCAGTCGAGCACTAGTGCACATCAGGATCCACCTACAGTTCATTCGACAACTGCATGAACTATGGGTTTTACTAATATGTTGATTGGTTGTGGTTCATCATCGTTGATGCAATCTCACCTTCATAGTCCTCTACATTCATCATTTATGGAACGACATGAGATAGATCAGATGGATGTAGATGCTGATTTGTTGCTTGACCATTTGGTGGATATGGTGGAGGTGACCATTTCAGAGGATTTAGGTTCATCCGATATCAGATGATGTGCATGTATGTGTGCATGTGCCTGTTTCAATTCCTTTTTAATTATTTTTAAATTTTTGTTTTAACTAGATATTCATGTAAGTTGATATATATGTATATATATTGTTACAGGTGGACATACCTCATGTCACTCCTAGCCTTGGTCCAGATCATGTACATGATCGACATGACTCTGTGGATGAATTTCCTACTAGTGGACATGTGAGTTTTAAATTTTTATATATACATGTATATGTACATGCAATATGTATGCATAGATCTAGATAGATATTTAAAAATACAAATTCATTTAAAAATAACTTTCATAAAATTTATTTGATATAAATTATATGTATTTAACACATTTTGTACACAATTTTATTTGCAAGGCTCAACACATCCATTAGAGTAGGACCGTTCTCATTCAGATGGTCGTTCGACTAGGAGTTGACATTCATATTAGACCCTGCACACTAGATTTATGATCTTTAGTATTCGAGATTTGATGATATCTAACTTACATTTTCTTATATGATATACATACATTTTCTTATTTTTTGATCTTTAGTATTCAACATTTGATGATCTCTAATTTACATTTGCTTATATGATATGTACACACATTTTCTTATATTACATATACATACATTTTCCTCTTTGCTTATAACATGTGTTATGTTTATACATTGAATCTCTTTACATGTATGTACATGTGTTTGCTTATGGTTACATGTTTACATGATATATGTATGCATTTGCTTTAAATATTCAATATACATACATGTTTTCTTATGTGACGATCTCTTACAACTTACATTTCCTTATATGATATACATTTGATATCTAGTAGAATTTTAGGAAATCAATGTCACTTTATAATTAATTTCATTCATGTTCATCACAATAAATATTTTTTTAAAATGACTTAAGCAACATGAACCATTGAGTTGAGAACAAAATATAATATTTTTGACAAGTAACTTGAAATTCAATTCAAATATAATTAAGAAAATTCAATTCAAATTATACCTCTATTATACATTTTTGACAAGTAACTTGAAATTAAATTCAAATATAATTAAGAAAATTAATTCAAATTATACCTCTATTATACATTTTTGACAAGTAACAAAACTCTTAAAATACTAGATATGTTGTGCATGCCTATGCATTAAATAACAACAAACTCCACAATGAAATCAATTGTTTGTTTACCACTTGATTCATTTAAACTAGGATCTAGTTATTCCATGTACACTAGAATAATTTTTTCCCATCCCATGTTAATATAAATAGAAGCTTATTTTTCATTATTTTGGATATCATATTGCAAGATTAATTTGCATTTATATCACTTGGAGCATAGATTTTGGAGAAGAGGTTTTTTCACATTTATCAAGGAGGCAAATATTGGAGAGAAAACTTTTCATTTTTATCAATCAAGGAATTTTTTTGAGGATAATTTAACTAAGTTAGTAGATGAATTGTTTTGAGTCATCTTTAAGTTGAAGAAGAAAATGGGACAACAAAGAAAAAGAAAAAAATGCGTCTCAATGAAAATTGTCAAAAGAAGAAGAACAAAAGAGGCGTGAACAAAACTTGGAAAATTATCATAGAAAGAAACAAGGTACATAATTTTTTCTTCTCTCTCTCTCTCAAGTGTGTGTTTAGGACTTTTATTAACACCTCAATTTGTTTTTATTATAAATATATTTCCAATAGTCATCTTGCATAGACATTCCCTAAATTGTTTATCATCTATTTCTAATTGCTTTTGTTCCATAGAATTCTTAAGTTCAATAATCTTTGATTTATTTGTTTCAACTCCACTTAGATAACTCGTAGTCTCTCACTTTCTTTGCTTGCATGTAAATTGAAACAAGTAGGAATTTATCAAACTAGAGTCAAGCCAAATATAGATATTGGATCAAACGAATCCACTGAAGAACACATGGACCTTGAATTTAGGGAGGAGACCCAAGTTCAAAATATGCTTGTTGGAGAGGGGTCAAGATCACTTCATTCTACTAGTATGGATGAGCATATAAACTAGCAAAAACTTCTCTCACTTATAGCATCATGTCTTATCACTTTGTTTGCTTGCATACATAAACTTCACTTATATAGCATCGTCTCTCACTTTTGTTTGAAAAATATTTTGTGACATGTAGGAAGGCTCAACAAGTAGAAGTTCTCATGCTCACAAGCCAACCTAGACATTGGATCAAATGAATCCGCCAAGAACACACATGGTCCAGAAGATAGGAGGAGGCCCAAGTTAAAAACAATGCATGTTGAAAGGGGTCAGGATCACTTCCTCCTACTAGTATGGATGAGCACATAAAACTAGTTGAAAAGGTGAGGAAAAAAATTTCTCGTAGAAATTTAGATCATTTACTTGAAATGGATATGGAGAAACTGAAATGTTATGCCAACCAGCCTTATAATAGGAGAAAGAGGTCAATGAATAAATTTTTAAATGGAATAATCAATCATCATTTCAATCATCTTGATACACTTAAAACCTAATTGTTAATATCAAGATTTACTCCTTCGCGGATGTTCTCAAAGAGTCATTACAATTTTGGGTGCAGTACATTTGGCATCAAATAAGAAGAAATACATGGGATTACAAAAGGATATTGTTCAAAATTTTAAAAATGGTTTAGATTCCATTGGGAAAGGATCTCGATCAATGGATAAGGCCACTACAAGAAGGGTGATGTTGACATCTATTGTACATCAAGATATAGCAAGAAAAAGAAAAATGTTTGCACTTTCAATTGAAATTGGTTATAGTAGAACCACATTGATAAAATATGAGAAAAAGATAAAGTTTTTGGATGAGAGTTTAGAAGGAAATTGGGAAATTATGTGTAGAGCTCCCTATTCTGGCAGGATTGAAGATGTTGTTAGGAATTTGATCTTAGGTTTTTGGCATGATTAGACTCTTCCACCATCAAATACTAGAGATGTTATGAGATATAGGATTGGACCTAGTATTTATGAAAATCATATCAAACATTGCCTAGACATAACACATTTTGAGATGTATATGAACTTATGTAATGCATATCCTCATATAAAGATTGGGAAACAATGTTTCAAAGGTTAAAGCCATATTATGTGAAGATAAACAAGTTTTTGAAACTTGTTGTTGTCGTTATCATATTGAATTTGATCTCTACTATCAGGTGTTTCGAAAGATGAGAGAAGAAAGATGTGGGTTTCAAAATGCACCTCCTAAACATGCAAGTTTGTTCATAAAGTCTATATTATGTGATCATGAAAATGGACCTCAAATAAATTGCATAAAAGGAATTTGTGAGACATGTGGAAATTTGGCTAAATTTCCTTCAAGAATTGAGGATACTAACCTAACAAAGACAATAAATTGCAAGAGGTAAGTACTATTTTTAGAGAGTTTATTTGTTTCAATTTGATTAGATTATTATTTGAATTCTCTTTAATCTAATGTTTCATTGATTGTGTGGTTTATTGCTTATTCACATAATTTACTCACATAGGTACAAGTATGTAAAGTTGCAAACAAATTTTGAGAAAGAATCCACAAGGTTGAACTATGTAGAAGAGGAGATTCCCATTGGAAAATTTATGGAAGATTTTCAAAAATTGATATGACCATACATACAACGTTCATTTTTTGCTAAGCGACAAGCACAACAATTCCAAACATTGAGAGATACTTTCCCACACGGAACTGTTCTATCAGTAGTTGAATTTGCAGAAAATTACTCCTTTGTACATCAAAAGGAGATTCAATCGGAGTATTACTTTTCAAAGTAGATCACTATTATGGTTCATGTGTGTTATCAACATGCACAATCAGAATTGGATAGTGTTGAGAGTACAGATGAAGAATGAGCCATTAAGAAAGAATATCACTTTTATATTAGTAATTATAAAGAGCATGACATGCTTTTCATCCAACATTGATTTACAATATTTTTTGAGAATTTGAGAAGCAGGGGTGTAAAATTTGAAAATAATTTTGTATGGTCTGGATGGATGTGCAACACAATTCAAATCTTCATGGCCATTCTATGCACTTTGTAGATATCATTAAAATCTACAACATACCACATGTTTAGAGATTTTTTGAGAGTGGGCATGGAAAGAGTGAGCATGATGGAGCATGAGCTTGCATCAAATGAGCTTTAAGAAAGCATCAAATGAGTTATCCAGAAGATCGTATAGACAATGCACATGATGTTTTTGAATGGTGCGAGAAACACTTTGCATGAAATGTGGTCAACACATTGTCAATAAAAAACTGACACATTCCACATAGAGTGTTTCAAGAGATATCAGGTATGTATAAATTACATTCAATTAAAAATTTGAATTTATTTAAATTAAAAATTTATATAAATACACATATATGTTCACATAAGTTTGTTGTTGTACATGCATCTAGGTGTGTATAGAAGATCGATGCACAAATACAAGAGGGTAGAAAAAACACGATATTTGTATTGTGTTAGTAGTTCAGATAGTCACCATGAATGGACATTAGACACAAGGGATTACTCTTGTTTTTGCACTGAGTTCATTGAGGGAAACTTTGATTATGGATGCAACAATCAAGAACTTGGATATATTGGTAAATGGGATATAGTGCCACTAGTTGTTTCAGAAACATATGATGAAAACGAGGAAGAAAGATTTGAAGAAATTCCTTAGATTTCAATTGATTATGACCATATTTCAGGATTGGTTAGAAAAGGTACATGTTTAAGTTTTCAATAATTTAAATATTATATATATCTAGTTAATGATCTTTAGAGACATTTCTAATATTTTAAGATTTTTTTTTGTGTAAATTTGGTGTACAAGAGATGTTTTTGTACTCATAGCAGAGCCTAGAAACATCAAACGTGTTAGCTATTATTTATTGCATTTCATAGAAGAGAGGAATAAGCTAACACAACCTGAAACAAGTGATGGAATGTCATTTCCCATAGGTGAGTTTGAATTTAAAATTTTATATGCATTGTACAAACCTTGAGCATGAAAATGTTGCACATGTTCATATGTCTTACCTTAGGTTCATGTTTACCATGCAGGTTTTGTTGTAGTGCAAGGGACATATCTAAAGCAAGTCAAAGTTGTTAAGCATGGGAATCATTTTGTTGACTATCAACTTGATAACAACGTATATAAATATAGTCACTTAATAATTTATACCGCCTGACATCTTGTTATAATAGTGGTTTACAATTCCTGAGAGGAACGAATTTTAGCTGAAATCACATATTTTTAGAAAATATAATGATTTAATCCTTAAAAAGTTCCATTTTAAGGATTCCAATTGAAGAGGGTTTGATCAAATCACCTTAGATCAAACCCCTTGGATAGAACCTTGCTAGTTTTAAACCATACCTATAAATGCATCTCCTTTACACCTATCAAAATGTTGATAAAAATCACTTTTGATTTAGCTTTTGGGGATCAAATGAATTCATTTAAAATTTATTTCAAATGATTATGGTATTCCTCAGAACAAGCTATCCAATGAATATAATTTTAATATTTTTGGTTTTGTTATGTATTTGTTTTTTTAAGTTTTATTAAACATAGGTTTTTCATTGAAAATGAATTTCTTTGTTCTTCACATGTGGAAAAATAGAAGATTATAAAAAAAAAAATTGAAAAATATGAGTGCACCAGATATTGAAGTCCTTGATCCAACAAAAAAAATTAAATTAAATTTTGACATATACAAAAAAAGTTATTACATCATTGTAATTTTTGACTTTTGAAACTTGATTAAGGAAAAATATACAATAAAAACTATCTAACCAAGTGGAAGCACTAGATATAAGAGTTAAAATCTAAATTTGAAAGAATTATAATTTTATCCTTCATGGAAAAAAAGTTATGCTTATACGGTGTGCGTCACTTTTTAAAAATGTTGTTTTCTGAAAAAAATCAATTTTCGTGGGAGATGGAAAAAGAAGTGCAATTTGATTCCAAAAATTTTGAAAAAAATATTTTTAGAATCTACAGAAAAATTTGATGAGACTCTAGTTTGCACCATCTTCAAATTCCTCACAGTTTAGCCGCTATAGGTGCCCAAATGTGAAGATTTAGTTAAAAATAATAATTTCAGTGTCCAGTTTGGCCAAAAATTGTAAACCACTATTATGGGATCAATACTCCACATGCACATGGCTGAAGAAAATGAAGACTAGATAGTGATGATCATCAAAAAAATTTACATGTTATTGAAGAGTGAGCTAAACCAAAATATTTGACTTAGATTATATCCATGGTTTTCAAGTTCACTTGTAACCCTATACATGTTCAAGTGACAACTTATAGTAACTTGTACATAGTTGTAAATCATTTTGTGTAAATTACAATTATATGTACATATTTGTTATATTTGTTTCATGGAATTCATAAGTTCAAGAATCTTATATATAGTTATATACAACGTATATAATTGTTTCCATTAAATTTTTCCATGGGAAATTATGTAAATTTTAAAATTAAGTATTATCTAATTATAAAATTATTCTACACATATATAAAACATAAATCAATGCAACTAAAAAAATAAACCCTAACCCTTAAATCCTTAACCATATAACTCTAAACCATTTTACCCCCTACCCTCTATCTCTCTCGCACTTCCCCCCCTCTCTCTCTTGAAAGTCTCTCCCTCCTACCCACTCTCCCTCTCTCTCCTCTACCCTTAACCCTTGTACCCCCTGTCCTCTCCCTACCCTTTTTTTTCCTTGTACCTTTGATGATGGATTCCTGGGTTTGTTTGGCTTGTTGATCTGACTTCTCGGATCCTTCCGATTTTGATTTCGATCTCGCGCTTAATTTTTCCTGATTGACTTTCCACCCTCTTTGAGATTCGGACACTCGATTTTCGACTGTTTATTTTGATCTGAATCCCTGAACACGATTTCGATCCCTCTACCATTTGATTCTGATCCTTTTCGGATTTTTCTTGAGACTGGATCTCCTATCGACTTTCCTTCTTTGACCATGGATCTTGACCTAATTTGATTCTGACCGATGTCGATGATTGAATCCGATCTTGATCTTCTCGAGATGTTTGATTTCTGATCCTGATCCTGATCCGAATCGAGGATTTTGCTTTTTTTTGGATGATCTTTGAACTTGAATCCTGATCCTTTGATTTCTTTTCCTTTGATTTCTGCCCGACCTCCTTCGGCCTGATTTATCTTTGATTTTACCTCCTTGACCATTCCTTCGACGGATCTGAACCCTGACTTTCGACGGACGTCTTCGACCTTGATTTTCCACCTATTTCCGATTTCTTCACCCCTTTCCCCTCCCTTTGGATTTTTGACCCCCTTGATCCTTTGATTCTCTCTCCCACTCCTCCTTAAACCTTTCTAGCCCGATGCTCCTTCTCTCCCCTCCCTCCATATTCTCGATTCTCAAGTGAGTTCTTTCCATAATAATTTTGTAGCCTACTCATTCTCACCACTGAAAAAAATCCATGCAGGCCAATTAAAAAAAAACATAAGAATAGTTAATGAATACCTATAAGCATAAAGGTAACAAATCTTCAACTTCATTGCTCAGGTTGATTTATAGCATCAGAATAAAATAACCTTCTAGGTCTCTAAATCTTATACAATATATGATATGAAGTAATTTGATCATTGTGGGAAAAGCACTGCACTAAAAAAATTTCTAGAGAAAATAAAATCTAGGAGGTTCATAGGGTTGTGAATACATTAGAATCAAAATAGGAACAACTAAAAAAGGAGTGACTTATAATCCTTTTAACCACAATTTACATTTTGATAATACAAAAATTTGGAATATGCATCATCAAATTAGTTAGGCTGTGCAAATAGACCTCATCTTTCAACCGAATATTCTCAATACGTAGTTGTTGCTCTTAAAGACTGACTTCTGCAATAACAATAGGTGCTCTACAGTTGGTGCATATGGGATTTCTCACGACTTCTTTAATTTCCATGTTCTCCAAGTGAAGCTTCTCGTTATCCTACTTGAGGAGAGTGTTTTCATGACACTCGTGTTGAGCCTGAAAATCCAAGATTTGAAAAGCCATGATTAGAAAAAATTAAGTAATAAAGCATGAAACCCTAAAATTCATCAATTTTACAAGATTACTTCAAATTTTTGGTCATTTTGTTAATCCATGTGAGGGAACTCTTTGAAAATCCTATAGAAAACCCAAAATAGCAATAAAGTCATAAATAGTTCAATTCTCAATGGATGACAAGTATTGAATTGTTTAGTGAAAAAAGGGAATACACTTCCATCTCTTGAATCTGTTGAGTATGCATGTGATAGTGCTTCTTTTTGGGATGGTTATCTTCTTGCTCATCACCAGATTCATTCCCTTCTGTTAGTGTAATTAATATTTAATTACACTTATATAACTTTACTTAGGTAATATTTTAATTCCTAGGTTGATTATTCCCATCCTTATCTTGTTGAGCTATCTTGTTGCTTAAGATAAGATTAGGGTTATGCATACTTTGCTTTTTTAAAGCAGATCATCTCATGTAATTATGAATTCCTGAATAATATTATTTGCACATCTTTTTGTAATAGCTCTTGCTTTTTCTATTTTTCTCTTATGTGGAAGTTATTTTTGGTTTGCATTTCAGATCTTGGTTTCTAACACGGTATCATATCCTCAATTTGCAGCCCCTTCTCAAATATTTTGAAAAATTTCAATGCAGAGCACATTTGGAGTTCCTCGAGGGTTTCATTCCTTGAGCATATTCATGCAGCATCTTGGATCAGATCAAGGTTTTCCATTGGATTTAGAGCACTGGAAAAGGTCAAAAATGACTTTTATTTCATTCATTTTGGTCATCATTGAAGGAATCTGTGAAGGTTTCAAGCTTGGTGATTTTTCTAGAGGATCTAGGGGTCGCCTAATTTTTTGGGCATTTTGGGCCAAAACGGACCTCACCGTTGGATTTGTAGTGCCCAAAAACCCCTATTTTAATATAAAATTTGTTCAATTTGAGCACAGTCGACTAGGGAGGCAAAAAAAAATTATCTGAGGGTCGTACGTCCCCCAGGCATGATTTTTGAGGTTCAAATTTTGAAAAAAAAATTAAAAAAATTTAAAATTTTTAAAAAATATTTAAAAAATTAAAAAAATATTTAAAAAATCAAAAAATTGAAAGGGAAAGTGATGCTCACTGTAAAAAATCTCCCCGCCACCAATTCACTGCCGAGCAGCCACCAAGAGTGGTAGCCACTAGGTGGTGCTACCGTCTCCACTGCCAACCTGGCCCTTTAGCCCCTAGTGCCAAGCCAATGGTCCTATCAGGGTCCTTGGGCACAATCTCAACCCTGGTCATTCATCAACCCCCAACCGCAGTCATATACAGAACTGGGAGCTAAGCGTCCAGCACCACCGGTAGCCTCTAGCCCTAGCCCCGGTCATGTGGGTGACTAAGGGCTCCACCCCAGGAGCCAAACCACTAGCCCCCTGGTCCACCCAGGCGACCAGGGGCTCTATTTTCTTAGCCCTTGAGGGCTGTAGAGGACCATATTGGGCAATTTTGGATCACATTTAAAGAATCAGGTATAACTTTTGCATACAATGTTTGTTTTTTTAAACAAGATATCATCGTAAAGCTGGTTCCGAGCTCTTCACAATGGTGGAGGTTTGCTTTTTCTTTTTTTGATGCAATTTTCAGTGATGGAAGTTGCATGTTGCTATTTTCACTCCAGGAGAAATATCTTTTGACTCACTTATCCTTTTTTTTCCATTCTTGCGGCATTGAAAAGCTAGTTCAGTCCTCTACATAGATCTGAGGTCTATTTTTATTTTCTATTTATGCACATTAGTATTCTCTCCTTTTATAATCATTGGGTTATTGTAATAAATGAACTGAGATAAAGTTCCATTAGGGGGGTCTCTTGCATAATAATCTTATTAGAGTGCGCATGCACTTTGATCTCCATCTTCATCTTGTTTTGATGACAACTCGCATGGGTTATATTTGGTTTCTTAGTTTCTTTTGGCCACATCTTGTCTTAGCTTGAAACATATTAGATTCACATTAGTTCACACTTTAGATTAAGAGACTATGGTTAATGATTTGCATTGGATCCATCTCAGTTTGAGGGCCATGTTTTTATGGTTAATGTTCCAGAGTATTTATGGTACTTGTTCCCATGGAAGATTTTTAGTATCAGTTTGGCATTGCCATCGAGATACATAGTTTCTAGATTCTATCATCATTTCATCTACTATTGCTTCCATAAGATTCCAGGTTGTCTCCAGCTGCAGAGCCTTCATGTTGTTCCTGCGGGTGACTCCGTCTGGCCGGGGTCGACATTATGATTCCTCTTTGGTTTCCTTGTAGATAGGCATCTTCCTCTTGGCATTGCAGTTTAGTGCACCCACAAGTGTTCTTCCAAAGGTACTTCTTTGGCAACACCCTATCAGGGGGCTTTCCTGTCCCACCTGTTTCTCACTCCATTATTTTCATTTGTAGCATGGGTACCCTAGACAGCTCTGTTGTCACCCATTCATGTGCTTTCTTGCATTCATCTAGCTCTGTGCCTTTAGCCCCTGTCACTCATGGGTAAGAAAATTTAATGGTCAATGCACTTTAATAACTCCTGCATTTAGGTACATTTATAATTCCTGTATGATGATCATCCATTCTTGTTGGTCATCTTGTTGTCAAGATAGTAATGGTTATGCACATTTCAAGCTGAGAAGCAAACCACCCTCCATGTAAACACAGGAATCAATATTGGCTCGTACATAATCTTTCGCAATAGCTCTCGCTTTATTTTTTCCTCTATTTAGCGATTCTTTCTAGTTTGCATTTCAGATCTTGGTTTCCAAAACCTTCCATGTTGTCACTACTTCTAGACCTACTCTCATGATCTTCATCTCTCTATAGAACCCAAGCTAAGACACTCCACCACTACTGCCAAACATGACTCATTTTCCTTCCAATCTACTTGTCTATCTAACAATGGCCATCATACATATATATTTACTTATATATATAAAAAAAACAAAATTCCCCTAGGAAAATCAAATTAATACAAATTTCCACATCAATACCCATGTTTTTATCATTTCTAGTTGAAGAGAACACCTACCAGCGTCAAGGAGAGCTTGGGTGCGAAGCTGTAGATGTTCATTCATATGAGACTTTGGTTGAGGGGAAACGAAACAAGGTTGTGCCATTCCAATATTGTTAGATGAGATATCAGAAAAAGCTTTTGTTTAAATCATTCTTGCACTCAAGTAAACTACCCAACCCAAAACTCCATCACAAAATCTTTCTTCAAATCACTTATATATTTTAATGAGACTTTAATATTATATAGAAGAATAATATATAGAACATTACAACATATTGTAATAATAAGTATATTATATATTATAATTTAAAAATAATATAATTTATAATAGTATTATTATTGCAATACAATGGAAAACAAAGAAATATATATTTATAGGTGTGGGCCTGGATCAACACCTTTGTATGTTTGACCAAACCCTTTTAAATCTACTTTTGCTGATTTGAAATTGGTTCTATTGAACCCCCATCTCGAATGAGATCATTTTATTTTTATTCGATCAATATAAGTTTGACCAACCCCCTTACTTTCACCTCCACTTTCCCGTGCACCACCAAAATTGCCTGTGAATTTTGCACTTTGAAGCTTGATTTGAGAATGAAAATGGAGGAGATTTCTGTGCAAACCCAACTTGCATCGTGTTTCCTCTAAAATAGTCATAAGCATCCAATGAATATAATTTTAATTTTTATCTTATTATTTATTTGTTTTTTAAGTTTTATTAAATATAGGTTTTTCACCAAAAAATGAAACTCTATGTTCCGCATATGTGGAAAATAGAAGATTATCAAATTTTTGTTTCAAAAAATATGAGGTACTGATATTGGAGTCCTTGATCCAACAAAAAAAATAAAAATAATTTTGATACATACAGTAAAAGTTACGCGTTATATGGTCACATTATGTCCGAATTGTAATTGGTTTGAGTTTGAAACTTGATTGAAGAAAAAATATTCAATAAAAAACTATCTAACCAAGTGGAAGCACTAGATATAAGAGTTACAAATCTAAATTAGAAAGAGTTAGAATTTAATCCTTTAAGGAAAAAAAGTTGTGTTATACGGTGTGCATCACTTTTTAAAAATGTTGTTTTTGAAAAAAAACTAGTTTTCGTGGGAGATGGAAAAAGAAGTGCAATCTAATTCCAAAAAGTTTGAAAAAGATATTTTTAGAATCTACAAAAAAAAATGTGAGAAGACTCTAGTTTGCGTCATCTTCAAATTCCTCACGGTTTAACCGCTATAGGTGCCCGAATGTGAAGATTTAGTTAAAAAAAATCAGTGTCCAGTTTGGCCAAAAATTGTAAACCACTATTGTGGGATCACCCCATCACCAGCGACCGACCACCTATGGACCTTCGGTATGTACCCTTTAATCCCTCATTTTTCATGCATTGTCACATTTTTTGCACATTATTCAGTTTTTAAAATTTAAAATTCTTTTAGCGCTTTCAATTTACATTGTATCACTTTCATTAGGTCTTTTAGCGCTTTGAAAGTTTTAGCGCGTCATGCTTTTGTTTTAGCACTTAGGTTTAGTGTTTTAGCACTTTCAAATTTTAGCGCATAGGCACCTTATTTTAGCACTTAGGTGACATGAATTAGCACTTTCATAGTTTTAGCGCTTAGGATAGAAAATTTACCACGTCAAATGACTATTTTAGCACTTTGAATATTTTAGTGCTTTGACCCAATGTTTTAGTGTGTTGGACTAATAAAATAGTGATTTGGTGGTTTTGGTGCTTTGATCACTTGTAATAGCACTTTTGACCAATTAAATGGCGCATTTCATGATTTGGCACTTTGAATGTCTATTTTAGCATATTCAAATAAAATTGATAAAGTTTATCAAAATTTGTCCTTGATTTTCTCAAATTTTTATCATGTCAGTCATTGGTTTGATATGATTGATTATCTTGATCAAATGAATGATGTTCAGCATCATGATAGGTTAGGTCTGATGTTTGATTTGATGATAATTATCCTCATGATAGGTAAGAAATAATTATAGTTTGATTGACTTACCTCATGATAAGCGATGTTGATTTGATGCATTGATGATTGACCTCATGATAGGTGAGGTTCAATGATACTTGATTATTTGAACTCATGATAGGTGAGGTTCAATGATGTTTTCTCATGAGATTTGATCAAAATTCTCACCAAGAGCTAATTAGTTTTGATAGGATAATTGATGTTTGATGATTTGACAAAAAGTTCTAATTTTTGAAAATTTCTTGATGATAAGAGTCGTTGGAGAACCTTCAGGTTCAATAACAATTTTCATGGACATTTGATTTGATACCTTAGTTGGCACAGTCTACCATGGCTATTATTACACATTGTGGAATATCTCCTCTTTTATTCATGCCCCATATTAGGATAGATCGGGATCTTTTGACAATGCTAGCTGAGAGGTGGCATAGCTAGAACAACACGTTTCATCTTCCTACCGGTGAGATGAAAGTCACCCCAGAGGATGTCTAGAAAATTTTGTAGCTTCCCATTGTTGGAGATGTTGTCATTTATGATACGATAGACATTGCTAGCTGAGAGGTGGCATAGCGAGCACAACACGTTTCACCTTCCTACCGGTGAGATGAAAGTCACCCCAGAGGATGTCTAGTAGATTCTGCAGCTTACCATTGTTGGAGATGTTGTCACTTATGATATGATAGAGTAGGGTGGGACTAATGCATTCTATAGAGTGTTTCAGGATGATTAGATTGCTAGAGAGTGGATTCCATGGCGTGAGATGGTCGATGCATATGCCACTTTTCCTATAGTGCTTGCTAGTTTAATTAGAGGAATCCTTAGCCTTGATCGTAGGTCTAAGGGATTCTCCATTGGTTGGGGCTAAGTTTTGGAGAGTATGGTTGTTCATGGCACCAAATTTTCTTGGGGCATGTGTATGCTTTCCCACTTATATCATGATTTACATTCAGTTGTGTATCTCAGAGGTTGGAGTTTATCTTCCAATGTCACTTTGCTTTAGGTATGGGCGTGGGAGCACATAGCTATCAGACATCTAGTGCTAGTCAGAAAAAGACCACCTATGAGACCATATGTGTTCAGATATGTCGACCGCCTTACTTAGTCTAGACTAGGTAAGTTAAAGTATTGGAGGAGAGTGATTGATGACATAGAGTCTATGACATGGCGTCCCTACCTAGATTGTGATCATTGGGATGATGATGATATTCATTTACCATTTCTTTGTCAGTCGATGATATTGATTGCTCAGACTTATTGGGTATTGGAGAGATTTTTGATAAGATAGGTGTATAGATAGTATGGGATGGTTCGGGGTATGCCCTAGGGTGTTTCCCATTACAGCCATTGTTAGTCAAATTTAGTAGATTGGGGGTCTGGTTTATCATATGATGTTGTTGTCCAGGAGTTTCAGGCCTTGCAACCGTTTGAGTGGGATATTCATCCTGATATTGTTGAGCCATTGGTTACAACTGACTATGCTGAGTTTTTGGATTTGCATCCTTTTCCACGTCTTACTATTCTAGATGAGCCTGCCCCATTACTTGTAGAGGAGGATGTTCCTGTTGCACATGGTCAGAGGCGAAGGAGAGAGGAGGTTGAGGTTGAGGTGGAGGATGTCAGTGTTGTTGGTGAGGAGCATGTTGGTGTGGAGGAGGATGGTGGTGAGGAGGAGGATAGTGGAGAGGAGAGTAGTAGTGATGAGAGTAGTGGTGATGACTATAGATTTGACAGTGAAGAGGTTGTAGGTGGGTCCGGTCTTGTATTAGATTTGATAGAGGAGAGAGTTCCTCGTAAGAGGTAGGCTGTGAGGGATGTTTCAAAGCAACTGCAGATAGTGGACCTTCAGATGTATTTAGAGACTATTCAGGAGCAACTTGTTCATGCACAGGGTTTACTAGAGTATACTCAGGCTTTGATGCAAGCATAGGCCCAGTCACATGTAGAGGATCTAGCATCAATGTAGGCTTAGTTAGCCATAGCACAATTACAAATTGCAACATTGACTACCGAGAGGGATGTTGTTAGGCAGGCTATAGGGGCAGTTCAGACTTAGATTACATCTTTGATAGCCGAGAGGGATGCCGCTAGGGTTGTAGCAAAGGGTTCTCAGGCTATAGCTAAGAGATTACAGAGACTGGTAGATGGTACCTCCCTGGCAGATTATATGTGAGAGATTTCTCATATTAGTCAGGGGTAGAGTGCTATAGAGGTAAATATTATTATGCCATCCCTGCCGAGCAGCGAGTGACCTACAGGTAGTCTCGATTTGGCAGGAACCACTCTAGGACCATCATTGCAGGAGTCACACAACCTTTCCAGAGAGATCCCAAAGATCCTGGTACACGTGGTGGTGGTGGTGGGACCCAAACTGTGATGCTTGCACTATCTGGAGCCAACAATACTTAGCTTCAGATGTGATTTTTCTTTTGTATTTGAGATGATGATGTACATTCTGATTACACCATTTTTTATTATTATATATATCTCTCTTTTTTAGACATCATTGTATACTTGACATTATTATTTTGATCTATATGATATGCAGTGGACTCTCTGATCCATATATGTTCTACATGATTCTATGATGGATGCATTTAATTTCTATGTTCTATATGCTATATGATGATCCTTTTACTATGATTGTATGGATGCAACTTATATCATGATGATATGTTATGACGTATGATGTTCTTTGTTATGATGTTATGGATGTAGTTTATATTATGATAATATGCTATGATGTTTTGATATTCTTTTATGATGATGTATAATGATGATGCATGGATAATATATGGATGATGTATGGATGCATGATGTATGGATGATGTACAGATGCATGATGTATATGTATGATGATGTAATTACATATATGGTTAATGATACATGATGTGTATGAAATAATATATGTTATGTGATGTAAATGGGATGTGTGTTCTTTTGTTTTGGTGTAAATGCAAATATATGATGTAATATATGGATGAAAATAATGTATGTTATATGATATAATAAATGCATGGATTTTTGATATATGATATATGATGTAATAAATGGATGGATTAATGATATATAATATGATATAGATTTATTATAGATGAAGATGATACATGATATATTAATGTTTGATGAATTTTTTGAAAATGCAATGATAGAGATTTATGTTTTGGAGATTTTTTTTATGTAATTTTATGTGATATGGAAAATGTGATATGATAAATGTGAAAATGATTTGATTCAAATGTGTGAATGATGAAATGATGATTAAATGCTTTTTAATTTTTTCAAATGAGTTTGATGATGCAACGATATGATTATGATGATGTTTTTGTTAATGTCAAGTATACTCAATCTAATTATGAGAAAAGATAATAGTTTATTTGAATCCTTCATGAGCTTTAGTAACAAACACTTTGTAGATGCAAAAACTATTATGAATGTAATCTAATTTAATCATGCAAATATACATGCAAAAATATTAGCATTTTAAGAGTACTTTTGTGCTTTGTATCATCATTGAGCTTTTAAAATGTTGAAAGTGAGTACAAGCATCAATGGTATAATTTAGACCATGATGACTTGAGTACTTCTTTCATGATTTTTGATATTGCAAGTGAACACAAGCATCAAGGTATAATTAAACCGAGATGACCTAAGCATTTCTTGTGTAAAACAAACAAGAATTAATGACTTTCCTATGTGAATTGGAATGTCATCAGTGATACTTTGTAGAGCACTTCCCACGACAATTCACATAGTAATTATGATTAATTCACAAACAATAGATAAAGAAATATATCATTCTCCTTCCTTGCTTCTCTAGTTCAATACATCATTGAGTTGCTCCAAATAAATGATAATAATGATCAAAGTACAACATATCTCACATTTGGTTAAAGTATTTCAATTATTAGTCAGATTAGATCATCCATCTCGATTTTATGATGTTTTTGTGATTTTTGAGATTTTGAGCAAAGACCTAACCTAAAGACCTATACAAGGGGCCTCAGGGGCTGATCAAATATTAGCCTTGCCTATGTTATACACACAAACCACATATTTCCATTGACATAGACTCATGTTTTTGGATTTTTGATATTGACCTTTTTGATGTGTTTTTGGATTATCTGTTGTGAAATGGATGTTTAATTTGTTTTGGATGATGAGTGTTGTTCCTTGTGTTTTTTTTTTAATTTTTCTTTTTGCTTCTTTTGTTTTTCCACTATTTCTTTATTTGGTTTAGCTTGATGTTATTTCCCCTAATGATATTCAAATGTTGGCCCCGATGAGGTTTAGATGTTTCCCCCAAGCTCAGGTGAGACATGACCACATGATATGATATGATAATGGATGTAAAAAATGATGGTGAAAGTAATGACTATGACATGTGTCCAAATAGATGGGGGAGTTGATTCAAATCACAAATAGCACCTGTTTCCAGGTTTTCACTATATGTTTTTATTGCACTTTTCATTCTTTTTTATTTTATTTTTGTATTTATTTATTTATTTATTTTTGATTTTTTTGTATTTTTTTGTTTTTCTATTTTTTTTGTATTTTTCTGTCACCAGGACACCTGTTTTCAAGGTTTTCATTAGGGTAACCATTTTCAGAAGCTATTTCATGCACTAGCTAATTTGGGTATAGAACTTTCTGAGATGGATACTGTTGATAGGTTCATCAAACAGATCCCCTTCTGGTGTAGACAATTGATATGCTCCTAATCCATACACTGATTTGATTACAAAGGCACCTAGCCAATTAGGTTCAAATTTCCCTTTCTTTTCTCTATCCTAATGATTCCTAGGGTTTTCGTTTAGGATGAAGTCTCCAACTTGAAAGACTCTAGGTTTTACCCTTTGATTGTAACTCCTTGACATTCTTTGCTGGTAGGCCTTTAAATGATTGATAGTTTGCTGACGATGTTCATCTAGTAATTCTATTTCCTATAGTCAGGAGACTCTGTAATCCTCATTTGTAATGATACCCTTTAGTGAGACATAGAGTGATGGTATTTCTACCTCAATGGATAGGATGGCCTCTGATCCATACACCAAGGCATATGGTGTAGCTTTTTTTGGTGTTCTGATGCTGGTTTTGTAGGTCCATAGTGTAGGATTTAGCTAAACATGCCAATCACATCCAACATCATTTACCATTTTCTTTAGTATTTTCAGAATTGTCTTGTTCGAGGCCTCTTCTTGGCCATTTCCTTTTGGATAATACGGTGTTGAGAAATGATGTTGGATATGGAATTGTTCACATAATTCCTAGACGTCCTAATTTTTAAAAGGTCTACCATTGTCTATGACAATGGATTGGGGTACCTCGTACCGACAAATGAGGTAGTTGGGTATGAAAGATGAGACCTGCTTTCTAGTGACAGTTGTTAAAGGAACCACTTCTATCCATTTTGTAAAATACTTTGTTGCTGTGATGATGAACTTGTGTCCATTTGATGAATAAGGATTTATTTTTCCTACTAGGTCTAGTCACCATTGAAAAAAAGGCCATGTTGATGTGAAAGGTTGTAACTCTTGCACCAGCGCATGAATTAGATTACCATGAATCTAACATTTCTGACACTTTTTAGCATATTGATAACACTCTTTCTCCATGTTTGGCTAGTAATACCCCAAACAGAGGAGATTCTAAGCTAAGGTTAGCCCACTTGAATGGGTTCCAAAAATACCTTCATGGACCTCTCGTAAGGGTATTTCAAATTCATGATGTTCCAAAGATCGAAGAAGAATACCATCTAGACCTCGACGATATAGGGTGTCAGCAATCAATGTATGTCAGGTCGATTGATGGATAAAGTTATGCTTTTGGTTTTTAGAGAGATCAGGAGGAAGGATATTATCCTTGAGGTAAGTATAGATCTCTCCATATAGTGAGGTTTGAGTGTCGGTTATTTGGCATATGGTCTACGAATCAGGATTATCATATGCAGGGTTAGATAGTTGTTCCACATGAACTCATAATGACCTTGTTTTTCTGGTAATTGCAAAAGGGAAGCAATTGTTGCCATGGCATCTGTAGCCTTTTTCTCATGATGGATTGCAACTTGCCTTATAAGGATTGTAATTGACTAATGTTTTTAGGTGGTGGCATCTCCATTATTTCTTTAACCTTAGTTGGGTCCACTTCAATACCTATTTTTGATACTATATAACCAAGGAGTTTTGTTGATGTTACCCCAAACACACATTTCTTTGGGTTCAACTTGACATTGAAATTTTCTAGTCTAGTAAAGATTTTATCTAGAATTTCCAGATGTCTGTCCCTTGTGTATGATTTTTCTAAGATGTCATCCACATAATCTTCCATGAAAGTATGCATCATGTCATGGAAAATAGTGGTCATCACCCGTTGATATGTCACATCTACATTTTTCAACCTGAAGGGAATGACATTCTAACAAAATCTACCCCAAGGACAAGTGAATGTTGTATTTTCCTAATCTTTAGGTGCTATTTTTATTTGATTATATCCTGAGAATCCATCCATTAAAGATAACATAGCATGTCTCATTGTTAGATCAATAATTATGTCAATGTTGGGTAAAGGAAAATAATCCTTTGGGCACACCTTGTTTAAATCTTTAAAATTGATGCATATTATGTGGCTATTATTAGGTTTTGACACTGGCACAATATTTGAGATCCATTCTACATAATCTATGGACCTGGTAAATCCTACATCCAATAATTTCTTTAGCTCAACTTTAACCATCAGGGCATGTGGAGATGCATCTTCCTCAATTTTTTTTTTACTAGTTTGATTCCTTTTGGTAGAGATAGATGAAGCATGAGGAGATCTAGATCTAATCCTGGCATGTCAGAATAAGACAATGCAAAATTGACGTTTTGCTCTTCAAAGAATGTTTTGAATACAGGATTCTCATGTTCTATCATGGATGCTGCCAGATGTAGGATCTTAGCCTTCTTAGTTGTTCCTAGATTTATCTAGACTATGTTGGTTCTACTAGTACTGATGATTTGTTGTGGTAATGCTCTGGAAGGGTGTCAAATCTTCCATCCTTCAGTGCCTCAGAAAGGTTTTCATTGTTGGATACATTCATTATTTTTTCTTTTTCAAAATCTAGTGCTACCTTAGAAAGGTTTTCACCATTAGATTTATTTTTCCTATTGTCATTTTTGCAGCTAGAAGATTTGGCACCCTCCCACTGTGAAGCATTGTTATGAGTGTTATGGATAGAACTTGTATTAGGTTCATCACTACAAAGATAGTTTATGATGGCATCATCATCTAAAAAGACTAGTAAATGAATAGGTTTGGTAGGTTCCCAGTCAATAAGTTTGGGATACCTTAAGGGTAATAAGTCATCTGGTTGAGTAAGGTTGAATGTTGTAAGTGTTCTGATGGATAGGTGGTCAAATTTTTCAATAGGAAGGTCAAGTTCTATGATAGTACTCACCTCCAAGTTGTCTATCTCACTTGATGTTTGATTGTCCTTGCTTGAGTCATTGACATTTATTGATCCTATTTCAATTGGTCTATTTCCTGAACTTTGTCCCTCCTCTCGTAAGGGTGTGTGTACTTGGATAACATCAATTTGTTTGTCAATATAGGATGTAGTAGATAGATGATCTCATTCATACTCATTTGAATCTATGTCAGAACTATCTCTCATTTGTAGAATTCTTTCTACCACTTTATGAGTTTCTTCCTCTTTTTCTTCACTTGAGTAGCCTAATCCTATTTTATCTTTAGGTTGTAGTGTTAGACATTGAATAGGTTTAATAATACCATCGTTTCTCTTTCCAATTAGTCCTTGGCCTTCATAACCCATTTTCTCTAAAATAGCCTTCCCTTTTCCATGTACTGATCTGTTTTGATGTTGATATTCGCTGATGTTGAGTCTTCTTCATCCTTATATATCCAATTGAAAATAGATTTATCCTATGAATCATCTTCAAGGGTACGTAATTTTATAAACCTTTCATTAAGAGTTGTGATTGGTTGTGATGAACTTGGTGTGTTCGATATGGGTTGTCCATATGATTTTGGTGATGGTAGCAATTGTGATAGACACAAAGATTGCTCAAGGGAATATTATCCTAAGCCTTTGTCTTTTAATTGAACCTTGTCTGAAAATTTTTGTGATAAATCATTCATAGGACCTTTAGTGTTTGATATAAACGCGTCTACAACAGTTGTTTCCTTTACCTGATCTTTCTTCTCAACCCATTTAGCTATTAAAATTGGGTTGTCCTTAATCATTGGATGATGTGGAAGTGTTGAATTCTCTGCTATGAGGTACCAGAGTGTCTTGATTCACTTTTACCATGTTGCAAGTCCATGGATTATTATTGTCAGTTGATATGGTGACCGCCTGTTCGTTTACTGGAAAATTTAGACATTGATGGTATGTCAAAGGTACCGCTTGCATTTCATGGATCCATGGATGACCCAATAGTATGTTATATGTTAGATACTTGTCTAACACTTGAAAAACAATGTTTTTGACAATTGGACCTACTTGAATTGGAAGTACAATAATCCCTTTGGAAGACCTTTCCTCTTCATCATATGCCTTTATTGTTATCTTTCTTTTGGCATCAATGGCATTGTTGGAATAGCCTAGTGCATGAATCAGTTTCAAAGTACAAATATTTAACACAACTCCTCCATCTATTAAGACACGCTTAACATGGTGTTTATGGATTAGAACCTATATATGCAAGGTTGCATTGTGTAGGTGATTTAAAGAAACACCATCTTGTTCAGAGAATGACAGACAATGAGGTGTTGTAAGATGTCCCACCATGGCTTGGAATTGACAAACATCCAAATTATTAGGGACTGTTGTAGCTACTAAAGCCTATTCCAAAACTTCTTTATGTGATGGTGAAATTTTTAGAAGTTCTAGAATGGATATTTGTGTTGAAATCTTTTGTAATTGTTCTACGATGTATTGATGCGATGTGGGAGTAGTTTTTTTGGATGAAACTCATTTTAATATCACCTTGGAAGGCCCCCTTGTCATTATATTGACTTGCTAATGGTCTTGTGTTTCCCTGATCTTTAAGACATTGATTTGACTATCCAATGTGTTTGTGCTTGGTATCATGTTGAGGGATTCAATGCCATTGATGTTCATGTCATCTGTTTGATTATCAATGTCATTTTTCTCAACCTTAGAAAGGAAAAGAATAGTGGTGTCATAGACATAGTTTATAATTTTTCCTTTACCACTTGAAGAAGACTCTCCTTTTTTCGTAGTTGGGTAATGGATTGGTAAATGCAGTGTGACCATTGTTTGTCTGATTCCCTTCAACAAACACCTTTTTTTCTTTGATCAAGTCTTGTATCAAATGTTTTAGTTGCATACAGTCATTTGTTTTATGTCCCTTATTCTTATGAAAGTTGCAATAATTAGCATCGTTCAACTAGGATGGTTTTACCTTCGGCTCCCTATTTTGGGCTTCTGGTAGAGTGATAAGTCTATTTGCAATGAGCTCTCTCATTGTTGATTCCAAAGTTTGTCCTAATGGGATAAATATTTATCAATTAGATTGTCTTTGATATGACAGTTGAGATTCCCCATTGTTGGTGTTATTGTTTTGAGTAGTGCTTTGATTTTTGTTTTGGTTTTCATTTTTATTTCTTTTGACACTTGTTGCTATCAAATTGAATAATAGTTTTGTATTGTTAGTTGTAGCATCAGTGCTTCCAGTATTTCTGTTCTTCTGCCAAATTTTTGGCTTGTCGTTGTTTCCATAGTGATTTGTGTTGTTTGGTGTATCATTGTAGTGTTTAATCACTCCTTGTTTGACTAGGGCTTCTTTGATTTTAATCCCATTCTCAATTACTTTTTTGAATGTTGGGGGACATTGCAGTTTGAGTCTTTAACTCATCTGATCATGTAAGTTGTCAATAAATAATCTAGTCTTCTCCACTTCAGGTTTAGATTGAGGATATCTAGCAAACAACTTTCTCCAACATTGTAAGAATGATAGGAATGTCTCACTATTTTTCTATTTCAGGTTATATAGATCTTTAATGGTTAAGTCATGTGTTATATTGAAGGAGAATTGAGAAATGAATTTGTTGACCAGTTCTTCGAAGGATCAAATCCCTAGTTGTAATTTTGGGAACCATTCCATACAATGGGCTCCCAAAAACCTAGGAAATAACCTCATGAGGTATGTATCTTCTTGTGTGAACTCGAGGCTCACTGTTTTTAATTCTTTTACATGGTCAATCAGGTCTGATTTTCCATTGTATTTGTCATATTTAGGAAACTAGCAATGCCTTAGGAAGGGTATCATATCCACACACAAATGAAAAGGGTAAGTAAAAATGTCCTTTAATAAGTATTTCTTTGTGGTTCTCATTTGCATATTTTGAATTTGTTCCTACAAAGTTTTCATTTGTGTTGTTAAAGCAACCACTTGATTTGTATCCTATGTGTTGGGTGGTTCTGTTTTTTTTGTTCTTGGTGTTTCTTTCAATTGATTCATGTCAAAATCCTTTGGAAGTTTTTTCCTAACTCCGCTAACATCAAGAGATACTCCATGTCTTGTTCTAAATTGTTTTCCATAAATTTATGAAAACTTGGATCCTGTTGGGCATGTTGTATATCTTCTTGTGTTATTTCGTTGGTATCTTGTTCTCAAAATAAGAAAAAATGGTTTTATTTAGTCATGTTTGGATTTTCAATTTCCTTTTCTTTGAGTTGTTGTCTTTGCAACCTTGTCAAGATTGGCATACAAGTTTTGGTTGTTTTCACTAAACTTGGATCTTCTATGTTGTGATTAGTTTCAATTTTATTTTAATGAAACCAAGTAGAATAATGTATTCTATTGATGAGGCTAAGTTCAAAAAGTTGATTACTTGAGGTTTTGTTTTGTGATGGTAGGATGTTAGAATCTTGATTAGGAAACTTTGACTCAATAATCTAGATTTGTGTTGGTAAAGGACACTTTGTGTTTTGCAAGATCTAGGTTTTATGTTTGAAAGCAATTAACTTGTAAAAACCCACAATGTTTTAGGTTTTTAAGACTCTGTTTGAATTGTAAAATGTTTTTGACTGGTAAAAACCTGTGTTTCTGATGACAACAAAACTGACAGATGTTTCTTAAAGGTCTATTTTTTTTAGTTTTGTGGAAGCGCTAATACAGAGGGTAGATGCGCTGAAACATAATGTACAAGTGCTAAAAGGTCTGGTAAAAGTGCTATTAGATAGAACAAAAGTGCTAAAATAGACCACTGATGGGCTAAAAGACTGTGAATACTGGCAATGTTTAAAACTGACAGAAGCACTATAACTTTGATAAAATGCACTGAAATATACTACATAAGCATTTTTTTTGACAATAGATGTGCTAAAATAAAGCATAGAAGCACTAGAACATACTATAGAAGAGCTATGAAACTATTTTCTAATACTGACAAAGTTGGGTTTACTATTGACAGAATCACTATAATATGTGGGAAAAGCACTGAAATAGGTAGTAGAAGCACTGTTTTCAACTATGGACTTAGCACTATAATAATGTACAAAAGTGTTATAATAGATGGTAGAAGTGTTATTTTGTTGATTTCCAAGTGGGGGGTGGTAATATGGGTCTTGCAGCTACTATGTCTACTTTCTCTTCTTCTTTGTTTAAGACTATGGATGTTGTGAGAAATTGATGGGGTGTTTCATTCTTCTCAAAAATGAATTTTCTCAAATTGCTAATAATGTCAGTTTGGGTACCTTCAATGTGTATGTTACCAGGTTGAAATATTAGTGTGGTTAGCCTTGGTTGTTGAATGAGAGTTGTAGGTCACCAAATGGTCATAAGGTATGTTGTATGATGGTTTCAATATTTTATTGCAATGTCTACTCACTACCTATTGCCAGGCAGGAGGTAGTAACATGGGTCTTCCTATTGCTATGTTTTCCTTTTCTTCCTCTTCATTCAAGATGATGGATGATGTGAGAATTTGGTGGGGTTTTTTGTTTTCCTTGAAAATAAATTTTCTCAAACTACTGATAATGTTAGTTTGAGCACTTTCAATGTGAGTAAGGCTAGGTTGTATAATAGGTGTTGTAAGTCCTACTTGTTGAATAGGAGTTGTAGGTTTCCAAATGGTCATAAGGTGTGGTGGTAACTCCCTAATTTTAGATGAAAAACCTAATGTTTCAAAGATTTGTCTATTGTAAGTACTGATCAAGTCTAGTGGAGTATTCTATGGCAGGTTGTGGGATGGAGGATTGACGAATACGTTGACTACAGTTAGGTTCCTGTGAAAGAGCCCTTCTCTGAATGTAGGCTTGTGAATACAAGGGCTCTACAACATAATCATCAGTGTAACCCCTAGCGAAATCATGAAACCTATGGATGAATGTTCTATGATGAAGCAAAATCTTCCTATTTTGATGCAAGAAATGTCTTCTTTTCAAAAGGTTTTTGTAACTAGGTGGTTTCTTGGGTTTTTTTAATTATTTTAGCAAGAGATTTCCTAACAAATTTTGTGGCTTTCTAATCTTTAATCATGTATTTCTCAATTTGATTTTTTCCAGGTTGTATTTTTCAGGATGATCTTTTATCTAAATTTTAATGATTTTGAAATACACAACAATCAAATGTAGACAGTTGTTCTTAAGAGTTGTAATCTAAATAAATAGTGTATGTTCAAAAGAACCACGTATGGTCCTATTTTTACTGGTTTGATAACAATAAATCACTTCAGGAAAACTCACTCTTAGTAGTCAAAAGGTCATCGTTATACTCAATAGCCCATATCTTAAAATTGCGTGAACTCACACAACCGTGTCACCCCCTAGAGGGCACCCATGTTTTTTTCTTTTCCAGGTGCATACTCAAGGTTAGATTTCTCAATCCCCTAAGCAAACAGTCTGTGGAAATTACATGGTGAGTGTCTTGGGGGAAGATTCTTCCCTCCCATTGCACTGTGAGTATTACAATGTCTAGTTACTGACTCAGCTGGATGCTACACTAGGTTCTTAGAAAGGGTTTCCATTCCGAGCGACAAGTGATAAACTCCCTCAAGAGACCTCCCAACCTTTAGAACAAAAGTTTTTGGGATGGTTATCATGCACACTTTTGGAAAAGGTGGGTTTCCCCAGATTCACTTTAAATTTTAAAGTGGGGTGGAAAACCTGGCTTTGGTTGTTACCCACTTAGTTCGTTCCTGTAGGGTGAGTACTTTTTCCCACTACAATAGGCCTTCTAAAGGATGTAATAAAGCTTGAAAATGCATAAAATAAAGGATGATTCTGTCTTTTTAGATCACCCAGTTAAGGGGAGAGCATATGCCTATCAACCATACAAACACATAAATCAACTTTGTTCAATTTTTAGAGCCCAAATGACAATTTTCTTTTTATGTGAAGATGTTGCTTCACAGTGAAGATATTGCTCCACAAAAATACATGGTGTTCATTTTTAATCCCAAATTGAAATGTTTGGTGACTGCCCCAGATTGATAAATTTTAAACCAAATTGAAGAAGTGACTATCCTAGGATTGGTAAATTTTAAACCAACTAAAGAAATGAAGTTACTAGTCATAGTCACGTCGGATCCAGATAACGATTTATAGAAGTGTTATAACAGAGATTAAAAGCGCTATAGAAATTCTCAAAAGTGTTATAGAAAGGGACATAAGTGTTGTAAAATCCTTCAGAAGTGCTATAGAAATCATTGGATGTGCTAAAACAACTTTGAAATTTGACAGTCAAATAGTGCTAAAAGCTTTTCAGTCGAAGCACTAAAACAATCCTCCAAAGTGCTATAGTTTTTGTTAGAAGCGCTAAAATAGGTAGAAGCGCTACTGAATCTTCCAATCGTGCTAAAAGAGTTATGCCAATTCCTATACGGAAGCCTTTTAGAAAAAAAATTGTTAAAAACATGGGGTTATGCCCCATGGTGGGTGCCAAATTGTAAGTGTGAATAAGTAAATAGGTAAAACAAACTAAAACACTTCTTAATTAAACATTATATCAAGATTTAACATGAATTAAACTAATTTAAAAGTAGGAAAATATTGAAAGCATCTCATTGTCTCCTATCTCCAAAGATTTATCAAGTTATAGAGGGCTCTCAGATTTGTAAGCACTGTAACTATTAAAATTCCTATCTAGAGAATGGAATTGATGCTAAATGCAATGATGTGATGATTGAGAATGAAACTAAAAAGCTATGATACTATTTTAATCTAGATGGATATGAAACATGATGGATGAAATCTACAATAAAAACTATGATGTTGTTGTGATGTGAATTCTACTGATGCTTATGATGCTATGATCCTAAATGCTATTGCTATTGCTATTTCTATTTCTATTTCTATTGATATGATTGCTTGATTTCTATGAATGTTGCAGAGTAAGTTTGCACAAAGATTCAAGGTCCATTCTTTGCTTCAGAAGGCTGTATTTATAGATTTATGACAGCAAATTTGCACAGTGGCAGCGCAGTAGAGGCCTAGATTCAATCTTGAGAATTGAATGGTGAGAGATTGAGAAACTTGAGCTAATCATAGGAATGGTTTCTCCCCATGAAAACATCAGGCAAGATGATAGGAAATATCAAAGGAAGAAGATTGAGAGGATTGCCTCCAATTTTGTTCATGAAGCTTTCTCGTGAATGCTAGTTGAATTAATTAGATTTGAAAAATCTCATTTTATTGGTGAGTGAATAGAGGAATATTGATTTCTGCCTTTATTTGAATATTTTTTATTTATTCAAGTTAGAAAAATAGGAATATTTAATTAATTAAAACAAATATTTGATATTTGCTTATTTAATAAAGAGGAATATGATAATTAAATAAATCTTTAAGATATCTTTATTTAATTAAGAGGAAATATGATAAGATAAATAAATTACACAAATTATATAAGTTGTGTATTTAATTTAAGATAGAATTAATAGATAAAGTATAGAAGAAATAATTTAATGATAATAATTAAACAAAAAAAGTATTTAATTTTGTTTATTTAATTAAGAGGAAAAATAATATGATAAAATAGAAGAATTAATGGTGAACTTAATATAAATAAATATTTCTATTTATTTAATAAGTAGGTGAGTTTAGGATTAATTAATCAAATAAATCATATTTAATTAATTATATTCTCCAAGCCATTTTTAGGTGTATACACACATAAAATCTCAAAAGTTGATAAATAATTGCAAAAATAGATTTACTAATTTATTGGGGGTATTATAGTGGTATTAGAGCCACAATATTTCCAACCTGAGGCTTTTCTCATTTTATTTCAAAAAGGAAAAGAGGAGTTTAAAAGATCATTGATCACACAGAAGATTTGGCTAGAGATTTTGCAACCATGAGAGAAACATATATTAAACAAGATGAAGGATTTAAAAAATATTTTCCATATAGTGACTATATCATTCATATGCAAGACATGATGGCTATCAAGGGTTACATAAAACATTAAAATTCAGGTGGAAAATATCTCAGGAGCAACATTATTAAATCTTTAGCTCCCACTTTTAATGGATTAAACAAGATCCTAGTCAGAGAATGGTTGTTTGAGATGCAAGACTATTACTTCTCTAGTTCCATGGAGGAGCAAGCTTTCATTTAGTATGTGATCTTGCACCTTGAAGAATATTCTCTTGATTAGTGGTGCCAAGGTATGAAAACTCGAGTCTACATTCAAGTAATTATTTTAAATAATTTTATCAAATTTTGATTGATAGATTTGAAAAAATTGCTTGAAAGGAGAAGATAGTTGTTGAGGAGTTCATAGTAAAGGAATATAATGTAGTGAGTGATTTGAAGAATGATGAATATGTGAAAAATTCTCAAGAATATTCTTTGGAGATGCATGAAATTACTATGGATAGTGTGCTGCATGAAGAATCAGAGATAGTGATAGAAAAACTAGAGACATACATTTTCGAGGAAATGGTGATATTGCAACATAAAGAAAAATCAGAGTTGCAAGAACAAAAAAAGATCAATAACTACCTCCATGAATTTTCTAGAGAAAAAATTAGTGATGATTACTTAAATTCATTTGATAAAGTTATTTTAGAAAAAGAAGGGAAGTTGCAAGAAATATTTCAAAATTAATCCAAGGATGAGCTTACTAAAATGTATGTCCTAGAAGACAATTTTGATTTTTGCATTATTTCTAGCAAAGGTCCATTATCATTGCATGGCTCTAGAACTCATGAGGGTGAAGGAATTCAAAATAGACCATGCACAAGAGTTTTGGATTTGGGTAATTGTTGGGATTACCCAATACAAAATATCATAGTGAACCAAGCAATGGAGTTTCTTGATGATTCATTTGTTTGAGCATAGTTCTATCATGCCATGTTTTCAAGAGGATTGTATAGGAGACATTAGAGTGGTTACTGATTTTAAAATTTGAGCAACTCCTACAAATGAAGACTATTCAAAATCCTTGCAAGACAATGAGAAAAGTTACCTTGTTGATAGAGTCAAAAGGAAAATTGTGCACAGTGTGAAAGATATATGCTTACAATTCCTGGATCCCTCCTATGAGATTTTAGTTGATGTCGAAATAGAGATAAGGATAATGAAATGTTTAAAAAATGAACCAAGGAAAAAATGTCACTGATAGGGAAGGGTTGGATGGAACTCTCATTGTCCCATGCTTTGAGTCCTTGTTCTCGAGAACTCCTAGGTGACCTTTTCACCCTGACCTTTAGGTCCTATCATAGGTATAAGCACCCCTAGTCCTACTATCCAACCCCACTATCAACACTCTTCTTCTCACCAAGCCAATCTTGGTGCCTTGCCATTATCTGACCCTTGACCCTTATTCTTCCCTAAAGACCAAATTCTTTCAACATTCAATTTGATTCTTGCAGGGGTGTGAAAATGTTGTAAAAGCTTGTAAGTAACCTGTTTAGGGTTCTTATTCAACCACAAGACCCCAACTCCCCATCGCTTCCACCAAACCCTTTCCTAGGGCTAGAAAAGGCTACAAGCCTAGAGCCCCAATTAGGCCTCTTAACAGAGAAAAATGCAATTTTCCCTTAAACCTTCCAAAAAAATAGGGTTCTTCATTTTGGGTTTGTGTTTCCCATACCAACACCTTAAATATTCTTGAGGTTTTGAGCCTGTACAGAGTGTACACTGCCCATTCACAAAATTGGCCCAAAAGCTAGGGTTTGTAAGCTTTTCCTGGCTGATTATAGACTGTCAAAGTTTCCTCACACCAAATATATTGGTGGAGCCTCCTCCTGATCACCAAGCCTTTCCAAGACCCCCAATTAAATTCTACAAAAGGAATTTCTTCAAAATCTAAGCACCCCTGCAAGTTGTGTGACTTTTACTCTTGGTCTTTCCTAGCCGGACCTTGCCTGGCTCGCCTAGGGCAAGAATTTGCAACATCTCATGCACTCAAAAAAAACCTACCAACTAACATATGTACAAGCATGGTGTCTAGGCACTTTTTCCAAAAGGCCATACAATTTGTATGGTGGAAAAGTGCTCTAGCACCCCATTTTCTAAAAACAGTCTGGTTCAGACCAACAACAGGGCAACAAAGAACTATTTACAAAAGATACCTAAAAATTGAACAAGAAGCTATTTAATGAATACAAAATTCTTGAATTCCAACTTCACTACATCCCACAATGAAACAAAAACAGATCTAATCCATTAAGACTCAATCAAGATGCAAAAGTCAGGAATTTTTGTATAGAACGCTGTTTTCTTCAATTTCACAAGATTTCACTAAAACATTAAAGCTTCTAACCCTACTCCAGGGTCAAATAATCCCTTATATACGCTCCAAAAATAGTTGAGTACCTTTGGTCGAACCTCTTGTTGACCTAATGGCAAAAGTTATAATACCCACTGTGTTTTTCAAACTTTGCCAACTTTTGACAACTTAACAAGATGAAGTTCAAAACCTATTTAACTCATGTCAACTTCTTTCCTAAAGATAAAAAACATCTCAAATCCCTCTACACAATGGTCAACATGACCTTATGAAAAAAAAACAAAAATTTAACCCTCTAGGTTTCTTCTTTACCTAAGAAACTACCTGTTGTTCCTTAGGTGCTCCTGCACTAGTCACTTTGATATTCTATATTTTATGATTAAGCATGGCATGGTGTTTTTGAGACCAAGTTGCATACAAGTTTTCTATCACTGGATGAATAGAGGAGTTTTTAAGGGGAATATTTTAGAAGATAGTTATAGTATTCGTAGCATCAAAGGGGCTCTAACTACCAAGGAATTTCCATATGAACTTAATATGAAAAATCTTTCATACTTGGGTCATAACATCAAAAATCCATATATGCAAGGGAATGCAACACCAAAGTTCTCTAAAAGTGAGGTAATACACTCATGTTATGCATTTTTCATTTCAAATTTCTTACATCCATTTGTGAAAGAATATGGTTTCATAGGATAAGGTGATTGGGATCCATTAAGGCACAAGTTAGATTCTATTCAAAGTGAGAATAATAATTTGAAAGATCTAGGAAATGGATTGTCCATCTATGACAAATAAATTCAGTATGCCTTAGAGTTTTCCATGGGTTGTAAGTATTTCATCATCACTCATTAATTTTCAAAGTTTGAGTTGAGAACTAGCTATCAACTTTTTTGTGTTTGCAAGAAAACAATGTATGAGTTATTGTCTAGAGGCTACATGGGTTACATTGAGTATTTCTTCTTATCTTTTGTTGCATTATGTGTCTATGAGGAGGAGTTATGTGATGAACTTATTGAAAAAAAATGCACATGGAAAGGGTGTCTTACTAAATAGTAATATTGGATTTCAGATTACTAACATTTTCATATCAACTTATGGAGGAAGAAACAAATTGAACAAGTATGAGCACAAGGAAAGTGAGGTGAAAAAACACATGGGTTAAGAATTGCAGCCTAAGAGTCAAACTAAAAATTCAAAGGATTTCACTTCTTGTTTGACTATGGAAATAAAGTAATTCAAAACTTACTATCTGCATGGGAGGTTGATAATACATACTTGGGCCAAGTAATGAGCACACAAGGCATGCACGAGGTTGCAACACAAGAAGCATTGGAAGGGTTTGTGAAGGTAATGCACATGCCTTCTATTTTTCGTTTCAAATTTCTCACATCATTTTGTGAAGGATTATAGTGTTTGAATAGGAAAGGATAAATAGACTCTATCAATGCATAGATGATGAGAAATGGTAGCATGAAGTTCAAAGTTTCATAATGGAATTTCTATAGGTATGGAAAAAAATTTATTGTCATTTATACTCATAAGAAGTACAATCACCCTAGTAAAAAAAAACAATATATGACTGAAAAACTACTAAAACCTACATATAAATGTATGAACATGGCCACATGACCATTAGTAGTTTATTTCTAGTCATTTATAATGTGACCAAATTGATGACTAAACAATTTTTAGTCATTTATTGGTTGTTTTTATTGATCAATTTGGTGGTATATTTAGTCATTGATTTAGTCATTGATTGCTATAATCTGGTCACTTATTTAGTCATTTTTTATTCACTGATATAGTTAGTCATTGATTGCTATAATCTAGTCACTTATTTAGTAATTTTTATTCACTGATTTCTGTCCATTGTTAGTGTATTTAGTCATTAATTTTAATCATCATTTTGATCAATTTGGTAGTTTATTTAGTTGTTTTTATATCACAAGTCATATATTTAGTCATATTTATTCACCATTCACTAAATTTTGTCAATTGGTAGTATATTTAGTCAATTTAACTATTAATTGATGTCAATTAGTAGTAAATTTAGTCATTTTAATTAACTAATATTTGAGGATTTAAACATAAAACATAGAAATACACATCAATAATCAATTGCACAAAATAAGATAGCCATTGAGAAGGAAAAATCACTAAACTTTATTAATAAAAGAAAGGTGTTCTAACTTTACAACTTAGAAATAGAGTATTAGAATTTTTATTTTCAGTCACAAGACTAAAAATTTGAGTTACAATATTGCATAGAAATGACTGCAAGAAATAAACTTCTCCAAAAAATTTCTATAATGATGGAAACACATGCTTGGATCCCTTCAATGAGAGCACATCTCCCTTTCATCTGTTAAAACTTCTACAACATGGGAAATCTTCTTGGAGCAAGATGTAACATGTAGAATCCAAGAAGGAGAGTGGGGTTACCTAAGAATAGTGGTTTACACTTTCTAAGAGGAAGGAAATTTTGGATTTTTTCCATTTACCATACTGACTGGGTTCGGCTGAACCAAGGAAAGCCCAAATTAAAAAAACATATTCAAATGGGTTCAGCCAAACATGGGTTTGACCGAACCCCTTCAATATGACAAAAACAAAAAATTGTTTCATTTTCACTATCACTTTTACTTTCTTCTTTTACCAGTCACTGTCCTACTGCGCACGGTGAACAGAGTCTGTGACAGCGACCAAACAAGGTTTCTCTCTCCGGTGAAAGCAAATTTCCATTCATCTCTTCAAAGATCATCATTCCAATTTGCATATCGAGCATTATTGAGCACTAGGTATTTAAAATTCAATTTTTTTAGAGTTCAAAATGCATCTATTTGTTTAATTTCAAAACCCTAAATGCAATTTTTTTAAAATTTGTTGAATTCAAATTGCACTTGTTTGAAATTTTTTAAAGCATTTTCAATATAGTATTTTGCTTCCCTGTTTTGCATATATTTTTGTCTTGTTAAACACCTTTCATGAGAAAAATGAATATCAAAACTATCAACTATCTGTTAGGGGATGAGAGGTCTATAATTTCAATGCATCTACACCTTTTCAATGCATCTACAACATTATTTCAAGTGTCAAATGCTCCAACATCACCTCCCCATCATCTACCATTTCATAGTGGACACCTTAACTACCATCCAACTAATAACACAAAAAATACACTAAACACATATGTCACAAAATAATTTTAAAACTACAAATTTAGGGTCAAACTTGTAGATGAAAATGTAAATTCCATACATGTAGGAGTGAACCATGAAAGTCATATCTTGGTTTTTTAAGGTGTCATAATATTAAATCTTATAAAAAATCAAGAATCATATCATTGATTATGTACATTACAATAAAATATCTCCATATAACAAATGAAGCTAAAAACCCTAACCCTCTTTGTCAATTCTATAGTGTGCTTGTCTAGTATTTTTAAATTCAATTGTATGTTCGAAGGTAATTTGTGTATTTACTTATTGTATTTATTTATCCTAGCTAATTAGAAAAGAAAACTCTAAAGAAATTATTTTCTTTTCATTTTGGCAAAGCCATTTAATTTGGTATGTCCTACGATTTGGCCATAAAGGTTTTCTTGAATCTTATTTAGTTTTTAGATTTAAGTGCTTTCTCATTGTCTAATTTCTTAATCAAATCTAAACATTGTTCGATCCTTATTTCCTTCTAATACCAAAATCATCCTCTTTTCCTAGTAAGAAGTCATAGTTCAATCCCACCATGGTTGTGAATCAAGCTAAAATTGGTATGATTGGGAATATGCATGATACTAAATTTATCATAATGGAGAAGAATCATTTGACCATGAGGCCCTTGTTGAGAAAATGGTAATCAAGATATAGCTTTGATGCACACAACCTTTCTTTGGATCTTGCAAATTTGGCTAGTAATATTAATCCTAGTACAATGATTGATCTCCTTCATATACTATGTTGATTAATAAGCCATGTGGAAAGAAAGTACTTAAAGTTAAATAGGTAAAAGGATAAGCTCAAAAATCCCTTTGAGTGATGTGCCATTTTCCCTCCATCCCAAGCTTCTTCTTCATGTATTCCTCCTTATTGTTTTACTCCTATCTATCTTATAATGCAATTTATTTCTCCTTCCACCAAATCTCCCCAAATTTATCCTCTCCTTTTTCCTAGATCTCATCTCATGCTTACTTATTATGATGCACATAGTTCTCTTGTCTCCACATTAGTTCTCATTAGTTTTGTTTACACTTCCCATGTTCCCCTCACTGTGATATTCCTACGCAAGTCTTTGTCACTCCACACTCATTTATTATGTCATGACAAATTTATACACCACCTTCCATTTCTCATCTTGCCACTTTCGTTCATGTCCTTAATCATAGTGTGCCTCTATCTACCCTTGACATTAATGTTTAAAGTCTTGTTGAGATGAAAAGTAATGTTAATTCCTTACCTAATGGAAACAAAAAAAGACATACATATAAAAATCAAACACAATTCAATTTCTATTGAAAATTTTACATATCCATTTTTTGTTGGATTTTTGGATCCTAGATTTGAGATGCACAATGTTAAAGGAGATCTCATGACACATTCAAGGTTCTTTAGTGCTACATATTTGGATTTTTTGTATGATGATAAGTTATTGGCTAAGTTCTTCCCATGAAATTTAAAATATTATGCTATTAAATGATTGTATTATCTTCCATTTGGGTCTATTTTTTAATATTGAAATTGGTGAATGCAAATATTGGGAATGTTGGATTGAAGTTTATTATTTTAGATTTTTTGATTGTAAACAAGGATCTACAAAGTATATACATTCTTAACATTTGCATGTGCAAGTGAGATGAATGTTAAGAAATAAAGTTGTTAGAGGCTACCACACTTAATTATGGATCTTCTAATGCTTTGTCTACATCATCCTACCCTTGTAAATTTGAAAAGAAAAATTATTTCCAAAAGGATAGTAAAAAATAATGGAAATGACCATTGTAAAAACTATACATTATAAATGTTTCTAATATTATGACTCTAAAGCCTCCAAATTTTTCCTTTGTAAAATGTGCTTCAAAATTTACTTAGTGCAAACATGATTACACTTCCTCCTATTATGCCATTAGATAAATCTAAGGTTATTCCCAAAAGATATAATGAGAAAGAATTTTGTTATTAAATTGTAGAGTTAATTGTAATTATACTCAACATTTTATGGGATTAAGGAATAATTGATTAAGGATTTGATTGATAAAAAAAAATTAGGTTGAGGGGGTTAATATTGGGGTCAATCCTTCAATTGTTCCTCCTAATGAAAATTTAAATATTTTACACTAAATAAATCTAATAAAATGGTTTTATATGAGGATCATGAGATTGAGGTACATATACATGTTGATGAGCTTGAAATCATTGATTCACCTACATGTGAGGAATGATTTGTTTGTATTAATAAAAATTATAAGGGTACTTATTCTTCTTCTTATGTACTAGTGATTGACTTTTATAGAAATTTCTATGGACTAACCAGTATTCAAACTTAGGACCTCCCATTTGGTGTTAGGATGCTCTACTATTGAGCTAATGGCTCACATTGTGATGAGTCCTTTTATGGCTTAGGTGTGTATCATTTCTCCAACACACTCCCTTGAGCCACAAAATAGGTGTCAAATGCACCTATCTTGGCTCTAATACCATGTTGAAATTTCCATGAACTAGTTAGGATGCAAATCTCCACCACTAAGCTACCCAACCACTTTATGACAAATCAATTTACGGTTTAGGTATGCTAATTTTTTCGACACCTTTTTCACATTGTGAGATATTACCAAATAATTATAATGGTCCTTTGGTTTTGTGTGGATCATGAACCATGTAAGGGTGTGCTTATTGATCTTACTCACCAATAAAATGTATGCATTGAATAATTTTTGTTTTATCATCATTTTATAAACAAGCATATGCATATTTGAGGGTTTATTTAAAATTGACCAATGATATGTTGATTGAAACTATAGGATACATTATTTTACCTTAATTTTTTGGTCTAAAAGATGAGGTAAGTTCTTATTCTATGTCATATTATTTCTTCTTTAGATGTATCTCATATTTTACTTGGGTATCCATGGATAAAGCAATATCAAGCAACATCATCTATGCCATGCCATCAAGGTATCAAATATGTTCACACTAGTAAAGAGGTTACAATTGCAAGAGATCCGTATATGCCTTTATTTTAGATTAAGTCATTTAACCTTAAATAATTTTAAGAACATACCTAAGGATCCTCTATATAAGTGCAAGGATTCTTTGCCTAATTTGTAAAAATTTCAAAAGGAATAACAATGGTGGGAAAATCAAGACAAGATGCAACAATTTATAATTCCTAAAGGGTTTACAATTATTAGAGCCAAAGTAGGTTATATGTAGGTTTTATATTATAAAATGATTCAAGAATCTATAAGGCCAAAAGAACCATAAGCATTGCAAACTTTAGTTCAGAAGCATAAGGGATTGGATATTTTCATTCCTAAACATGGTTTTCATAAAAAAAATTACTCATGTAGCAAGGAAGGATGAGGATTACAAATGATAAATCTATATTTTCTTCATCTTAAAAGGGTCTTCAAACTACTTGGGTATCAAAGAATGATTTACATAATAAAAAGTTGAAAATCTACAAGTAGAAATACCAAGTTACAAAAACAAGAATAATCGTTATGGTAATAGAAAGAGAAAATGCTTCCTCTTAAAAAACATGTTTATTAAGAGTTCTAATTTACATAGTGTTGAGGAGAACATAATATAATAAACATGATTCAAGTACCAAAACATTAAGTATGATGATTGGGATGAGAGGATCAACTTGGGGAGGATTATTATAACATCATTAGTTGGAACTTTTTAATTTTATCTCTTTGTGTTGGTGTTGTTTTTAATGTTCTTAATTAGAGTGCGGATGATGTTAATATACATTTAATGATGCATTTTAAAATTTATTTAGTAAAGGTCTCATTTTGTACATCTTTAGTAATTGTATAAAAATTTGGAATATTTTGGTTAATACATCTTATTGGAAAACCATTCATTGAAAAATTTTGAAGCCCACAACCGAATGGTTTGTGATGACCTCTTGCCTTCAGGAATTTCTATTATGCTCATCAATTTCAAACCATTTTGGGGTTCTTGAATGTTTTTAAATTTTAACAAACTCATTACAAAAAGATGGATTTCTTTTTCTTTTTCTTTTTCACATTTAGGTTCTCTCTTCTTATGTAATTTGGAGACACGTTGAGTTTCATTGGTTCATGTGAGATATTTATAACAAGTATGCAATGAAGTCAAACTTTATTAGATTTGATTCAAGTAATATGACATATTTATTTTTCTTTCCAATCTATAATTTTTTGAAGTTCTTGGCTATATAATTGAAGTTCATTTATGTTAACAACTATTAGATTAAATATTTTTATCCCCAATTATTTTGAAATGATTTTATACTTTAATCTTTGTATTCTCATTCTTTCTTTCATTGTTTCATTTAAAATTTGAACCATTTAAGGATGCTATGTTATAGATTATAGTTGTCTTCCAATTCTTTTTAAATCAAGTTAATAGTATGAAAATATTATTGATGAGTAGATGAATTATTACAAGTTCTATTTTAGATTTGTATTCTCTTTATCTAGATATATTATTTACCAAAGTCTCATTATTTTTTAGGTGTGCTGTATATATATATATATATATATATATATATATATATATATATATATAACATGGAAAATGTAGATCATGTTCCACCTGTGCTAGATTCTTTGTTTGCGAATACTAGTAATGAGATAAAAAAATTGAGAGATTAATTAGCACAGGGTGCAAACCTGGGGATATATAGTGAACCATGCATGTTAATATTGCATAGTCTAGAAAAACTAAAAGATGAACTTGAGAGGACTAGTGCATATTCCCCTGATAGAGTGACTGCTATTCTTTCCCACATGCGGGAAGAAGTACATGGTGACGTTCCCCTTAAACAAATACAAGATAGTGTCACCAAAGAAATGATAAAAACCACTTGTTTTCCATTTTATCAAAATGTGCATAAGGTTAGGGGATACTGGGTCACTAGATGTGTCGATCATGCTATGGCCTCATTGATCTACCCATAATTTCTCACAGCACATGGTCTATACCCAAACAATGACCAGATTCCATTGTATTTTGTTCAGAAGTTGTATGCTGAGGTCCATTTGGGCCTCAAAGTTAACTACCTGGACATTCCACCATATGTTGGTTAGGGGCATGGTAGGATTGTTGATAGGCCCACCTATCATTGAGAAGATAGACCACCCCCAATGTTTAGGGTATTGGTTGGTGAAAGGTCTCCTGCTCCCACCACAGCTCTAGCCCCCATAGCAGATGAGGTTGTTGTTGCTTCCTAAAAGGAAGCAATTGACACTATAGGTGACATTGCGGCTGCCAACACTAGGATAACTAATGATCGTGTAGGTCAGTATTTGATATCTAGACATTCCCAATCCACACCATTTTCAGCACAGTGGACCACCATGGATCCTTTTACACTGGCCGGCATCCCTACTCCTACACAGCTTGATGCAATTACAGGAGATATGTCACACATGACTCTACATTGTTTGGCTGAGGACCTATTGGATGCATATGCCCACATTGCATCAGATAATGGGATCGGTATAGAGCATGTTAGAGATCATTTGAGACATAGAGGTTGTTTAGTTCCAAGATCCCATCACTCTCAGCCGAGCACTAGTGCACATCAGAATCCACCTACAGTTCATACGGTAGCTACACAGACTATGGGTTTTACTGTTATGTTGATTGGTTCTGGTTCATCATCACCGATACCATCTCACCTTCATAGTCCTCTACATTCATCATTTCTAGCATGACATGGAATAGATCAGATGGATGCATATGTTGATTTGTCGCTTGATCATTTGGTGGATATGGTGGAGGTGAATGTTTCATAGGACTTAGGTCATCCGATATCAGATGATGTGCATGTATGTGTGCATGTGCATGTTTCAATTCTTTTTTCATTATTTTTTAAATTTATTTTTAAATAGATATTCATGTAAGTTGATATATATGTGTATATATATTCTTACATGTGGACATACCTCATATCACTCCTAGCCTTGGTCCAGATCGTGTGCATGATCGATGTGACTCTATGGACGAATCTGCTATCAGTGGACATGTGAGTTTTCATAAAATATATATTTATGTATGCATAGATAAATACAAGTTCTAGATTAATATTTAAAAATACAAGTTCATTTAAAAATAACTTTCATAAAATTTATTTAATAAAAATTATATGTATTTAACACATCTTGTACACAATTTTATTTGCAGGGCTCAGCACATCCATCAGAGCAGGACCATTCTCATTCAGATGGCCATTCATCTAGGAGTATACATTCATATTAGGCCATGCATTCTAGATTTATGATCTTTACCACATGATGTGTATTTGATTATATGATGATCTTTAAAATTTAGTATTTGATATTTGATGATCTCTAACTTACACTTGATTATATGATATACATACATTTGCTTATTTTTTGATCTTTAGTATTCGACATTTGATGATCTTGAATTTACATTTTGCTTTTATGATATATGTACATATATTTTCTTATATGATATATACATACATTTTCCTCTTTGCTTATAATATGTGTTATGTTTATATGTATTGAATCCCTTTGCATATATGTACATGCATTTGCTTATGGTTTAAACATGTTTACACATAATATATGTATGCATTTGCTTTAAATATTCAATATACATACATGTTTTCTTATTTTATGATCTCTTACAACTTATATTTCCTTATATTCAATATACTTTTTATCTCTAATAGAATTTTAGGGAAATCAATGCCATTTTATAATTAAGTTCATTCATGTTGATCACAATAAATATTTTTTAAAAAATGACTTAAACAACATGAACCATTGAGTTGAGAACAAGATATAATCTTTTTGACAAGTAACTTGAAATTCAATTCAAATATAATTTTAAGAAAATTCAATTCAAATTATATCGAGCTATTATATGTTTTTGACAAGTAACTTGAAATTCAATTCAAATATTTAAATAAGAAAAATTTAATTCAAATTATACCTCTATTATACATTTTTGACAACTAACTTGTAATTCAATTCAAATATAATTAAGAAAATTCAATTCAAATTATACCTCTAATATTTATACATTTTTGATGCTTTACCAAAATTCTAAAATTACTAGATATGTTGTGCATACCTATGAATTAAATAACAACAAACTCCACAATGAAATAACTTGTTTGTTTACTACTTGATTCATTTAAACTAGGATCTAGTTATTCCATGTACACTTGAATAATTTTGATTCACTTGGAGTATAGATTTTGGAGAAGTTTTTGCACATTTATCAAGCAGACAAATATTGGAGCTCGACAACTTTTCATTTTTGTCAATCAAGGAAAAATTTGGAGGATAATTTAACTAAGTTGGTAGAGGACTTGTTTAGAGTCATCTTTAAGTTGAAGAAGAAAATGGGACAACAAAGAAAAATAAAAAATGCATCTCATCGAAAAATTGTCAAAAGAAGAACAAAAGAGGCATGATCAAAACTTGGAAAATTATCATAAAAAGAAATAAGGTACATGCTTGTTTCTTCTCTCTCTCACTCTCAAGTGTGTGTTTAGTACTTTTACTTTGAAGGTTTCTAAACATCATTGCACTTGAATGACTATAAATACTTTTAAATATCCTGAAGTCATCTCGGTCATGCAAGTTGCAATGTTTATATGATCCTTGACTCTAATTCCTTAAGCCAATTCTTTTTGTTTCAATATTTATAGTGTTTTGTGTCTTTCATATTTTATTTTCATCACTTCAATGTTCTCAAATTATTTTTATGTTTTATGCTCTAGGGATTCCTCAAGCTGGAGTCGAGCCAAATCTATATATTGGATCAAACGAATCTGTTGAAGAACACATGGACCTTGAAGTTAGGTAGGAGACCCAAGTTCAAACAATGCTTGTTGGAGAGGGGTCAAGATCACTTCCTTCTACTGGTGTGGATGAGAATATAAAAATAGCACAAACTTCTCTCACTTATAGCTCATCATGTTTTATCAATTTGTTTTCTTACATACATAAACTTCACTTATATATTTAACATCATCTCTCACTTTTGTTTGCAAAATATTTTGTGACACATGTGTAGGAAGGGCTCAACAAGAAGGAATTTTTCATGCTCAAGTCGAGCCACATCTAGACATTGGATCAAATGAATCCATTCAAGAATGCATGGTCCTTGAAGATAGGGAGGAGGCACAAGTTCAAACAATGCATGTTGGAGAGGGGTCGGTATCACTTCCTCCTACTGGTATAGATGAGCATATAAAACTAGTTGAGAAAGCAGGGAAACAAATTTCTCATAGAAATTTAGATCATTTACTTGAAATGGATATGGAGAAACTCAAATATTATGCCAACCAGCCTTATAATAAGAGAAAGAGGTCAATGACTAAATCTATAAATGGAATGATCAATCATCATTTCAATCATCTTGATACACTTGAAAAGCCCAATTGTTATCACATTTACTTCTTCATGATGAGCTCAAGAGTCATTACAATTGTTGGGTGTCCATTCATCATCAAATAAGAAGAAACACATGGGATTACAAAAAGGATATTGTTCAAAATGTTAAAAAGGGCTTAGATTCCATCGAAAGGATCTCAAACTCGTGGATAAGGCCACTACAAGAAGGGTGATGTTGACATCTATTGTACATCAAGATATAGCAAGAAAAAGAAAAATGTCACACTTCAACTGAAATTGGTTATAGTAGAAACCACATTGATAAAATATAAGAAAAGAGAAATTTTTGGATGAGAGTTTAGAAGGAAATTGGGCAATTATTTGTAGAGCTCCCCGCTCATAGATTGAAGATGTTGTTAGGAACTTGGTCTCAGGTTTTGGCATGATCGTGACTCCATCCATCATCAAATACTAGAGATGTTATGAGATGTGGATTTGACCTAGTATTTATGAAAATCATATCAAACATTGGCTAGACATAACACAATTTGAGATGTATATGAACTTTGTAATGCATATCCTCATATAAAGATTGGGCAAACAATGTTTCAAAGGTTAAAGCCATGGATATTATGTGAAGATAAATAAGTTTTTTGAAACTTGTTGTTGTTATCATATTGAATTTGATCTCTACTATCAGGTGTTTTGAAAGACGAGAGAAGAAAGATGTGGGTTTCAAAATGCACCTCCTAAACAAGCAAGTTTGTTCATAAAGTCTATATTATGTGATCATGAAAATGGACCTCAAATAAATTGCATAAAAGGAATTTGTGAGACATGTGGAAATTTGGCCAAATTTCCTTCAAGAATTGAGGATACTGACCTAACAAAGATAGTAAATTACAAGAGGTAAGTACTATTTTTAGAGAGTTTATTTGTTTCAATTTCTCATAGATCAAGTTATTTGGATTCTCTTTGATGTAATGTTTCATTGATCAAGTGTGGTTTATTAGTTATTCACATATTTTACTGACACAGGTACAAGTATGTAAAGTTGCAAACAAATTTTGGGAAAGAATCCACAAGGTTGAACTATGTAGAAGAGGAGATTCTCATTGGAAAATTTATGGAAGATTTTTTAAAATTGATACGACCATACATACATAGCTCATATTTTCATGGAAAGTACAACAATTCCAAACACATTGAGAGATACTTTCCCACGGAAATTTATCAGAGGTTGACTTTGCGTAAAAATACTCCTTTGTACATCAAAAAAGGAGATTCAATCAGAGTATTACTTTTCAAAAGCAGATCACTATTATGGTTCATGTGTGGTTACCCATATGCACAATCGCACTAGGATGGTGTTGAGAGGTGTCAGTCATACAAGTGGGTCATAAAATTCTAGAGGAACTTAATTTTAGCTCTAAATCTCACATATTTTTAGAAAATATTTTAGTCAGGTTTGAATTGTAATTGGCTTCTGACTTGAAACTTGATTAAGGAAAACATACAATAAAAAAACTATCTAACCAAGTGGGAAGGCTAATCTAGATATCGAAAGTTAAAAATCTAAATTTGAAAGAATTATAATTTTATCCTTCATGGAAAAAAAGTTATGCTATACTGCAGCCACTTTAAAAATGTTGTTTTCTCTAAAAAAAAAATCAATTTCTCGTGGGAGATGGAAAAGAAGTGCAATTTGATTCCAAAAATTTTGAAAAAAATATTTTTAGAATCTATAGAAAAAATTTGATGAGACTCTAGTTTACACCATCTTCAAATTCCTCACAGTTTAGCCGCTATAGGTGCCCGAATGTGAAGATTTAGTTAAAAATAATAATTTCAGTGTCTAGTTTGGCCAAAAATTGTAAACCACTATTATGGGATCACCTTGAGAGTACAGATGAAGAACAAGTCATTAAAAAATAATATCACTTTTATATTAGTGATGATAAAGAGCATGACACACTTTTTGTCCAACATTGCTTTACAATATTTTTTGAGAATTTGAGAAGTAGGGGTGTCAAATTTGAAAATCATTTTGTATGGTCAGATGGATGTGCGGCACAATTCAAATCTTCACGGCCATTCTATGCACTTTGTAGGTATCATAAAATCTACAAAATACCACATGTTTGGAGCTTTTTTGAGAGTGGGCATAGAAAGGGTGAGCATGATGGAGCAGGAGCTTGCATCAAACGAGCTTTAAGAAAGCATCAAATGAGTTATCCAGAAGATCGTCTAGACAATGCACATGATGTTGTTGAATGGTGCAAGAAACACTTTGCATCCAATGTGGTCGGCACATCTTCAAGAACAAACCAACACATTCCACATAGAGTGTTTTGGGAGATATCTGGTATGTATAAATTGTACATTAAATCAAAAATTTGAATTTATTTAAATTTAGAATATATATACATATTTGTTCACATAAGTTTTTGTTGTACATATGTATCTAGGCGTGGATAGAAGATCAATGCATGGATGCAAGAGGGTAGAAAAAA
>VDFB02271358.1:428562767-428889026 GCA_007258455.2 Sequoia sempervirens | reverse complement strand
TGGTTACATCATAACACATTTTTTTTTTGTAATGTGTTAATGTCCAGGAATGTCAAAATGTGCAACACTACAACCTTGAGGAGTGAACATTACACATGTGACATATAGACACTCTACATAGTATCAACAAAGGTGCATTACATTAATAGGTTCTTTTAGAGGCATCCCATCCATAGATGACAATCCACATGCACCAGAACCATACACGAAGATGAAAATATAAGGGAATAACCAATTAGGACTAAACTTCCCCTTTTGATTAGGCAAAAAATTTACATTTCTTTGATTCTCATAGAAAACTAGGTCACCTACCTTGAAAATCCTAGGAAGAACACCTTAATTGTATTGTTTAGATAACAATTGTTGATAAGATTTAAGATGGTTGAGGGCCTGTAATCAACACTCATCAAGCATCTCGAGTTGATGCAAACAATTAGATTAGTAAGTATCATCATCAATTAACCCTTTAAGGGAAACCCACAAATATGGAATTTCCAACTCCAAAGGCATGATAGCTTTGGTGTCGTATACGAGGTTGTAAGGCGATGTTCCCATCGTTGTAAAAAAACTTGTGCGATAGGCCCATACATCATATGTCAATTGAATGTGCTAATCCTTACCATGTTTATTCACTATTTTATGACTTCTCTGAATGAGCTCAAGAATTTTATTAGATTCTTTTGATTGGCCATTAGATTGAGGATACCATGGTGTAGAAAATCTATGCTGAATTTTAAAATTTTACAAAAATTGCTTCACTTCCTTATTCCTAAATGGTGTACCATTATCAAAAAATAAGGTGGAAGGAAATCAAAAGTGAGATATGATGTTATTTAGAAGAAAGCTACAAATAGCTTCAATAGTCATGGATCGAAGCAAGATAGCTTCAACCCACTTCATGAAGTATTCATTAGTAATGATGATAAAGACATGTCCTTTAGAAGGAGGTGATACTTTTCAAATAATATACAACCCCCATTTTGTGAACCACCAAGGAAAGGTCTGATTCTATAACTCTTGAGCAAAATCATGAATAAGCTGACTATGTTGTTGACATTGTCGACACTTCTTGACAAAATTGAAGGAATCTTGTTCCATTATTTTCCAAAAGTATCCCAAGTGAATCAATTTTTTCACCTAGTATTTACTGCCAAAATTTCCACCCCTATAACCCAAATGGGCTTCCATAAGGGAAAGGGGTATTTATGCTTTAGTGAGAAATTGAAGAAGTAAGCCATTATAATATTTTTGATAAAGAACATCTAATAAAACGACATAATGGACTAATGAATTTTGTATATGAGTGTGATCATTCTTCGTCACATCATCAGGAAAGTTTCCAATCTTCAGATAGTTGTAGATGTTGGAATACCATTCTCTCAAGTCTATGCAAGAACACATGAGAGCATTGGATTCAAGTTGGTCAAAAATAGAAGGAGATCAAAGAATATGAACCAAAAAGTGGTATTATTTTGTATCCTTATCTGATGGTACTAGGGAGACAATGCTCACCATGGCATCTACATGTCAAATTTCTCTCCTAGAAACACTATCTATTGTGAAAGAGGAGAACTGATCAAGTAAGGACCAATCTAGGTCTCGATACTGAGACAACTTACTTTACTTATCTTGATAGGTTATGATAATCTAATTCATAATAATCTTAGAGTCACCATGTATAAAAATATGTTTTATGTTTAATTCAATTATGGCACACAAGCTGACAATGAGGGATTTGTACTCAATGATGTTGTTGGTGCAAGTACATTCTAATCAAAAGGAGAGAGGGATTGGCTTACCTTTGGGTGAGATTAGAACTACACCCACTCTAGAGCTAGTTTGACATCTTGAACCATCAATTTACATATTCCACACAAGATCATGATTAATTGTGAAAATATGCTCATCAATGAACAAGTTTAGACCCATGAAGGAGCTAGATGAGGGAACATCTGCTAGTTAATAGGAAAGCGCTTGAACTTTTATCAATTTCTGCATTACAAAATTTATGTCAAACTTAGAAAGAAAAATTACCCACTTTGCTAACCTCCCTCCAAGGTTAGAACTAAAAGAAATTGCTTCAAAATATCTTTTTCACAAGAACATGTGTTTCAACATGAAAAAGATAGTTTCTTAACTTCTATGTTGCAAAGATGAGAGCAAGACATTATTTCTCTATGGAATAATAATGAGTTTCATAATCAACCAAGACATGACTAATGTAGTAGACTATTCTTTTTCTCCTAGCATCATCATATTGAGCGAGAAATTTTTCCAAAGCATATGGTGATGTGGCAAGGTAAAGGAAAAAGTGTCTTTCTTTCATAGCTATCATTAATACAAGAGGATTGGTCAAATAAGTTTGTATTGAATCAAAAGCTTTTTGGAAATCCTCATCCCACATAAAGTGAACATCCTTCTTTAATAAACAAGTGAAAGGAAGGGTATGGTTAGCCAATTGAGATATAAATCTACAAATTTCTTGAATCTTCCCTTGTAAACTTTGCAATTCAAAAATGTTCCTAGGTGGAAGCATGTTAACCACTACATCAATCTTATTTGTGTCAACTTTGATTCTATTATGAGAAACTATATGAATCCCAAAAGCTTTCCATTGTCCACAATAAAGAAACACTTAAGAGGATTGAGCCTCATCTTATAGAATTGAAGCCTTTAAAAAATAAGACGAATATTTCCTACATGATCTTGATGAGTTATGGATTTTTCCAAGATGCCATCCACATAGTCTTCTATGATTTTATGAATGAAATCATGAAATATTAGTGTCATTCCCCACTAGTAAGTCACTCATGTATTCTTTAATACAAACTACATGACCACATAACAAAAATTACCCTAAGGGGTAGTGAAGGTTGTCTTATACTGATGTTCTAGGTTAATACAAATCTAGTTATATCTCGAGAATCCATCCATGAAGGACAACAAGGAATGTCTTGTAGTCGAGTCTACAAACATATCGATATTAGGCAATATAGAAAATTATCTTTAAGAGAAGCCTTATTGAGATCATGAAAGTTAATGCATATAAAAATAGGAACATGAATTTTACTAACATCAACAATATTTAAAATCCAAGGCAAGTAGTTGATTGGAAAAATAAAGCCTGATTTTAATAGTTTCTCTATCTCAATATTAACTAACAAGGAAACCTTGGGCTTGATTTTTCAAATATTTTTCTTAATAGGCTTGGCATCAGGATACAAGACAATATTGTGAGTCACTATAGACTCATCAATACCAAGCATGTCCTCATATGATCAAGCCAAGATATTTGGATGAGAATATAAAAGGTTGGAGTACACCTTAGCTTCTTTGGAAGAAGGGAACTTATAGATCTTAATCACCTTTTTGAAAGATTAGGATCCATGAAAACATTAGTAGTATCCCCCTTGAGGAGGAGACTTTATTCTTTAGGATGAGTTATCAGGACACCATCATCTATATTTGATAGAAGGGCATCTTCATCCACATTCAAAATAGATTCACCAAAGTATCCCTATTTATTGGTGATATAGGAATCATCATTTATGGCATTAAAAAGAAAGAAAGTGAGAGTAGGAACCTAAGAATTCCTCTACTGCTTCCTCTAAGGAGAAAATTTCTAAGGGGACTCTTTTTTCCTTCACCCCATCCTTTATAAATTTTGGATGGACCAAATTAAGAGGTTCAATTGAAATCATATTAACACTCAACCAAGGTTTTTTCTTAGATTTTTGAATAAAGCATCTCAAACCCAAACAATTCTTGCAAGGCTTAAATTGGATAGGGACTTGATTTCCTTGCTCAATACATCCAAGGCCTTTACACCCATAACCTTATTGAGTAATGAGCTTATATCCAAGACCATAGTGTGTTTGTAAAGCTTCAAAAGATAGTTGTTCTATGTGGAGGGAATCATTCCACCAATGAATGTAAAATGCATCTACAAGTCCACAACCATATTCCTTATCCGATTCATAAATGTTAACCCCTTTAATGCGAGTAGGATTATCCTCCTCGGTAGGGTAATGACTAGTTTCCTAAATAGGATGACGACTTTCCTTCTCAACAAGAGTCCGATCAGTCTCCTTAATAGACGTGTTTGAAGTTATTATATGTTTATGATGAATGAGATTCACTATGTATTTTCTAATGAAGAATTTGGAGAAGTCCAAGGATCCCCATTCATCACCAAGACATGAATTCAATTTAGAAGAAGAAGTAGAGGGGGAAGACCTAGGAATTTCTTCTTTAGGTTGCTCCTCTTTGGTAACATTCACTTTGGGGACAAATTCCATGGATGGTATTACTAAGGAACATGTCATCACATTAGAGGTTAATGATGGAATATAATTCTTAAGAGTGGAAATGATCGAAGCTCAACTAGTAGCAGCTAGTTCACAAAGATGAACAACTTCCGAATCAACTTTGACTATGACCACTTGATTATTTGCTAAAAAATTTAGAGAATGGTGTAGAGTAGAAGTCACAATACTAATAACATGAATCCAAGGTCTCCCTAGGAGAAGATTGTAATGTAAGGGGCCATAAATCATATAAACCAAGGTGGGTAAGGTAATGATGCTCAATCACAAAGGAAATATTATCGTGTCTAGGGCTTGTCGACCATCATTATGAAATCCATGAATGTACAAAGAAGAAGAAGCTAAAGAAGAAGAATCAATCTCAACATTAGGTAGTAGATCTATACCACAAACATTGAGGGTTGAACTAGTATCAATGAGGGTAAATCTAATACCAATACTATTAACATTAACTATGACCATTAAAGGGTATGTTGTGTTTGCACATCTGAGGGTGGATGTTGTAGATAGAACATGATATTCGATGAATCTACACAAATATGAGCCATTGATATATTAATATCCATTGGCCTAGTGGAGGTAGGCAAGAGGATATTTTGGAAGGCTTCCTAAACTATACCTTGGTAAATGAGAGTGGTTTGAAGCAAATCCCATATAAAGATCTTAGCCGGAGTAACATGAAGTTGCTCGACAAGATCATAGTCTCTAGGATCTTTGATCGTAGGTTTAGGTGTTGAAGGAAGACTTGGTTGAGAAGGTGGTAAAAAAGTAGGAACTTGATTAGGTTGAGGTGTAGGAACAAAAGGTTGTTGATCAAAATTCTACTTATTTCTCCTTGTATTATATGTGTGCCCAAACACATTATAAGTAGAGCTTGTGGCTTTCAAAAACTTCATATATAAATCCAATGAATCACTATGATATGGAACTCCACAAATAGAATGAATCCTCTTAGTAGAAGGGTTAGTTAGAGTCAAGTAAACAATAGGTCTCTTAGGCCTTGGAGAAGCCACATAAACTACAACATTCACCAACTCTTCATCTTGCAAGGAAGAAGCTTACTTGGAATATCTACAAGTAGAGGAAGATGCTTCTAAGAAATCATCTAGAGCATAATCTAGCATATCAAAATCATCCTTAGAGAAAGTATTATCAGAAAAATTAAAACATTGTAGAAAAATATCTAACATGTTCACATCATGTTCACCAAAATGTGAGATAAGGGGGATTCACTGCTCATGAGTCTGTTTGTTCTGAAGAGAATATCAGGGAGCGAACTACCCTTAACCACCTTAAATATTATTGAATGAAGAAATTAAAAGGATAATATATAGGATACTTATTACATAAGACTACTTTAGAATTTGAGAGAGCAAGGTTTCAAGATTTCTTCCTCAGAAGGAATAGCTCTCGACCAAAGGAATAAAACAAAGTATCAAGACACAACACAACATGCTGGAGTCCAAATGATGTGTTTGCATCCAAGGAAAATAGAGAACTCAACCTTGAACATAATAAATAGAACCCTACTATCTTGCATATATCCAATATCTATTTAATAGAGTAACTAAACAAAAATTAGAAAGTGAAATAAAGTACTTACAAAGGGAAAATAAAAGAGAACTTACAAATGACCAAAAGTTTGAAACTCTCCTCCAAGCTCCACTTTGACAACCTATACACAAGACAAATTAGGAAAAATGTTGGGGATTCTTTGGGGCCTACCACATTCAAACCCCATTTTTGGTGTTCCCACCTCCATGGACAACTAGATAGATAGAGAGAGTAAACAAAGTAAACAAATAAAGAGTGGTGAAAACAATCCTCACTTGAGGAGGAGAACTCACACCACCAAATAGAAAATGAATAGAGTGATCTAATCTATTCGCAAATAGATAAGAGTGATAGAGTCTTAACAATAGTCCTTGCCCCCCTCTTGAGCACACAAACACACTGTTGAATGCTTTCTAGAGAGCTTTGGCTATTGTAGGGACCTCAGTTCGATAGAGCTTCACTGTAGAAAAGATGTTACAAAGAGTAGAAGAGACTAAGATAAGAGTGATATTGGAGAAGAGAAGTGATAGAATGGGATAGAACCCCCAAAACGAGATCAAAAGGGGAGTTTTTTTCTATGAAAGGGTGGGAGGAGCTATTACACTCTGAAATTGGACTACAAGGACACATGTCACGAGTTAAGATTCTGAGATTCCTCATTTCAAACTCAAATAACCACTAGGATGCTAGCACATTGCGCAAATGCCCATGCGTCGTGCAAGCATCCAACACACCAGTTTCTGGGAGACAAGGTGATGGACTATTGTCACTTTGTCATTGAACCTCATGGAATTGAAATCATGAAATTATGACCCATGAGGCTCTTATCATAAATGCACTTAGGTGTAATAAAAACTAGGAAAAGTGCTAAAATATGAAATTTCCCATAAGGTGCAATTTTGCAACATTACAAAGAGTTTAAAAAATATTATGTATGTTGGAAGGATTGAGAGACTTGAGGAATAAACTAAGGAATCTAATAATATTCACCTCCCCACCCCAATGTGTAAGAATAGTTTCTTTTTCCTCATGATGCATGAAACATAAGAAAATATTATTGGAATGTTTACAATACTCTAAAATGATACTTTTTACATAGGAATGAATTCATTATTAGAATGATAAATTGGTGTCTAAAGGATAAAAAATAAGAGAGATTAATTCGCTTGCAAGTCAAAAAAATCATCTATATGTTCCATAAACTCTAAGAAACACTTCATCATAAATGTGTATTTTTGTATTAAGGCTCCTAACAGACTACCCCAGACTAATGTGGCCTAAAAAAATGAGGATACTTGAGGAACACACTAAAGTTTTCACTAGCATTCACCCACATATTGGGAGATGTTTATGTATCTGGCTTGAATCTATGATACACATAAAAACATATGCCTATTGGCATTTTTTTTGTAATGCCCTACCACACAACTCTAGAGAAAGTTGCAATTAACTACACAAACGTACTATTTTTTTTTTTGTTTAAGCACAAAAACATGAAAGTTCACTACCCAATGCAACAACCTCTAAGGTTACGAGATTGAGATTACCTTAAAAACCAACAAGAAAAATGAAATGAAACCATAGCAATTAAATACTTAATGAATTAAGAAACACATACATTCCATATATGATAAAATACAACAAAGGATAAAAGATACCACTTGATTTTAGATAATGATAAATTTACAATAAGATTACAACTCTCATTCCTCGAATGAGGTAAAACCAATAAGCATGATTACATAATACATCTTCCACCTCGATACAAATGAGGGAAAATTAATACATAATTCAACTAAAAAGAATAAAGCATGAAATGAATCAAGATTCCATGAGCTCCCAACTAGAAATATCATCCACACAAACAGGAAGAAAACCTAATGGATTAAGGTGCACGTTCCACCCAACCATGTGATACCCGAAGGCTCACCCCCCATGATAGGAGATAGTAACAAGGAATCCTATACAAGACCATATACCTCTAGACACAGGCTAATACATAACTGAACTGAATCAAATACAACCACAATAACACTTAACACAATGGTTACAATACTTCTAAAGAAAAATGATCATTTATGCAGTACAACAAACTAACTTTTGTTTGACATAGAGAGAGTGTCACACATAATTTGCTATGAGTTACCTTGGCTCAACCTCCCTAGGCTACCAGACCCCCATTTTGGGTTACCCTGGCTTGCCTCTACTAGCTGCTAGACCCCATACAAACTGTGCTTCTCGTCTCATCTCAAGCCTTAAGAAGCATACAAGTCATGATAGAGGCATTCATTATCTTAATTATTCTGAAAGTTTTCATTAATTATTTTTAAGTTATCACTTACTTAAACCCTAAGTGAGCTACCCTAGCACCCCTTTGTGTGTCAGACCCCCACAAAGAGCCACTCTCCTATCGACAACACAAACGGTACAAAACTACAATTCAATGGGTAAAATAGATAAGACAACCACTCCAATCCAAGGAGGAAAAAAATAATGAAACCCACTCCAAACACTTGGAGGCTACAAAACACATAATCCACTCCTTCCCAAGGAGGCACAAACCACATAAACCACTTCTAATCCAAAGGAGGCACAAACCATCCTCATTCATGAAAACTGGGTAAAACAACAAGATACAACTATACACACTACCCAAGGAAATATAAAGGTTGACTAACATATTACGACAACCCCAATAATTAAAAACCCCATCTGGAAGACTTACTAACTCGATTAGCCCATTTTTCCCAAATAACGAGAATAAGCAAAAAATCACATAGTGAAAAGACAATTTGACAATTTGATACCCTATTTTAGGATTTCCTAAATCCAAGCACAATAATGGCATATTGCATGTAACCATAAAAATAATTAACATTATTGCAAATACTCAAAAGTAAATAAGATTACACTAACAACATTAAGGAATTTAAAACTAACCATTTAATTCCATTTTCCTCAATTATCCATAATAATCAAAATCAAATTTTTAAATAAAAACATTTGATTATAAAATCAATTTTATGCATCATTTATAATAAAATAACCATCATAGGATCAATATATTTAGATATAAATATATGTTAAACATACATAGATATAACTGTATACTTAATGTGTATACATACAATTATATACATATATATTTAATTATATAAACCTTATTTAAATATGTATATTTTTTAAAAAAAATCAATTTAAATTCTCAATTATTTAAATCAACTCCAATTTATTAATTAATTATACCAAAAAAAAATACAATATATAGACATAATATATATATTATATATATATTTAAAATAATATATAATATATATATACTTATATTTTAAATTTTAAAAAGAAACATATATATAAATAAATATATATACATATATATTTATATAACATATATTATATATACATATATTATAATTAAATAATATGTATATTATATATATTATATAAAATATATATAATATATATATATATACAAATTTATAATATATAAAAAAAAAATGAAAAGCAATTATGTTGTTGTGCAACCTCCAGAACGGGGGACGCAACCCCTACTAGGAGCTGCTATGTAGCTCTCCCACAACATGGGGATTGCTTCCTGTGAAGGCAGTGCTGGTACTGCCTTCACAACCAGCACCTCCCATGGATGGGGGGCGACTGTGGGACAGCCTCCTAGTCCCCAATCAAACAATAATTTATTTTTTTTTAATTTAAACATAAACAAACTCCCCTTCTTCAGGGAGAATTCCTAAAATGAAATTTGACACCAAAGAAAATCTTCCAACCTGACAGCATATAAGTTTTATATGCAAAATATATGTGCTTATATATATATATATATCTAAATTCCATTTCATAGCCCAAATTGGGAAAATTTTCTACAGAATAATTACACAACAAATTTTAATTTCTAAAGCATAATGAAAAATTCTCAAATCCAAACACAAGGTTTTCTGATTTCTTTTGTTCCTCTATCAGATTTCTATTGTTTAACTTGGAAATTCCAGCTGAAAGAAATTGTTTTTCTTCAAGAAATCTAAAATTTTCAAGATTTTTACAAGGTTTACAAATTTGTTTTCCAAACAAGCTTTCAATAATGAAGATCCTAAATTTTGAAACAATAAACACAAACAAGAAAGAACCTGTTGGAAACTTGACGGAGAAGACTGAAGTTGAGCTACAATTTCCAATTCTTCCAAAGCTTTTCCAAAATCTTTACTCAAATCCAACAATGCATAAAGCCAACAAGAATACCTTCATTTTCCTTTTAATAGCAATTTTCTTTCAAAAATGAAAATCTTCCCCAAATTTAGTCAACTTCCCTAAAATATCCCATCCACCATAGTTATTACTCCCACTATGCATTTTGGAGATATTTTGTTTATTTGAAAATTTAAAACTAAAATTTATATTCAACAAGAATTTAAAACTTTAATAATTTCTTTTCAAAAGAATTTGAAACTTTTTTAAAATTTCCTTTTCAAAAGAATTTAAACTTTTTAAAAAAAATCTTTTTCAAAAATCATCTAACACTCCTAATTCCCAAAATGGATAACTTAATTCATTTCACCATAATTAATTTAATTAATTAATAAAATAAATCTAATCCAATATTAGATCATTTTATTAATTAAATTAAATTAATTAATAAATTAAATAACATTTATAACATTATAACCAGATAAATTTAATAAGCAACTTAAATACATAAAGCCATGATTTATTAGCTTTTTCAACTTGCAATTTAAATGAAATCAAGGAGAGATGAACAACACAAAAGCAACCTAACCCAACTAAAACCCAATGACACATTATGACTAGGGTGATGACATGGCATGAAAAACCTAGCTACTATCTCCCAATCGAATACCGTTACCCAATGGACATGCTCAAAACTGTGAACAAGGTGGAGTCGATGTCCTGTACCTGTCAACCTACAAACAAAGAGTATATCGAACATGCATATATATAATATGATCAAACACACCATGAAGAGGAAATCTCAGAATCGTGGGGTGCTCACAAGCGAGTGGTAAAATCCTATCCCCTTCACCAATACAAAATTACTAAATGACGATTCTAACATCAATAATATGATCATAAGCATAAAGCATCATTAATTCAATATCTGCTAAGCTAATCCAAAGCATGCCATAAAGATAACATCAGAGTAAAATACCATCACATCAAAATATAACATTCACATCGCTTAAAAATTAATGATCAAATAGTAACCAAGTACTAAAGTCATAGCATAAACAAAACAACATAACAAAGAAGAACACTACCGATCAAAGAGCCCAAAATGGAGGGGTGTTACATTTGTACAATAATCTCAAATGATGTTTTTCACAATAATTTATGCATTCTTGGCATGATCAAATGACAACATCATAGAGATATGAGATATTATTATGGAGGGATTCCAAATCCACTTATAGGTCTAGATATAATTCTTTTGGATGATATGAACTCTAAGAATCTATCTATCATATATTGATAGTTTTCTTCTCTTAGGGACCTTAAGAGACTAACTTGAAATAATATAGCCTAGAAGGATAGGATAACAAGGGGAAATTGAGATCTCCCCTAACATTAAAGCACCCACCTAGATATTTTGTGTAGTCAATTCATCCCCATGGTGTAGAAAATGCATAATATGCTTTTTGGTATGTTTAAACCACTACCAAAAGATTCTTTTTTGAAGAATACATTCATTCTTGGCATGGTCCATTGGTTTTGAGATAAAAATAAAGAGATTATTATGAAGGGACCTTAAAATGATTTTTTAAGTCTAGAAATAATATTTGTTGGTTCCATTATTTTTGGGAACTACTCTATAATAGATTGGAAATTTGTTTCTCTCAAGGATCTTAAGAGAATATCTCAAAATAATGTATTCTAGAAGGATTGGGAGGATGTTGAAATGAATTGAGGCCTTGTCCAACATTCGCCCACACACCTAAATGTGTTGGAACAATTAGTTTGGTCTAGAAACACACAATAAAAAATATGCATGTTGGCACATTTACACTACTCTTACATAATACTTTAAAAAAAAATCTATTCATTCTTGGAAAGGTCAAATGATGTAAAGATGAAATTTTCTTAGACAAGTTATTGTGGAGGGGCCCTAAAATTTCCAATAATTCTATTGAGAAATTTTTAGGTGCCATGAAAATTTATTACTACTTCATCATAGATTTAACTTTTTTTGTTCTCGAGACTCTTAAAATATTATCTTGAGATAATATAGATTGGAAGGATTATAAGAATAGGGGAAAAAATGGGATCCTCCCCTTGAATTTATCCACCTACATAGATGTGTTGGAATTTTTGGTTCAACCCATGATGCATGTAGTGAAAAATATACCTATTGATATCATTACATTTCTCTCTACCAACACTTTTTGGAAGAACACAATTACTATTGTTGTTTGATTGGAAAAATGGATTTGGGGCCTTGTTGGGAAAATGTGTCTCAACATTGCAATTATATAATAGATTATTGATATGCAAGTGTGGGAGGCACTAGGGGTAGGGGGGTACCCCTCCACAAAGGTTCCAGGGGGATCATTCCATGGTGGGGGGTTTGGGGGATATACACCCTAGTGGGGGCTCAGGGGCAACACTACTGAAAGCCAAATTTTATTTATATTTTATTATTGTAAATATGGATCGTTCATCATTAGGTCTTAGATCTAACGACTGATATTTTTTTGGCTTGACTTACCCTAGAAGGTAACCCTATTTTATGAGGGAATTGTATTACAACTATGCATTATGATGTATTCTGAGACTCTAATAGTGCTCATGTGTGATGTCCCCTTTTTCTAAAAATAGTCTTTTTCTAAAATAGCAATTTTTTTTTTTAGTAAGTTAGGTTGTCCAAAAATTTAATAAGTCAAGACTCATCAAAAAATTGGGAAAAGTGTACTTCTCATATAAATTAAATCAAATAAATATTATATTTGATTTATCATGACATTTAGGCATGGGTTTTAATGGAGCACTTTTTGGTTATAAAAGCAAGAAATTATTGCCTATGAAAATAATTGTCAAAAAAATAATAATTATGGGAAATAGCTAATTTTTGGAAACCATTTCAAAAAGAGGAGTTGAAAAATTATCTCCCTCATTTTGGCATGAAATATTGGCATCCAAAATTGATTTTTGCAAATGGAATATTGAAAGGGAAAAAATCAGCCTTTTCAATTATTCATTCATGGTGTTTTGCTAAAGCATTTGGCTTTCTTCTTCAGAGGCTAAGAAACTATTGAAGGATTTATCTTCCAAGTTGATTAACCAAGGAGATGGAGACTTGTAGGTGGTGGGTTTACGAGTCTCTAGAGGAAACTTCATATAGGGGCTGCAATTGTGCTTTGATAGGAGTTTTATTGTGTGCTTTTAGAGTTTGTTGTTGATTTTGTGTGTTTTTGGTTCATAGTTTGTAATAAGAATTGTTGCTGTTGTTAGTAGAATTTTTGTTGTTTATTTTTCTATTGTGATCAAACCCATATTATATATATTTTAGTTATATTCTTATATTCAAATTTTGAAGATTTTTTGTGCAAATCTATTAGGGTTTCAAGTGTATTTTTGAGTGCCAAATTGGCAATTGTGCATATTGTAAGGAAAAATCTATAGAATATCTAAAGTGAATTTTTATGGTCTGTTATTTTACCCAAATTTCTATAGAAAATTTATTTGGTGCTGCACAATAAAAAAAATTGAGTGTTTGTGGCTTTATTGGAGCAATTTTCAGTGCACCCAATTTCACAATTTTTACTTGGTTACACATTGCAAGTGTGAATAAGTAAATAAGTAAAACAAAATAAAACACTTCTTAATGAAACATTATATCAAGATTTAACATGAATTAAATAATCTAAAAGCACAAAAAGCTTGAAAGCATCTCATTGTCTCCTATCTCCAAAGATTTATCAAGTTACAGAGGGCTCTCAGATTTGTAAGCACCGTAACTATTAAAATGCCTATCTAGAGAATGGAATTGATGCTAAATGCAATGGTGTGATGATTGATAATGAAACTAAAAAGCTACGATACTATTGTAATCTATATGGATATGAAACTTGATGGATAAATTCTAAATTAAAAACTCTGATGCTGCCATGATGTGAATTCTACTGATGCTTATGATGCTATGATCCTAAATGCTATTGATATTGCTATTGATATGATTGCTTGATTGCTATGAATGTTGCAGAGTAAGTTTTCAAAAACATTTGAGGTCCATTCTTTGCTTCAGAGGTTGTATTTATAGATTTACGACAACATATTTGCACAGGGGTAGCACAATAGAGGCTTGGATACAATCTTGAGAATTGAATGGTGAGAGATTGAGAAACTTGAGTTGATCATGGGAATGGTTTCTCCCCATGAAAACATCAGGCAAGATGATAGGAAAGATCAGAGGAAGAAGATTGAGAGGATTGCCTCCAAGTTTGTCCCCGAAGCTTTCTCATGAATTCTAGTTGAATTAATTAGATTTGAGAAATCTAATTTTATTGGTGAGTGAATAGAGGAATATTGATTTATGCCTTTATTTGAATATTTTTGATTTATTCAATTTAGCAAAATAGGAAGATTTAATTAAGTAAAACAAATATTTGATATTTGCTTATTTAATAAAGAGGAAAATGATAATTAAATAAATCTTTAAGATATCTTTATTTAATTAAGAGGAAATATGATAAGATAATTAAATTACACAAATTATTGAAGTTGTGTATTTAATTTAAGATAGAATTAATAGATCAAGTATAGAAGAAATAATAATGATAATAATTAAATTAAAAAAAGAATTTAATTTTGTTTATTTAATTAAGAGGAAAAATAATATGATAAAATAGAAGAATTAATGGTGAAATTAATATAAATAAATATTTCTATTTATTTACTAAGTAGATGAATTTATGATTAATTATTCAAATAAATCATTTTAATTAATTATATTCTCTAGACCATTTTTAGGTGTATACATTTTTCCCCTCTTTGAAGTGATGTGTTTACGCATTGCTTCAAAGAAAATTTTATGCTGCTACTGCTAGTATTGACGAAATTTTTTTAGTATGCCACAGACATGATTTTCAGGTAATCGATGGATGTATGCCCCCTCGAGAGATAAATTGGTGATTTTTTTTTTTTTTTGGAATTTTCAAATTTTTTATGATTTTTCAATAATTTTGATGTAGGTTCAATGAATATTTGTTGATGAAAAAAAATTATCTCCCGATAATTGATGTAGAAAGTACCCCAGGATGTTTTTGAATTAATCTCCTCAACAATAAATTTAAATAATCCCATAAAAATTCCCCCTTCAATAACCTATAAAAGGTGAAAAGGGTCCTTTTCACACTCATTTGTGTATTTTGACTTTTGAAAACTTTGTGAGAAAGCTTTTTGTGCTAGTTGGAGTGAGAAGTCGATTCCTTATCACACCCACCGGTTCAAGCATGTATGATGTCACTAGCGAATAGCCGCCTATGGACCTCCAGTATGTACCCTTTAATCCCTCATTTTTCATGCATTGTCTCATTTTTTGCACATTATTTGGTTTTTAAAATTTTGAATTCTTTTAGTGCTTTCAATTTCCATTGTAGTGCTTTCATTAGGCCTTTTAGTGCTTTGAAAGTTTTATCACGTCAGGCTTCTATTTTAGCAATTAAGTTTATTGTTTTAGCGCTTTCAAACTTTAGTGCATAGGTACCCTATTTTAGCACTTAGGTGATATGAGTTATTGCTTTCATAGTTTTAGCTCGCTTAGGATAAAAAATTTAGTGCATTAGATGACTGTTTTAGTGCTTTGAATATTTTAGCGCTTTGACCCAATGTTTTAGCAAATTGAACTAATAAAATAGTGCTTTGGTGGTTTTGGCTCTTTTCACACTTGTAATAGCTCTTTTGACTGATTAAATGGTGCATGTCATGATTTGGCACTTTGAATGCCCATTTTAGCGTATTCAAATCAAATTGATAAAGTTTGTCAAAATTTATCCTTGATTTTGTCAATTTTCAATCATGTTAACTATTGGTTTAATATGAATGATTATCCTGATCAAATGAATGATGTTTGACCTCATGATAGGTGAGGTCTAATGTTTGATTTGATGATAATTATCCTCATGATAGGCGAGGAATAATTATAGTTTGATTGACGTACCTCATGATAAGCAAGGTTGATTTGATGCATTGATGATTGACCTCATGATAGGTGAGGTTCAATGATGTTCACTCATGAGATTTGATCAAAAATTTCAGCAAGAGCTAATTAGTTTTGATAGGATAATTGATGTTTGACTATTCAACAAAAAAAATTGATTTTTGAAAATTTCCTAATGATAGGAGTCATTGGAGAACCTTCAAGTTTGAGAGAAATTTTGTGGACATTTGATTTGATACCTCAATTGGCATAGCCTAACACGGCTATTTTTACACGTTGCGAACTATCTCCTCTTTCATTCATGCCCCAGATTAGGATTAATCGGGGTCTATTGACAGTGCTAGCTGAGAGGTGGCATAGCGAGCACAACACGTTTCACCTTCCTATCAGTGAGATGACACTCACCCCAGAGGATGTCTACTAGATTCTGCAACTTCCCATTGTTGGAGATGTTGTCATTTATGATTTGATAGAGTAGGGTGGGACTCATGCCCTTCGTAGAGTGTTTCAAGATGATTGGATTGCTAGAAAGTGGATTCCATGGCGTGAGATGGTCAATGCATACACCACTTTTCCTATAGTGCTTGCTAGTTTTATCAAAGGATTCCTTAGTCCTGATCATAGGTCTATGGGATTCTTCGTTGGTTAGGGCCAATTTTTGGAGAGTATGGTTGTTCATGGCACCAGATTTGCTTGGGGCATGTGTATGCTTTCCCACTTATATCATGATTTACATTTAGATATGTATCTCATAGGTCATAGTTTATCTACTAGTGTCACTTTGCTTCAGGTATGGGCATGGGAGCACAAAGCTATCATGCATCTAGTGCCAGTCAGACAAAGACCACCTATGAGACCATACATGTTCAGATATGTCAGCTGCCTTACTCAGTCTAGACTAGGTAAGTTAGAGTATTGGAGGAGAGTGATTGATGACATAGAGTCTGTCACATGGCATCCCTACCTAGATTGTGATCATTGGGACAATGATGATATTCAGTTACCATTCTCTATCAGTTGATGATATTGATTGCTCAAACTCATTGGGTACTGGAGATATTTTTTATCAGACAGGTGTATAGATAGTATGGGATGGTTTAGGGTATGGCCTAGGGTGTTTCCCATTATGCCCGCCATTAGTTAGATTTAGCAGATTGGGGGCCTAGTTTATCATATGATGTTGTCTAGGAGTTTCAGGCCTTGTAGCAGTTTGAGTGGGATATTCATCCTAATATTGTTGAGCCACCAATTATAACTGGCTATGTTGAGTTTCTAGCTTTGCATCCTTTTCCACGTCTTACTATTCTAGACAAGCCAACCCCATTACCCACAAAGGAGGATGTTCCTATTGCACATGTTCAAAAGTGGAGGAGAGAGGAGGTTGAGGTTGAGGTGGAGGATGTTAGTTTTGTTGGTGAGGAGGATTTTAGTGTGGAGGAGGATGTTGGTGAGGAGGAGGATAGTGGAGAGGAGAGCAGTGGTGATGAGAGCAACGGTGATGACTATAGGTTTGATAGTGAAGAGGTTGCAGGTGGGTCCATTCTTTCATTGGATTTTCTAGAGGAGACAGTGCTTCATAAGAGGTAGGTTGTGAGGGATGTTTTAGAGCAGCTATAGATAGTAGACCTTCAGGTGCAGTTAGAGACTATTTATGAGCAGGTTGTTTAGGAATAGGGTTTACTAGAGAAAACTTAGGCTCAGATGCAAGAACAAGCCTAGTCAAAAGTAGAGGATCTAGCATCAATGCAGGCTCAGTCAGCCATAGCACATTCATAGATTGCAGCATTGACTATCGAAAGGGATGCTATTAGGTAGCTGGAAGGGCAGCTCAAACTCAGATTACATCTTTGGCAGTCGAGAGGGATGCCACTAGGTTTGTAGTAGAGGGTGCTCAGGCTACTACTGAGAGATTACAAAGACTAGAAGATGGTACCTCCTTGGAAGATTATATGCAAGAGGTCACTTGTATTGGTGGGGAGGTAGAGTGCTATAGAGGTAAATATTATGATGGCATCCTTTCTGAACAATGAGTGAGCTATAGGCAGTCTCGATCTGGTAGGACCCACTCTAGAACTGTTAGTGCAGGAGTCACATAGCCTCTCCAAAGAGATCCCAGAGATCTTGGTATAGGTGGTGGTGGTGGGACCCATATTGCGATTCTTGCACTAGGTCTAGAGCCAACAATACTCAACTTCATACCTGATTTCTCTTTTGTATTTGAGATGATGATGTACATTTTGATTACAACCATTTTTTTTATTATATATCTCTCTTTTTTAGACATCATTGTATACTTGACATTATTATTCTAATCTATATGATATGCGGTGGATTCTCTGATACATATATGTTCTATATGATTCTATGAAGGATGCACTTAATTTCTATGTTCTATATGCTATATGATGATCTTTTACTATGATTGTATGGATGCAGCTTATATCATGATGATATGTTATGATGTATGATGTTCTTTGTTATGATGTTATGGATGTAGTATATATTATGATAATATTCTATGATGATGTATAATGATGATGCATGGATAATGTATGGATGATGTATGGATGATGTACAGATGCATGATGTATATGTATGATGATGTAATTACATATATGGTTAATGATATGATGTGTATGAAATGATATATGTTATGCGATATAAATGGGATGCCTATTCTTTTATTTTTATGTAAATGAAAATATATGATGAAATATATGGATGAAAATGATGTATGTTATATGATATAATAAATGTATGGATTTTTGATATCTGATATATGATGTAATAAATGGATGGATTAATGATATATAATATGATAGAGATTTATTGTAGATGAAGATGACATATGATATATTAATGTTTGATGAATGTTTTGAAAATGCAATGATAGAGATTTATGTTTTGGAGATTTTCTTTATGTAATTTTATGTGATATGGAAAATGTGATATGATAAATGCAAAAATGATTTGATTCAAATGTGTGAATGATGAAATAATTATTAAATACTTTCTAATTTTTTCAAATGAATTTGATGATGCAACTATATGATTATGATGTTGTTTTGTTAATGTCAAGTATACTCAATCTACTTATGAGAAAAGATAATCGTTAATTTGAATCCTTCATGAGCTTTAGTAACAAACACTTTGCAGATGTAAAAACTATTAGGGTGTGTGCAGGATCATGATGGGCCAAAAAGTGGTGATATGATAGGTTTTATTAGGGTATGTGGCTGATGACTTTTTTTTTACCCAAAATTGATGAAACAAAAAGGGTTTTAAAGGAGATTTTCAGCTTTCCACCAATATAAATTATGCTTTATTTTGAATTTAATAAATAATTATTATATATTTTCTATTTGAATTACAACTAAAGTCCTAATTGATAGGCTGATTGAAAACATATATAGCTTTCAAATGGTATCACATTTTTTAAATCCAAAACATGTGTCACATTTTATGCTTCACATACTATAGGATTTAAAAAAGAATTTCATGAATTTTTGACCAAGTTAAGGTTGTTAGATATACACGTTTTTTTTTATTTTTTAAAAGTTACCATAAAAAAATAATAATTAATTATTTAATTAGAAAAAAATTATTAAAAAAATATGCATCACATTAGGACATGAGTCCTTTACTTATATCTAAAATCTTATAAAAGAATATTATCATTTTTATTGTGTTAGGGTGGTCAAACAAACACCTACTTATTTTTTCCTTAAAATTTAAGTACTATTGCATTGAAATTTCAAATTTTCACCAAATGGATTTAAAAAAAAAAAAAACCTACTAGTTTAGAAACTACATTCAATTTGCTACAAATTCTATTCTTACATATTTTTGAAATAATATAGATAACTTATTCAAATTTTTATGTCAAGTTGCCTAACTCTGATTTTTAAATTTTTTTTGCCACTTAAGGGCCTATTTTTTCCATGATGATCCTACACATACCCATTATGAATGCAATCTAATTTAATCATGTAAATATACATTAAAAAATATTGGCATTTTAACAATACTTTTTGTGCTTTGTATCTTCATTGAGCTTTTAAAATGTTGAAAGTGAGTACAAGCATCAATGGTATAATTTAGACCATGATGACCTGAGTACTTCTTTCATGATATTTGATATTGCAAGTGAACAAAAGCATCAAAGTATAATTAAACCGAGATGACTTGAGCATTTCTTGCGTAAAATAAACAAGAATTAATGACTTTCCTATGTGAATTGGAATGTCATTAGTGATACTTTGTAGAGCACTCCCCATGACAATTCACATAGTAATTATTATTAATTCACAAACAATAGATAAAGAAAAATATCATTCTCCTTCCTTGCTTCTCTAGTTCAATACATCATTGAGTTGCTCCAAAGAAATGATAATAATGATAAAAGTACAACATATCTCACATTTTCTTAAAGTATTTCAATCATTAATTAGACTAGATCATCCATCCCGATTTTATGATGTTTCTTTGATTTTCAAGATTTTGAGCAAAGACCTAACCTAAAGACCTATCCTAGGGCCTCGGGGGCTGATAAAAAATTAGCCTTGCCTACGTTATACACACAAAGACCACATTGTTCGACTGACACAAACTCATGTTTTTGGATTTTTGATATTGACCATTTTGACATGTTTTTGGATTATCTGATGTGAAATTGATTTTTGATTTGTTTCTGATGATGATTGTTGGTCCTTGTTGTGTTGTGTTTTGATTTTTGTTTGTCTGCTATTTGTCTATTTGGTTTAGCTTGATGTTATTTCCCCTAATGATGTTTAGATGTTTCCCCTAATGAGGTTTAGATGTTGCCCCCAAGCTAGGGTGAGACATGACCACATGATATGATATGATAATGGATGTAAAAAATGATGGTGAAAGTAATGACTATGACATGTGTCCAAATAGATGGGGGAGCTAATTCGAATCACAAATAGCACCTGTTTCTAGGTTTTCACTATATGTTTTTATTGCACTTTTCAGTCTTTTTGAATTTTTTTTGTTTTTTTTTGTTTTTTTGTATTTTTCTAATATTTTTGTATTTTTCTATCATCGAGACACCTATTTGCTAGGTTTTCATCAAGGTAACCATTTTTAGAAGCTAATTCATGCACTAGCTGATTTAGGTATAGAACTTTCTGAGATGGATACTATTGATAGGTTCATCAAACATATCCCCTTCTAGTGTAGATAGTTGATATGCTCCTAATCCATACACTGATATGATTACAAAGGGACCTAGCTAGTTAGGATCAAATTTCCCTTTCTTTTCTCTATCCTACCGATTCCTAGGGTTTTCCTTTAGGACAAAGTCTCCAACTTGAAAGACTCTAGGTTTTACCCTGTGATTATATTTCCTTGAAATTCTTTGCTGGTAGGCCTTTAAATGATTGATAGCTTGCTGAAAACATTCATCTGGAAATTACAGTTCATGTAGTCAAGAGACTTTGTAATCCTCATCTGTAATGATACCCTTCAGTGAGACATAAAGTGATGGTATTTCTACCTCAATGCCTGTAGGATGGCCTCTGATCCATACACCAAGGCATATGGTGTAGCTCCTATTGGTATTCTAATGCCATTTGTATAGGTCCAAAGTGTATGATTTAGCTAAACATGCCAATCATGTCCAACATCATTAACAATTTTCTTTAGTGTTTTTAGAATTGTCTTGTTCGAGGCCTCTTCTTGGCCATTTCCTTATGGATAATATGGTGTTGAGAAATGATGTTGGATATTGAATTTTTCAAATAATTCCTGGACATCCTAATTTTTCAAAAGGTCTACCATTGTTTTTGATAATGGATTGGGGTACCTAAGTATGTGCAGGATCATGATGGGCCAAAAAGTGGCAATATGATGGGTATGTGGTTGATGACTATCTTTTTACCCAAAATTGATGAAACGAAAAAGGGTTTTTAAAGGATATTCTCAGCTTTCCATTGACATAAATTATGCTTTACATTGAATTTAATAAGTAATTATTATTCATTTTCTATTCAAATTATGACTAAAGTCTTGATTGATAGGCTGATTGAAAAACATCTATAGCTTTCAAATGGTATCACATTTTTTGAATTCAAAACATGTGTCACATTATATGCTTCACATACTATAGGATTAAGAAAAGAAAAATTGAATTTCATGAAGTTTTGACCAAGTTAAGGTGGTTAGGCATATGAGTTTTAATATTTTTAAAAAAATTGTAATAAAAAATCATTATTAATTATTTACTTGGAAAAAATTACAAAAAAATATGCATCACATCGAGGCATGAGTCCTCTACTTATATATAAAATATTATAAAAAATAATTATCATTTTATTTTGGTTAGGGTGGTTAGATAGACACCTACTTTTTATTTTTCCTTGAAATTTAAGTTTGCATTGAAATTTCAAATTTTCACCAAATAGATTTTTTTTTAAAATAAACCTAGTAGTTTAGAAACTAAATTAAATTTTCTATAGATTCTATTCTTACATATTTTTGAAATAATATAGATATAACTTATTCAAATTTTTACATCAAGTTGTCTAACTTTGATTTTTCTGAATTTTTTGCCACTTAAGGGCCTGTTTTTTCCATGATGATCTTGCACATACCCACCTCATACCGACAAATGAGGTAGTTGAGTATGAAAGATGAGATTTTATTTCTAGTGATAGTTGTTAAAGGAATTGCTTCTATCCATTTTGTAAAATACTTTGTTGCTGTGATGATGAACTTGTGTCCATTGGATGAAGAAGGATTTATTTTTCCTACTAGGCTTAGTCCCCACTGAGAAAGAGGCCATGTTGATGTGAAAGGTTGTAACTCTTGTGCCGGTGGATGAATTAGATTACCATGAATCTGACATTTCTGACACTTTTTAACATATTGATAACACTCTTTCTCCATTTTTGGCTAGTAATACCCAAAATAGAGGAGTTTCTTAGCTAAGGTTAGCCCACTTGAATGGGTTCCACAAATGCCTTCATGGACCTCTTGTAAGGATATTTTAGATTTGTGATGTTCTAGACACCAAAGAAGAATACCATCTAGACCTCGACATTATAGGGTTTCAACAATCAATGTATGTCAGGTGGATTGATGGATAAAGTTATTCTTTTGGTTTCTAGAGAGATTAGGAGGAGGGATATTATCCTTAGTATAGATCTCTCCATATAATGAGGTTTAAGTTTCACTTATTTGGAATATGGCCTATGAATCAGGATTATCATATATAGGTTAGATAGTTGTTCCACCATAAACTCATAATGACCTTGTTTTTCTAGTAATTGCCAAAGGGAAGAAATTGTTTCCATGGCATTTGGAGCTTTGTTCTCCTAATGTATTGCAACATGCCTTATAGGGATCATAATTGATTGATGATTTTAGGTGGTGACATCTCCATTATTGCTTTAACCTTAGCTGGGTCCACTTCAATACCATTTTTTGATACTATGTAACTAAGGACTTTTGTTGATGTTACCCCAAACCAAAATTTCTTTGGGTTCAGCTAGACATTGAACTTTTCTACTCTAGTAAAGATTTTATCTAGAATTTCTAGATGTATGTCCCTTGTGTATGATATTTCTAAGATTTCATTCACATAATCTTCCATGAAAGTATGCATCATATCATGGAAAATAGTGGTCATCACCCGTTGATATGTTGCACTTGCATTTTTCAACCCGAAGGGTATGATATTCCAATAGAATGTGCCCCAAGGACAAGTGAATGTTGTCTTTTCCTAATATTCAGGTGCTATTTTTATTTGATTATATCCTGAGAATCCATCCATTAAAGATAACATGGCATGTTCCACTATTAGATCAACAATTATGTCAATGTTGGGTAAAGGAAAATCATCCTTTGGGCATGCCTTGTTTAAATCTCTAAAATTCATGCATATTTTGATGCTATTATCAAGTTTTGACACTGACACAATATTTAAGATCCATTATGCATAATCTATGGACTTGATAAATCTTGCATCCAATAATTTCTTCAGCTCAGCTTTAACCATTGGGGCGATGTGGGGATGCATCTTTCTCAATTTTTGTTTTACTGGTTTGATTCCTTTTGGTAGTGATAGATGATGCATGAGGAGCTATAGATCTAATTTTGGTATTTCAGAATAAGACCATGCAAAATTGATGTGTTGCTCTTCAAAGAATTTTGTGAATGCATGATTCTCCTGTTCTGTCATGAATGCTTCCAGATGTAGGATCTCAGCCTTCTCAGTTGTTCCTAGATTTATAGACTATGTTAGTTCTATCAGCACTGATGATCAGTCATGGTAATGCTCTAGGAGGGTGTCAAATCTTGCATCCTTTAGTGCCTTAGAAAGGTTTTCACTATTGGATACATTCTTTATTTTTTCTTTTTCAAAATCTAATGCTGCCTTAGAAAGGTTTTCACCATTAGATTTATTTTTCCTGTTGTCATTTTTGCAACTGGAAGATTTGGCACCCTCCTATTGTGAAGCATTGTTATGAGTGTTATGGATACAACTTGTATCAAGTTCGTCACTACAAAGATAGTTTATGATGGTATCATCATCTAAAAAGACTAGTAAATGAATAGGTTTGGTAGGTTCCTAGTCAATAAGTTCGAGATACCTTAAGGGTAATAAGTAATTTGGTTGAGTAAGGTCGAATGTTGTAAGTGTTTTGATGGCTAGGTGGTCAAAGTTTTCAGTAGGAAGGTCAAGGTCTATGATAGTACTCACCTCCAAGTTGTCTATCTCACTCGATGTCTGATTACCCTCGCTTGAGTCAAGGTCTATCCTATTACAAATGGTCTATTTTTTGAACTTTGTCCCTCCTCTCGTAAGGGTGTATATACTTGGATAACATCAATTTTTTTGTCAATATATGATGTATCAAATAGATGATCCCATTCATACTCATTTGAATCTATGTCAAAACTATCTCTCATTTGTAGAATTCTTTCTACCACTTTATGAGTTTCTTCCTCTTTCACTTCACTTAAGTAGACTAATCCTATTTTATCTTTAGGTTGTAGTGTTAGAGGTTGAATAAGTTCAATAATACCATCTTTTCTCTTTCCAATTGGTCCTTGGCCTTCATAGCCCATTTTCTCTAAAATAGCCTTCCCTTTTCCATACTGATTTGCTTTGATGCTGATATTCGCTGATGTTGAGGCTTCTTCATCCTTATATAGCCAATTGAGAATGACTTTATCCTATGACTCATCTTCAAGGGTACCTACTTTTATAAACCTTTCATTAAGAGTTGTGACTGGTTGTGATGAACTTGGTGTGTTTAATATGGGCTATCCATATGATTTTGGTGATGGTAGAAATTGTGATAGACACAAAGATTACTCAAGAGAATATTCTCCTAAGCCTTTGTCTTTTAGTTGAACCTTTTCTGAAAATTGTTGTGATAACTCATTCATAGGACCTTCAGTGTTTGATATAATCATGTCTGCAATAGTTGTTTCCTTTACCCAATCTTTCTTCTCAACCCATTTAGATATGAAATTGGTTGTCCTTCATCACGGGATGAAGTGGAAGTGTTGAATTCTCTGTTATGAGGTACCAAAGTGTCTTGATTTTCTTTTAATATGTTGCAAGTCTATGGATTATTGTTGTCAGTTGATTTGGTGACCTCCTATCCATTTACTAGAAATTTCAGACATTGATGGTATGACAGAGATACCACTTGCATTTCATGGATCCATGGATGACCCAATAGTATGTTATATGTTATATCCTTTTCTAACACTTTACACATTGTTTTTGAAAATTGAACCTAATTGAATTGGAAGTACAATAAGCACTTTGGAAGACCTTTCCTCTTCATCGTATGCCTTTATTATTATCTTTCTTCTAGCATCAATGGCGTTGTCAAAATAGCCTAGTCCATGAATCAGTTTCAAAGTACAAAAATTTAACCTAGCTCCTCCATCTATTAAGACACACTTAACGTGGTGTTTACAAATTAGAACCTCTATATGCAAGGCTTCATTGTGTCAATGATTTAAAGACACATCATCTTGTTTAGAGAACAACAGACAATGAGGTGTGGTAAGATTCCCCACCATGGCTTGGAATTGACAAACATCCAAATTATTAGGGACCGTTGTAGCTACTAGAGTTTGTTCCAGAACTTCTTTATGTGATGGTGAAATTTTTAGAAGTTCTAGAATGGATATAATTTGTGTGGGTATATTTTGTAATTGGTCCACAATGTTGTATTGATGCAATGTGGGAGTAGTGTTTTTGGATGAAACTCCTTTTAATATCACCTTGGACTGCCCGCTTGTCATTCTATTGACTTGTTGATGGTCTTGTGTTTCCCTGATCTTTAGGACATTGATTTGATTGTCTGATGTTTGTGCTTGGTATCATGTTGAGGGATTCAATGTCATTGATGCTCATGTCATTTGTCTGATTATCAATGTCATTTTTCTCAACCTTAGAAAGGAAAAGAATAGTGGTGTCATAGACATAGTTTATACTTTTTCCTTTACCACTTGAAGAAGACTCTCCTTTTTTGTAGTTGGGTAATAGATTGGTAAATGCAGTGTGATCATTGTTTGTCTGATGCCCTTCAAAAAACACCCTCTTTGCTTCAATCAAGTCTTGTATCAAATGTTTTAGTTGCATACATTCATTTGTTTTATGTCCCTTATTCTTATGAAAGTTGCAATAATCAACACCGTTCCACTAGGATGGTTTTACCTTTGGCTCCCAATTTCAAGATTTTGGTAGAGTGATAAGTTTGTTTAAAATGAGCTCTCTCATTATTGATTCCAAAGTTGGTCATAATGGGGTAAATCTCCATCAATTAGATTATCTTTGATATGATGGTCGAGATTCCCCATCGTTGGTGTTATTGTTTTGAGTAGTGCTTTGATTGTTGTTTTGGTTTTTATTTTGATTTGTTTTGACATTTGTTGCTATCAAATTGAATATTGGTTTTGTATTGTCAGTTGTAGCATCAGTGCTTCCAATATTTTTGTTCTTCTGCCAAAATTTTGGCTTGTCATTGTTTCCATAGTGATTTTTGTTGTTTGGTGTATCATTTTAGTGTTTAATCACTCCTTGTTTGACTAGGGATTCTTCAATTTTAAGCCCATTCTTGATTACTTTTTTGAATGTTGGGGGACATTGCAGTTTGAGTCTTTAACTCATTTGATCATTTAAGTTGTCGATAAATAATTTAGTCTTCTCCTCTTCAGGTATAGATCAATGATATCTAGCAAACAAATTTCTCCAACATTCTAAGAATGATAGGAATGTCTCACTATTTTTCTGTTTCAGGTTATGTATATCTCTTATGGTTACATCATGTGTTATGTTGAAGGAGAATTGAGAAATGAATTTTTTGACTAGTTCTTTGAAGGATCGAATCCCTAGTTATAATTTTGAGAACCATTCCATATAGTGGGCTCCCAAACTCCTAGGAAATAACCTCACGAGGTATGTATCTTCTTGTGCGAACCTGAGGCTCATTGTTTTGAATTCCCATACATGGTCAATCAGGTCTGATTTTCCATTGTATTTGTCATATTTAGGGAACTCACAATGCCTCAGGAAGGGTATCATATCCACACACATATGAAAAGGGTAAGGACAAATGTCCTTTAATAAGTATTTCTTTATGGTTCCTGTTTGCATATTTTGAATTTGTTCCTACAAAGTTTACATTTGTGCTATTAAAGAAACCACTTGATCTATATAATGTGTGTTGGGTGGTTCTGTTTCATTTGTTATTAATGTTTCTTTCAATCAATTCATGTCAAAATCCTTTGGCAGTTTTGCACCTAACTCCGCTAACATCAAGAGATACTTCTCCCTGTCTTTTTCTAAAACCTTTTCCATAAATTTATGAAAAATTGGATCCTGTTGGGCATGTTGTATATCTTGTTGTGTTATTTCATTGGTATCTTGTTGTCCAAATCAAAGAAAAGGGTTTTCTTCAATCATGTTTGGATTTTCAATTTCCTCTTCTCTGAGTTGTTGTCTTTGCAACCTTGTCAAGATTGGCATACAAGTTTTGGTTATTCTCACTAAACTTGGATCTTCTATGTTTTGATTAGTTCCAATTTTATTTTAACAAAACCAAATAGAATAATGTATTCTATTGATGAGGCTAAGTTTGAAAATTTGATTACTTGAGTTTTTGTTTTATGATGGCAGGGTGTTAGAATCCCGATGAGGAAACTTTGCCTCAATAATCCAAATTTGTATTGGTAAAGGACACTTTGTGTTATGCAAGATCTAGGTTTTATGTTTGAAATAAATTGACTTGTAAAAACCTACAATGTTTTAGGTTTTTAAGACTCTGTTTGAATTGTAAAATGTTTTTGACTGGTAAAAAATTGTGTTTTTGATGGCAACAAATCGAACAGATGTTTCTAAAAGGTCTCTATTTTTTCAATTTTGTGGAAGTGCTAATACGAAGGGTAGAAACACTAAAACAGAATGTACAAGTGCTAAAAGGTTTGGTAAAAGTGCTATTAGATAGAGCAGAAGTGCTAAAATAGACGACTGATGTGCTAAAAGACTGTGAATACTGGAAATGTTTAAAACTGACATAAGCCCTATAAATTTGATAAAACACACTGAAACAAAATACAGAAGCACTTTTTTTGACAACAAATGTGCTAAAATAAATCGTAGAAGCACTAGAATAGACTATAGAAGCACTATGACACTATTTTTGACACTAAGAGAGTTGGGTTTACTGTTGATAGAAGCACTATAATATGTGGAAAAAACACTGAAACAGGTGGTAGAAGCATTGTTTTCAAGTGTGGGAGCGCTATAATAATGTGTAAAAGTGCTATAATAGATGGTAGAAGTGTTGTTTTGTTTATTTCCAAGCGGGGGGTGGTAATACGGGTCTTGCAACTACTATGTATGATTTCTCTTCTTCTTTGTCTAAGACTATGGATGTTGTGAGAAATTGATCGGGTGTTTTGTTCTTCTCAAAAATGAATGTTCTCAAACTACTAATAATGTTAGTTTGGGTACCTTCAATGTGTATATTACTGAGTTGAAATATTGGTGTGGTTAGCCCTAATTTTTGAATGGGAGTTGTGGGTCACCAAATGGTCATAAGGTATGTTGTATGATGGTTTCAATATTTTATGACAATGTTTACTCACTACCTATTGCTAGGAAGGAGGTAGTAACATGGGTCTTCCTACTACTATGTTTTCCTTTTCTTCCTCTTCATTTAGGATGATGGATGCTGTGAGAAATTGGTGGGGTGTTTTGTTTTCCTTGAAAATAAATGTTCTCAAACTACTAATAATGTGACCAGTTTGAGTACTTTCAATGTCAGTAAGGCTAGGTTGTATAATAGGTGTTGTAAGTCCTAACTATTGAATAGGAGTTGTAGGTTTCTAAATGGTCATAAGGTGTGGTGGTAACTACCTAATTTTGGAGGACAAACCTAATGTTTCCAATATTTTTCTACTACAAGAATTGATTAGGTCTAATGGAGTATTCTATGGTAGGTTGTGGGATAGAGGATTGATGAATACATTGACTATAGTTAGGATCCTGTAAAAGAGCCCTTCTCTAAATGTAGGATTGTGAATACAAGGGCTCTAAAGCATAATCATTAGTGTAACCCCTAGCAAAATCATGAAACCTATGGATGAATGTTCTATGATGAAGAAAAATCTTCCTATTTTGATACAAGAAATGTCTTCTTTTCAAAAGGTTTTTGCAACTAAGTGGTTTCTTGGGTTTTTTTAATTATTTGAGAAAGAGATTTCTTGAAATTTTTTGTGGTTTTCCAATCTCTAATCTTGTATTTCTTAGTTTTATTTTGTCCAAGTTGTATTTTTTAGGATGATCTTTTATCTAAATTAATGATTTTGAAATACACAACAATCAAATATAGACAGTTGTTCTTAAGAGATGTAATCTAAATAGATAGTGTATGTTTAAAAGAACCACATATGGTCCTCTTTTTATTGGTTTGATAACAATACAACACTCCAGGTAGACTCACTCTTAATAGTCAAAAGGTCATTGTTATACTCAACAACCCACAACTTAAAATTGCATCGACTCACACAGTTGTGTCACCCCCTAGAGGGCGACCATGTTTTTGTCTTTTCCAAGTGCTTACTCAAGGTTAGATTTCTTGATCCCCTAAGAAAAAAATTTGTGGCAATTACATGGTGAGTGTCTTGGGGGAGTATTCTTCCCTCCCCTTGCACTGCAAGTAAATTACAATGTTTGGTTATTGACTCAACTAGATACTACACTAGGTTCTTAGAAAGGGTTTCCATTCAGAGTGACAAGTGATAAACTTCCTCAGGAAACCTCCCAACCTTTAGAAAAAAGGTTTTGGGGATGGTTATCATGCACACTTCTGAAAAAGGTGGGTTTCCCCAGATTCACTTTAAATTTTAAAGTGGGGTGGAAAACCTAGCTTTGGTTGTTACCCACTTAGGTCATTCCTATAGGGTGATTACTTTTTCCCACTATGATAGTCCTTATAAAGGATGTAATAAATCTTGAAAATTCATAAAATAAAGGATGATTCTAGCTTTTTGGATCACCCAGTTAAGGGAAGAGCATATTCCTATAAACTATACAAACACATAAATCAACTTTCTTAAATTTTTAGAGCCCAAATGACAATTTTCTATCTATGTGAATATGTTGCTTCATAGTGAAGATATTCCTCCACAAAAAGACATGGTGTTCATTTTTAATCCCAAATTGAAATGTTTGGTGACTGCCCTAGATTGATAAATTTTAAACCAAATTGAAGAAGTGACCATCCTAGGATTTGTAAATTTTAAACCAACTGAAGAAATGAAGTTACTCATCGTAGTCGCATTAGATCTAGATAATGATTTACAAAACTGCTATAACAAAGATTAAAAGTGCTATAGAAATGCTCAAAAGCACTATAGAAAGTGGCATAAGTGTTGTAAAATCCTTTAGAAGCGCTATAGAAATCATTAGATGCACTAAAACAACTTTGAAATTTGATAGTCGAACTGTGCTAAAATATTTTTAGTCGAAGCACTAAAACAATCCTCTAAAGCACTATAGTTTTTGTCAGAAGTCCTAAAATAGGTAGAAGCACTATAGTTTGGATTAGAAGTGCTGCAGAATCTTCCAATCATGCTAAAAGAGTTATGCTAGATTCTTGTATGAAATATTTTTAGAAAAAAATGTTAAAAACATGGGGTTATGCCCCACGATGGGCGCCAAATTGTAAGTCTGAACAAGTAAATAAGTAAAAAAACTAAAACACTTCTTAATGAAACATTATATCAAGATTTAACATGAATTAAACTAATTTAAAAGCACAGAAAACTTGAAAGTGTCTCATTGTCTCCTATCTCAAAAGATTTATCAAGTTGCAGAGGGCTCTCAAATTTGTAAACACCATAACTGTTAAAATGCCTATCTAGAGAATGGAATTGATGCTAAATGTAATGATTTGATGATTGATAATGAAACTAAAAAGCTATGATACTATTGTAATCTATATGGATATAAAACATGATGGATGAAATCTACAGTAAAAACTATGATGTTGTAGTGATGTGAATTCTACTGATGCTTATGATGCTATGATCCTAAATGCTATTGCTATTTCTATTGATATGATTGCTCAATTTATATGAATGTTGTAGAGTAAGTTTGAAAAAAGATTTGAGGTCCATTCTTTGCTTCAAAAGGTTGTATTTATAGATTTACGACAACAAATTTGCAAAGCGGCAGCATAACAGAGGCTTGGATTCAATCTTGAGAATTGAATGGTAAGAGATTGAGAAACTTGAGCTGATCATGGGAATGGTTTCTCCCCATGAAAACATTAGGTAAGATGATAGGAAAGATCAGAGGAAGAAGATTGAGAGGATTTCCTCCAAGTTTGTCCCCGAAGTTTTCTCATGAATTCCAGTTGAATTAATTAGATTTGAAAAGTCTAATTTTATTGGTGAGTGAATAGAGGAATATTGATTTATGCCTTTATTTGAATATTTTTGATTTATTCAATTTAGAAAAATAGGAAGATTTAATTAAATAAAACAAATTTTTGATATTTTCTTATTTAATAAAGATGAATATGATAATTAAATAAATCTCTAAGACATCTTTATTTAATTAAGAGGAAATATGATAAGATAATTAAATTACACAAATTATTGAAGTTGTGTATTAATTTAAGATAGAATTAATAGATAAAGTATAGAAGAAATAATAATGATAATAATTAAATAAAAAAATGTATTTAATTTTGTTTATTTATTTAAGAGGAAAAATAATATGATAAAATAGAAGAATTAATGGTGAACTTAATATAAATAAATATTTCTATTTATTTACTAAGTAGATGCATTTATGATTAATTAATTAAATAAATCATATTTAATTAATTATATTCTCGAGACCATTTTTAGGTGTATACATACATAAAATCTCAAAAGTTGATAAATAATTGCAAAAAATAAATTTAATAATTTATTGGGGGTATTATAGTGGTATCTGAGCCACGATCTTGCCAACCTAGGGATTTTCTCATTTTCTTTGAAAAAGGGAAAGAGGATTTTAATATATGGTTGATCACACGAAAGATTTGGCTAGAGATTTTGCAACCATGAGAGAAATATATATTAAACAAGATGAAGGATTTAAAAAATATTTCCCATATAGTGACTATATCAAACATATGGAAGACATGATGTCTATCAAGGGTTACATAAAACATTAAAATTCAAGTGGAAAATATCTTAGGAGCAACATTATTAAATCTTTAGCTCCCACTTTTAATGGATCAAACAAGATCCCAGTTAGAGAATGGTTGTTTGAGATGCAAGACTGTTAACTCTCTAGTTGCATGGAGGAGCAAGCTTTCATTGAATATGTGATATTGCACCTTGAAGAAGATTCTCTTGATTAGTGGTGACAAGGTATGAACACTTGAGTCCACATTCAAGTAATTCTTTTAAATAATTTTATCAAACTTTGATTGATAGATTTGAACAAAAGGCTGGAAAGGAGAAGATAGTTGTTGATGAGTTCATAGTAAAGGAATATAATGTAGTGAGTGATTTGAAGAATGATGAATATGTGAAAAATTCTTAAGAATATTCTTTGGAGATGCATGAAATTACTATGGATAATGTGGTGCATGAAGAATCAGAGATAGTGATAGAAAAACTAGAGACAATAATTTTTGAGGTAATGGTGATATTGCAACATAAAGAAAAATCAGAGTTGCAAGAACAAAAAAAGACCAATAACTACCTCCATGTATTTTCTAGAGAAAAAATTTGTGATGAGTACTTCAATTCCTTTGACAAGGTTATTTTAGAAAAAGAAGGGAAGTTGCATGAAATCTTTAAAAATAAATCCAAGGATGAGATTACTAGAATGTATGTCCTAGAAGAAAATTCTGATTTTTGCATTATTTCTAGCAAAGGTCCATTATCATTGCATGGCTCTAGAATTCATGAGGGTAAAGGAATTCAAAATAGACCATGCACAAGAGTTTTGGATTTGGGTAATTGTTGGGATTATAGGTATGTGCAAGATCATGATGGGCCAAAAAGTGGCAATATGATGGGTACGTGGTTGACGACCTTTTTTTACCCAAAATTGATGAAATAAAAAGAGTTTTTAAATGGTATTCTCAGCTTTCCACCAATATAAATTATGCTTTACTTTGAATTTAATAAGTAATTATTATTCATTTTCTATTCGAATTACAACTAAAGTGTTGATTGATAGGTTGATTGAAAAACATCTATAGCTTTCAAACGGTATCACATTTTTTGAATCCAAAACATGCGTCACATTTTATGCTTCATATAATATAGGATTAAAAAAAAAAAATTGAACTTCATGAAGTTTTGACCAAGTTAAGATGGTCAGACATATGAGTTTTTTTTTTTTTTTTAAAGTTGTGATAAAAAATCCTAATTAATTATTTACTTGGAAAAAAATACAAAAAATATGCATCACATCGGGACAAGATTCCTCTACTTATATATAAAATCTTATAATTTTTTTTTATCATTTTATTGTGGTTAGGGTGGTCAGATAGACACCCATTTCTTATTTTTTCCCTGAAATTTAAGTACTACAACATTGAAATTTTAAATTTTCACCAAATAGATTTTTTTTTTAAAACAAACCTAGTAGTTAATAAACTACATTCAATTTTCTATAGATTTTATTCTTACATATTTTTGAAATAATATTGATAACTTATTCAAATTTTTACTTCAAGTTGCCTAACTGTGATTTTTGTTGAATTTTTTGCCACTTAAGGGCCTGTTTTTTCTATGATGATCCTGCACATACCCTTACCCAATACAAAATATCACAGTGAACCAAGCAATGGAGTTTCTTGATGATTCGTTATTTGAGTGTAGTTCTATCATGCCATCTTTTCAAGAGGATTGTATAGGAGACATTAGGGTGGTTATTGATTTTAAAAGTTGTGCAACTCCTACAAATGAAGACTATTCAAAAGCCTTGAAAGACAATGAGAAAAGTTACCTTGTTGATATAGTCAAAAGGAAACTTATGCACAGTGTGAAAGATATATGCTTAAAATTCATGGATCCCTCCTATGAGATTTTAGTTTATGGCCAAATAGAGATAAGAATAATGGAATTTTTATTGAAAAAATGAAGCAAGGAAAAAAAATGTCACTTTGATATTCTATATTTTATGATTAAGCATGGCATGGTTTTTTTAGGACCGAGTTACATACAAGTTCGCTATCACTGGATGAATAAAGGAGTTTTTAAGGGGAATATTTTAGAAGATGGTCATAGTATTCCTGGCATCAAAGGGGCTCTAACTACCAAGGAATTTCCATATGAACTTAATATGAAAAATCTTTCATACTTGGGTCATAACATCAGAACTTCAAAAATGCAAGGGAATGCAGCACCAAAGTTCTCTAAAAGTGAGGTAATACACTCATGTTATGCATTTTTCATTTCAAATTTCTTACGTCCATTTGTGAAAGAATATGGTTTCATAGGATAAGGTGATTGGGATCCATTAATGTATAGGTTAGATTCTATTCAAAGTGAATAACAATTTGAAATATCTAGGAAATGGATTGTCCATCTATGAAAAATAAATTTAGTATGCCTTAGAGTTTTCCATGGGTTGTAAGTATGTCATCATCACTCATTAATTTTCAAAGTTTGAGTTGAGAACTAGCTATCAACATTTTTGCGTTTGCAAGAAAATGATGCATGAGTTATTGTCCAGAGGCTACATGGGTTACATTGAGTATTTCTTCTTATCTATTGTTACATTTTGTATCTATGAGGAGGAGTTATGTGATGAACTTATTGAAAAACATGCACATGGAAAGGGTGTCTTACTAAATAGTAATATTGGATTTCAGCTTACTAACATTTTCATATAAACTTATGGAGGAAGAACCAAATTGAACAAGTATGAGCACAAGGAAAGTGAGGTGAAAAAACACATGGTCTAAGAATTGCAGCCTAAGAGTCAAACTAAAAAAGTAAAAGGATTTCACTTCTTATTTCACTATGGAAATAAAGTAACTCAAAACTCACTATCTACGTGGGAGGTTGATATTACATACTTGGGCCAAGTCATGAACACACAAGGCGTGCATGAGGTTGCAACAAAAGAAGAATTGGAAGGGTTTGTGAAGGTAATGCACATGCCTTCTATTTTTCATTTCATATTTATCACATCATTTTGTGAAGGATCATAGTGTTTGAGTAGGAAAGGATAAATGGACTCTATCAATTCATAGATGGGAAATGATGAGAAATGGTAGCATGAAGTACAAAGTTTCATAATGGAATTTCTATAGGTATGGAAAAATGTTTATTGTCATTTATACTCATAGGAAGTACAATCACCCTATTACAAAAACAACAATATATGACTAAAAAAATACTAAAAACTACTTATAAATGTATGAACATGGCCACATGACCATTAGTAGTTTATTTCTGGTCATTTATAATGTGACCAGATTGATGACTAAACCATTTTTAGTCATTTATTAGTTGTTTTGATTGATCAATTTGGTGGTATATTTAGTCATTGATTGCTATAATCTGACCACTTATTTAGTCATTTTTTGTTCACTAATATAGTTATTCATTGATTACTATAATTTGGTCACTTATTCAGTAATTTTTATTCACTGATTTTTGTCCATTGTTAGTGCATTTAGTCATTAATTTTATTCATCATTTTGATCAATTTGGTAGTGTATTTAGTTATTTTTATTTCACTAGTCATATTTATTCATCGTTCATTGATTTATGTCAATTGGTAGTATATTTAGTCAATTTAACTATTAATTGATGTCAATTAGTAGTAAATTTAGTCATTTTAATTAACTAATATTTGAGGATTTAAACATAAAACATATAATTTTTCTTCAAGATGGTAGGACACGAGTGCGAGCATGGGCAGGAGAAAAAGAGTTTTGAAATTCAAAGCAATGGAAAAGGAATCATAGCAAGTTCAGGAAATCTACAGTCGAATCAAGAGCTGGAGTCGCGTCAGAAGCACTGAGGTAAGGATGACCAGGATGATGTGGACTCTGAAAACAAAATACAGGTGGAACCTGGGGGAAAGGAAAATCTTGAGATTAACCTTGCAACATCTCCCATCGGTAAAAATGAAAAAGCTAAAGGGGATGTGGGGACCACTGTGGGCACTAGAGGTAATCGCGAACCCTGGACTTCTCTATTCGGGGTAAAACCTAATGGAAAATCTTCTTTCCCTCCAATGCAAAACATTTCATCTCTTGTAGGAGGTAAGTTTGTTATCTCTATTCCATATCTTCTCATTGACCATACTATAGCTCTTATGGAACGGACTTTGGTAGGAAAGTTTATGGGACCTAGACCAAATATTGAGGTGGTCAGGGAGTTTGTTAAAAATAAATGGAGAACTAGTGGGAAAGTTTCTGTCGCCACTCTTCCAAAGGGTTTTTTTGTGTTTGATTTTACTTGCAGAGAGGACATCATGGTAGTTAGAAGTGGTGATCCTTGGGTAATAGGGAAATCATCCCTAGCCCTAAAGAAGTGGTCCTCCGACTTAGATCTATCGGATTCCATCTTTGAGAAATTCCCAGTTTGGGTTAGACTTCCAGGTCTGCCCCTGGAGTATTGGAGTGAAGACATCTTTCATAGTATTGCTAGCTCCTTTGGGGAGCTCCTCTCTATTGATTCAATGACAATGGCTAGAAAGAGAATGGTCTTTGCAAGGATATGTGTGGGAGTCTCCCAGGAAATAGATCTTCCATCTTTGATTGAGATTTAATCTAAACTGGGTTCCTAGGTGTAGAATATTGAGTTTGAAACCATTTTGTTTGCTTGCTTCAAGTGCAGGAAATCTGGTCACTAGGCAAAAAAATGCCCCCTAAATGCCACTTCAGAGAAAGAAAAAATAGCTGGACTTGAAAAAAAGGAATGGAAAAAAAGAGTGATTCAGGAGGAGAAATGAAGAAAAACAATGAGTGGGTATTGGAAATATGGCATCTGATACTTAGAGAGTCTCTCCAGAGATTGAAGTGGTTATGGAGTCTAAAGGTGAGATCCCTTTTGATCATCATTACTTGAATCTTGTTAATACGTCCCCATCTAAGGAAAGGGAGTCTGATGAAGACACCTTAGTTGGGGAAGGAAATCTGAACCTTTCTACCTCCTTATCCCAAATGACAATCCCTTCTGATAGAAATGAAGTATTCCCAGGTTTGGAGGATATCCCTAATGAGGGCTTGTCCTTGGAACTGATTATTCATTTTCCCTCCCAATCTCCTGATAATCTTCCCCCTCAGAGAGTAGCGTATGTGACGGATCCTAACTCCCCATAAAGGGTTTTGGAATCCCTTGAAAATTTGAAACACTTAGCAAATCTGTCTAGTAATATCTTGTCTGCTCAAAAGAATGGTAACATGGACACCCTACCTTGGGAACAAAGGATACCTACAAATAAGGACTGAGAGTCAAGTAGAGAGACATATAGCCAAGAAGAGACTGATAAAGAGGAGAATATATCAAAGAAGAAAAAAGAAAAAAAATACTCAGGGGAAGACCCCAACTGGCAGTTCAACCAGATCAAGAGTTAAGGCAGACTGTGGAGTAGTGAAGAACTCAAGAGGTAAAATGTCTTCAAAAAAGAAAAGAGAGTTGAACAGTTTTCAGGATATTGTGGATGGCTCTCAGAAAACCATCCTGGAATGCCTTTATTCCCCTGGTATCTAATGAAGATTATGTCCTAGAACATAAGGGGACTCAATAGCCCTCACAAGCAGGATGTTCTTCACAATTTCATTAGAGATCACAAGCCGAATATTCTCTTAATTTAGGAAACTAAAATGCCAAAGGAGAAAATTGAAAAGATGAAACCTTTCCAGTATTACAGTAACCAGGGTAATAATTCGAGTGGAGCTTTTGGAGGTATTGTGAATTTTTGGAATAGCCATACTATCAGAGGTGATCTGATCTTGGAAGGTACGGACCATATTGCCACTAGATTTACTCATATAAGAGATAACTTCAGTTGGATTCAATTGAACATTTATGCTCCTAATGGAAAAGGCATGAGAAAATCTTTTTTGATAGAATTAGCTGCCTTTAGGAGGATTTTTGATATAGAAGCTTGGATTGTTATGGGGGACTTCAATACTCCCCTAATGAATGGAGAATTTTTTTGGGGTTCCCAGATCAATCTGGAAAGCAAAGAGGATTTGCAGAATTTCATTGATAATCATGGATTGATTGATATGGATCTCCAAGGAGCCTCCTTTACCTGGTCTAACCGCAGAAAGGGGTTGGATCTCATACAGGTCATATTAGATAGATCTTTAATTTCCAATCAATGGTACTTTGACTATTATTGTTCCCTTAGAGGTCTTACTAGAATAGGTTCTGATCATTTTCCTATCAGTTTCATTGCAGACACAATAAAAAAGAAGAGGAACACTCCTTTCAGATTTGAAAAAATGTGGATCTCTCATCCTGCTCTAAAAGAGGAAACAAGGAAATGGTGGTGTGTGTTAAATATGTTAGTGTCAAAGTAAAACAATAAAAACACACAAATGAAACATTAAACTGAAGAAAAGAAAATAATTTGAATTCAAAGGAAACAAACAGAGCTTCTTCAGAGCCGTTCCATTTTCCTCTATCTCCAGGGATTTGTTTGAAGCTGCTGCTCTCAGATTGTGTAAGCAAGGATTCTCCAAATGGCAACCTATAGAACAAGTGTGCAAAGGAAAGTGCTTCTCTATCCTATATGCTGGTGGAGTGAAAATACTGATACAGATATGTACAGGGGCTGTGAATTATGGATGCTATGATATGAAATGATTCTATGCTATGCTATGATGCTAGAATGCTATGAATACTAGAAGTCTATGTTATTGCAATTTGGCTATAGTTTTCCTATATGAAAGCTTCTCTGTGATTTCAAAGATCCGACAGTCCTTTTATAGCTTTTTGCAGGAAAGAGCCTGGCTGGCAAAGATCAATGGCTATGAGATTGTCTAGTAAGTTTGAATGGTGAGAGATGGAGAGGTTGAGAGGAAGATGGAGAATGGTGGGAGGTTGGAGAGAAGAATGGAACCTTGTCTTCAACCCACAGTAACAAGCTTGCATAGGAACAGAGAAATTAATTTTATGTTTTGGAAGTTTGTTTCACGGTTGTTGAAGATAATCCCCAAATTAATTAAATAAATAAATTTATTTAATTTCATTTATTTGAGTTTGATTTTTGATTTTAGGACTATAGAAGATTTAATTAAATATTTTGAAATATTTAATTGTGATGTGACTTTAGAAGAATTAATTAAATATTTTGGAATATTTAATTGTGAACGGATATTAGAAGAATTTAATTAAATATTTTGAGACATTTAATTGTGAATGGAACTTTAGAGGAAAATAATACTTAATCTTTATTTGAATAAAATATTCAAGTAAAGATTAAATGATAATTAATATAAATAAATCATAATGTTTATTTAATTAATTAAGAAATGAATAAGAAAAGATGATTAAATAAACTTATTTATTTAATCGAAATGAAAGAATGAACAATATAAATAAATTATTTAGATTTATTTATACGTAGATTGAACTTAGAGATTTAATTAAATATTAAAAATATTTAATTATTTACTAGACTATTGTGATGTGACCATTTATAGGTGTATACATTTTTCCCCTCTTTGAAGTGATGTGTTTTATGCATTGCTTCAAAGAATTTTGAAATTTGCCCGAGAAATTTGACTATTGAGTGTTGATAGTTATATGCCCCCTCGAACGATGAATCGATAAGATTTTGATTTTTGTGAATGTTTTTGAATTTTTGAGATTTTTTATGATTTTTTAGATGTCGATTGATCGTTCGAATATGATAATATGAAGAAATTGATGTTGAAAAGATGTGAGATAAAAAAATTGATGACTTAGATTGCCCTTGCTGTGATGGAATGTGATAGAAAAAATGACTTTGCATTAATTGTTTACGTATTGCATTGCCCTGATTTGATGATGTTTGTTTGATAAATTTGTTCCCAAGGTTGTTGGAAAAAAAATAGTAGCTGATAAATTTTCTTTTAAAGTTGTTAAAAACAAATAGTTGTTTGATAAGTTTGCTTCTAAAGCTGTTAAAAACAAACAAGATGTTGATAAATTTGCTTTCATGATGATGAAAAACAAATAGTTTGATAAGTTTGCTTCTAAAGTTGTTAAAAACAAATAGGATTTGATAAATTTGCTTTCATGATGATGAAAAACAAATAGTTTGATAATTTTGCTTCTAAAGTTGTTAAAAGAAAATAGGATTTGATAAATTTGCTTTCATGATGATGAAAAACAAATAGTTTGTTGATATGTATGTTTCTAAACTTGTAAAAAACAAACATGGTGTTGATAAATTTGTGTTCCGTGATGATGAAAAACAAACAGTTAATTGATATGTTATCTTCTAAAGTTGTTGAAAACAAACATGATTGCGATATATTTGCTTTCAAGGTTATTGAAAGACAAATCGTAGCTTGATAAATTTTCTTTCAAAGTTGTTGAAAACAAATAGTCAAATCATGTATTCCGATTGGATTGATTTGATGATCCATTTTGATTTGAATAATGGTCCGATCTTTTGATGTTATTGATGATTTGATCTTCTGATGTAGGAGCATGTAGTTTGAGACCAACAACATGTGGGGGTAGCACCTCGTAGTGTTTTCATGTGATTAGCTTTGATTTTTTTACTGAGACATTATATACCTTTCCAACTTTTAGGAAAATCTATAAATGCAAAATTCTTGTTTGAAAATGAATGCAATCTATACTAACCATGCAGGGTATCTATAGAATATTGCCATTTAGAGAGCTTATTTGTGCTTTTTGTGTCATCATAGAGCATTGAAATGTTGAAAGTTAATACAAGCATCAAAGGGTATGTTAGCACTAGTGATGACTTGAGTATTGCTTTCATGATTTTTGATATAGCAAGATAATACAAGCATCTAAGTATAATTGAAGCGAGATGACCTGAGTATTGCATGCATAAACAAACAAGAGTTAACCCATTTCCCATACAAATTCTGAAATGTCATCAATGATACTTAGTAGAGCATGTCTCGCGACCAATTTGCATAGTACTAATGATTTCCTCGCAAAAAACAGACACAGAAAAATCATACTCCTTCCTTGCTTTTCTAGTTCAGTACATCACCGAATTGCTCCAAAGATATGATAGAAAATCAAACAACCATTCAAATCTTGCCTAAAATATTTCAAACATTATTCAGATTAAGATCATCCAAGTTGGTTGTCAACATTGATGTTTTTGTTTTGATATTTGTTTGGATCATGTTGTTTTGATTTCAATTGGCATTGAATAAGCATGTTGTGGTTGATTTGATATGGCAATGCTTATTGCATTTTGGAAAACTGTCTTGTGTCTATTTGTGATATTCTAAAAGCTCGTTGCCCCTCTCTTGTTCAGTCTATGTTGTTGCCCCCAATGTAAACACAACCTAAAGATTATGGATATGTACAAATTTCATCAAGCCATAATGAAACATAAGGATTTCCGTTGTATGATATGGATATGAAAGATATGTACAAATGATAGATATGGATGGATGATGTAAAATAAGATATATGATGTTCAAGAAGATCCTTAACCTTGTCAAGATCAAAGGTGGAAATGTAAGGAATGAGCATAGAAAGGACAATGACCATGAATGATAAGATGGATGAAACTTGTCCCTAAGTGTAGAGTGCAAGAGGAATATGGAAGATATGATATGGATGATAGGGAGATGGAGGAAGGACTTAAGCATAAAGTTTCACAACCAAATATCCCTCTAATAAACCATGGCAATGGGAATTAGAATCCTAAATGTTGGAAAATTAATGATATGACGGAAGAATCTAAGGACTTATGCAAAGGTTTGGATTAAAGAAAAATGATGGGGGATGAATGTTGGATAATGGATAGGAGGTTGGAAGACCTGTTGATGAATAGGTGAAAAGGTTGGAAAGATCAACTTTGGCACACACCTTGAAGGGCAGTGGAGTGATGGAGGAAAAATGGATTTGGAAGGTGATAGGTTATTAGATGGAAAATTGGAGGAAGCTTTTGGATTAGAAAATTTGGATGCCAATTTAGATTTTATTGCTTTTATGAGACTTTTAGGAATCCACATGACTTTTGACTTTGAGTTTTGCTTTGTGGAACTTTGTGGCCTTTGACATTTTTCTTTTTGATTTATGGACCTTTGTGGTCTTTGACATTTTTCTTTTTGATTTATGGACCTTTGTGGTCTTTGAACATTTCCTTTTTTCTTTGATGGGCCTTTGTGGCTTCTAGATTTTTCTTTTATTTTTGCATGACTCTTCGAGGAGACATGTTGATCCTTTGATACATGTGGAGTTTTGTATTGAAGCTTTTGAAATTTGGCACCCAAATTGCTTCCAAAAGAAATGGAAGGAGTGTATTGAAATGAATGATATGGAGGTATGATGGATGAGTTAATGAAGGAAGAATTTTGAATGTGGATCAAGGATGTGTGCCTTTGTTGTTCTTGAAGAATAGGAGATGGAGAAATGTGGGACCCTAATATGGATGGAAGAGTTGATGAGCTAGGGTTGGGATGATAAGGACCAAGGACAAATGGAAGGTTTGATGAACTAGGATAAAGACCTAGGATAGATGGTGTTTTTGATGGACTAGGATAAGGACCTAGGATGGATGGAGAGTTTGATGGACTAGGATAAGGACCTAAGATGGATGGAGAGTTTCATGGACTAGGATACCTAGGTTGAGCATGAGGTGTATAACCAAGGCCATGAGAATATGGATGTACTTGGATAGAAAGGGGTTCTAGGATACCTTGCTCAAGAAGGCCTAAACCTTTTCCTTTGTAATTCATAATTTCACACATTCATTTACCAATGGGATATGTATTGTTTGTAAAACAAGATGCAAGTCCATTTTGAGGAGGATATGATATGGATGAGAGGATAGGTGTTGGAAGTAAACTAGAATGGATAAAGGTGGAGGATCCCAATTTATAGGTGTGGGGTTCATGGATAACTTGAATAGGTGTGATAGGCTCTTGACATGGGGATGATGGGGTGTTTTGATCTTGACTTGGAAAAGGATTATGAAGTGGTATGAAAGGCATATCTTGATCATGAGAAGGATAATCATCTTCATAGGATGAAAGGGTATCCTTGAATGGAAGCATATATTGATCTTGATGAGGAAGAGAATCGTAAGATTTTGTAGAGATCATATCTTGATCATCAATTGGTAAGACATCATTAGATAGGATGAAAGAACTATCATGTGCTTGTGATGCAATATAATCATGGGATGGTATGGATTGATTAGATGAGGTGGACAAAGAACTTGGAAGAACATTTTTTTCTTGAGATGGAAGAGGATTATCATGGGTGAATAATGAAAGGAGGGGATCATCATATGGTTCTTGAGAGATGGGATCTTGATCAAAGATAGGAAGGGTTTGTAGAATGTTTTGATTGAGATGTGTAGATTGAAATGAATCATTGGATGTAAAGGATATGATAGAAGAAGGTGATTGAATGGAATAATTATCTTGAGTGAAAGAATCGTGAGATTCATTTTGAATGATGGGGGATGAAGATAAATGCATGACATGATAGGATTGGTCAATTTTATTAGATGGCTTAGATTTGGGCTTCTCAGTTAACCTTTGCAAAAATTCAAAAAACATTGAATTTGGATGATGTTTCTTTTGGAGGAGAAGAGGTTACATTCATATTTCCGTCAAAGGACTTCATAGTTGTGGCCCCTTGTATTTCCTTGATTTTCCTTTGGAGTGCTCTTATTTGTTGGGGAAAACTACTGAGATCATTTAATGGAGTTTTAGTCTTTTCAGGATCTTCCTTAATTTTCTCCATATTGTAGTTAGAGGGCAATTTAGCACCTTGGTTTGCTAAAAAAAGAAAGTAGCCTTCTTTATCTCGCTCTAAGATCTTGTCCAAAATTTGGTGAAACTGTGGATCATGTTCAAATTCATGAATCATTTCATTGGTTATTTCATCATTTGAACTATTCCTAGTATGAAACCTATAAAAAGGATTTTGTTCCCTATCACCCATGTTGTAAAGTGGACAACAGGCATATGATTTTGAAATGTTCTTCTAGACTTAGATCACAGGTTTATAAGTGCAAAAATGATGATGTCTTGATCTGATAAGATGAGAATCTTATGATATGATCAAATGATGTTTCTAACTCTTGATTGTGGCTTCCAAGATGAAAGGATATCAGAATCCTGTTGGGGAAGTTGAATCAATAATCAAATTTTTTTTTGAAAAGATGCACTTTTTTTTGAGATTTGATCCTAGTCTCGAAAAATGATAAGTGTAATCAATGTAATTGTGAGTTTTGGATGATCTTTACTGAATTAATGTATTGAAAACAAATCAAGCAAGTTGTAGAATAGTTGTCTTTAAACATTAAGTGTATGACAAAAATGTTTGTCAAAAATTGTTTTCACAAGTTTTACACATGATAGATAGTTCAAACAGACTCACTCTTAGTAGTCAAGTAGGTCATCATAGTAATCAACAACCCACATCTTAGAATTGCGTTGACTCACACAGCTGTTTCACCCCCGAAAGGGTGCTCATGTTTTTTTCTTTTCCAAGTATGTACTCAAAGTGACGGAAGTGGATACCGGATCCCCTAAGCAAACAATCCTTGGTAGTTATATGGTGAGTATCTTGGGCGTAGATTCTTCCCTCCCCTGCATTACGATTATTATGACATTCGTAAACTGACTTCGGTTGGATACTACACTAAGTTTGTAGTAAGGGTTTTCGTTCAGTGCGGAAAATGACATACTCCCTCAAGAGACCTCCCTACCTTTAGAACAAAGGCTTTGGGGATGGTTATCAATGCACACTACCGTCAAAAGAGGGTTTCCCAAGATTTGCTTTAAATTTTATAGTGGGGTAGAATAGCCTGGCTTTGGCTTGAACCCACTTGAGTCATTCCTCTTGGGTGAGTACTTTTTTCCACAAGAGTAGGCTCTCTAAAAGGTATTATGAAAAATTAATATTGCATGGAATAAGATAGATGAGTTTGGTATTTTGATCACCTAGTTAAGGGGAGAGCATAGGCCTATCACCGTTTAAAACAAAGCAAACAAAGATTCAATTTTAAGCCCAAATAGACAATTTTCTATGCTAGGTGAAGATGTTGCTTCACAAAAACATGAAATTCTTTTTAGTCCCAAAATAAAACATGAAGTGACTATCCTAGGATTGCTTGATTTTAAATTTATGTGACTATCCTAGGATTGCTTGATTCTTATTTATGTGACTATCCTAGGATTGCTTTATTTTAAACTATGTGACTATCCTAGGATTGCTTCATTCTTATTAAAGTCCTTACTGTCTGCGGTTGCATCGGATTCTGTCAAATTATTTTAAAGTTATAGATTACAAATGTAGCCTTTTTAGAAGTGTGCTCTAACAGACATCATAGGCGCTAAAACAGAGTTCATGGGCACTGCAGGATGAATTATGGGCGCTGTAGGATGAATTATGCGTGTTGTAGGATGAATCATGGGCATTGCAGGATGGATTACGGGTGCTGTAGGATGGATTAGGGGTGCTGAACTGGGTGTAAACTGTGTTGAAGCATGTTTTATGCGCTAATCCACTATTTTTGGCTGTAACCTATCATGAAAAACCTATAAAAAGATGTTAAAAAAGGGGCAAGAGCCCCACGGTGGGCACCAAAAATGTGTGATAAATATGTTAGTATCAAAGTAAAACAATAAAAACACATAAATGAAACATTAAACTGAAGAAAAGAAAATAATTTTAATTCAAAGGAAACAAACAGAGCTTCTTCAGAGCCGTTCCATTTTCCTCTATCTCCAGGGATTTTTTTGAAGCTGTTGCTCTTAGATTGTGTAAGTAAGGCTTCTCCAAATGGCAACTTGTAGAACGAGTGCGCAAAGGAAAGTGCTTCTCTATCCTACATGCTGGTGGAGTGAAAATACTGATACAAATATGCGCAGGGGCTGTGAATTATGGATGCTATGATATGAAGTGAATAGGCCATGATATGAAATGATTCTATGCTATGCTATGATGCTAGAATGCTATGAATACTAGAAGGCTATGCTATTGCAATTTGGCTATAGTTTTCCTATATGAAAGCTTCTCTGTGATTTCAAAGACCTGACAATCCTTTTATAGCTTTTTGTAGGCAAGAGCCTGGCTGGCAAAGATCAATGGCTATGAGATTGTCTGGTAAGTTTGAATGGTGAGAGATGGAGAGGTTGAGAGGAAGATGGAGAATGTTGGGAGGTTGAAGAGAAGAATGGAGCCTTGTCTTCAAGCCATTGGAACAAGCTTGCACAGGAATAGAGAAATTATTTTTTTTGTTTTGGAAGTTTGTTTCACGGTTGTTGAAGATAATCCCCAAATTAATTAATTAAATAAATTTATTTAATTTCATTTATGTGAGTTTGATTTTTGATTTTAGGACTATAGAAGATTTAATTAAATATTTTGAAATATTTAATTGTGATGTGACTTTAGAAGAATTAATTAAATATTTTGGAATATTTAATTGTGAATGGATATTAGAAGAATTTAATTAAATATTTGAGATATTTAATTGTGAATGGAACTTTAGAGGAAAATAATACTTAATCTTTATTTGAATAAAATATTCAAGCCAACATTAAATGATAATTAATATAAATAAATCGTAATGTTTATTTAATTAATTAAGAAATGAATAAGAAAAGATGATTAAATAAACTTATTTATTTAATCGAAATGAAAGAATGAATAATATAAATAAATTAGTTAGATTTATTTATATGTAGATTGAACTTAAAGATTTAATTAAATATTAAAAATATTTAATTAATTACCATACTATTGTGATGTGACCATTTTTAGGTGTATACAGGTGGAATATAAGAATTCAAGGAACTACTATGTTTAGAGTTGCTAAAAAGTTAAGGGAAGTTAAATGCAATCTAAAAAATTGGAAAAAGGAATCTTTTGGGAACATCTTTAGGATTAAGTTTGATCTTTAGATGGAATTGGGAGAAGTTCAATTTAAAATTCAGAAGGAGAGCTATTTGAATGATACCAAGGAAACTGAGAAAGAGATCCTCACAAAGATGCATGACATAATTGGAAAGGAAGAGGAGTTCTGGAGACAAAGATCTAGAGCTCTTTGGTTATCTGCAGGAGACAAAAACAACAGGTACTTTCATCTTTCAGCTTCAAAACACAGAGCTGTAAATAGAATATCTCATATAGAAGTGAATGGAACCAGGTATGAGGAGGAGGAGGACATTAGAAAGTAGGCGAGTTCCTTCTTTAAACGCCTTCTTTTAGACAGTGAGGAAATAAACCATAATGAGTAGGATCAGTTAGTGGAAGCTATACCAATAATTATCAACTAGGAAAATAACTCTTTTTTGGCTTCTATCCCCACCAACGAGGAAGTCAAGCGGGTTGTCTTTTCCTTTGAAGAGAGTAAAGCTCCAGGGCCTGATGGTTTCCCTTTATTTTTATTTCAATGGCTATGGGAGATTGTTGAAGATGTGGTAAATGTTGTTAAATATTTTTTTGGCTCCAGAAATCTTCTAAAAGAATTAAATACTACCTTCTTGGTTCTTATCCCCAAGAAACCTGGAGCTAATAATTTTGAGGCTTTTAGGCCTTTAAGCCTCTATAATTCCTTATATAAAATCATATCCAAGGTTTTAACTTCAAGACTCTTAACTCTTTTTCCTTCCTTGATTTCTCCTCAATAGAACGACTTTGTCCCTAGTAGACAAATTCTTGACTCTATTGTTACTGTTCATGATAATATTCACTCCTTAGTTGAGTCGAAGATTGAAGGCTTTTTATTAAAGCTCAAAATTTCAAAAGCTTATGATAGAGTTGACTGGACTTTCTTATTTAAAATTTTAAAGGCTTTTGGTTTTTGCAACAGGGTCATCCAAATGGTTGAATAGCTTGTGTCCACAGCTTCCATATCGATTATGGTGAACGGATCCCCCTCCTTTTTCCAGAGCACCAGAGGTCTAAGGAAGGGTGATCCTATCTCTCCTATTTTATTCACTATTATGGTTGAAAGTTTAGGTAGGAATCTAAAAAAAGTTGGTTGACTTCAAATTTCTTTCTGGTCTTAAACCTTCTTCAGGCAATCTGGTGTGTTCCCATCAACAATTTGTTGATGATATTATGCTTATGGGTAAAGCCATGGTGGCTAAAGGTAGAACTATAAAATAGTTGCTTGACAAGTATGGGAGAGTGTCTAGACATCTGATTAATAATAAAAAAAGCTCGTTGTTCTTCTTCAACACTTTGGATCATAGACAGTCTAAAATTGCTAGAATCCTAGGTTGCAGAGTGGACTCCATTCCTGCCACCTACCTTGGTCTACCCTTAAGTTTGAAACCTCTAGTCCTTTTGGCTCTCGTTGGTTGAAAGATTTAGCAAAAAGATCACGGATTGGAAAGGAGCCCTACTAAGTCAAGCCAAAAAACTTCAGCTTCTCAAAGCTTCTCTCCAAAATTTGCCAATCTATGCCCTTAGTCTTTTTAAGATTCTAGCCAAATTTGTTGATGCCATTGAAAAAATCCAAAAAAGATTTCTTTGGTAGGGTGTTGAGGAAAAAAAAAGACTTCTCTTAATTGGCTAGAATCTGGTTTGTAGACCTAAAAAGGCTGGAGGTCTAGGTTTAAGAAGAATCTAAACAGTTAACAAAATTCTCCATGCTAGACAAATTTGGAGAATCTCCTCTTCTTCTGGGGAGTGGATTGATATCTTGGCTAGAAAATACTTAGAAAACAACTGCTCTTCCCTAATTAAGGACATCCACCTTCTTCCTAGAGGGTCAACTTGCTGGAATAATATAATCAATGGTAAAAGGATTGTGGATGATGGTATTGGTTGGCAAGTTAGAAATGGTCATCATACTAGATTTTGGGAGGACAAGTGGATGTTAAAGGAACCCATTATAAAAATCAATTCCTTCAGTAAATGGGAAGATACCTACAAGGAACAGTTTGGAAATTATGTGAAAGATTACAGAGTGAATGGAAAGTGGGTGGACTTGTATAGTGTTAGTCAGGATTTGTCTCCTTTCCAGTCATCTTTGTTGGCTATTAGACTTAATTCTAAGTAGTTGGATGACCGTGTGGTTTGGTCTGATGATCCCTCTGGCAATTTTTCTGTGTCCTCTGCTTTTGCCAGGATTACTTCTTCTCTAGATTGTCCTCTCTTCTGGTCTAAAGCTTGGTTTAAACTTTTGATACCTAAAATCAATATATTCTTCTGAATCCTTCTCCAAAATAAAGTACTTACAATTGATAACCTGTGTAAACGCAGATTTCAAATTCCTAATAGATGTTCTCTTTGTAAGATGGAAGCCAAATCTGTGCATCACTTATTCCTCCATTGTTTTTTTGCTGCTTCTATCTAGGGAAAAATCATCAGGTTATGGAACATCCCATGGGTCTTCCCTTCATCCACTGAAGATTTCTTCTCTCAATGGAAAGCTCCGACAAAAAATCCCATGCTTAGATCTTTTTGGGATCTAATATTCCCTCATGTTGCTTGGGGTCTCTGGAAAGAATGCAACAACATAATTTATAGAGGCAAAGAAGCCGTTGAAGACATTGTCTTTGATAAAATTGTCAGATTTCTAAAGGAAAATTTAAATAATTTGGTTTAGAAGAACAACTTGTCCTTGAAAGCTGAGTAGTCGCTATATGACCTAACTATTGCAAAGGAGTGGAATATAAATCTTGTCCCATCTAGAACCAATATGACAACCAAGAAGGATAGAGAGGGTGTTTGCTGGTCTTTCTTGCCTAATGATTGGATCAAAGCTAATTTCGATGGTGCGGCTAAAGGTAATTTGAGGGTGGCAAGTTGTGATGGAGTCATAAGGGACTTATTTGGCAATTTCATAGGAGCGATGACTTCTCTTAGATCCCAAACCAACCATTTGGTGGAGGCTGCTGGAGCTTTTCATATCATAAATTTAGCTCAAAGTCTTAACATTAAATATTTGTGGCTTGAAGGAGACTCCAAAAACTTAATTGACTGCCTTAAGGAAAAGTATCCCCCCTCATGGACCATCAAGTCATGGATTGAGGAAACAAAGCTGACTTTGGCTAAATTTGAAAAAGTTAAAATATCAGATGCTTATAGAGAAGCCAATGCCATTGTAGAATTTTTTGCCAACGAAGGAGTTAAGAGTAAAGAGGTGCGTACTTGGCTAAATACAAATGATCTAAACTCTAATGTTTGCACCCTAATAAATTATAATAAATCACATAGAAAAGCTACATGTTATCCCTTTAATGAAGACAGATAAGACCTTTCACATCACAATCAGTAGATTGTATGGGACTAATCTTGGTGATTTAATTTGTAAGAAAGGCCCACATGCTTTGTGGGTGCTAAGTTATGGCGGGGCCAATTTTAGTAAAGCTTTCATCTGGGTCTACCCCACTGTGTTGGTTGAGATGGGAGGAGACATAAAGCGTATTGAGTTGGAAAGCTATGATACTCATATGAAAAATGCCAAGGCCTGGGAAAAAGTAAAAAGTGGTGGGTTGCTTCCTTTTCCAGAGAAGCTCCATGGCTCCAGCCAGGAGGCTACTAACCTCTTTGTTAAAAATTGGAATAAAGACAATTTGACCCTGTTTGGCAGGAATGTTGAGCTTAGTGAAAATTTAATCATTGAAGTTACGGGTTTATCTATTGGAGGGAAAAAAATTTTTCAGGGACAGGGCTTTTTTCTGATGAAGCCGTGATTAGATTTCCTAAAAAAGATAAAGAAAGGTTAAGCTTGGTAAAAATTGCTAGCAGTTACTTTGATGCGGATTCTATAAAGGCCATCTGGAGGAAGGTGTTGCGGGTCATCATGGAGTACATTACGGTGGATGGGAATTTTACTAGAGTTTATGGCTACCACTTTGCTCTTCTCAACCACTTCCACCACAAGGTTAGGATCTCTCTTCCCTATTATCTTTTATGTTCCCTAAAAAAAGCTTGGAGGATAATAAGAAAAACCCCAATAGATTTCCTATTTTTCATACAGGGCTTATAAGATTGATTATCAAGCATTTCCAAAACATGCCTACCCCCACTACCCTGGATACCACTCCTGACTCTAAGAGTGACGACATGGAGCCCAATGGGTCAGAGTACATTCCTAACCCTAGTTTGGCTAGAAAAGTCCTCAGCTCACATACTAGCCCTTTTGGGAAAATAAACCCTACTCTTCTCTTTGGTAAAGCCCGTGCTGAGCTTGAGCTTGAAACCCAAGGCTAAAAGTATTGTTTCCTATTTTGAAGAATCCTCTGACTCAAAGGAGTCCGATGCCAAAAAATAGTGGTTAATGCTGAACCTATGTCGGATAAACATGTTGAAGGTGACTCCCCTGTTAACCTTAATTATGAGAAAACTGTTCCTAATATCGGTGATGAGCCCTCTCTGGATTTTCTGAACCTTGCTAAAGCCAGCTCTGAGTCCCACTCCAAACTCTTGGACTTGAATTTCACTGAAATCAATGAGCTGAAAATCAAAAACTGGGCCCTACAAAGCAAAATTGAAGTTTTGGTTGCTAAAGTTGTTGAGATTGAAAAGAAAGTTGGGGATAGAGGGGTCCATGGTCACAGTAACAGAGACACTGATTCCAAAATTGATTATATTATGAACACTATCAAGACCATAGCTGAGAAAAATAACAAAATGGCCAGATACAATGCCATTATCATTAATGCTATGGGAGAGAAGCTCGAAAAAATAGAACAGGGTTCTCTAGTGGTGGATCTGGAGGAAACAGAGGACAAAAGCCAGGACACAGACATGGGTATTTCCAAAAGAACGAGAGCCAACTTGAAGCGCAAGGTCCCCCTACTTCTAGTATGATTCAAACTTTTAAAAAGGGCATCATTGATATGTAGAAGCTAGAGGAGGAGACCGAGTCTGTCCTCAAGACTCTGAAGTAATGTCTGGGGTTTCTGCTTTTCCTCTATTTTGGTCTTTTTGGTTTTGTGGGAATGGTTGTTGTTGATCTTTTCTTGGGCAGCTATTTTTTTTGGTTGGACTTTTTTTCCTCTCTTCTATTTTGTAAACTTTGTGGTTTCAGGTCCCTATAAAACCCATTTTACCCTTTTATCAAAAACATAAAACATAGAAATACACATCAATCATCAATTGCACACAATAATATAGCCATTGAGAAGGAAAAATCACTAAACTTTATTAATAAAATAAAGGTTTTCTAACTTTATAGCTGAGAAATAGAGTATTAAAAATTTTATTTTTAGTCACAAGACTAAAAATTTGAGTTACTATATTGCACAGAAATGATTGCAAGAAATAAACTTTTCCAAAAAATTTCTACAATGATGGAAAGACATGCTTGGATCCCTTCAATGCAAGCACATATCCCTTTCATCTCTTAAAGCTTCTACAACATAGGAAATCTTCTTGGAGCAAGTTGTAACATGTAGAATCAAAGAAGGAGAGTGTTGATCATGTCCCATATATGAAGCTCTCTTCGTCAATGTAGTCAACAATAACCCAACTAGAATCTTTCCTCCTTTATATGCAATGTGCAATCTAATACGAGCAACAAGGTCTACCTTTTCTACCACATGAATGAATCTTTTCCTTAATACAACTAACAAAATTACTATTACTCTCAATTCAGAAAGAATAAAAGTACATTGTATATTGCAAGTTTACAAATGTAAGTCTAAACATAGCAGAAAGATAAATCAATTAAAAAATTGTAGGAGTCAAATCACCTCCACAAACATGGGAGAGCTATGCAAAATTGGATAAATTGGCTTGGAAAATGAAGGTAGAAGGGTATTTCTAGGTTCAAGACTTTTACTTAATGGTATGGAATAGAAGAAAAAAGAATCATTTATCTCCCACCATAGTGAAAAGTTAGCAATTGCATTTGTTTTGTTAAATATGGCCCTTGGTACAACTATTAGAGTTACTAAGAACCTTTGAGTATGTTATAATTTTCACACTGCATCTAAATTCATCTCCAATATTTTTGCAAGAGAAATTGTTCTAAGAGATGTGAACCATTTCCATCATTTTAAATAGGGAAAATGTTCTTATGGAGAATATTGGTGATGCTAAATGAAACAATTTGAAAAATAGGATTGCACTATAATAATGTGCACTACATCAAATATCTAGTAATAATGAAGGGACATCCATCAAAGAATAATAGAAAAAAAACTTGAGCCTACAAGTGATATAAATCTTGAGACATGAACAATATTCTAAATGCCGCACATTATTTGTAATCAAATTAGGAGAAAAGGGTAGCATCATCATAGAATACTCAAATGCAAAAATTCAATGACCAAATCTAGAATGATTTACATAAGAAATACAAGATAAATTACAATCAAGGTTTTCCTAAGTAATGCGTCTGAGAAAAACCTATGCACTTCTTAATAGAGACTATACTGACCACCCATGTTTTCAAAAGTTGTAACAATGCCTCCTCAAAAGAAAGTTGTGGAAAAATACCAAGAAGCTTCACTATCATTCCAACAATTTCAAGATTCTCACTTGACCTTTCCCTTGAATTTGTATTTCCCCATAACTCAGTTTGACAATTTTTTATTTCTCTTGTAGGAACCTTTTGATTGATTTTCTATGGATCCCTTATACTAGAGAAATCCAAAGGAACAATTTGGTTATTTGCAGAAGTAGAGGAGGCTAGATTAGAGGACAAGAAGCATATGAAGGGTGCCATTTTTTTTAAGAAGACAAAGGTTAATAGTTATCAAATCCACCTTAGCTCTGCAAAAACATATGAAGTAAAAATTAAAACTAAAGAAAATATTTATTTCAATGTAATAAGATATGTGAACAATAAGATATCTAAGGTATGTTGATGCAAACCCAATCAAATTGACAACCTTCCTTCAAGAGGCATATAACAAGATTAAAATGGCCTAAGAGACCAATCCCAACACTCCTCCAATTTTGACAACAGAAATACAAATTCCCACTTTTCACCCTTGCAACCTAGCAACAGTGCAAACCTAGTTTTTGGCCTTTAACTCCAACACTTTCCAAAACACTTGAAAAAATTATGGTGGATTCAGATTTCCATTAGCAAGTTACATAACATATACGACCCTAACATCAACTCTTTTGAACCAACATGGAGATCCAATACACCTACCATAGGAAAACCTAGTGAATTAGCCCTCTTTTTCAAAGGGAGTACCCTCTATCCTTCACCAAACCTTTTGAAACATTGGGTAAGCAATTTAAATTCCTAAAAACTTTAGGATCCATAATTATATTCCACTTGTATGGCCAATTTCATAACAAACCTAAAAACCCTTATTTTGTGCACCTTTGATGAGGGTTTATTGAATATGACACTTCCAAGCCTCCTCGGACCTCAAAACCAACTTGAAAACTTCCCAACAACCCTGTACATGCTTAATGATTCAAAATACATGACCTCCCATATAGATTCCACCAAACCCTAGACTAAAACCCCCATTTACATTAATTTTCTACACAAAACTAACAAGGATAACAACCCCAGTCTGCTTTATTCCTTTATCACCATGTAAATCAATCTACCTAGCATCTAAAAATCCTCCATAAAGACTAAATACACCAATTACAATGAGCACAGTCAGTGTAAGGGTCTTCAAGACATGAATAAGGCGACCAAACCACAAAATAGGGTATACCCAACTATTCACAAGAAAACAACTATATAATGCTCTAAATTCTCTGTTAAACCTTTAGACCTGATGCAAAACACAAAAGATTCATTCAACTACATTATTCATAAAGAAGTTACTCAATGCAATGACTATACATTACTGTACAAGTTTGGAAAAGACAGGAGAACTCAGAAAATTGCTGCTAATAGTGAGAATTCAACTGGATTTCTTCACAAAATCTCCAAGACAACGTTAAAAATGATGGCCTCCACCTTTTTAAAGGTTTCTTGATCAAATACAATTGACATAATAGCCTCCAACTAAATTTTGAGTCCCTTATTAGCCATTGGAGTGCCAAATTACATTTGTTTACCTATCTTTGTTAACAACTCATTTGATTCCTTTTACATTCTTTTACTATTTGACCATCCAAAACATTTAAAGCACTTATGTTTGTCTAATTAGACCTTATGAGACCCTAAAAAATGACCTAATACATTAAAAAAACATGAACCTACTTAGATCCCCATTTGTCATCATTGACAATTGCTTAACATATTTGACCTTGTTTACAAAAATGGATCAATGAGACACCAAATGGTCTTTATAGACCTTATTAAAGAAAATAAACATAAAAACAAATTTTCAACCTCCATAGACACATCTAATTCTTCAATTTTGAAGGTAAGGTGTAGGTGCTCCTGCACCATATGTGTAGGATCATGATGGGCCAAAAAGTGGCCATATGATGGGTATGTGTAAGGTATGTGGCTGACAACTTTTTTTTTATCCAAAATTGATGAAATGAAAGGATTTTTAAAGGATATTCTCAACTTTCCACTAGTATAAATTATTCTTCACTTTGAATTTAATAAATAATTATTATTCATTTTCTATTTTAATTATGACTAATGTCTTGATTGATAGGTTGATTGAAAAACATCTATAGATTTCAAACAGTATCACATTTTTTGAATCTAAAATATGCGTCACATTCTATGCTTCACATACTATAAGATTAAAAATAGAAAAAAATGAATTTCATGAAATTTTGACCAAGTTAAGGTGGTCAAACATATGAGTTTTTATATTTTTTAAAAGTTATAATAAAAAAATTCATAATTAATTATTTACTTGGAAAAAAAATACAAAAAAATATGCATCACATTGGGAAATGAGACCTCTACTTATATCTAAAATCTTATAATAAAATATTATCATTTTATTGTGGTTAGGGTGGTCATACATACACCTACTTTTTATTTTTTCCCTAAAATTTGAGTACTACTGCATTGAAATTTTAAACTTTTACCAAATAGATTTAAAAAATAAAAATAAACCAAGTAGTTTAGAAAATACATTCAATTTTCTATAGATTCTATTCTTACATATTTTAAAAATAATATAGATAACTTATTCAAATTTTTATGTCAAGTTTCCTAAGTCTGATTTTTTTGAACTTAAGGACCTGTTTTTTCCATGATGATCTTGCACATACCCTGTAGCTCTTTGACATCAACTTCACAAAACTGCTGAATTGCACTAGTAACAAAAAAAAACATTAAATTTTCACTACCTATGTTAGCTGAAGAAGAAATCTACTATTGAGTAGGAATTCAATAAAACAATGTGTTCATGTTATCCTAAAATGCAAAAAATGCTTAGGGTCAGTAGGGTATCATAAAAGAAGAGGTAGTCAAAGTACATATAAGTAGATTGTATGAAGAATCATCTCAAAGATCTAGAGATAGAGATGATAGTTTGTGCCACCAACAATAATGGAATAAAAGATAAACAATTCATAGGTCATAATGACCAAGAGTGAGCCATTGACATTAGAAAAAATTCAAGATAGAAAAAAAAAGTTTGATTTGTAGATTAAGATCCCTTTGATGCCCTATTAGACTCAAGAAAAAATTAAGAAGAGGAAGCTATATGAGGGTATGTGTAGGATCATCATGGGAAAAATAGGCCCTTAAGTGGCGAAAAATTCAAAAAAATTAGAGTTAGGCAACTTGACATAAAAATTTGAATAAGTTATCTATATTATTTAAAAAATATGTAAGAATAGAATTTGTAGAAAATTAAATGTTGTTTCTAAACTATGAGGTTTGTTTTTATTTTTTAAAATATATTTGGTGAAAATTTAAAATTTCAATGCAGTAGTACTTAAATTTCAGGGAAAAAATAAGAAGTAGGTGTTTGTCTAACCACCCTAACCAGAATAAAATGATAATATTTTTACATAAGATTTTAGATATAAGTAGAGGACTAATGTCTTGATGTGATGCATATTTTTTTGTAATTTTTTTTCAAGTAAATAATTAATTATGAATATTTCATTACAACTTTTAAAAAATATAAAAACTCGTATGTCTGACCACCTTAACTTGGTCCAAACTTCAGGATTTTTTCTTTTTAAATCATATAGTATGTGAAGCATAGAATGTGACACATGTTTTGGATTCAAAAAATGTGATACAATTTGAAAGCTATAGATATTTTTCAATCAGGCTATGAATTAGGGCTTTAGTCGTAATTCAAATAGAAAATGAATAATAATTATTTATTAAATTCAAAGTACAACATAATTTACATTGGTGGAAAATTGAGAATCTCCTTTAAAAACCCTTTTCGTTTCATCAATTTTGGGTAAGAAAAAAGTTGCCAGCCACATACCTTACACATACCCATCATATCGCCACCTTTTGGCCCATCATGATCCTACACATACCCATGATAGGAATAAGAATAAGTTCTCATAGAATCAGGATAATCAATTAAACGTAAACTTAAAAATTTTCAAAAATATTCCACTCAAATAAATCATACAAAAGATAAACTCAACCAAGAAAGTTAGTCCTTAATCTTAGACCAAGCAAAACTCTTAAAAGAAAAATCTCCCATAGATCAGTCTAGAAATTGACCATGAACCAGTTCCTCGAGGTAGCATCTTTAAGTTTGAATCAATTTGGCTTTTGCATCCATTACTGTGTAAAGATGAAAAGGTGGTGGGAAAAACCTTTCCAAGAAGATGGTTTGAAGATATTCATGCATCCATAACTGACTAAAAAACTACACAAAGTTGGATTTTTTTTTAGAAAAGGAGGGTTTTGAAGATATTCAATGATCCATAATTAACTACAAAACCATGCTTGTGTAAATATGTGGTTGAATTTTTTTTAACTCACCCTGTACTTGAAGTTACATTCAAATGATAGTGTAATTCTTTACAAATTAGTGTTAAGAGCATGCAATCTAATTTCTAAATACAAAGATAACCAGAAATAAACAAAACCATAAAGAGATAGATTTGAATTGATTCAAATTCATGCCCATTCATAGATAAAGATGCAAAGAGTTTGAAGATATTTAATGATCCATAATTGACTATGAAACTGTGCTTGTGTAAATTAGTGATTAAACAATTCTTAATTCATATCACAACTCTAGATTGTTCAGATGAATGACTGAATCTTGTACATAAAAATAACACCAATGACTAAATTCATTGTAAAAGCAATCAAGAAAACTCTTAAAACTCTTCTTTTCTTTGAGAGGGATTTTTTTGTCATATGTTGTAGTTACAAGTGCCTTACTAGACCTACATGAAAATGTGGAAGCATAGACAAGGAAAGTGATTTGTTTCAAAAAATTCCTCAAAGAAATGTGATCTCGCTCTCCTGCAAGCCCTTCAAGTCATTCCTACAGTGATGCGGGGCTTTCCTGCATCACCATATGTGTGACTTGAAGTTCCTACGGGACATCGGGTGCTTCTATAGCTCTCTCTCTAGCTAGCTATCTCTTCCAACCAATGACCAACCAATCTTCTCTGAGTGGGTGGGAAACAATAGTTGGCAAGGGATTTTCCCCAACCAATCAAGTATATAGCATATTTCCATCTCTACAGCTATATCTCCCAGCTAGGAGTGATCAATGGAAGCACTAAGTGAGATAGCTAGTGCTAGAACTATTTCTATTGTAAGTAATGCTTGGAACATTAGTATTAGTTAATCAGTCAAGAGGTAAGGTTTAGTTAAGACCACTTCTCACATGGTGAGGTAATTCTGAATCCTTGATCAATGATCTACCTATAAGAAACTATAGGTGACTTGGTAAACTATAGATACCCACTCTCCTATAGGCACTTCAAGTCATGCTTGTAGTGATGTGGGAAATCCCCACATCACTGCAGGCATGACATGAAGTGCATGTGGGAGAGTGGCCTTGATGCTAAAAATGTGCATTGTATAGAGAAACATAGGTTCAAATGAATCAATCTAGTGAAGAATAAGTTATAAATGTCTTGTTAAATAATATGTGAGGTAATGCAAAAAAAATATCGTTTGTGTGCACAGAAGGGTCTTATGCACCAAAGTTGTAGATTTTCTTGGTAGGGGGGCTAAAAACTATCTTATATATGTACATACAACTTTGTTGAACATAAAACCCTTGAATGTGATTAAATACAACCAATGATTCTTGTAATCATGTTCCATTATTTTAATTAATATGATAAGTATTGATTTGAAATCTAGATTGAAAATTTAGAAATATGAAGATTTAGGCATAAAGAATGTAGAAAAAGATACAATATAAACCAAAAGATCATTAGATTTTCCTCTATATCCCTGTATAATACATGAAGGTTAAACTTTTACCATTTAGAAGCATATTGCACTAACCATTATTTTTCTCACATAATAATTCATGAGAAGTAGATAAATATGACCAAGGATCCCCCAATTAAAGAGGAGAAACATTTTACATACTATGTCCAGAAAGATCAAGAAAAGAAACATTAGTGATGAATGTTATCCACGAGCTGCTTGAAATTAGCTAAAACTTTTGGGGAGGATACAAGTTATAGGGAGATGAAACTTGTAGGTGGAGGACTTGAAGCTAAAAAAAAAGGTTTTACTATGCACCCATTGCTAGGGTAATGGACATGTGATCCTCAATCCTACAAATAAGGTAGACAAAAAAAAGGGTGGAAAAAGGTAATGGAGGAGGAGTACAACTTATTTATAAAGAAAAACTCTTGGAAGCTTGATCTTAACACTTGGAAAGAAGATTGTCAAATGCAAATAGATCTATAAGAAAAAAGATGATTTTGATGGATCTTTGGAGAGAGATAAAGACACAATTATTAGGTAAGAGATTCTCACATTGACTATTGAGAAACTCATGCACCTATTGCTAAGATAAATTTAGTTCAAATTATTCTTACTCTAGAAAAAAAAATTGGTTGGGAGGTACATCAAATGGAGATAAAATATTCCTTCCTAAATGGAGATTTGAGAATAGAAATATATGATGAATAGCCATAAGGGATTTTTCAAGATAATAGAGACTTGGTTTGCATGTAGGAATTGGATTTCTCTATATAGTGCATGGTATTTGACAAGTTTCTTTCCTTTCTTGGCCTCACCAAAGGTGAGTTAAATCATAGTGTGCGTGTAGATAATAATTTGATGGTCATAAACTCATGGTGGTACTTTATGTGGATGATTTCATCATCACTGAAGATTTTTTTTATTTGATACATGGTTGTAAGGATCAACTAAAATAATCCTTTGAGATGACTATTGGAATTTATTGTATTACTTCTTGGGGATACAAGTTTTGCAGTCAGACGGAGGAATTACATTTTCCTCAACATATATATGTAGTAAATTGAATAAAAGGTCAAATTGGATTAGTGCAACCAACATGCTACCATATAAGATTATGGAGTTAATCTAACATAAGAATGCAACTCACCAATAGTTGATGGTATAGGCTACCTTATGTAGGAAACTTGTAGGGAATCTTTTTTATTTGACTCATATTAGACTAGATATTTCCTTTATAGTTTGGATGGTTTTCGAATTTTTGCAAGATCATAAGGACAACTACTAGGAAGTTGCTAAAAGAATAATTGATATACATCTAGGGTACCATCCACTTATGCATTATGTAATTGTAGACAATGAAAAATGTCCTAAGCCTGCGAGTGTCATTTTTCTTCATCCTTGTCCTTCGATAATTGAATAATTTTAGTTATTCAATTATGTTTGATCATATTCCTATATTAATTAAATAATTTTTAATAATTATTTAATTAATTCACTTTCTAATCTTTATTCTATCCTAATTGATTAAATAAACTAATTGTGTCACTAATTTCTCCCTCTTCTTCAATAGTTAAATAAATTATTATTTATTTAATTATTTTTTTCACCTTTCATCTATAGTTAAATAATTACCATTAATTATTTATCTATTCATGGTCCTTTAAATAATTATTTAACTATCCCATGCCACCTCCCCTATTAAATAATTAATCTAAATTAATTATTTAATGTCTAATTTTCATATAAATTTAATTAAATGCTCCTTTTTTCATTTTCTCCAAATAAATAATTTGAATAAATAATTTATTTTCCACTTATCCATTTCCTCCACTCTCCCCATTTTTGAATAAATAATTTAAAATAAATTATTTATTCACCACCTACTCAAAGATGCTCTATCATAATCCTCTATCATAACATTCATTTTTATCATAACCTACATGTCTATCATAGCTGTCAGCATCATAGCTTTTCCATGCATGGCATATTTTTGGTGCATCAATTCTAGACCGTTGATCTTGGCATCTTTCCTAAGACTTAATCTCAACCATCCATTTCGTAACCTCCCTCTCATGCATTCCCATCCATTTATCTTGTACTCTTTCTAGAAGATTAATCTCAATTGTCCATTCAAAAGGTTGTCTATAAAAGCAACCTTCCTCCATTTTCACCTTAACAGCTAATTGTCTCTAACTTTCTTGCTACCATTTTCAGGTTTTGCACAAGTATTTCAACATATCTGAGGGAAAAGTTGCATAACTAGAAGAAGGAGAGGAAGAGAAGGAATCAACTACAATATGGGGAGTGATTTATTTTGTTTGCTTTCATTTTGATATCTCCAGTTTGTTTGTATTCTCTTGTTGATGTGGTTTAATAGCTTAGTAGTGTTGGCTATCACTTTGTCTATGCTATTTTATTTCTAACCCCATATTACATTGGTGAACCCGACAATTTTGTAGAGAAATTTGTGTGTTTTCTTGTTTATTTTCATTGTTTTGTAGGTTACAGTCAAGAATTCATATGAAATCCCGTCATCTTCTTTTGAGCACAAAAAAATGGGCACATAAAATATTTTAAAACCATTATCTGGGTTTTGTAGGCCTTGTTCTCATCTTTCCAAAACTTCAAATGGTTTAAAATTTTGTTACGATTTGAGAAAGTTATGGCCGTTTTAGTGATCACAACTTTTTAAGATTTAGTTGTTAATATCTAAATTTTCTCTTGTTTATAATACTTTTGTTGTGCAAGATTTTGCAAACCAATTTCTGGGTTTTTAAGGTCTATATCTTAGCTTTCCATATATAGCTATGGTTTAAAATTTTATTTAGTTTTGAGATATTTATCACTATTTTAGTTTGCTATTTTCATTCAAGTTTTTTTTTGGTTTACTAATCTTTTGTTTGTAGCCTGTGGCTTTGGAGTGGGGCTCCCAAAAACTACTTCTTTTGGAGCAACAAAAAAACTGAGCTCTTAGTTTTTATTTTTCTTTAATTTATTTTTCTTAGTTTATTTTAGTTTCTTCATTTTCTAGCTTAGTTATTTATAGAATTTTAAGTTTTAGTTTGGTTTTTAATCTCTTGTTCTAACTTAGTTTTTTGTAGCTTTCTCGTTGGTCCAAGACATTTATGAAACTACTAACTTGTGGTTTTGCAGCTCCGTTAGTCAAAGACTCATTTCTCAAACAATGTGTTTGTGATTTCTAGTTTAGAAAACACTTCCATTGGTACATTAAAATGCACATGTGTTTGATTCTTTCTGACTATGCTTGAAGGTGGTAGGTGATTATTCTCTCACCTTGTGAAAACTAGGTGATCAGAAAACCAGACTCACCTTATTTTTTGTCACCCTCATGACTTAATAATCAAAGTATCCTCTCCCCTTGCACTTTAGAACGATCTTGGGTGTAAGAGAAATGATTATTATCTCTAGAAATGGGTCTTCCTTAAGGGAAAAAGTAATCACCTTAAGGAATGACCTGACCAGTAATAGGCTAAAACCAATCCACTTCCAGCTGGGATATAAAATTGGTGCTTGAGGAAATTTCAAGTACCACAAATGCAGATGTGTCACATGGACAAAGTAGTACTCCCATAAAACCTATTGAGCATAACCTCTTCAAGCTGGAGTGCCACCTAATTGGTGATTAATCTCTCACCCCATGTGTGGCCACTTGAACGGATGCTCTTACTAGACACCTATTATTTTAGAAGCCAACCATTTTCAGCCATTGCTTGGTATAGTGTAGGGTACAATATCATGCCTGAAGATACTCACTACTGAATCCCTTGAGTAGAGATTAGTTCTTGGGAAGTGACTACCCAAGAATATGAAGTTGGTGTGCTCATAGAAGTGAGTGTCATGGAGGGGATCTAGTGCCACCAAACTTCTAAGTTATCAACTCTCGAGAAGGAGAGGTATTCAACACCATTCCGGGGTATATCGGTGGGCTATACCAAGTATACAAACCCTTGGCCTATTAGGATCATTCTTGTCTTATGTGTGTTTGCTTACACTAAAACATTGTGCTTGTCAAGTGATTTTTGGATTTTCAAACAATATATACAACATTCACAAATCTAGACACAAACAATCGACCTCATACAACTCATAGGATTAAACTTTCAAATGTATGATTTCATCCATTAGTTTTCATAATCATCATTTTCAACATTAGCTTGACCATAGTTGGGTTAGGCCAACCTTATCACAATATGCAAAATCATTGCTCTCGAAACTAGGTTATCTTGGACTTTATCATAAATTTCTCTTTTCAGTAATTGACCTTTTTGTGATGATTTCCAACTCAACAGTCTAGTTAGGAAAGCTCACTAGTCATCTTGACCTTATCACTTTGTCATTTGCAACAAGTCCTTTGGTAACTAAAATCAAAACAAAGATTAAGCTTAGAGTGATTAGGTACTCTTGTCTCCAAATTGCATTCATTTTAGTGCCTACCTTGCATACTCTATTCCCAAAAAATCCAAAAATATCATTCATCCTAGTTGTCATTTTGAACCTAGACCTTGCATTAGCTCCCTCATTAGTCCTCATTTTGCACCTTGACCTTGCAATTTTCCTAGTCCACATTGTCATTTTCCTAATCAACATTATCATCCAAGTCAACATTGTCATCCTAATCACCTTGGATTTTGGCATACTTGCATTATCATCTCATTGCATCATCAACCTTTATCGCACAAAAAGACAAAAACATAGACTAGTGTCATACTTTCATTGTCATCATATTCATTTGAGAAATTTCCTTGATGGTGGAAAAAAGACTTCAACGAAAGAAAAAACAAATGCAAACTTTGGACAAGACTTTGATAACCACACCAACATCAACACCAATTCCAATGACTAGATTTTTGACAACCTGTTTGGCAATTTGAATACGCAATCTTCCATGAACATGTCAACTTCCTTTCAAAATCCACTTTTTGAACAATTCATACAAAGAGACCAAAATTGACAGATCTACGTTGAAAAACTTAGAGCCAGTAGCCAAAAATCATGAAGTCGCTTTGTTTGTGGAAGATTTGGTCTTGAAAAATCCTTAACGATATGTCGTTATGCTCTTAGACCAAGGCACAAGATTACCAAAAGGCTTCGACATTAATACCATACATTCGGTCTCTCCTAATAATATGACACAAAACACATCCCAACATGACATGAACAATACCTCGACGAATACCATAGCCATTACTACACAAGTAGTCTCTACCACCATTAATGTGACATCTAGTAGCACCATAAATCAAAAAACCTCCTCTTCAACCAATACAACATATGTTGGAGGAGCCTCTACTATGACCATGCCTACAATGGCCACATCATCTTCAAAAATAATAGGAGCTACCTTTTCACAGTACATGCCTACAATGTCCACATCATCTTCACAAACGATGGGAGCCACCTTTGTATCCACATCAATAGGCGCCACCTCCTAAAATCCTATGTTTGGCTCTCCATCAATGACAATGGGGACATTTTCATCACATCCTTATAGTGGAACCTCATTTAATCCCTATGGAAGAAACCCACAACACATTTTAATTCAAGACCCTCAACACAACATTAATACATCATCACAATTAAACATCCCACATGGACAAGGACAAAATATGAAAATCCCACATGGACAAGGAAAAAATATGAACATCACACATGGACAAGGACAAAATATGAACATCACACATGGACAAGGACAAAATATCAATGCACTACATGGACACTTCCAAGGAATAAACACCAACATGCTAGATGGACAATTCTTTCAACAAGGACAAGGAACTCAAATGATGCAACAAATGTGTAACTTTGGCAATCAAATGAGTCGGGAATTTCAAATACCTCAAATACAAACAAACATGGTTGGGTCCATATTCCCACATACTCATCCCAAATTCATACTCAACAATAAATTCCCACTCACAACAAGCAATATCAACAAACATCTAATCAGAACATACTATACTTTCAGGCAACCAATGATCACAGTGTACACGCCTTGCTAGCAAGAGTGGATGACCTTCAAAAACATATGGAAAATATGAAAACCTTTGACAAGAAGATGCAAATTTCATATGAATTATGTCCATATCCTTTTGATACAACTTTTTACATGTCGCCATTTCCACATAGTTATGTGGCTCCAAACTTCAACAAATACAAGGGTAAAACAAATCCACTTGACCACATCAGAGAGTTCGTAACAAATTGTGTGGATATTTCTCATGAGCAAACATATTTAATGTGAATATTTTCTAAAAGCCTCACAGGACCAACCTTAGAATGGTTTTATACACTACAACCCAAAATATAGTCATGGAAAGAACTTAGTGAAAAATTCGTTAAAAATTATACATACAACATTGACACAAACACCTTCATTACCAACTTATATGCTAGCTCACACAAGAAGATTTAGGTGAAACCTTTTTACCATTCTTTCAAAAATGGAGGGGCCTAGCGAGTTGCTGTCATATAGACATACCTGAAAAGGAAAAAGTTGACATGTTCGTACAAACGTTATTAGGCCCACTAAAAAATGGCTTGCATGTTCATTGTTGCACAACTTTTTTGGACCTAGTTGAATGGGGTGTCCAAGTTGAGAAAGCCCTCATTGCTGAAGGAAGACTAAAATACACTCCCAAAAACACAAATGCAAACCCTTCTTCTACTGACAAAACTAAATTTTGGGTTAAGAACAAACATGTCACCAATGATGGTGTAGTTGATACTAAGGCTTTCAATAGTATGGGTTTGTTGATTACCCTAAAAGGGACACAACCACAAAACAAAAAAATGATGACGCAAACCTATGCTACTAATGCTATCCAGAAAAATCAGAATAACCAAGGCAATCAAAACAATCAAAATCAAAGGTAGCCTAGACAACAAAGACAATTCCCTAGAGGCTGCACATACACCCCCTTGGGTGAGCCTATTGAAGAAGTTCTCAGGAAATTCCTTCAGAATGGTGTCATCACACTTGAGGACCCCAAACCATATGACCCTAGGTAGTTTAAACCATCTTGGTGGGATGATAATGCATTTTGTGAATTTCATCGAATAAAAGGATATAAAACATCTTCTTGTAGAGAATTGAAAAATTTGGTACAAGACCTTATTGAAAAGTGTATCATTGAAGTCAGTGGACCACAATTTTCTTCTAATGTGGATCATACAATACACAAGAACCCACTGCAGGATCATGGTTTTGGAAACCCTTCTACGTCAAATACAAATAACAATAGTTGAGCCAACTATGGCCATATTGGATATGACTATTCTGAGGGACCTATCATACATCACATTAGAAAAACTGATGAACATGTCTGCATAGTCACCGTTAGAAAGGCCCCTGAATGCAATGTCACCACCCATGCTAGAAAGGTCACCATAGCTGGCCCTCCACCCCCTAAACAACCAAAGGTAACAATATCATGCCCATCCACTTCGCAGCTGCAACCACATCCACAAAACAAGCAATCCCAACGTAAAAGAAACTTTAGTATTATTGACCAGCTTGGAAAAACACTGAAAAAAATCTCTATCCTTGAATTGTTACGCATCTCGCCTACCCATAAGGCCATCCTAGATAAAACATTGCAAGAATCCTTTGTTCCCAAAGATATTGATGTCAACCAATTCAAAGCCATGGTAGGATATCTCATGACTCCCCACCATATCACCTTTTTTGACTAGGACTATTCATCATCCAAATCCAACCATAATGATGCCCTTCATATCGAAGTTCTTGTTCATAAACATAAGGTCAGATGAGTCTTAGTAGATGGTAGAACGAGACTGAGTATATGTTCCTTAAAATTGGTCAAGGCACTAGGCTTTTCTGATGCTTCCGTAGACGCCACAAGAAGCATTGTTATCAAGGCATATGATGATGAAGAATGCTCCTCTTGGGGTGTAATTACACTCCCAATTTGGATTGGGCTAGTCATTGTTGACACCACTTGTCAAGTTCTGGATTTGGACCTCCCATACAACATTTTACTTGTTCAACCATGGATCCATGCACTGAAAGTTGTCCCCTCCATGTATCACTAATTTTTTAAGTTTCCATTTGAAGGCACTGAGATTACTATATATGGAGACCCTGATCCATTCCAATATTGTACGAACTTACATAGTAACTCAAAGTGTCAAGTTCCTATCAATAAGGAAGCTTTGACATCTCTGTCTTCCAAATTCATTGACCCATCAACACTCGTGAAGCCTTCCATGTCCACATCCATCACCACATCATCTCACTATATTGATCCATATTCATTAACCAATTCATACACTCCATTTACCCTGCTATCAAACCCCAAGGTCCAAATTCATGACATGGGATGTGGAGAAATCGTATGGATAATTTACTAGGAAACGACAATGCTAATGTCATTGATAAAGATCAAAATTCCAATGTTGATGTCAAGATAGTTACAAAAGGAACACAAAAGGATGGATATGCTTGGATTGAAACCTTTCGGGACCCTAATGATACATCTACCTTTGTATATATCTACTTCCTCTCAATCTTTTCATATCTATTATAACCCCTTGTTTGACCAAGAAATTTATGAGAACCCACTCTTTGAGCATGACCCTTTTGAGGATATCCCATCATCATCCTTCCATCCCAACTACCCTAGGATAGGATATGAATCTCCTATTGTCATCTCTACTAAGTCATCTTACTAAGTCATTAAGGATGTACAAGCCTCCTTTGATGTTAATAGTACAAAAAAGGATAGTCCAAAAGATTCCATTAATGAAATTGCCACTCCCATTCATCCACTAAACATTCCTTTCACTTCACCTACATTCCCCATTTCACACACGACCAATTGCATCATAGACATGGATCAACAAATCATAGCTCAAGAAAAGAATAAAGGAAAAAATCCAATGAACGAGATATCTTTAAAAGGAAATCAAAAATCAAAAGAAAGAAAAGAAGATCAAGACAAGTCCCATAGCCAAATAAAAAGCTATCGAACAAAGCAAAAATAAAATTCAAAAGTGCAAATGAGAAAAAGTTGATCTCAAAGTATGCCTCTCCATCAAAAATCACTAGGGGCATCTATCAAGGAAAAAATTCAAACAAAGTGCCTATTGATCCAAGGTCTATATCCATGTCACTCTCACTCATACCATATAATCTATTCCATCCATCCATGTTCACATATCCATCATATTCCTCCATTGGCAATGTCTTTCAGTGTATCTTTGACGACAACTCCTTGTACTCTAGCTCGTTGGTTGCCCAAGCTCCTTTTTGACTGAAGCTTGATGGCCCACATAGTGTGCACATTAGGGATCCTACCATATCCTCTTTCATTCGTCACATCTATCATCCTTCATATCTGCCACTCATACTCCTCATCCCGATTAGGTCCTTTCATCCAGCACGATCATCCACACAAGATCGAGGCATTGTCAAGGCAGTCCATGGATTTGTCATTTATCAATTTTATACCTAGTTTCAGAGAGCTAGGGAAAAAGTCTTGAAAAATACAAAACATTGTCACCTTGATGAAAATTTGGCAAACAAGTATCTTGGTGACACCAAAAAAAAAAAAATATGACAAAAAAAGAGAGAAATAATTCATCTAATAGTGAAAACCTGGTAAACAGGTGCTTTGGATAAGTACCATGGTGAAAACCTGCAAAACAGGCACCATGTGTAGTTAGTCATTGTTGTACCATCTACTATCACTCTATCTACCTTTGTCGCTAATGAACATACTCTTTTTGACATTTTTCATAACACTTCACCCTAACATCATGAGATTTTTGTCCATGGCTAACAATGATTGAAATCAATTCTTGCATATTGTCCACTATCCATGCTAGTCATGCCTTTTCCTTACATTCCATTTTTCCTGACTCATTCTCAACTTGACTAGGGGAAAAATTTCATCATGAGACTACAGTGGGTACTACACGTGATCTTGAAAATCATAAAATGTCCTGAAAAATGACCTAAAAATAAAAAAATGTCCTAAAAAATACCTAAAAAATCATAAAATGTCCTTAAAATAGACCTAAAAAATCATAAAATGTCTTGAAAAAAGACCTAAAAATCATAAAAATGTTTTGAAAAAAGACCTAAAAATCATAAAATGTCCTAAAAAAGACCTAAAAATTGAAAAATGTCCTTAAAAAAGATCTAAAAATAAAAAATGTCCTAAAAAAGACCTAAAAATAAAAAAATGACCTAAAAAAAGACCTAAAAATTAAAAAACCTACTGAAGAAAACACAAAAATTCCAAAAAATAGAGTCATGTCTGTCAACAGAGTCACTTCAGTTCAAGTCTTGATTAGTCTTTGTCATTGTCAAACTACATTGTCTTTGCACATTTGCTACATAGGCAAGGCTCATCTTCGAGCCCCCAAGACATTAGGTCAGTCCTATTAGGTTTGTCAAAATAAATCATGAATCAATCTTTGGTCAACAAGACAAAGTCATTGGTTGTTTCAAACTACGAGGTCTCTGAGTGTATGACATAGGCAAGGCCATCTGTCGATGAGCCCCTAAGGCCACACTAGGTCAGTCCATTAGAGTTCATTGCACAATTTTCTCACACATGAAATAGTCTTTAAATTTTTCATGGTCTTTGTCCAAATTCAAATCAACAATCTACCCAGGCAAACTTCTACAATCTTTCAATCAAGCACGACAATCATCTTGGCATATCAAAATCGGTCAAACTCAGTCAAACTTAGTCAAACTAGTCAAATCTTAAGTAGTCTACAGATATGTCCTTCTAAAGGGTAGCCCACCATTTAGTTATGCCCTAGGATGTCTCCTTCTTAGGCATTGTCATGGTCATCTAGAATTTGAAGGATTCTCATGACATTTGAGATACATTCCTCTTGATATAGGCATCATTTAGGATGTGTCCTTCCTGAATTCGACAATCTTGACATCAACATTATTTGGGATGTGTCCTTCCCAAACTTGACATCAATTCGACATCTTGACATAGACATTGTTCAGGATAATTCCTTCCTAACTTGACATCAATTCGACATCTTGACATCGACCTCGTTCAGAATGTGTCCTTCCAGAATTTGGTATCACTGTGGAATTGATGCCATTTAGAATGTGTCCTTTCTGAATCTAACATCTCAACATCATTTAGGATGTGTCATTCCTTAACTTGACACCAATTTGGCATCTTCATATCACCAACCCTAGCATTTTGACACCAAGACATCCAATATTCCACCACACTTGACAAACTTGACAAACTTGGCATTTTAACATTTAGACACTTGGTAAGAACTTGGCATTTAATTTTATGATGCTTGTTTTGTCTTTTGGAAATCATGATGCTAGTTCCTTGAGGATGTCTTGACAATGAGATTTAGAGGAGCAATGACGTTTCATGATTTTTCTATCTCGCCTTTATTGTTTGTGGTTGATTATGACAAAAAATTGGGGCAATCACTCTCTTAGTATGAGTCATGATCATCCTTGTCTATGACTGCTTGTCTCACGTGATGCTACAACCTTGCACACCTTGGTCTATGTCATATCATGGTGTTTGTTGGCCATTACAATAATCTTCCCAATGATGATAAATATAAAAATGTAAGCATGAAAGTTGGTTCCCTTATCATTTCTCGTCTAGCTTTCCATCTTCATCCTCCTTTCTCTTCCACACTAATATCCATCCCCTTCCAAGCTAACATTTCTTCTATCCTTCATCCTCTAGTCTTATCATCCATTTCGAGAGCATACTCATTTTCTTTGAACTCACCTATCCTCTCAAGGGGGTATACACAACCCTCCTCGTCATTCTTCTTTCACTAGGGCATATTTCAGAATTAAATTTCTTTGACACAATGCGATGAACTGCATTATGTCAAAGAGGGGCAAAATGTAGACAATGAAAAATGTCCTAAGCCTGCGAGTGTCATTTTTCTTCATCCTTGTCCTTCAATAATTGAATAATTATAGTTATTCAATTATGTTTGATCATATTCCTATATTAATTAAATAATTTTTAATAATTATTAATTAATTCACTTTCTAATCTTTATTCTATCCTAATTGATTAAATAAACTAATTGTGTCACTAATTTCTCCCTCTTCTTCAATAGTTAAATAAATTATTATTTATTTAATTATTGTTTTCACCTTTCATCTATAGTTAAATAATTATTAAAATTATTTAACTATCCCATGCCACCTCCCCGATTAAATAATTAATCTAAATTAATTATTTAACGTCTAATTTTCATCTCTCCATTTAATTAAATTGATAAATTTAATTAAATGTTCCTCTTTCTATTTTCTCCAAATAAATAATTTTAATAAATAATTTATTTTACACTTGTCCATTTCCTCCACTCTCCCCATTTTTGAATAAATTATTTAAAATAAATTATTTATGCACCACCTAGTCAAAGATGCTCTATCATAATCCCTTGTCATAACATTCATTTATGTCATAGCTTGCATGTCTTACATTTTTTTCATAGCCGTTGTCGTCATAGCTTTTCCATGCATGGCATATTTTTGGTGCATCAATTCTAGACTGTTGATCTTGACATCTTTTTTGATACTTAATCTCAACCATCCATTTTGTAACCTCCCTCTCATGCATTCCCATCCATTGATCTTGTAATATTTCTAGAAGATTAATCTCAATCGTCCATTTAAAAGGTTTTCTATAAAAGCAACCTTCCTCCTTCATTTTCACCTTAACAACTAATTGTCTCCAACGTTCTTGCTACCATTTTCAGGTTTTACACAAGTATTTCAACAAATTTGAGGGAAAATTTGCATAACAAGAAGAAGGAGAGCAAGAGAAGGAATCAACTACAATATGGGGAGTGCTTTATTTTTTTTGCTTTCATTTTGATATCTCCATTTTTTTTGCATTCTCTTGTTGATGTGGTTTAATAGCTTAGTAGTGTTGGTTGTCACTTTGTCTATGCTATTTTATTTTTAACCCCATCTCATAGTGCTCACAAGGGAGTGGAAATATGCCTAACTAGATATATAGATGTAGTTTGAGACAAAGATTTGGATCAAAGTTATCCTACTTTTAAATGTCTTCCATTTGGAATTCAGACTTATCTCCTACACTTGCAAGAATTATGAGGCCATTGCTATATCCCCATTAAGGTATAAAATAGAGGAGCCAGAAATGTAAGATAGGGAAATTCATAGGAGTATAGAGTTAATTTAACAACAAAATTCACCTCACTAATAGTTATGCTTCCTTCTCTACAAAACTTGTTGGGAGCCTGTTTTAATTGTCTCATACCATATTGGATATATTTTTATAGTTGGGATGGTGTGCACATTCATACAAGATCATCATAATAACCATTGTGAATATTCTAAATACCCACATTTTGCTCCTCTTCCCCCTCCCTGTGTGCCCCCCTACAACTCACACACATTAAGGGCATATCCCCCTAGGCACCATGTATTCACTAGGAGTTCAAGGATGCTTAGTTGGATACACATGTGGAATAAGAAGGTGTGGATCGAAGGTAGTGTACTTTTTGGATTCCTTCCATTTGGATTCTAGACTTGGTTGAAACAAAAGGTCATTGCAATACCTATAAGAAAGGTAAAATATAACTTAGGAGCAACAAATGTAATGCTGAAGATCTCATGCATTTGGGAGTTTTTGATGGAGGTTGGATTCTCACAAGATATTCTAGCATTCTTATATTGATAGTCATAGCCATTGCTATTTCTTGAAATCATGTAGAGAGGAAACTAATTAAACATATTAAGATCAACATATACTTTTTCAAGCATCACATTCACGATGGCCTCCTATTGCTGATATTTGTGTGAAGTAGATTGAAAATTGCATAATCTTCATGAAGCCTTTGTAGAATTATATTCAAATATAATATGGTAGACATATATGCAATATGTGGAATCATATAAAAAACACCTGAATTGTTTGACAAAATGCCTCAAAGAGATGTCATCTGATGGAATGAAATGATATGATTGTAGAATGTGAAAAAAAAGGATTTTGCATGGAAGCTCTCAAAATATCTTAATTAATGGATTTTGCGAGGTTTTTATGATAGTTTAGTTAGTAGCAAGGAAACTACAACAATGTTAATGCATGCCTCAATGGAAATAGATCAATGGTTTGTTAGTGAATCTTTGATACTTTCTTTGGGATTTGTAAGAATATACTTCAATGGAATACAATGACAAGACCTATGACAGGTTTTAAGCAATGATTTTTATAAGCTCAAACCTCATGCAATGTTTTAATCTCAACACCAATGTGAAACCTTCATTATGGGTAGGACAAAAAATGGGATTGATCACCTACTACCATTGTCAACAACATGGATAGTAACAAGAATTTTTAATAGGGGTTTGGACAAGGATCACTAACTCTTGAAAATGAACTATAAATTGAAAGATAGGCCTACCGTTTATTTAAACAACCAAAAAAATTATTTTTTTTCTTTGCAAATTAATTTATTTTTGTTACTTTCCTTTTCTATGATCAATTGCAATTTCACTTGGTTTCCTCTTTTTGTGGCTTATAAATGGAGGAAATACCATAAATGTGGAATGGGGTATATTAGGCTGTAGTTTAAGGTTTATATTTAAAAATTAGATTAGTTAATATGTTAAGTTTGGAATGTCAAATATCATCTCCAAAACCATCAAAACCAAAATTTCCATCCTTTTCCTCCAATGCATGGGCTCACTGCTTTCATGATGCTAATCAAGCTACAAAATTGGTACCTAGCTTAGGAGAGAACACTTCTAGTGTGCTTGTATCTTGAAATGGCCTTGAAAATACTTTCAACTGGCCTAAATGGCTCATGTGTTGCTCCTATTTGTCATTTTTTCCATTTTTATCTTTATCCTATACCTTGATAAAGTTTTCACCAAATTCAAATCACTTGGAACTTGCAAAATAGTAGATAATAGATAACCAAAAAAGGCAATCAAATGAATTTAAAATTTTAAGAAATACATACTAACTTTTTTTTAAGGCTAATAAATCTTACATGGCCACAAGTAAGTTTGCAAGCAATTACATGGATTGCTTATAGTTATGAGCTTAAAAGAAGTCAATAGTGGTGTCCTCCAAAGATGCAAAACAAGATTTATAAGTCAACAAAAAATAACATATATCCCTAGAGAACAAAATGACTTCAGATGAATTATGACAATTAAATTTAGGTTCATCCATACTATCATAGAAAAATTATGAATATAGCTAAAAGTTTCATCTTTAATACTAAATCAACAATATGATCAAATGTGAATGAATTGGTGGCCATACAACAAGGATCACAAAAATAAAGGCACCAATAATCTCAATAAACGTGGCTTGATCATGATTGCAACATCTTTGAAGTTCCCAATCTTCAATTTCCTAATGCAAAAGTTTCAAAATTTCAATGCCAATCTTCCACACAATTATGTTTCTATAAATATGCAAATAAGTAGTGTAGACATGTAAAACTGACCTAACACTTATCACACACACTAAATGACATTTTCACATCATTGACATCATTATCATCAAACATCACTGCATTTCACATCAATTGCATTCAAAAACCCTAATTTCCCCTATCAATTGAATAATATAATATTATTTAATTAATTCACTTTTTGGTCATTTTTGACTAATCAAATAGATTCCATTTATTTAATAAAGTCCTAAAACCCTATTTCCACCATTAATTGAATAATACAACATTATTTGATTAATTCACATTTTTTCATCAATTTTGACCAATTAAATAAATTACATTTATTTAATAGTCCTAATCTAACTTTAATTTGTCCTAATTAGTTAAATAACACCAATTATTCAATTACATCACCAAATCACTTTATTCCCCTAAGTCAATTAAATTATTGAAACAAAATAATTTAATCACTTTCCCTCCAAATTCGAGCAAATTGCATAAAATATTCAAATTATCATAAAAAATCAAATCAAAATAATGCGACTTTATTTGCTAAAATAAAATTTGATTTGCACGTTCAAATCCAAAAAGGACTATTTAATTAAATCAATTAATTGAATTATCCTCAACGTTCGCCTCCTAAAATGATTTCATAACTGGGCTTCTACAGTCACAATTAAGAGAATGGACATCAAGCCTGAATAGTCATTCAACCACTATTGAGGTGCATTTAACTTGTAAACCCAAGGACATGAACTTGAAATGGGTCGGCACTGTATGTGTAGCAGGGGCTCAAGTAGTCACTGTGTCCTACATCTAAGAAACACAATACTGAAAGTAAATTGATGAAAAGGAAGTAAAGTGAATACTAATCATCAACAAACAACCATGTTGAACTAAAATGCAAAGAATGATAAATCTAAGCAAAAAATAGGAACTACTATGTCTACTTTGGTTGCAGGAATAGACATAGAATGGACTTCTAGTGGCTGCAGGAACAATCAATGCTAGATTTCAAACTAAGCATTAAATGATAAGTAATACTAAACTACTGCTAAACTAAGAGAAAAAATTACTCACCAAGTGGCCCCCCTTGTATAAGTGTCCTCTATACTAACAACAACTTAGATGTTCAAACTCAAAAATTTATTTCATTCATTGTAAATTGTGCATACAAAGAGCAATGTATATGTATCATTGAAAATGAGAGTACAATGTAGAATCATGCAACCTCCTATAGAAGGAGCATTGAATTATTATTTATACTACAACTAGCAAGGTAGTCAACTCCATGACTGGGAGGATGCCATTTAGGGAAAGCAAGGAAAAGTGGAGAGGTGGTGGTTACACGCACATGGAATTCAGATAAACATGTGAGTCAAGCGCAGATTCAACACAATAGTAACACCCATGCATGCTCGATCATTAAGGTCCACTACAAGGTGGTTACATTTGGTTGCATGAAGAATCTCTAATGTCGGCTATATTTGACCTAGAGTGGCTTCTTAGCTAGACGTTATGGTCCATGCCTAGTTGGTGGTATCCTCCATAACTTAATGTATTAAGTTTGCAATCCAAGGTTAGTATGTACAATAACTGCACATCAATAACCACTCTAGGAAACACTCATTAATTGCATGTTAAATCAACATAGATGACCCACATATTATGCCAAATATCATTAAAGCCTGTAGAGATATGGTAATATCAAATGTCAATGGTTTGAGGGAAACATTATGCTAATGTCAACGCTTAAGCATCAAAATCCATGACATCAATGAGAAAATAGACTATAGATTTTACCCAAACTATACCAAAAACTAGGCTCATCACTCCCCCCAACCTATTGTTTTTTTGGTCCTCTAGTAGGGGAAGAGATGTTCTTTTGCTTGGTCAAAGCTCTAAAATTTGCAACTGAGAGTTACCCAACATCAGTGGCAACAATACATGAGTTAGGATCCCAATAGAATTCCTCCAATCTGTCAAATCTATCCCATCTCTACCCTTCTGCAGCAATATCACTATGGGAAAATCTAAAATTTGGAACAAGCCACATGGGCATGGGTGGCTAAAATGTTAGGGGAATCCAATGTCGTATTTGATTTCTTGTATTTTGAATATGTATCTTAATTCTTTTTAATATGCAGCATAATTGTGGATGGAATGAGGCTCAACCTACTTTAGCTCACTGGTCAAACTATTTCGTCTCTGGGATAGACATCTCCTCATGGTTTACTCTTTTTTTGTTGTTTCTACCTCATACTTAGTGTAAGCTACCTCAATCCAAGGCATAATCCTATTGCCATAGCTTGGTCTGAGCAACATTCTATGCCATTCTCTATAAATATCTCTTGGGTTACTTGATTTAGCTCTAACATGCAAGGGGATATCAGACTCCAATTTCTTATAAATACTATGTTGTCCTCAACTAATTTCATTTTATACCCAAGACATGAATGCTCTCAATTGGACATCTCTAACATACAGCAGTGGGTTCCATTCATAGTCTTTTGTGATAGCATAATTATGTAAATAAAATTCACATAACAAAATCTTCATTTCAGGAGAGGCAATCCTGTAAGCATTGAAAAATTCCATAGGGGTATCAATAGAAGGATTCAAACCTGAGGCAAGTCTTGACATCTTAAAAGAGAGATACTTCTCCTTTAGGAGTAGATCATAGACCCTTGGGGGTTCTCTACATTCTAGAATCTTTGGTGCTAAAGCTTCCATATCATCTACCCTTTGCTTCAAGGTAGCAATTTCCACATTTTTCTCCTCAATTTCTTCATTCTTCCTTTGAATTTATTCTTTTAATTTCCAATTTTTCCCTTTTCCATTCTTCCTCGCTTCTTTTTATTTCTGTCCAAAGATTCAAAATTGCTAAATGTACAGAAAAATCAAGAGGATTATGAATACTGACTAGTCTTTTAGTAAATGGCATTATTTGCATAGATTCAGGTATTCCAGTTATCTCTGGCTACAAGGGTGTTGGTTCTTCTCCCCTTCATTGCAGGGACTCTTGCTCTGGTTCTAGTTGTTGCTACAGGACATCATGTTGTAGGACCCCTTTTTCATGCTACAAGAAGTTCTAATTTTCTTCCAATTCCTCTGCAATGCTAGCAAGATCAACTAGTGTTCTGTTTGTTGCTCCCATAAATATGCCTTCTCCTTCTTCTTTGTCACACACCTACTCCATTGGAGCTTCAGGGTCTTCATGTGGGTTCTCATCAGGCTTAGGGCTTTCCTAGACAGGCCTGACTAGTTTTGATTTCCTGGTAGGTCCTTCACGTCTTCCTTTGGCTATAGGAGGAATAGTATCAACTTTCCTCTTTTTTGGACTTGGTACTTTTATTTGCACAAGCTGTATTTTAGCCTTTCATTTTCTTGTTTCTACCTTCCTAGATATTGTGCCCTAGTTTTCATGAGGGTTTCAAGTGGAACTTCATCATCATCAGAGTCTAAGGAAGAGACTTCTTTTTTTGATTGCTCTGTTCTAGAAGAAATAATTTCAATGAGTTCCTTAGTTGCAGGAGGATTCTCACTAGAGCCAATTCCAGGGGTTGAAGCACTAGGAATGGCTTTTGTCATGCTTACCCTCCTACTAGACCTATGAGATTGAGGTATGGACCTAGGTGGAAAATGTTCATCATCGACAGACTCCTAGTGATAATCTTGATCAACCTTAATAAACTCTTCCCAATTCATTTTAGAAACCTCAAGAAAAGCTTTTTCAACTAGCAATTTAATTAGGCATTGGTGGGAAACATAATTATCTCTACCTTTTTGGGTCTCGATCACCATGGTTGAGAGAAAATTGTACAACACATTGGGTAAATTCATCCTCCTCATGTGCCTCATGTGGTTAAAAAGATTGAAGTAGATAGAATTCAAGTTTGATTGGAAACCCTCACAAGTAATGTATTTGATAACATACACAACTATCTTCTTCCATGGCTCAGGCAAAGACATTATTTTTGCACCCTGCTTGTCTATGGTCAATGGGGGATCAATTGTATCTACGAATTCATCCCTAGCTATCATGGAATCTCTGGAAATAGGGTAATTCTCACCATTAGCAGGATACCCTGTGACTTATGCAATTCTTTCCTTTGTTGCTACAACTTCTAACCCTTTTATTGTGGCTTTTCCTTCTAAATTTTTTTAGGAAAATTCAAGGGCAATGCCTTAATCAAAACTATCCAATTTCAAAAAGTAGTATATCCATCCATAGGTTTGAAATTCATCCAGACATTATGTATCCTATAGTAGGATATCATGCACTGTGGGTTCATTTCGAAGTAACCCACCCCCCATTGGCTGCAATCAACAAATTCTCTATAACTCCTTTCAAGTTTTGTGCTTCCCTGCAGTATCTGTGTCAATTATATTTCCTTTCTTCTTTTTTTTCTTCTTGGTTAGGATAGGGAAATAATAACAAGAAAAGAAGTGATAGAGGGAAGTTATGATAGGAAGAATTGGCAGCTATAGTAACTGTCATCTCACTCATGCAATTAGCTCATTTTAAAATTCTGACATAGCCTAATATGGTTTGACATATGGGAAATAAAATATTTTTACCTTTTTGTTTCCCTACCCCAACCTAAATTTGGACATGTGTCCACACATGTGAGATGGGGATTGGTGATTGACAAGCAATAATGTCATTTATAATGTGAATACCTATGCTAACATACAACGATTAAATGAATGTACTTAAAAGATGATTAAAGATAACAATTAATGTGCACATACTTGAATGTGTGGAGGATTTACTACAAAGATCATGGATAAGTAATGCTCACCTTGTTGAAAAATGGATTGAGCAATAAATGAAGATGGGGTGGAATGGAATGAGATGGATTGAAGTGATGGAAGGGAGAGAGAGAGGTGGTATAGATGGGTGGATGGGTGGATAATAGAGAAATGGACTTCCACATAAGTGAAAGTATTTTTTATGAAAAGTGTGTACCTCAAATAGGTCGAAGGATGGACACTAGGTCCACTACCTTTGGACGCAAGAAGCTCTAAGTGTTGGGTGAACTACTATAGGAATTCTTGTTTAGAAGCTGACTTATGATATAACTCGAGGCAATGACCATTGAAAAGTAATTTAAACTTAACAGGGTCAATGGTGGTAAGCTAGAAAACTCCATTGGGAAAGACCTCAACAATCTCATAGGGGCCTAGCCATCTTATCTGCAATTTTCCTACATTTTCTTGATATCTAGAATCATACAGTAAGGCCCAATCTCCTAGTTTGAACTTCTTTTCTTTGATAAATCTATCATGCCACCTGATTCTTTGGTTCTATACTACTTCAGTATGTTGTAGGGCTACTCTCCTTATCTCATCCAAAGCATTTAGCTACATGATTCTTTCTCCCCATGCTTCAAAAATTTCCATCCCAAAATCCACTACAGTCCATAGAGTTTTATGTTCAAATTCAATTAACATCATGGCAGTCTTTCCATATAGCAATTCAAACAGGGTGAAACCTATAGTTGTTTTCCATATTATCCTATAGGTCCAAATAGCTTTGGGTAATCTGTTCACCTAATCTTTCCTATGAATATCCACCGTTTTGGTCAGAATAGCTTCAATTTCTCAGTTTGTCACCTCAACTTGGCCATTAGCTTTGGGGTGATAATGAGTAGAATTTTTATGCCTGTTGTTATATTCATTCATCAATGTTGCAACAAGGGTTGATGTGAATTGTGGTTGTTGATCAATCACTATTTCTCTTGGGACTCCATACCTTGTGAAAATCTCTTCATAAAGAAACTCTACAACTTTGTTATCCTTCACATGCTTCATGGCCTTGAATTCTACCCATTTTGTTACATAATTAGTGCATACCAATATATAAGACTTACTATTTGATGGGGGGTCAATTGGTCTCACAAAATCTAACCCCCATTTGTCAAAAGGAGTGATCACTATTTGAGGGCATAGTGGCATCTCATCAGATCTGGTTGGTCTTCCCATCCTCTGACATCTATTGCATTTTCTAGTATACCTTCTTGCATCTCTATGGAGTGTTAGCCAATATTACCTTGTGTTCAAGATCTTCATTAATGTCCTTTTGTCCGAAAAGTTTCCTCCACATGGATCATTATGACATGCATACAAAATGCCATACGTCTCATCTTCTCTCACACACCTTCTCATAACAGGGTCAGGTCCAGTGTAGAAAAAACATCCAACAATCCAAGAGAACTAAAAATATTTTTCAATGAGTGCCCTTTTCTCTTTTGGGGAGAAATGAGAAGGAACTCTACCTATGACCAAGTAGTTGGCTATGTTAGCATACCAAGTATTTACACACTGAGGGATAATAGATGTTCATCAGGAAAAGAGTCATCTATGGGTTGGTTGTCATCTAATGTAGTTAGCCTTGAAAGAAAATTTGCAACAACGTTAGCTTTTCCTGGCTTATCTACAATAGTTATATCAAACTCTTGCATCAATAATAACCATCTCGCCAACCTCCTTGTGATCAAAGGTTTATTCATGAGATATCTAATGGCTACATGATCAGTGTGTACAAAGATTGGATAGTCTGTTATGTAATGTCTGAATTTATTTAGTGCATAAGCTACAACCAACATTTCCTTCTCTGGCATAGTATAATTGAATTTAGCTCCCTACAAGTTTTTTCTCACAAAGTATATAGCATGTTTGAGAACTCCCTCTTTTTTCCCAGGACTACTCCTATGTCATAATCTAATGCATCATTGTGACTGTGGAAGGGAAGCTGCCAATTGGGTCCCTTGAGTACATGAGCATTTGTCAAAGCTATCTTCAAACCAAAAAATGCCTTGTCACAAGCTTCAGTCCACTGAAATTTAGCATCCTTAGTAAGAAGGGTATACAACGGTGTTGCTACCTTGCTGAAGTCTTTGATGAATCAGCTATAATATCCTACATGACCTAAGAAACTTCTAAAATCTTTTTGTTTTGCAAGATCTACTTGAATTCCTTTGTGGGAGATGTAGTGGCCAAGAACTACACCCTCTTGCATCATCATAAAGAATTTTTCACTATTTAAGGACAAGTTTTGATCCTCACATCTTTGTAGGAACCTTTTAAGATTCTCCAAGGCTTGATCAAAGTCATCACCATAAGTGGTAAAGTCATCCATATAAATCTCCATGCAATCATGAGAAATGTTTAAATATACCAATGACTACCCTTGATCTGGTGGATATTTTTAGTGAAAATTGAAGTGTCTCATTTCTCTCCAGTATTTGCACCATTAGGAAGAGCTTGACATCCTGATTCCAACACAACTCAAATAGAGTGAAAAGGAGTCTATTTGTGCAAGTTATGGCCAGTCAAACCTTGGGTCAAATTGGGATCAGGGGGCATCCAGGAAGTGAAAAAATGATGTCATCAAAAATTGTCGAAGTTGGCATCATCGCGAAGAGCTCATCGAGATGATTCAGACGACGTTCATTTTGTCAAAATCTGACATCGTATGCTCAACTTATCAGTGGTCAAAGTTTGCAGTTGACTTTTGAGATGGACCATACGGATGCCAACATTAGCATTCTGTACTGTACAAGCAATGAAGTGGATGAACCAGAATTTTCCATGTGGCATCCATGTCGGCAATGTACAGATCCAATCAGAGGCTGACACGTGGCATCCATACGCCACGTCATCATCTGAGTCAGCGCACACGTCATTGCAGAGTCAGCAGTCCAGTCAGTGACACATCATCAGCTAGTCAACACTTGTCAGCATACACATCATCATCTCGATCGGCATACACATCAACATTGTCCATGAATTGCATTCCACCACGTGGCACCTCGTCGGCATGCCACGTGGCCTTGGTTAGCTCCGCTGACGGTTTTGAAGTTGTTTGTTTGTTTGTTAGAAAAAAAAAGTTGCTAGCAGGGGGATTCGATCCCCCACCACTCATCACCGAAACACCCGCACTGGTCGTTACACCAAAGCTAACATGCTTTACTCTAAATGGTGATGGGTTTTTTTTGTTGTCGGTTTGTTTGAGTTTGTTTTTAAAAATTCCGACGGCCGAGAGTGGAACCGGGAACTGTCGGGTTCCCCAAAACTTTCATGCACCACTATGCCATCGAATAGGTTTAGCAATGCATTGGAATCGATATCTTTTGTTTACTGTTTCAAAACTGATTTCTTTTTAATTTAAAAAAAACTCCTTAAAATTATAAAACAAAAACAACCTCCCAAACAATAAGCCTAGGAATGAATAATGAAAAGGGGCTTAGATTGATTTAAAGGGATATAATCTAGATTTTTATGTATAAATGGGGGATTTATATTCAAATAAGGGAGATTTTTAAAGATCTTTATGTAATTTGGAGAGATAAGATAGATTTGTAAATCAATTGGTTAGTAACCAATTTGAGCAATATTTTTGTATTTAAAGGGGGTGAATGTGTGAGAGATGGCTAAGAGTGTTTATCTAATTTTATTGTGAGGAATTTCGAAGGTGAATTCTTGTAAGTGGAGAGTTAGCGTTTTCTTGCCTCCTTGGAGAAATCTTGTGTAGCTTTGTTTCTCTTATGGAGAGGTTTGTTTCCACGCACTTGGGAAGTGCATTTGAATATTTTTTTTTTGTGATCCAAGGGAAGGCTATGATGGAGGCTTTCTAATCTTTTTCTGGAGATTAATTGGATCAGTCTCACTCCATTGGAGCGGACCCGGAGACGTAGTCACGATTGTGGCGAACTCCATTATCAAACCTCTATTTGCATCTCTCTCTCTCCTCATTCTGTTGTTATCACCTTGTCATTTTAATTATTGTAATTATTTCCATGAGTTAATTTTGTTCTAATTAACTTGGATAAATCATTGTAAAAATTAAGCATTCAATACTGCATATAGTCTAGATCCTATACAGATCAACCCTCTAGAAGGTTGTAGGTGCATTGTACAAGCCAAATGGGAGTACCAAGTAAGCATAGGACCCCCATGGATAGGTGAATGTGGTCTTTTCCTAGTCCTCTAGTGCATTTTGGATCTAGTTATAGCCATTGAATCCATCTAGAAAAGAGAAGTATTGCTTTCTTGCAAGTGTATCTAAGACTTGATCAATGAATGGTAAAGGAAAGTGATCTTTCTTGGTGGAAGCATTAAGTTCTCTATAATCAATATCGACTTGCCACTTCCCTCCTTTCTTAGACACAATCACCAATGGAGACACCCACTAACTATCTAAAATGGGATAGAAAAATCTTGCATCTAGCAATTTTTGTAGTTCTCTGCTCACAATTTCTCTTAGTGTAGGGTTAATCCTCCTTTGTGGCTATCTTATTGGAGTGCAATCATTTCTAATATAAATCCTATGGGTACAAAGTTTAGGATCTAGTCCCTTCATGTCATGATAATCCCATGCAAATGTGTGAGGATGGGCTCTTAATAGATTTTCCAACAATAGTTGTTGCATTTCGCTTAGGTTATTATTGATATTCAGATATCTTCCTTCTAACACTTGTATTTTTGTAGTTAATTCTACCTTGGTTGCTTAATTAACACATGGTACCTTTAGTTCACATGGAAATAATGTATGGAACACACCTGTTGTTGCAAGAATTCTATCTATAGGAAAAGTGTTTGTAGGAACAATGGCTACAGGAAGAACATCTACAAGAGAAACGTCTACAAGAACAATGGCTATAGGAAGAACATGCATAAGTGTATTGAATGATGTGTGCTCTACTCCATAATTATTTTGAATGATGTTAACCAACACCTCATCCTCGTCTTAGAGCTACATGAAAGAGCTTCTTCCTAGCATCATAAGTTGCACCATAGAATTAACTTCTTTGGCCTCTTCACCGACTTGTGGCCATATAGAATCTTTTTCATCATGAGATGGTTGAGTAGGTGGATAAAGATTTTTTTTTTAGTACTTTTTCCATCTAAAATGGTCATGTCACCAAACCAACATCCAATGTAGGAATTTGTGGTTTCCAACCAATGTCTTCCAAGGATAATGGGATACCCGCCCAATGTGTCTTTTCGAGAAAGAATCATAAAATCTATTGGATATTCCCAGGAGTCTAACACTACCACAATATCCTCCACTATACATTTGGGATTAACATTAGAGCTTTCTGCAAGCTAGAGGATAGTAAGAGTAGATCTCATGCTTGCAATATTTAGTTGCTACAAGATGTCTTTGGTCATTACATTGATTGATGCCCCTATATCAATTAGAGAATTCTTCACTTGAATCCCATTTATGACAATTGCTACCACAGGACTGCCTAGGTCATTATACTTAGGAATAGTCACTTTTTCCAACATGATATCAGCTAGATGGCCCACCACATAAACTGTAGTTGGGTCTTTCTTCTTCCTTCCTAGATTCTTAAGACAAGCTTCCTTAATGTATTTACCATAGATTGGGACATCTTTTATAGCCTAAAACAGGGGCATTTGAATGCATATATGATTTAGCTGATCCAAGATGTCAAAAGTAGCATCCTCCTTCTCTTCCTTCTTCTTAGTAACTTCTATTCTCTAGAGAAATGGTGGTTCTTGCTTGGTCCATTTGGCTTGGACTGGTTTAGGACCTTTAGGTATATTTGGCTGGATAGGATCATTCAGAGGCTCCTCCTCCTCTTCTACTAGAAGCTCAGTAATGATGGGGTTGGAAGGGTCTGACAACTTGGTTCCTAAATGAAAATCAATATCACTTACACTCAAAACATATGTAGGAAATTATTTTGAATCATCAAAATATATAGGCTATTGTTGTGGTTTATTATTAGGATTGGGGTGGGTTGAGTTGGTAGCTAGGTTGGTTTTGGTGCATTAAGACTTGGGTTAGTAGGTGGAGGCATTATAGCAGGTTGTTGGGGCTAAGATGGTGGTTGCATATAGGTGGTATTCTAGGTAGGCCATTGCTAACCTCCTCTTCATTGGTTTGTTTGTTGCCAATTTCTTGGAGGGGCTTTCTAATGCCCTTAAAATTGCTTCCAATTCCCCTAAGGTTGTTTCCAATGAGGTGGAGGACTCTAATGGGTAGGCCAAGAGTTTGGAGGGTTACTCTAAGGCTATGTTGGATATCCTCCATAAGTGGGTGGATATGGGGGTTTCCATTGGTTGCTAGATGAATAAGAATTAAAATAAGGTCCAACATAAGATAGTGGATTTAGTGGCATACCTTGTCTTGGAGCCCAAGGTTTTCTTTGTGCAACATAGTAGACCTGGTCTTCTTCAATCTAAATTGGCTTGAACTTTTGTGTAATTTGCTTACTTTCTTGATTAGCAACCATCTTACATTTGTAGTCCCTCTTCTTTTTTCTGCAGTGAGGACAATATTTTGTCAACATCATTTCTACCTCCTCTTGCTTCTTTTTGGCCTAAATTATATCTAGATAAGTAGCTAGATTGTTAATAATATCTTGCTTGAAGTCTGCCAACAAATTAGTGATCTCCATTTTTGAAACTCCACTGGTAGTTGACTTACCCATGGATAATTGATAAGCTCTACCTTTCTTTGAGGCTACCCTAGAGTAATTATGGCATATCTTCTTGATATCTTCCCAAGGAACTTGGGAGATATCTCCTCCTGCCATGAGATCCAAAGCATTAGTACAACCTTCATTGATTCCTCTTGGTCTTCCATAGATCTTGCAATGTAGACTCCAAGCTCTTATCCTCCTTCTACTACATTTTGAAAATGTCTCCTCTCATATCACTACCCCTGCAGTATTCCTTTTACTTCTCAAGGAATTTTTCTTTCATGTCTTCCCAAGTTTCCACAGTATCTCTAACTAGGCTCACGAACCATCTTCATGCAACTTCTTTCAAAGTGGTGAGGAATAACTTAAGGCTATGGGAATCTGTGGTATAATCATAACTCTTGCAGAGTATGTCAAATTCAAATAAGAAGGTATCAAGAACTTTTGTCACAAGCCCATAGAACTTGGGAAGTGTTGAGATAGGGATGTTCTTAATGTTGTCAACTTCATTATGATGGGCAATGGGAAAAGGAAAATTCGATTGGTTTTGTCTATTCCCATTTGTATCACCCATGCCTAGTTGATGTGGTTCGAGGATGAATGGGTTCTCAAGATAATTTTTATCTTTTGAGGAGACTTTAGAACTAGTCAAACTAGGATATGCATTTGCAAAGGGGTGTGGATCTCCTTCTTCTTCTGATAAGTTCTAGCACTCAACTAATTGGAGTGGACAATGATTGTTAGGAAGAAATATCCCATAAGAATCCCTTGTCCTTCCTCTATGCATGTAGTAACACCCACTATCAGTTATCTCACACGAAAAAATGGTAAAGAATCAGGAGGGTCATTATTTCCTATACAAGATTATACTAAGAAAAACTTCCAAAAGTACTAGAGAAAAACTACCAATGACTCCAAAAAATTCCTAGCTTGACACCATCCCTAGAAACAGTGCCAAAAATGTCTGCCTCCTACAATGATTTCATAACTGGGCTTCTACGGCCACAATTTAGAGATTGGACATCAAACTTGAATAGTCTTTCAACCACTATGAAGGTACATTTAACTTGTCAACCTAGGGACATGAACTTGAAATGGGTCGAAACTGTATGTGCACTAGGGGATCAAGTAGTCATTGCGTCCTACAACTAAGAAACACAATACAAAAAGTAAACTACTGAAAAGGAAGTAAAGTGTATACTAAGCATCAACCACCAACTATGTTGAATTGAAATACAAAGTCAGAATGAAAGATCTAAGCAACAAATAGGAACTACTCTATCTATTATGGCTACACGAATAGTCAATGCTAGATTTCAAACTAAGCATTAAATGACAAGTAATAAAAAACTACTACTAAAATAAGAGAACAAATTACTCACCAAGTGGCCCCCCTTGGATAAGTATCCTCTATACTAACAACAACTTAGATGTTCAAACTCATAACTTTATTTCATTCATTGTAAATTGTGCATACAAAGAGTAATGTATTTATATCATTAAAAATGAGGTTCAATTTAGAATCGTGCAACCTCCCGAAGAAGGAGCATCAAATTATTATTTATACTACAGCTAATAAGGCAGTCAACTCCATGATTGGGAGGACGCCATGTAGGGAATGCAAGGAAATTTAGAGCGGTTGTGGTTATGCACACGTGGAATCTAGACAAACATGTGAGTCAAGCGTAGATTCAACACAACAATAATGCCCATGCATGCTCAATCATTAAGGTCCACTACATGGTGGTTACATTCAATTGCATGAAGAATGTCTGCTACAGGCTACCTTTGACTTGGATGGGATTCTTAGCTAGATGTTATTGTGCATGCTCAGCTGGCGGCGTCCTCCATAACTTGATGTATTAAGTATACAGTCCAAGGTTAGTATGCAAAATGACTACACATCAATAACAACTCTAAGAAACACTCATTAATCACATGCAAAATCAACAGAGATGACCCACATATTATGCCAAATATCATTAAAGCTTGCAGAGATAGGGTAATATCAAATGTTAATGGTTTGAGGAAAACATTATTCCAATGTCAACACTTAAGCATCAAAATCCATGACATCAATGAGAAAATAGACTATATATTTTACCCAAACTATAACATACCAAAAACTAGGCTCATCACTCACCAACTTCCATGATTGAGAAAATTGCTCCCAACATGATTTACTCACCAACTAGATCTCTTAAGCTGCAACACTCTTTTTCTCTATGCTTCTTCTCACTGTCTCCTTTCTTCTTCTCACTTTTTTTCACCAATATCCTTTCATCTTGTAGTGTAGAAAAATTTCATCATTCACATTTTCACACTTAATCTAGGAATAATTAATGATAAATTGGACTTGATATCACCTTGATCTAGTGTTGTGATGTGTTTTACATATCCACATTAGGTCTTGGGCCCTTTTTAAGCTAACTAAACCTAAATTTTCCCTAATTTAGTGTTGTAAAATGTATTTATTTACACCTTCACATTAGATTTTGGGACCTCTTGCATTTATGACACTAATAGGCCCCTAAGACCCTATATTATGTATCCCAAGGCATATTTCAAACAAAATCCTAACAATATCAATAAATAAACTTAATTTTTTTAATCCCCAACACTTTCTCTCTCAGAAAAGCCCCTGTGGGACCCATACACTACCTTGGGCATATGATTCCCACCCAGGTGGAACCCATATGCCACAGATGGCATATGAGTCCCATTTGGCCTATTTTTAAAGTTGAGTAGGAAATTTGGGTTTTAAGTTCAAATTTCTTGAATGTCAGCTTATGGGATCCAATTAATAGGATATTAGATGGATTTCCTATATAAACAAGGTCTCAAAGCATTATTTCATCAATCCTTCATGATATCAAGTCAACCACTCAAGATTTAAGCATTCCAAGACTTTACAAGATCATTAAGAGAGAATTCAAGACCATTTCTAAGGCATTCAAGGGAAAAATTATTCATCAATTGTTGCAACAATTCAAGATCCATCATCATGTCCAGGGTATCAAGCATTAAGTATTTTATTGAGCTAGTGTTATGATGTAGCATTCAAGATCCAAGGTCAAGCATTCTTCCACACTTATCCCAAGATCTAGATCTACATCCTTCATGACCATTTCATGTTATATTGTAGATTTACAAGATATCATTCAAGGTATCATTGTACATGTATCATGTCCTATGTTTCATATTTCATGTCCTTATTTCATTACCTTGTCACTTGGTTGAATTACCTAAAATGGGTTTGACCTAGGAAAACCCCTATTTACTAACAAATCAACAAGTTTTTCTCTCTCTCTATGTGTGTGATTATAGAACTAGGTGTCTTGGAGCTTGAAAATCACTTGGAGATTAGGTTACAAGCTTGGAGATTTTTTTTGGAGTTTTTCCCTCATTTTTAAGGTTGATATTTTCATAAAAAGTCATCTATAGGTTTGAAATCAAGGTTTCATATCCAAAAATCAGCTTGGAAGGAAATAGTAGAGATTGGAGTACTGATATGAAGTTTGAATTCCCAAAGAAGTGGAATGGGACTGATATGCCAAAAGTGGCATATGAGTCCCACTATAGGCATTTTTCCATATTTTTGGAGTTTCAGATACCCTTTTTCCAGAAACATGTTTTAGACCAGAGACCTTGATTTGGGATTGATATGCCTAGACTAGCGTATGAGTCCTAGTAGGCCAAAATCTCAATTTTTTTAGCATTTCCAGTCCTCATTCAAGCCTCTATAGATTTTCAAGTGCAAAATTATTATTTTATAGCCTTCTATTTTGATTTACATGCATCTTTAGGTCATTTAGTGAAAGATTGCATTACACTAGGATTAACTATTAGGTTTTGCATTTCATTGATCTTTCCAAGCCCTAGCTTGGTGGTGAAACCCTCATTAGTTTACAATCAAACCCTAGGAAAACCCTATTGAAAGATCACTTTCCCATTTCTCCATTGGATTGTAATTGCTAGGGTCATCCTTGAATGAGAGTGTTGAGTTTTGTTATTCTATGTCCCAAGCATAGAACCCAAAAAGAATTCTTCCTTTCATTTTGGCGAACCTATATTTAGAACATCTTCATTATGATTTGTATTTCATTATCATCCTAGATCTAGTTTACATTATCTTTGCATTAGATTTTGCATTAGTTAATTAACATCTAGGGTTTTCAGATCTTGCATTAGTGAAAGTGCATATAGGTTGCATTTTTGCATCTCAAATCATTGAAAATAATATAAAATCTACATTTGTACTTAGGTTGTAGCTCATACAAACTGAAAAGCATATAAAACACTTAAAATTTCTTGAAAATTGTGAAAAAAATCCTAACTGGGACTCATACGCCCCTCTAGGTGATTTAGTCCCAGTCTAGATTTTAAACTCCCTATTACAACATTAAAAACCCCATTTTTGTGCTTCCTAAGCTTGCTAGTAACATATAGTATAATCCTAGAAAGCTTCAGGAACATATGTTCTATGTATGTAGGTCAAATCATCCATGTAGTGAAGTCATTTCTAAAGCATTTCAAAACTCATTTGGGTATTATCAGTTTTAAATATGTAGGACATTTGTTTACATTTCAGAAACATTGAATAATTTAGATAGATTACTTTCTCATGTTAGCACATTTTCTTTTCAAGCATTTAGTGTTTCTAGAATATCAAATGGCTTGTATGATTCTATTTTCCCTAGTCATGGACATAATCTAGGAAAGAAAAGTAAAATGTTTGATAAGCATGTTGGATATCCTCCTAGCATCTACGAGATTTGTAAGAATTTCATAACAGAAGAGGATGCACAATTGTAGGAAATCATAACAATCATACTTTTTCTTCTCCAAATACCTCTCCTATTAGTGATGAAGACATCTTGGTGAAAGAAGATACAAGCATTGAAGGTCTTTATTGTCCCCCTACTCCTCCCCCTTTGGAAGCTATTAGAAAACAAGAAGATGTGATCATAGACACATTTCTAAACATCACCTGACCTAGTCTTCATTCATCCCTTTCTTATGAGAATGTTCTAATAAAAAAGGATGAAATCATAGGTAACCATGAAAATCAATTTTTTTCTTCTCCTAATATCCCTCCTCGATGTGAAGATAGTTTGGTGTTAGAAGATACACTTATTGAGAGTCATGCAAATCTTGGTTCTCCCTTTCCTAATTCTCCTACCATTTGGAAAGACCTATTTGGTATACATGAAAATCATAGTTTTCCTTCTCTTCATGCCTCCTGTACTCCTGATGAAGCTACTTTACAAAATATAATCATGGAATCTGATGAACACTTTACAAGCTCTCCTACTAGGGTAGATACTATGTCATAAGAGAATGAGACCCTAGAAAACAAGAATGACATCATGAACAATCATCATGTTTGTTCTTCTCCTAGTATCTCTATTATTGCTAAAGAAGATACTTTGATGTTAGAGAATACAATCGATGAAAGTAATGAAAATATTAGTTGCCTCTCTTCCCCTAGGAAAAACATTATTGAACAAGAAAATTCCATCATTGATGAACAAGAGAATCCAACCATTGATAACTCCCTTACTTGTGATGAAGTCATTTTAGAAGAACCAACCTTTGAATGTCATGAACATCTACTTTGTAGTTCTCCGAAAAACTCTCCTCCTAGGGAGGATGTCATGGCACTAGAAAATGACAACATTGACACATCTCTTTCAAATAATAGTAATGTGACCTCCTTAGATGATGGTGAAAAGAGGACACTAGACTTCCATTTAATAGAAATACATCAAACCAAAACTGTTAGAGTAAAGGTTTTAACTTAATTATGTTAATTAAGTTACCTTTATTCCTCTCTTAAGATTTCATTTTAGTTTGAATATTGTGACAAATACTAATTATATTAATTATTAAATGTCTACCTATTAGGCTTTCTTTTAGGTTTTGTATGATCTCCTTTTAATGATTGATCTTTGTAATTATTTCAATAATTCGGTCAATGCAATCTCTCTTGAAGCTTGTAGAGAACCCTTGCTTTTTTATCTCCATCTCTTCCTTTCTGTGACAGGTTAATTGCATGTAGGTGATCTTCAGGGTCTGTGAAGTTGGCTTTCTCAACTTCTACATGGTATCAAAGCTCCAGACCTACTGCTTCCTATTCATGTTTTGAAGGATTTTTTGGAGCTTCAAGGGTTTGGGATTTTCCTTTTTTGATTGAAGAGGTGGGAATTTTTAGTGCATGCAGGGTCAAATCAGATCTCTCCTTTGAATCCAGAGCTTTTAGAATAGTCAAGATTGACCTTTGTTTCATCAAATTTGGCTTCCATTTGTCAAATCTATGAGGGTTTGAAGAAAGGGTTTTTTTTTTGCCAGATCTAGAGGGTGCTCAAATTTTTAGGGCATTTTGAGCCCAAACAAACCTCACCGTTGCGTCTGGAGAGGCCAAAAACCTAAAGATCAACTATAAACTTGCCTATATTTGAAACAATTGATTTTTGAGGCAATTTTTTTTTGCTCAGACGACCTTGCATGCAGATCAAGGTAAAATTTCGTCCAAAAAAATAAATCAATTTTTTTTGCACCATAAAAAATTTTGCAGTTTTTTCAAATTGTAATTTAAAAAAAAAAAAGTTTTTGTTTTTTAAAAAAAGGAAAGTAAAAGTACCTGGAAGGTACGTACTTGCACAGGGTAATGTGATGGTATTGACTTGCATAGACCTATGCAGGCGTACCTTCCCATGGCAACCTTTTTAATGATTCTTTTTTTAAATCAATGTTTTTAAATATATTTTTCTTAAGAAAAAAAAAATAATTTGTAAAGTTTTTTGTTGTTTTTTAAAAATAAAACATTTTTTTTTAAAATAAGCTCAGTAGTGCAAATCCGCCAACGGCCATTTGGCTGTCAAATTTAGGCACAATTTTTTGTTGCAACAGCCGTATGACCATCAAATTTAATCCAGCACTGGTTTTTTCCCCTTTGGAGTTGTTTTCTTCCAAAGGCCATAACTTGGGCATACGATATCATTTTTTGGAAAATGACATATCATTGGAAAGCTGCTTCCGTCAAATTTTTAGTGGTACGGGTTTGATCACTTAATTTTTCTATTGGTGCATTATGCAACCAGTTGAAGGCAAAGGAGCTATTTTTAGTCCTGAGCTCATAAGTTTTGACCAGTTTCTCTATTTTTCGCAATCTCAGTGACATTGGAACTGTATTTTAGAGATCTTCAGTTCCATCTATGCAATTTTTCCTGATTTCACTCTAGGTATATTTTATTTATTTTTCTATGTTTTCACACTCTGGTGAATTACCTGGACATATTAGCTCTTGGGAACTTCTCGTTTGCATGGGATGCTTCGTTGTTTACTATTCTTCATGTATTTCTAGTCTTGTGTCTTTTTATGACATTATGATCATCATTTGTAAGCAATCTTATATGTAAACGCACTGAGATAAAATGCCACACTCTTTTACATGTATTTTGGGGATTTTTCACATAAGGTTGTGCCATATTTTGTACTCGCACTGTATTATAAAGTGCCATGGGGGGGTTGTGTGGTTCCTTTGTTTTTGCCATCACACCTTTGTCTGGTGAGTGTCCATCCATGATGACAGTGGATCCATATGGTTCCAGCCTCATGCATGTGTGCTTTGTTTTGCACACCACTTTTTTAGTTGTAGGTGCTTTCTTGTGCACTTTCAGATGTTGTTTCTTCTCCTTCATGCACTAGAAGGTGTTACACAACATTTTAGTGGATCTGTGAGGCTCTCCTAGTCAGCATTATGGGGTGGTATTATATTGTTCGTGCTAATGCTTCCTTAGTTTCGCCTTGGAAGGAATCTTCCATTTTTAGTTGATTAGTGTTCTTCAGACTATTGGTACTTGTGCAATCTGTATCTTCATTCTAGGTGTTTTCCTTTGTTTTCCATTTGATTCGAGTAGTTTCGTTCGAGGAATTCACACAAATTGTTGTCTTCTTGATCCTGATCATCCTATCTTCAAAGGAGGTTCTTCGACACCATAGTAGTCATCTTTTGATAGTTTTTTGTAGCTTCTTCTACTTCAGTGATGTTCTACATGTCTTTCATCTCTTTTTGGAGTAGAGTTTTTTCCATGAGGTTTTCTCTATTTCTCCACTTTACAGAGATTTGGTTGTATTTGGGTACCTCATCAAGCCTAGTTGTCGGGACCCTTATTTGTTTTCATGCATTGTAGTTACCTTTGATTTCTTGCACATGTTTATAGATACACTCTTGCTCATCTTAAGGGGGGTGTTAGAGTAAAGGTTTTAACTTAATTATGTTAATTAAGTTACCTTTACTCCTCTCTTAAGATTTCACTTTAATTTGCATATTGTGACATTTAATAATTATATTAATTATTAAATTTCTACCTATTAGGGCTACTTTTAGGTTTTGCATGATCTCCTTTTAAGGATTGATCTTTGTAATTATTTCAATAATTCAGTCAATGCAATCTCTCTTGAAGCTCAGAGCACCCTTGCTTTTTTGTCTCCATCTCTTCCTTTATGTGACAAGTTATTTGCATGCAGGTGATCTTCATGGTATGTGAAGTTGGTTTTCACAACTTCTACAAAAACTGCTAAGGTTATGAATGCACAAGCGTCCTTTAGATCCCCATTGATTAATTGAATTCCTACATACCCTTTGGGATATCCTAAGAATCCTCTAATTATTTATCCACCTTCACACAAATCGCAAACTCAAAAAAAATCTAAACTTATCCTTTACCTACTTAAGAATAATGCTTCACATCAGCCAAGTCATAATACCATTCTCATACATATAACACTATAAAAAATCCAAAAAAAAGATAAAAAACTTCAACAACCTTACCTTTTCCTAATCCCATCTTGCCTAGTGCTCATTGTTTAACTTCACATAGTGGGAAGGAGTATGATCTTGTTGAAAAACTTAAGAATACTCTTGCAAAGATATCCCTATGGGACGTAATTCAAAATTCACCTAATTACCACACTATGCTTCAAACTACCTTGCAACAAGTAATGGTTCCATCTAGTACAAATGCAAATGATGTGGCAACTCTCATACAATGAATGCATATAGTTAATATAGACATTACCTTCAATCAACATGAGGTACCTCCTTTGGAAGTGCAAATACAAAATGATCCTTTCATGATAATAGTTATCCATAATAGGTTGGGAATAAAAAGAACTCTCGTCGAAAATGGCTCTGCCATTAATGTGTATAGTGTATCCTTTTTGGATAATCTTGGTGTGGATAAATAAAAAATTCAACCCGAATCTTCATTTATTAAGGGATTTGACAATGTAGGAAAACAACCACTTGGTGTGATCACTTTTCCTATTACACCAAGAAAGGCCACATTCAAAGAATTGATCCATGTGGTGCCTCAACTTATTTCATATAGCCTTGTTTTAGGTAGACTACAGATTCATGCAATGAATGGGGTTCCCTCTACTCTTCATCGTGTAATGAAGTATGTCTACAACAACAAATTGTACACTCTCAAAGCCAACCCTAACCCAAATAGTTGTTTGAATATTGAGAAAGGAAAGGAAAATCCTTTGAAAACATTGACACCAACTACACAAGTGGAACCTGTGCTAGATAAAGAAAAAAAAATTGAGGAAGACACGAAGCTATTAAAATATGATTAGGGCTCCTTAAATTTTGAACCAAAATTCATAGGAGAATACAAGATCATAAACAAAGACTCTAAAAAGGGAAAAGAAAAAGAGGTAATGTAAAAACTAAAATTAGAAGACCCTTTGAAAGCATCCAACTCAACCACTTTAGAAAATGAAACAAATTACATAATAAACTTTGACAAAACTGACTATCAACAACCACTGAATCCTAAAGAAATGAAAAAGCTTTATGGAAGCTTATGAAACAACTCGATTATAGTGGAGAAGGATGTGGTGCTAGAGAACAAGGTATTCATGTTCCTATAGAGCCTCACATGCAAGAAAAGACTAATGGCACCAATTGGTTATTATCCCTCAAAAAAAGCAAACAAGCCTTCACTCAATGTCAACACTCTAACAAAAGATTCTTCTAAGTCAACTTTAAGACTAGTGCATCCTGAGCTGATAGAAACTAATGCCCTTGATTGTTATCCTTTGAAATAGATGAAAGAAACAAATAAATCTTCACTTAATGTCAATGTCATCATGTAAAACACTAATGGTTTGAATTCGATAGATTTTACACACTCTTGTAAAGGAGAGTACAAAATATCACAATCTAAAGAGTCTTGTGTAAGTATGAAATCTTGTACTAATCAAGAGATATATTTGTTGCAAAAAGGAATACCTTCCACTTTCGAGAAAGGTTGGGATATGGATGAAATGCCTTAAGTTGGCTCACATGTGACATATTGAGTTATCTTTATTCATTGCATTTTGGGGGACAATCCTTTCCCTTTTCAAGATGTAGCTTATTCAAAACATATGACTTGGCATAGGGATTTCTAAATAAATTCTCATGTCTTCTTCTACTTTAAATAAATTGATCATAGTAATGATCTTAGCAGCCACTTTAAAGTGGGGACATACATCAACACTCATGTTTGAATGTGTGATTTTCTTTCTTCTTGCAACACAACCTTTTCTTTGGGGTGTCATCGCGCTCGATTTCCTTTGAGAGCATGATATTTCCTTTATTTTTTCTCTCTTGTAGAAATTAAGCACGATGTTCCCTAAGAAAAGAGCTCACATGAACTAAGAAAAATCCATTTGAATGTACCTTACACTATTTCATGTTTACAACATTTGTTCTATGGCCACCTTGCATAACACACTTTTCTTGCCTATGGTGCAATCTTGTTTTTTCATGAGTTCCAAGAATACAAATTTTTTCTTACCTCATGAAGATTTAATATCATTGTTTGTTCATGAGCTCCAAGCATACGAAGTTTTTCTTATCTCATGAAGGTTGAAGATCATTATTATGTGGTGCCTTGTCAAAGTTATTAGGAGGTATAGATTTGGTATGGTTAACATATGATCAAAAACCTAAACGTGGGCATGAATTTCTCATTATATGGTGAGAAGCCGATATAGAGGAATGACTTTCTCAGTAAGCCACCCCTTTGGATACTCACCTAGTGAACAATCTAAAGTTTAGTTGCTTCAGAGTGAGCATGATTCCTTGGAAAAATAGCTTAGATTTGATCCACATCGTGTTGGACAAATGATCGAAGCTTAATCCACCTCTTCTTATTTTTATTTTTATTTCTTTTTCTCTTTTTATTGACATTGAATGAACATGTATCTTGATGTTGTAAATTATACACCTTGTGTGTGTCCTTTTTTGCCTATGTTGATTTGACACAGGATCTCAAATCCTAGGGGCTTGACCACTCCCTTGGTATTTTTCATCCTAGACCACTCACATTGGTACAATTAGACCCCTCTTGAATGTCTACTTTAGTGTGAGTTTGAAGCAAGTTCCTCCTCTTAGTAAAGTGGGGCTAAATGTAGTGTAGAAAAATGTCGTCGTTCACATTTTCACACATAATATAGGAATAATTAATGGTAAATTAGACTTGATATCACCTTGATTTAGTGTTGTAATGTGTTTTACACATCCAAATTAGGTTTTGGGCCCTTTTTAAACTAAATAAACCTAACTTTTCCCTAATTTAGTGTTGTAAAGTGTATTTATTTACCCCTTCACATTATATTTTGGGCCCTCTTGCATTTATGACCTTAATATCACCATTAATAGTCCCCTAAGACCCTATATTTTGTGCATCCTATGGCATATTTCACTCAAAATCTCAACAATATCAATAAATAAACTTAATTTCTCCACTCCCCGACACTTTCTTGCTAGGAATTAGTGTTCACATGGTTAGCTAATATTTATGATGTGGTAAATTATATTGTGAGTAATTAGATCTATGTAACTAATTTGTTTAATAAAAAAATAGATTAATAATAGTAGATCAATTATGTGAGTTATAACAACTCACATAGAATAGGTTTTTAAGAGTTATTCATGTAGATTAGCTCTCCTTGAATATAGGAACTACCTATCCTATATATGTGTATGTAATCGTGTTATTAAAGGAGTGAGAGATAGTATTATTTGAGTGTAAATTTTTCTCATCAAATCTTTGCCCATATTTCTAATATGGTATCAGAGCAAGATCATTTTTTCTGTATGTATTATTGAGGAGAGAATACTGGCACTATTTATTTTTTGGCTGTGATCTCTAAATATGGATTAATCTAGTAGCCACATAATAGATAATGTTTATCCTACTTTGTGGCATACAACCAAATGATAAGGGAAGTGATATAGAACAAGAGGAGATCTCACATGGGTGAGAAAGAAGCCACTGATGTAGCTCAGAGGCACATCCGATGTTCCTCACATTGCTTCTAATCTCAATTTCTCCTAGGTCTGACATCCAAGATGCATCTTTTATTGGTGTAACATCACATGAAGAATTTGTCACTTACAAATATCAGAAATTGATTCTGTCATTGCAAAAACAACAATCCATTTACACATGCCACAAGACAACCTGTAACACATTTGAGGTGCATTTTTTATTTTCTTGACAAGTAGCATTTGAAATTGGAGGTGAGTCCAATCAATCCCCAACTAGTGCGATTCACTTCTTCAAGTAAACATGATTGGAATCCTTGTCTATGATTTCAAACCCCTACAAGTGAATTTATACTTGAAACAACCATCCTTGATTTACTTGAAGGCATGAATGACCTGTCTACAGTTCAATTCCATCTTTGCAGGACCTATTAGCTCCTTTCAACCCACATATTTCATTTTATAGGTCAAAAATTCCATTTTTATGCTCAATTAACTATTTGGTGCATGTGAATCCTCATTTGGAGGGTGTGATTAAAATCCTAAGGCCACAGGTTATGTCAACTGTCATTTGTGGTGCCCATTCTTCAAAAAACTTGATGGGTACGTTGAATGCTATTTATATTTTGCATGTGAAGAGCCTTGTCTAACTTGATGGGTGTTGGTGTGACACCTCAAAAATTATTCATGCTTTCAGTTATCCTACTCATGTCCATTCAAATTTTCTTGTTGGTTAGAATAATTTGTTAGTTATCCTCATTGTTGAATTGTGTTTTTTTTTTTAATTGTGAAAATTGTATCATCAAAAGAGTTAGTCCAAGTTAATAGTGTGTATCCATTCATGTTTTAATAAATTATTGTTTTGTGCGATGCCAATCATGGTAAAAAATATAAGATTTGAAAGTGTCAAATTTAATTTTTTATTATTTTTATTTGCGTCATGTAAATCCAATATTTAATTGGATTTATTTTTGTCAAAATTGTAAAAGATTAAAAAATAAAAACAAAAAAATTGCATTTCTCCTAGATGCATTTTCACTTGTACACGATGTCCAATATGTGGGGAGTGAAATTTGTACTTAATTTTCAAAATTGACTAAGTAACTAAGTATCTTTATTTGGAGGATAGAGGCACATGAGGTTGGAGGTCTGTTATGTGTAGGATCATCATGGAAAAAATAGGCCCTTAAGTGGCAAAAAATTCAAAAGAATCAAAGTTAGGCAACTTGACATAAAAATTTGAATAAGTTATCTATATTATTTAAAAAATATGTAAGAATAGAATGAGTAGAAAATTGAATGTAGTTTCTAAACTACTAGGTTTGTTTTAAAAAAAGAAAATCTCTTTGGTGAAAATTTGAAATTTCAATGCAGTAGTACTTAAATTTTAGGGGAAAAAAGAAGTAGGTGTCTGGACCACCCTAATCACAATAAAATGATAATATTTTTATTAGATTTTAGATATAAGTAGAGGACTCATGTCCCAATGTGATGCATATTTTTTATAAATTTTTTCCAAGTAAATAATTAATTATGAAATTTTTAGCACAACTTTAAAAAAATATAAGAACTCGTATGTCTGACCACCTTAACTTGGTAAAAAATTCATGAAATTTAATTTTTCTTTTTTTAATCCTATAGTATGTGAATCATAGAATGTGACACATGTTTTGGATTTAAAAAATATGATACTATTTGAAAGCTATAGATGTTTTCTAATTAGCCTATCAATGAGGACTTTAGTCATAATTCAAATAGAAAATGAATAATAATTACTTATTAAATTCAAAGTAAAGCATAATTTATATTGGTGGAAAGCTGAGAATCTCCTTTAAAAACCCTTTTCATTTCATCAATTTTGGGTAAAAAAATGTCATCAGCCACATACCCATCATATTGCCACTTTTTCGCCCATCACAATCCTACACATACCCGGTCAATTAGCGACCTCTCGTTAGTCACCAATGATGGGGCCTCATTGAGCTATAGTGGAATTTTTCTTGTTATGTGTAGTGTGGTGTGTACCTATTTGCAATGTTCCTTTTGCTTTGTGTTATGGATGCTAGGAGAGAAATTATATAGGATGGAAGATAACCGTAGAGATCTTCTAACTATGATGATCCTTTGACTATCATAATTCACTGGAAGATGATCAATTAGTGAATACATTGATTGGAAATAGTGATCATGTGCAACAAGATCTAGATAGTAGTATGCAACATGATATGATACACTTTTCACTGATTCTTGGTTGTGTGAACAAATGGAATTTCACATTGTGTGGGGGAATAATAACCAATGTTTCATTCCCATTTTGTGCCAAAAAAGATAAAGTTAAGGGTAGCTTCCAGTGACAGTGGCAGTCATCTATGATGTTTGAGATTGAGTGGCAACAATCAATAACATTGACTATAATTAAGAACATTGTGTTCTTTTGGAATGTAATATGAAACCTTTTCTAGTATGGGTTTTTTAGGTGTGTGATATGTATGTTGATTCCTATATAAATTCGCTGATGTATAAGCACAATGGAAAACAAAAGCATCAAAGTAAGTCAATTCATGGATCTTGAAAGGGTTTGTGGGAGGATCCGGAAAACCACACAAGGTGGAAAATTGATGGGTTCTTGTCACACCAAGGTTTGCACGGTAAGCCTATTTAAAACCATGGAAGGAGAGAGCCTTTATTTTGGATCAAGGTCATGAGTCACATAGTTGGACATTCCATCAAGGTGAGCATACTGCACAAGAGTGTGTGAAAGTTGTTCTACCGTGTTCACACTAAGGGGAGTGTTAGGAATTAGAGTTCACATAGTTAGCTAATATTTATGATATGGTAAATTATATTAGTGAGTAATTAGAGCTATGTAACTAAGTTTAAAAAACAATTTATATTAATAATATTAGATTAGTTGTGTGAGTTATAAAAACTCATGTAGAATAGGTTTGTAGGAGTTATTCATGGAGATTAGCTCTCCTTGAATATAGGAACTACCTATCCTATATATGTGTATGTAATTATATTATGAAAGGGGTGTGAGATAGTATTATTTGAGTGTAAAATTTTCTCATCAAATCTCTGCCCATATTTCTAATATTTCTCTCAAAAAATCCCCTGTGGGACCCAAATGCCATAGATGGTGTATGAGTCCCATTTGGCTTATTTTTAAAGTTTTGAGCAAGAAAATTGGGTTTTAAGTTCAAATTTCATGAATTTCAACCTATGGGATCCAATTAATGGGATATTAGATGGATTTCCTATATAAAAAAGGTCTCAAATCATTATTTCATAAAGCATTCATGATATCAAGTCAAGCACCCAAGAGTTAAGCATTTTTAATACTTTACAAGACCATCAAGAGAGAATTCAAGACCATTTCTAAGGCATTCAAGGGTATAATTATTCATCAATTGTTGCAAAAATTCAAGATCCATTATCATGTCAAGGGTATCAAGCATCAAGAATGTTATTGAGCTAGTGTTGTGATGTCACATTCAAGATCCAAGGTCAAGTATTATTCCACACTTTTCCCAAGATCTAGATCTACATCCTTTATTACCATTTTAAGTTAGGTTGTAGTTTTACAAGACATCATTAAAGGTATCATTCTCCATGTCTCATGTCCTATGTTTCATATTTCATGTCCTTATTTCATTATCTCATCACTTGGTTTAATTACCTAAAAGAGATTTGACCTAGGCAAACCCCTATTTACTAACAAATCAACAAATTTTTCTCTCTCTACATGTGTGATTGCAAATATAGGTGTCTTGGAGCTTGAAGATCCCTTAGAGATTAGGTTACAAGGTTGGAGAAAGTTATTGGAGTTTTACCCTCATTTGCAAGGTTTCTATCTTGATAAAAAGTCATCTACAGGTCCAAAATTAGGGTTTCAGATTTGGAAATCAGTTTGGAAGGAAATAGAAGAGATTGGAGTACTAATCTAAACTTTGAATTCCCAAAAAAATGAAATAGGACTATTACGCCAGAAGTGGCATATGAGTCCCACTACATGCATTTTTCTAAATTTTTGCAATTCTAGATACCCTATTTTTAGAAACCTTGATGTATGACTGACAAGCCCAGACTGGTGTATGAGTCCCAGTAGGCTAAAATTTTAGTGTTTTCAGCATAATTTCCAATCCTCATTCAAGCCTCTATAGGTTTCCAAGTGCATAGCTAGGTCATTTAGTGAGAGATTGCATTGCACTATGTTTAACTATTAGGTTTTGCATTTCATTGATCTTTCCAAGCCCTAGCTTGGTGGTGAACCCCTCATTCATTTGCAATCAAACCCTAGGACAACCCTATTGCAAGATTCTTTCCCCTTTCTCCATTTGATTGAGATCTTTGGGGTCATCCTTGAGTGAGAGTGTTGAGTTTTGTTATTCTATCTCCCAAACATAGAATCCAAACAAAATTCTTTCTTTCAAATCCTTGCCAATATTATTCTTCAATTTATCTATCCTCGTCTTGATCTTTCTTAGTTCCTCACATAACATTTGTCATATTGGAAAGAGACATTGCACATGTTTTCTAATGTTTTCATTGATGGAAACCCTTGTCAGTATGTTAATCTGCATGTTGTAATTTTATCATACCGGTAAACTAATTGAAGATCGGTGATTATCTATTAAGCTAGAATAAAGCATCTAGTAGATTTGTGTTCTTCGATTCATATGCAAATTTTTTGTTATTATATTGTGTTATCTATCTTAGGGAAAAATTTTCTATGCATAATATATGTTATCTATAGATCTTGGTGCCTCGTATTGATTTGAGTGTGAGTTAGAAGGTTCAGTTGACTAATTTTTGGTTCATTAGTGTATGAAGGCCGACTTGGTGAATATAGTGTATCACAAATATTTGAGGAGTTATTGTTTAAGTGTTTTTGTGTTCAATAATTCTAATTTGGCTCCTCACTATGTTTTGGTTGACTGTTGTGGATGCGAATTGAAGATTCTTCATGATTTGAGTTGACAGTTTGTGAATATTTCTTATTTTGTTAAAGTCGACATGAAGCAATTAAATCCCTCATAGAGGATATATATAAGTGATTGATTATATCATTTTTATATATGTTCAATGTGAGTTGATGTATGTTACGAATTTTAGAAGGTCAATAGAGCGATTATGCATAGTTTCACTTGTGCATTAAGGATTTTTGGTGCGAGTTGAAGCAAAATAGAGTAGAAGAGAAAAATTAGTCAGAAGGTCCAAAATTTGATTCATGAGCCTTACTGGAATTTTAATCAAGCATTTGTAGATGATAATTTCTCATTTCAAATATTTTGGATGTAATCCAAACTTTTTTGTGGCAGTAAGCCTTTACGTTTTTGAGCAGTGAGCTCTAGGCAGTGTGCCTGAATGCAAGTGCATTCTCATTTTGTAAACTTTTCTTTTGAGTATACTCAAAACATATTATGGATTGACCACCAATGTGGTTTTTACACTAACAATGTTTCCATGTAAAAATACTTGTGTTATGGTGTTGTGGTTACTTGTCTTATGTGCATGCATTTTTATTTTGGTTGAATGTTATCAGTACTTTAAGGATCAAATTAGAAAAGTTAAAAATTGCACAACACTGATTCACCCCCCTCTCAGTGTTGCTTGATTCCAAAAATTGGTATCAAAGAATAGTTTCTTGGAAGAAGCTTAAAATCTTGGGGAAGACTTTGGAAAGTGTTTCAATGGATTCAAGTAGTCTTCAACAACTTATGGTGGCCCTAGATTATCTTGATCAGGAAAAATATGAAGTCTGGGAATTACAAGAAAATCTTATGAATGTTGAAAGATTCATTAAGTCATTGAAAGAAAAAATCAAGAAGTCTAGGGAGAAGAGAAGGGAAATTTGTGATCAGATCAAGTAGGAAGATAGAAAACACATTGTAGATGAACAAGTGAGTCAAGCCCTGAAGGAAAATATAGAAGAATGTGAAATTTTTTCTAGGGATAATGTAGTTTTGAAGCATGAGACAAAATCTATTATGATGAGGATGACCAAGGAGATTGAAGACATGAAGAGGAATGAAGAGAAGCTTGCTCAATCCTTGAAAGAGAAATTTGAAGAATGCAGCCGAATTACTAATGGATTCATTCAATTGGAACTTGAGCTAGAACAATCTAGACATAATGAAGAAGAGCTTGAAAAGAAAATTGATGATCTTAGAGATGAACTTACTACAACAAATAAATTCAAGGAGAAGTTCAAGATTAGCTAGGCAAAGCTTGATGAACTAGTTAAAATTCAAAGCACTAATGGTGACAAGCGGGGTGTTGGATATGGGAAAGGAGAAAGTTCTAGATTTGGACAAAGGAGATTTAGACAAGGGAATCTGATGAACAATGGTAGAAGGTATCCGATAAGAAAACCTAATTATCAAAGGTTTAATGGTAACTATTATGTTTGCAATAAATTTGGCCATATGACAACTCAATGTAGAAGTAGAATAAATTCAAGTGGTCCATCATTCTTTGGCCAGTGCTTTAACTATAACAAGTATGGCCATAAGTCAAATGAATGCAACATTCTGATGAAATTTTTTTATATAGATGTTAGATGTTATACATGAAATAGATTTGGCCATATTGCTAACTAGTGAAGATCAAGAGAAAACCAATGGAACAACTGGTTTGGACAAAGAAATGTGGTGTGCTATAATTGCAACAAAGTTGGTCATATTGCTAGATTTTACAGAAGAGGTCTGGTAAATCAAAGAAGAAACATGTTGAAGGATGAAAAAGGAAAAGGGAAATTCACTACAAATTAGATCAACATGAAGATGAAGAAGACATGGGTGAAGAAGAGTCCCTCTGTTGCAGGAAATGAGACAACACTAGAATCAACTTCTAGTAATTCCTCTGGGAATAAGATTAAGGCCTCTATCCTAGGGGGTTGTCAAGAAAATACTTCAAACCCCCTATTGGTAATTGACACTAGGATGTGGATGATTGCACTGATTGCATTGATGATCTAAATATGTTGTTGAATAGTTGGAGAGAGTATTTATGCAAAATTGAAGGTCCGTAGAAGAGTTATCTTTCACAGTGTATGAAAATAGGGTATCTAGATGAGCAAGAGAAAAAGCATTTATTTTGTCAAAAATGTTAGGTGTACGAATGTTAAAAGGTCATTTCTATCTTTCATTTGTCACTTTTCATTTTGAGAAGAAGAAGTTTGGAGACCTTTGAAGAAAAATTTGGTGAAATTTGGGAGAATTCAAGGGTGAAAGTGATTGAAAGATCAAACCTTAATCTAAAAAAAGGTATTTATTAGGAAAACTTGTAAACCTTTGAATTCAAGAAAATGGCTACTCCATTGGTAGTTGAATTCAAGGATAGAACTCTCCCTAAATTCAAGTGGCATCCTTTCAAATCTATTGAGACTGAGCACTTAGGTGTGTTTTCGTATGTTTCATATGGCATCTTGCATATTGAAGACATTAGGGCATATATTCATGCTAATATTGAGGAATTAGGGAGCTCGTAGTTGCTGAATTTATATTCCAAACAAATTGTTGGAGAGGATTTTTGTGTTAAGCCTAAATTCAAAATCCTAGAGGAGAAGAAATTCACACAAATTGTGAAATTACCCATGCTTGGTGAAAGAGAATGGGTCTGGTATATCTTCAGTTGAGTTCATACAGAATTTATGTGGCTAAGTCGACCTTTCAAGATTAAAAAAGAAGCTATAAGCAATGTTACAGGTTTAAATTCCTCTAGTGGATTGTCAATTTTGAAGTCCGTGAAAAATCAGATAGTCACTAATGCAACTAGTGTCGTATTTGATAGAAGACTGATGATAATTGATAACATCATTGATGTAGATGTGAAATTTTCCTTAATGGTCATTGGTTACAAGATATATCATTCTAGCTGAAAAAATTATGTATTTGGTACAACCATATATGCAACATATCAAATGGTGAAAGATAATGCAAAGTATGATTTATGTGAGTTGCTTCAAAGTTAGCTTAAATGGTGAATCTTGGTAAGATAAAGAAAGACAAGAAGAATTCCTTTAAATATGGTAATCTATTACTGTGGTTGTTCTTTTATTTCATGAATGAAGTCTGGGAGTCAAGAAAATGCATTGGAAAATGATAAGCCTATAGTTGTTCAGATTAGAGATATCTTGTATGGAATTGGTGATATACTGCAATATGGGGATATTTTGGAGAACTTCCAGAATGTGATGCAAGTGAGGGAAAGAATTCCTACTTCTATTGTACAGAAGTATAAGGCTACAATTTATTTTATGGTTGAAATTGATCAATGCTTGATGGAAGCTATAGATCCTAGAACTGTTTGGATTATTTCAATGGGTTATGAAGTTGAGGAAAGAATCTTGGAACTATATGCACAAAATTTGTTGAGTAAGCCTTTGGATACATATGAAGAGAGGTTTGGAACATATGTATAAAACAATATGCAAGTCCATGAGCAGTTGAAGAAACCAATGATAGTCTCGAGAGTAAGGAAAGAAGTGGAATTCTTTGCAGAGAGCATGGGTATATCTAAAGAAGTTGTAAAATAAGCTAGAAGGATGAGAGAATAAGTTGAAGCCGAAAAAGAAAAAGAGCATACTAAAACTAAATTTGCTAGTTTGACAACATATTCTAACCCAACTAGATCTATAAGGAACTCTGCACTGCTATCTGGTCATGCAAAGAAGTCAGCCCCTGTAAAATTTCAAGTTAAAGAATCTGGTAAGAGGAAGAAGGACAAGAGCACAAGAGTGTATACAACTATTTTAGAAGATGAAGAGACAAAATATGATGAAGAACTTAGAGAAATAAAGAATATGCACACCCAAGCATCAACAACTATCACTAAGGACAAGTCCTCCGGTGAAGAGGAGAAAGAAAAGAAGAAGATGAATCCTGACAAACCAGGTATGTCTGTAGAGGAACTTGAGAGAGGTATAATCAAGGATGGTAATATTAAGCCCCTATGTGAAGTGTATGGTACCTTTGATAGTGTTGGTCAAAGAGTTCTTAAAGATGCTACAATACAATATTTGAACAATTTCAACATGATGCTTGTTGAGATAATGGCACAGTTGCCTAAGGAACTATATAAAATTTTGGAGATGAGGAAAGTTAGCACCAGAACTGAAGAAGAGTAGCTAAGAGAATGGATTCTTTCAAATCTAAGTCTGGTAATGTCCATTGAGGAAATGAAGACAATCCTAAATGAAGCAAAAAGATAATTCAAAAGAAAAACAAGAATAAACAAGCTTATGATGGGTAGGATTGAAGAGGTTGCAAAAGAAACTAAAATAATTCCGAAGGAAGTTGTATTAAAGAAAAAAATTGATGTTGTTTATGAGGAAATGCATGTGGAAGATACTTCATTTGGTCTAGTAAATGAAGAGGTTACAGTTGAGGACACTCAAATTCCTCCTAATGTGCATGATACAAAAGTACCTATGGACACTGAAGCTCCTAAAGCTGTGTCGATTGAAGAAAAGGAGATATTAGTTGAAGAGGTTGAAATTCCAAATGAAAAAAAAAAATTGTGACTGAGGAAACAGTGGTTGAGGAAAATAAGGTTGAAGTTAAGGGATTTCCAGTGGAAGCAAGAAACACTGCAAGGTACTGAAGAAATTTTTGGAAGAGAAAAAGGAAGAATTTGACCTCCTATTCATTTGTCTACTTTGTCCCTAATTCAGAAAATGAAGGTTGCATCATTTGCACAGGCCAAGGCTAGGGAAGAAATTATGAAGTTCCACATTGAGGACAATGAGTTATTGAATCTTGCATCTAGTATTCTAGAGAAGATCATTCCTACTCATATTAAGGATCCATCTGATTCTTCATCTGGTGAGCTAAAGAAGCTTATTAATTCTATAAGTAATCATTTTGAGTCACTTGAGAAGTTAGCTTTGGTCAAAGTTTAGAAGGAATTTGATGCTAGAAAGATCAATAGGTTGAAAGGAATGATAGCTAATGATAAATCCCTGTTAACTACTTGTGTGAAGAATGTTCATAGTGCTCTATCCAAAGGTGGAAATATTTATAAGTCATGTTTATCTTTGTCTAAACTTACTAAAGACAATGAGAAGAAGGTCAAGGATCATGAGAAAGAGTTAGCTGCTATTTTTGATGCTTTTGATCCTTTAATTGTTTCTATTGGAGAGCAAGAAGGTCAATTTATAGCCCTACTTGACAAGATAAAGAGTTTGAAGCATGAAAATGATAGAGCTGTGGAAAGATCTTGTGAACTTAGAGGCATAATGGGTCCTAATATGGAAACTATGTTGGGTGCTTTGAATGAAGCACAAGATGCTATGGCAGTCAGTGATCCAATGAACCTTGAATCAATAGAGATGCAATATTATTTATTCTGTGGTCACATGAATATTATGGAGAGTATCAAGAAGGTTTGGACACAAACTTGAATCTTTTGAAGACAAATTTTGAAGATATTTTCAAGTTTGTGTAAGTTTGTGAAACAAGTTTGTATATATATGTAGTTTGAATTTTTTGTTTGTTTATAGAATTTTTGTATGTGAATTTCCCATCTTTTCCATTGATGTCAAATGGGGAGAATAGAACAGTGAAAAATGTATATTCATCTAAGGGGGAGCTATAGTTTTGAGCTATGAAAGAAGATCTTATTGGATTTTTGGTTGGTAGTGTATTTATGTTGGTACTGATCCAACACTTAGTCATTTTTCAGTAAGTGTTGCCATCAATGCCAAAGGGGGATATTGTTGTCAAGAGACACTGCACATGTTTTTTGGTGTTTTCATTGATGACAACCCTTGTTAGTAAGTCAATCCACACATTGTAATTTGATCATACCGACAAACAGATTGAAGATCAGTGATTATCTGTTAAGCTAGAACATAGCATCCAGTAGATTTGTTGTAACAACCATCCTCTTAATACACAAGTAAATTCAAGAATTTACTAGAAGGTAAATAAATTTAGTAAACATGAGAGAATTTTTTTTTTTAAATCATTTGCATAAGCACAAGAATAAAGTATAACTTTTCCAGATAAAATTCAAACTTGAATTCACATGTATTCATAACTAGAATCAATTTAATTCCTTACAATATTCATTTATATCACATAAAATACACTTAACATAAAGAATAGTTTTACCTCATAGGTTTTGACTATCATAAGCCAAAACATGGAATTCACTGCATCTGGAATGTTGATCTCTATCTTCACAAGCCTTAGAGAGTCTACTACTATGGAGGGAGAATCATCCAAATGCTTTTACTCCAACCACAGACTCAAGTGGTCCCCCACGCGCTTCCTAACTGGAAGTGACCCGACCCTTCTCGAAGAGTATAGATATAAGGAACTGTCAAGTTTCTCCATCTCAATCCTAGGGATGAGCCCTACAAAAATCAATCGACCATACAACTCTAGATCCCTTCTAGCTAAGTATGATCATTCTGATTGGTCATGCCATCTAGACACTCACCTCTGACTCGTCTTGGATCTGTCTCATCCTAGAGTTTACTTACTTTATTTAGTACTCTAGACACAAACTAGTCTATATAGAAAATCCATTTTAGCGAATCTGACTTAGATCTAATCCTTAATCTAGGATATTCATTCAATGTAAAAATTTAGGTATTTCAAACCTTTAAAAAGTCCCTTATTGCATTCTTGCAATATCTAGGGTTTATGACTTCTTGTTTTTTAACACACAAGATTCAATACCAAACATCTTTGATGCATTAAATAGAGTTTCAACAATATCAAGGAATCTCTTAAGGTGTACTGGAACTAACTGTTCCACCCAAAAACATTCACCAAGAACTTATAACTCTACATAACTTTTCTCACTAAGACATAACTCAACTAAGTTGATAAGATGTTAGATCTTTCTTGAACCCCCAGATTACAAGGCATAACTATCAGGTCTTGGCTACAACCACTTGCTCGAGTCTTAACCCAAACCCTTGAGAGAGACAACTCGCACGTGTGATAATACTTTAAGCATTTCTTGTCACAAAATTATATCTTCTTGACCTTCCCAATCATTAATGTAGTATGAATATAGGCTAGTCTACATTGTAAGGGTTAGATCTCCAATAATAATAATAATAATAATATAATATAACTTCCTTTAGATCTCATTCCTCCTTGCAATATGATGCAATCATGTTAACCAAAGGTAACCACATGTGTAGACCTACTAACCACATCTCCAATAAATTTTCTTAGCATAATGCTTACTCACCAAGTTATCATTTAACATGTTTAGTAAAATTACTTGGGCACTGTACCCCTTTGTTGTGTATCTACAACAACTAGTGTCTAGGCTACTGCCTCCAATTCTAGCCCCAACACGGTTCAAAAGGGTTTTATCTTCTGACCCACTTTCACGTGTCTTTAACCATATGGACGACACTATGTCATTCTCAAAATGTGCATAAGGTTATATAATAGTATATAAGCATCCTTTACAATTACCCCACCTGGGTATTTTCAATAAGGAACATGTTGAGGAAGGAAAAAGGTTTTCCTTTCCAAGGGCATGTTTATTATTGCAAGGTATCTCAACTAGTATTTACTAAAAGAACTCAAGAGTAGTTGTAAGTTACTTGAGTAAGCATTCTTGACAAAAAAAACTTGCACTTACTTGTGGTTTAGTCAATTATTCCACTTCTTTATTTTTTGAATTACTTGAGCTTGGTTCAATATCACTAAGGAGGTAAAGTTTGATATATCCTCCAAGAATGAAGAGAGTCTTATATCAATCAAAGGAAGTTTTCATGGAACCTATTCTTCCCGATAAAAAATCAAGAGATGATCTATCTCGGCAGGGGTATTTCAAAGAACAAGTAAAGATTCTTCCAAGGGATGGATTTTAGACAAAACTATCCCTTACTAAATTTAATGCATCAAAAGCATCCAAAATATATAAGTATATATATAAGCTAGGAATGGAAAATTTCCAAAATCAAGAACGGAAAGTTCACATACCTTTATTTGATTATTGGGTAAATAAGATTGGTAGCGATATGCACTTAGCCACATATTATGGTTCTTTCTCCATTCGCTAGGATCGAATGTCCACACGTTCTTTCTCCCACTAGAGTCTCAACTCTTGGATATGTGGCATCTTTATTGAATGGGTCACTCATTACTTACTCCATGTTATCCTTTTTTATACTTTTCTTTCAAGACTCATATATACTTAACAGATAATCTTGGGGCAACCAATCTTTAGATCTCTTGTGTCAGCTTCTTTCTTTTCTCTTATCCACACAAGATCTTGCATGAATAGTTGGTACCAGACTAGAACAACCTATCCCCACCTAGGTATTCATGAGATAATAAATAGGATTAGAATGAAGGACTTGTATTGAGAATACTTCTGGTCCACTGTCTGCCTTGATTGTGCATGTGTTTCTAAGCTAGAGAAGAGGAGGTGGAAAGCAGGTGGTGAAAGAAAACAACCAAGGTGAAATCTTGGTTGTCGGCGAGGAATACATGTTCCTTCCATGAAACCACAGTTGTTTCCTAAGCAAGCTATCCCCTCTGCCAAATAGTTACCTTTTCCCCCCCCTCCATCTTCCACCCCTTCTGATTTTAACAATTAGTTACAATATTCGGTTCATTCACTAACTATCGCTTCCAATTTTCTCCAATAAATTTGAAAGAAACGGTTTTAAAAGAAGATACAAGTAGTTCATGGAATTCATAATGATAGCCATGTTTCCATCCCAAAGCTATGTAAGTTGGCTTAGGTTGACAATAGAAGATAAAGATAATAGTAATCAGACCATGTTGAGGCATTATTGCTAGGAATACAACGTTGGTCCATACGTTGTTAAGGAATGTCTTAGCCCCATTAACCTGCTGTCATACTATCACAAGCATATTGATTTTAAAACTTATTTCTTGCAAGGCTCCCATCCATGAACAGACCAAGGACTCTCTTCTGCCCTCTCGTCCCCCCTTCTCTTGATGCCTCCACCCATTATAACTATTTCTTGATTGACAGTTAAGGCCACTACCAACGGTTGCAACAGAACTCTGGCATGCGAGGGTGACTCAACAAGTGACAACAACCAATCATTGATCATGCCATCATGGGTACGAGTTGATAAGCATTGATATTCCCTGATATTAGCATAAAGATATTAACTATATATATATATATATAAAGAAATGAGACCTCTTAAGTTATCAATAGTTAACAATTAATTGAAATCTTCATATATAATATGCAACGTATAAGCATATACGTGTATTAATATCAAAAGGGTTGAGACATTCTACCCTTCATGTTAGAAGAAAATCACGTCATTTTCGATTAGACAAAATCTAGAATTTGACATCAAAACTACTAACAAGGAACACATTATCAATAGAACAAATTATGCAATAGGTCACAACATAGACTCGTTTACGACCTAAGAAGCGACATATTAGACCAAAGTTGTCTCAGTTGCAAAACAAATAATGTTCAACCTTGACAATGTCGCATTCCCCAAACGACTAGGTTGGCATTGAACAACATGAAATAGACTGTAGAAGACATCGACAACTTGTCGAGTTGAGGAATAAATTCAGACCAAAAGGGGGATTGTGTATCATTTACCCGATTCAACTAGGTTCACCATTTTGCATCAACAAAAGACCTAAGATGGCGACAACCTATTCTTTTCCTTGTATCTATATCCTTCTCTCCAATGATGCTCTCCCTCCCTTTCTCAGAGGGAAAAAACTTAATTCCTGAATGCAATTTTCCATCACCAACTAAAGATTAGTGTATTAATAATCATTTCATAATCCTCATGAAGTCATCACATCTTGACAACTTTTAAACACATGACAATTTTAGTCAAATAAACATAACTCATGAAAACATTGATTTTTCTAGACATTTTCCTAAACATCAAATGATCGAATCATGTGTAATCATCTACTAATTACTTAAAAAGTAAAAAGTAAAACAGAATTAAAGTTAGGTATGCAACATTTGTGTTATTCGATTCATATGCAAATTTTCTATTATTATTTTGTGTTGTGGATCTTAGGGAAGATTTTTTGATGCATAATCTATGTTATATATAAATCTTTGTACCTTGTATTGATTTGAGTGTGAGTTAGAAGGTCTGGTTGACTAATTTTTTGTTCATCAGTGTATGAAGGCCGACCTGGTGAATATAGTGTCGCAGATATTTGAGGAGTTATTGTTTTTGTGTTCAAGCATTTTGATTTCGGTCCTCACTATATTGTGGCCAACTCTTGTGGATGTAGATTGAATATTATTCATGATTTGAGCCGGCAGTTTGTGAATATCTCTTATTTTGTTGAAGCCGACATGTAGCGATTAAATCCCTTGTAGTGGATAGATGTAAGTGATCGAATATATCATTTTGATATATGTTCGATGTCAGTTGATGTATGTTGAAAATGTTAGAAGGTCAGTAGAGCGATTATGCATAGTTTCAATTGTTTATTAAGGATTTTTGGTGCAAGTTGAAGCATAATCAATTAGAAGGACCAGAATCCCATTCATGAGCCTAACTGGAACTATAATCAGGCATTTGTACACGCTACTTTCTTAGTTCAAATATTTTGGATGCAATCCAAAATTTTGTAAGGTAGTAAGCCTTTGTTTTTTGAGTAGTGAGCTCTAGGCAGTGTGCCTGAATGCAAGTGCATTCTCATTTTGTAAACTTTTATTTTGAGTATAGGGTATGTGCAGGATCATCATGGAAAAAATAGAACCTTAAGTGGCAAAAAATTTAGAAAAATAAGAGTTAGGAAACTTGACGTTAAAATTTGAATAAGTTATCTATATTATTTCAAAAATATGTAAGAATAGAATCTGTAGCAAATTGAATGTAGTTTCTAAACTAGTAGGATTTTTTTTTTTTTTTTTAAATCTATTTAGTGAAAATTTGAAATTTCAATGCAAAGGTACTTAAATTTCAAGGAAAAATAAGAAGTAGGTGTCTATTTGACCACCCTAACCACAATAAAATGATAATATATTTTTATAATATTTTAGACATAAGTAGAGGACTCATGTCCGGATGTGATTTATATTTTTTGTAATTTTTTTCCAAGTAAATAATTAATTATGATTTTTTATTACAACTTTTAAAAATATAAAAACTCGTATGTCCCACCACCTAAACTTGGTCAAAACTTCGTGAAATTCATTTTTTCTTTTTTTAATCGATAGTATGTGTATAATGCATTTTTGGATTCCAAAAATGTGATACCGTTTGAAAGCTATAGATGTTTTTCAATCAACCTATCAATCAGGACTTTAGTTGTAATTCAAATAGAAAATGAATAATAATTATTTATTAAATTCAAAGTAAAGCATAATTTATATTGGTGGAAATTTGAGAATCTCCTTTAATAACCCTTTTCATTTCATCACTTTTGGGTAAAAAAAAATTGTCAGCCACATACCCTACAAATATCCATCATATTGCCACTTTTTGGTCCATCATGATCCTACACATACCCTATACTAAGAACATATTGTGGATTGACCTCCACCACGGTTTTTCCCCTAACAAGGTTTCCACATAAAAATCCTTGTGTTATGGTGTTGTGGCTACTTGTCTTATGTGCATGCATTTTTATTTTGGTTGAATGTGATCAATACTTTAAGGATCAAATTAATAAAGTTAAAAATTCCACAACACTGATTCACCCCCCCTCTTAGTGTTTCTTGATTCCAACATGTCCCATCTTCAAAAACTTCTCATTTTCTACCTTCTCCCAATATTATTCCCAAAATAATATTCTCATGGATCTCCTCATGACCCATTCTATCTTGTTTTCTACAATATCACCTCAACTCACATGCTTTTTGTCTCCATGTCTTGTCCCTCTCGAGTCTTAATTGATCAAAACTCCTTGCACACATGCAACAATTCTCTCAAGCTTTTCAAAAAATCTACCATGCTTCCTTTATCCATCCATTGGTCTTGGAATAAGCTACCTCATGTTTGATGATATACATATGCACTCAGAACTTGTGGCTCTCATACCATTTGATACAATACAACTACCTCAAGATGCAAAAAATAAGAGATAGATATAGCAACCCATAAACTTAAATTTGAACAATTCTAAAACTATAGTCAAACCCATGGAAAATCTCTTTTTGAAAATTATTTTAAACCATAAACCAATGCATTTTCAACTGAAAATTGGGGAAATGAAAGCTCCCACATTCATCTACAAAAAAAATATATATTTCTAATTTTTCTTCTAACAATGTACCCCTCTGATTTTATTGTAAAAATTCTCAAAAAGCCTTACTTTTGCACATTCAACAATAGATAAAGATCACCTTTAAATGATGAAATGAAATTCTTGAAAATCCAAATCAAATTTCATAACACAAATTGAGACTAAAAATAATTAATAAACCTATGTTTTATTTCATTCCAATATTCTTACCACAAAAATGATGTACAATATCTTCCACATTCTCATACTATGCCAATCCAGCAATACCAACCGACAAGAAAACATAAGAAAACTTCATATTCTCTAGAAAACACCTATAGGAAAATGAAAATTTGATTATTACTTTCCTTGAAGAGAAAAATGAAACTACAACACACATCAATTCACATAAAATCCTCCTTAATTCAAAATAATCACCATTTTCTCACATTCTGTACCAAAAGCTTCTTAAAACCCGTTCCTTTCTCCCTATCACTACTCTCCCTCATTCATATAATTTTTTTGCAATTTTTTTTGTGTTTTATGCATCTCCTTCCCAGCTTTCCAAAACATCTTGAATTTTTCCATTTGGTTATGATATGAAAACGTTATGCCTAATTTATTCAGAATGGGTCTCATAGTTATGACCCAAAAGATGTTCCTCTTCCCCAAAAATGTAAGTCAAAACTCAAAAATGTGTAGTACTCCTTCATGTACATTGGTTTTTGTCTTTGAAGTATGTGCATTCAATTGTAATTCAAAATTGGTCTTCCTTCCTCACAAACCACTCTCTCCACTTCCCAACACCCTGCATTCCAATCCTACAACAAAAATTTAAATTCAAATTTACAAAGTGGAGTTACAAAGCATATGAATTGCCTGCTCCATGTTTGGGTGTGGAATTTTTATTTTTGGTACAAATTAACATCTTTCAACAATTTAAAAAAATGAATCAATTAAACAATTTGATATTCCCATAATCCGTCACCAAATTCTACTATGCTTGAGGAGTTGAGAATTTTAATAATTTGTCCCTACAACCAAAAATCAAAACAAAACACAAGCATAAATGTTTAATTTTTTTTGGTTTTGCAAGATTGTCTATGCACCTAGATGCTCCTACATCATTTAATCATTGTAGTTCATAAAGAAAGAGGATAAAGCTAAAAAATGACTATACTTATCATCAACTATATATTGGTTACCAATCAATAACTCATAGACTTTGAACATTCTTTAAATTATAATGTCATACAAATCTTATTGGGCATTATCAATTTTTTTTGAAAATTGACTAGAATTTGGAATTATAAATTCCTCTCTTGTTTCTATGTTTTCATTTATATTTATCAAATATTTTGATTGATAGAAAACAACATTTATATGGTATTGATCTTAGAAGAAAGAGAGAAAATATATAGATGAATTTTCTAAAAGAAAAATTAGGAATACCCTTCTTTTACTAGCCTTGTTATAATATATTTATCAAACCAAGTTAGTTTTGATCTACTGCTTATAGAATTAGCTAACACCCTCTTATGCAAGGAGGTTGTATTCATAATAAAGATAGTATAATTTCAAATAATTTCCATTTATTTATATGCATGTTTTGAGAAAATGGAATTACTATGCTTGAAATGCCTATTTAAAAACTATGATTTATTTGATATATCCATTTTAAGTTACATTGTGCGCCCATAACCCCTAGGTTGTTGGATTCACATCTTAAACTTAGATAAATGACAATATGTTTGGAATAATTTTTTTAGAATAACATATTTATAGGATATAAACCCATAGGGACATGCTATTTCCACATCTTAAACCTTGAAAGTATGGTGTTGGTTAAATGAATTTGACTAGAATGATATAATGCTTTATCAATTTCACAATAAAATAAATTTTCTTAGGATGAGACATGGGGACATGTTGAATTTTACAAGGAGAGGGACAACCTCTAAGAAAATTAAAATTGTAAATTTATACTAATTATTTTGTCATGCACAAAATCTAATAACATTATATATCAATAGAGTATCCAAGCCTAGAAATGTATTTATGGAATGGCATAATATTTTATCTCCTTATGCACCCTTAATATTTCATTTTATGATGAGATCCCTAATAAAATTTGTATTACACTTTAATGGTATGTTTATAACATTCTAGTCAATATGAGGAATCCCTATTTTAATAAGCCAAAACTTTATTTGAAAATATAATTGAACAAATATTCATCCAAGAAGTATATTGAGATATAATTAACCTAGTTTCTTAAAGGAAGATTAAAACTAATATTTATGAAGCACTCTCTAGGTGGAAATAATATACTAATATTCTATTGCTATTTAAGATGCACTGTGAGATTATTTGTATCATATTTTAATTTTAATTTGTATGTTGTTATTGGACTTGATCAACCCAATAACCTTGAACATTTTCCTTACTATATAAAAATAAAATTCCATTTGAAAATAGGATATTTATGAAGTCTAGAATGCATTAATATCATCTTGAAATGTGTGTTGATGTTATGGATTATACTTTTATAAGTTTATGACTATCCACATAGTATTGGATATGCATAGTAATTATTGTGTTCTCACATTTTAATACTTTGAAGGAGTTACATGACTATGTCAAATGGTAAAGTTGATAGAGAAACTACTTAGTATGGTTTATGCATTCCATTCATTAGGTAAATGTATGTCAAAGCATGATAATGCTCCTTGAATCTTGTCCATCTCAAGCATGGATAATCTTATCTCTAAGTAGGCCATAGAATTTTCCATCAATGATCACCTAGGATGCATAGGAATGGCCTATGCGTCCAAGAATTACCACCTCAACCTATGCCCTTGTAGGGTCCTACTCCATCCATTGCCATAAAAGTTAGTGTCTGCACCCAACTTAGCACTATAACTAGAAAGAGGTTCCTTACTCAAAATAAGTAGGTTCTAAACTCAACCACCTCAAGGTTCAACTACCCAATCAAAGATGGTTCACTATTACCCTTTCCCTAGTTTAAAGGTATTGAAGATATTCTAAGTTTAATTACATTTTTGATCGAGTAACTAGAAAACTAGGAAGGATTTGAAGAGGGGATTGCTTGCCCAAGACCTTTGGGTAATTTATAGGTTAATTTATTCTTCCTTTAATATATCTATCTTTGTAACTCCTATCACTTCAACCTTAACTTTAGTAACTCTTGCCTAATGTTTACCATTATAGACCATTCCCTTTTAACCCCATTATCAAGTTATATACTTATTTCATGGTTTTACCTACCTAACAACAAGTAGTCATATATCTAGGATTTATGGTTGCACTACAAGGATTTTTATAGTTTAAGGCTCACATTTTCTATTAACTAAATATGTAAAATCCCAATAACCATAAGGTTCAAGCTTAAGCAACTTTGGTATTATGGGAGATAATGATAAAAATATTTCTACTGTCACTTACTATAGTGTGTTTCCTATAAAAGGGATTCAAATACACCAAAACCACATGGATAGAGAAGTGACACTGCTAGTCACAAGGTTCTAAACACTAACTAGTTGCATTTTTACATTTTTGTAAGGAAGCTATTTGTTGTTTTAACTTGATATGAGAATAAAATGGCTGAATGGTAAATAATTGGAGGACCTATTATGCGAGGTTTATTTTTCCAACAAAAGATAAGGGTTTATTACTTATGTTTATATCTTAGGTAGAAAATAATTACAGGCCTAAAATATTCTCTTGATATTTCACGAGACCTCTTCCAAGGCAAGCTAAAGTGCTAGATAGAAAATATTTTGCTAAACAACCACTATGCAATATATTATTTATCATTTCTTTAGCTATGGTTTCACCTATAGCCCCAAATTTTTCAACTAAACACTTTCACTTCTCAAACAAAGGTCAATGCATTAATGTTAGGTAAATCTAAGGATTAATATATGTTTTTAATGAACATTACATATCATAATTTCAAGAGTTGTCAGTGGATGACTAAACTTAAAGGAAATTTGGAGTTGGCTATGGGTTTAATTTACTTCGAACACAAAAATAAGATCTCAAACCCTATGTTACAACAACTAGAAAAAGTATTTTAATAGTCCCTCCATGATATTATCTTTATATTCTACATCAAAATTAGAAAAAGAATGGAAGGCACATAAAATAAAAGATTTGAAAGATTGGCATCCAAAATGGCAAGTTGTTTTGGACTTCAAGCTACTGCCTCACACTTGTAAATTCACCCAAAGACTCGACACCTTTGCTACACCCTTTACCTTATCCTCTCTCTCTTTCTAAGCTCTTGGTGAATTTATAAAATCCTTCTACTCATTTCCAGTAGGCGTAACTTTTTAGGTTCTCCCATGATCTATAGTAAATCTCCTTTGAAATTGGGGATCCATGCCTATTAATGGAACAGTCAGCCCTTCCTCCATTTCTACACCCATAAGCAATAAATTTTGGTTGTCTCCCAACCGTAGAGAACATGAAAAGAGCGTTAAATCACCATTCTTGGGTATGCTCATCCCTCTTCCTTCTCTTACATGATTTCTCTTGTATATCTTCTTTCTCTTTTTTTCTTGTTTTCTTTTCATTCATGGATTTTGAAGGATTTAAGTTTATTATTTTTCCTTTATAAAAAGCCTCTAAAATATGGTTAATTTATTTAGCCATACATTACTCATATTTTGTTTATTATTTATTTCATTTATTTGTTTATTTAGTTTTAGTTATTTATTTAGCCATACATTACTCATATTTTGTTTCTTTTCATTCATGGATTTTGAAGGATTTAAGTTTATTATTTTTCCTTTATAAAAAGCCTCTAAAATATGGTTAATTTATTTAGCCATACATTACTCATATTTTCTTTATTATTTATTTCATTTATTTGTTTATTTATTTTTAGTTATTATTTATAGGGATTTCTAATCAAGTGTATTTTATTATTATTATTTTAATTGTTATTTGATTTCATTGTTAATGTGGGATTGATTAAATATTGTATTTATATTTATACTTGAATTCCTATGGATTTACATTATTAACAATTTTTTCATGGATCATAGTGATTTGACCAACATTGATGTCTTTCGAACAAATGAGGGTAATAGCCTCATTACCTAACATTTTACTTAAGGTTACAAAAGAATTTAATATCCCTAAGAACTAAATTCATGGTTGTGAAATTATCACCCTAGACAACCTTGCAGGTTCAACTATTAAGATCGTTTAACAACAATTCTTACTCTATCCTGAATATGGTAAAATTTAGGTTAAGGTGAAGTTACCTATAGAGTTTTTCAATGGGTTATGGCTCTAAGTTTACCCATCTCTCATCACTATACCACATAATCCACCTCATCTTGCACCCTTGGCATCTACATCTAACAACAAACATCACACAAGTCCACCAATCGAATCATTAGTTTGAGTCAATTTCATGAAAATCAAGCATTTAAATTTAATGAAAACATGATAAGGTTATGCATATATTCATTAATAGTAGCATGTCCTAAACATAATCATCACATTCATAGGAGTTCATTTATCATAATAGGGTCATAAATCCTTCCCTAGTCCAAATTTCCATGGGGCTAAGGGTCATGCTAGAAAAGTACAAGTTCTAGGGGAATATGATATACTCCCCCCTTAGGATTAAGTTGACTCAACTTAATTAATCAAGTATGGATATTCTAGGATTAAGTCTCAACATCCCACACAATCTAATGGTTTTCTTTATCAATATTTTAGCTAAGAGTGGGGCATCATCCTTTACATTGCTTGGTATGAAGTGTGCTATCTTGGTTACTTTATCAACCACTACCAGAATACTATCATGTTGGTTCCAAAATTTTGGAAGACCTATCACAAAATCCATGGAAATTACTAACCATTTGTGCCAAGGTAGATCATGTGGATAGAGGGTTCTTGCAAGATGACAATGTTCCACTTTAATTCACATGCATTCAAGACATTTGGCAATATAACTAGTTATCTCCTTCTTCATTCCTAACCAAAAGTAGTGAGTTTTAAATCTTCATACATTTTAGTCACCCCTAGGTGTGCTTGATAAGGCACATTATGGCCTATTGTGAGAATTTTCAATGTCAAACCTCCCTCTTTTGGTGTATAAATTTGACGTAGGTAATGAAGAACCCCATCATTTCCCATGTAATATTTTTCTAGGTTAATTTTTTGTTGTCACTTCATTTGTTGACAAAAGGGGTAAGCTTGCATTTTCTTGATTTGCTCTGGTAATTCAAATTTTAGTTGAGTGATTGTAGCTAATATAGCCCTACAACTCAAAGCATCTACAACTCAGTTTTCCTTCCCCTTAACATAAGAAATATTTATTTCATTGTTTCTTAGAAATTCCAACCATATTATCTATTGTGTAATCAAATAAATTTATGTGAATAGATATTGGATTCCTTTGTGACCGGTGTTCAACATGAAGGGTCTCCCTATAAAATAGTGTTTCCATACCTTCAAGGAATGCATGATTTTAGCTAGCTCTAAGTCATGGGTAGGATAGTTGAGTTCATAGTCCTTTAGCTTCCTAGACTCGAAGGTGATCACACGCCCATTTTACATTAGAACTCCACCAAACTGATCTAGAGAAGCATCATCCATACTAAAAATTCCTTTTTTGGATCAAGCACTTGCAAAATTGATGTGGTGGTAAGAGCTTCCTTCAACTACTGAAAAGATGCATTGCTTTCTCTATCCATTCAAACTTATTTCCTTTTCATTGAGGGGAGGTTATAGGATTTTCTATTTTTGAGAATTCTCTACAAACCTACAATAATACCCTACCAATCCCATGAAACTTCTTACTTCAGCCACTCTTACGATCAGGACATTCTATGATTGCTTTTACTTTGGCTAGATCCACTATGATTCCCTAGGATGATATGATATGCCTAAGATAATGCACCATTGGCTGAAAGAAAGAACGCTTAGATAATTTCCCATATAATTTATGATCTTTCAACCTTTACAAAACAATTCTCAAATGCTCCTCATGTTCTTTCAAATTTTTAGAGTAAATTAGAATGTCATCAAGGAATACTACCACAAATTTGTCTAGATAGTCATGGAAAACATGATTCATGAGACTCATGAAAGGGAAGGGGCAATTTTGTAGGCCAAAGGGAACTACCTAGAACTCATAGTAGCCATACCTATTTTTGAATATTTTTTTTGGAATATCCTCTTCCTTGATTCTTAACTAGTGATAACTTGACCTTAAATCTTTTTTGGAGAAGATAACAACTCCCTTCATCTAATCAAACAAGTCATCAATTCTAGGTAGAGGATATCTATTTCGAATGATCACCTTGTTCAATATCTGGTAGTCTATGCACAACCTCAAGGTTCCATCCTTCTTTTTGATGAACAACATTGGGGCTCCCCAAAGAGAAACTTAGATATTACTACTAATCCTTTCTCCATCAGATCTTGCAACTGCGTCATAAGCTCCTATAACTCAACTGTGTTCATTCTATAGGAGGCTTTTGAAATAGGTTCTACCCCTAGAACTAGATCTATTGTAAAATCCATCTATCATTTAGGAGCTAATCCTAGAAAATATTTAGGAAAGAAAGAATGGTATTCTTGGAGGATTGGATGATCTTCAAAGCTAGGAGTTGGTTCCTCACTTCCCTCCTCTACCTTCACTATATAATTTTTCTTCCCTTCCTTATTTCCCTCTTTGCTTGCATTGTTGAGATCACTCTTAGCAATAAAGGTCTCTGGATTCCCTAGAGAGTCATGGGTCTCCCTTGATCATCTAGACATTCAATATTCTTATTATTGCAATCCAACTTGGCTTGATAGTCCTGGAACCAATCCATTCCTAGTATGAGATCATAGGATCTTAACTAGGTGACCCATAGTTTTACCTTAGTATTAATAATTCCTAAGTCAATTTCAACTCCTCATAGACAAAATTTGATATTTTTTGTCTTACTTCATGAACTAAACTCAACCTTCATCTCATCTCAAGTTAGACTATTATGACCAATTTAACATTTTTGTATTACATTAGGAGATATAAAGCTATTTATGGCTCCTAAATCTACCAGAATAGAAATAGATTGGCTGAAAAGTGCACGTTGGAGCTCTATTAGGGAGGCTTCTTGGTCTACTTGTTGAATATCCACAACTACATAAATTTGAGTGGTGGGATTGGTGGTCTTGTTTGGATTCTTGGGGCACTCATTCATGTAGTGGTCACCTCCACATGTCCAACAACCATCAATCGGTCCTATTTTGACTTCCTTGCCTCTCATGGAGTCACCTTGAGCCACTTGCCTAGATGATTTTTATCATTTATCTCCATTGTCTTTCCAACTTTTTGAACCTTGGTTCTCCCAGTATTTTTGATCCCTCTTAAACCATTGGGAATATTTTCTTTTAGGCTTATATTCTTGAGAATATTTATGTTTATTATCCAAGTTGTTGGAATAATGGGCCTTTTGTTTGCATTATTGCTTTCTTTTATACTCCACCCAAGTGACTAAGGATACCTCCATAGCTTGATTCAAATTTTTAGGTCAAGATAGTATGGTGGAATATAATTTTTTTTTATTGAATCACAAAAGGAACTTGTTCACCAAATCCTCTTCTTCTTTCATATAGTACACATGTCGAAGTAGGTTCATGAACTTGGCCTTGTATTCTACTACTGACATTACCCCTTGATGTAGGGAGTGATATTTAGTCATATTTTGATCTTGATGATGGGAAGATAACCACTCTTTACGAAACCACCTAATGAAATTATCCCACGTTAGTTAACTTAGGTCAATTTTTTTTTATTTCCACCAAATTTTCCCACCACATCGAGGCTTCACCTTCTAGCTAGTAGATTGTGATTCTAGCCTTGGTATTGGTGTTTAATTCCAAAATACCAAAAATAGTTATTCATCCATGGACTATCCAAGCTTTAGTTGCATCTCCACCCTCGATACCATTGAACTTAGGTGATTTCATCTTTTTCAATTCATGAATCATTGGGTCTTTCCCATACCACACTGTTGATAGAGTAGAGAGTGGTTGCATGTGGGAATTATAGACCTACTTTCATGGTCTTGATATATATGCTCATTGTGCTCTCTACTAGGCTCTTTAGTTCCTATGCTAGTGTTTTGATTGGTTCCCTGCTCCTTTTTCCTTTTTAGATCCTCAATTTGTTTCTTTTTTTATGCTATCTTAGCATGAAGTGCATTCAATTAGGCTTGTAACTCATCAGGTATAGTAGGAGGGGAATATGTCACACCCTTAATCACATGTAGCATTTCAGCAAGGCTAGGTCTCATTCCTCCCTTATAGTCCTCATTGTATAAATTGATTGTACGAGATAAAGGAGAGTATTATTTAATTGTCTTTTTTCTTCATTTAAATCTTATCTTTTATCAAAATTATAGTTATGGTGAAAATTCAAAACGACCTATGATTTGCAACATTTAAAAATCCATTCCATTTAATTCCTAAAATCATCATAACACATTATTTTTACATACTATTTGTAAAATATATATTAATATATATCTTCATATTCATAATTAGTAGTTAATATTTGGTACATAAGTATAGTCATAGTTATTTAATACTAGCTCATCAGTTTTTACATAGTTTCAGTTATAGAATAGGTGCCTCCTCCTCTTTGGGTTCTTCCTCATTTGAGGTTCCCATAGTTACAAACATATTGGCATGGACACAATTTTATTATGCAATGGCTTCCTTAGAAAGAGTAGGAGCATTGTGTCCACAACCGAAAGGGAAGTCCCTAGTAGTAGAGGGTTTCATTTTTGAGTTTGTTCATGGGAATCCCTTTGGTGGTTGATGACCATTGTCTAGTTTGGCCATTTGCTTTCCTTTTTGGAAATTTAGTTACTTAATAGTGCCTTCCAATGTCTTTGTGTTGGACATGGTTTCGGTTTCAGTTTTTAGCCATGCAGTAGTAGTGGTCTTGGACCTTCTAGGTTATTTTGTTGGGGATGTTTTTTGGGGCCTTCTTTCCTTTTCCTTTTCTAACACAACCCATGACTACCAATTATAAATAGTCATATTAGTGCATTGAAATAGTGAGAACCTAGGCCCTAGTGTTGAGTTCTAAGCTCTGATACCTATGTGACGATAACCTCAACAAATTCCAATAAAAAAGAGCACTATTTTTTTTTTCAACATTTATCATGATATCAAATTATCTTACTACCACTATCAACAATGCAAATTTATTTCCAGCAACAAGATAATTTACCATTCATGCATACAACCAATCAACCTTAATTTTAGTGATTAGAATAGAGAACCTAAGAAGTAAACCCAAAATAACAATACCTAAAATTTACCATAATTGTCCTACAAGGTTATCTGGACTCCATGTCTTCTACCTACCTTAGTTTGGTTTAGGGGTGCAAAATGATCCCTCCATGTGGATTTAATTCCTATCCACCCCTCCAAGTAGATTATGTGGCCTGGGATGAGACTTGGTAACTATACTAGCTTGTTGCATGCAAGATCAACATCCTAATGACCCTCTACCCAAGGAGTTCAAACCAATGAAATTTTAAGATACCAAAACCATTTTCAGTTATACCACATCAATGACATGATGTATGTTTATATTGATACCTACTTTGAAACTTGCTAGAAAATTCCTTCCCTGTAGTCCAACTAATGACTAGGCAAGTAAGGTGGTCCATCGCCCACATGTTGCTAGTTCCAAGTCCCACATCCCCCTAGCGAAATCTATCCCATTATCCTAGGGTATGGCTAACAGTCTTCCAACATAATATGCTCCTTGAATCCTATCAATCTCAAGCATGGATAAGCCTATCTCTAAGTGGGCCATAAGATTTTTGATCGATGATCACCTAGGATGGATAGGAATGGCCTACATCCAAATATTACCACCTTGACCTATGCCCTCATAGGTTCCTACAACATCTGTTACCATAAAAGTTAATGCCTACACCTAGCTTAGCACTATAGGTGGGTGATCCTACAATACTAGTTTACATTTTTTGGCCAAACTGGACATTGAACTGATTTTTTTTTAACTAAATCTTCACTTCCATGCACCTATAGCAGATAAACTATTAGGAATTTGAAGATGATACAAGCTAGTGATTTGTGACATTTATTTTGCAGATTCTAAATGTATTTTTTAAAAAAAGTTTGGAATCAAATTGTACTCTTTTTCCATCTCCTTCAAAAACTTATTTTTTTAGTAAACACCATTTTTAAGGAGTGATGCTCACTGTATAACACATAAAATTTTTTCCATGAAGGATAAAATTATCTTCTTTTTTTTTAATTTAGATTTGTAACTATGATATCTAGTGCTTCCAATTAGTTTCATAGTGTTTTATTGAATATTTTTTCCTTAATCAAGTTTCAAAGTGAAACTAATTACAATTCAAACATAGGCAGGTTGTATAACACATAACTTTTTTTGTATGTATCAAAATTCATTTTTTGTTGGATCAAGGACTTCAATATCTGGTGCACTCATATTTTTAATTTTTTTTTTTATAATCTTCTATTTTTCCACATGTGCAAAACAAAGAGCTTGTTTTTTGGTGAAAAATATTCATTCACAAGAAATAAAAAATAAATATAATAATAAAATTAAATTTATTTAAAATTATACATTTTGGGAAGCTTATAATAATGACTACATACAAAAAATAAATTTTAAATGAATTCATTTGATCCCCCAAAAGGTAAATCAAAAGTCATTTTTTATCAGTATTTTGATAGGTGTAAAGGAGACTCTATTATAGGTATGGTTTAAAACTAGTGGGGTTTTATCCAAGGGGGTTTGATCTAAGGTAGTTTGATCAAACCCTCTTCAATTGGAATTCTTTAAATGGAAGTTTTTGTTGAGATTATGGATGCACAGTCCTTGAAGCTCTGGAGTCTTCAATGGAGGACCCTTGCTAGGAAAGTTAATCAACCACACAGAAAGTGTTTGAACTTAGGCATGCACAATGGAGATTCTATATTGATCTACATTATGAGATGAGATGATTACAAATGTACAAATGCCTTGAATATATATGAAAAAGAGAAAACCTAAGATGCATGAGATGTTTCCATGTGTCATGATCTAACAACATGTGACAACATGTGAACCCTATCTAGGAAATGATAAAAAGATAGAGATAAGTTCTAGAAGGACAACTCATCTTCTAGAAGGAATCTTATCCCTACAAACAAGGAGGGGGACATTACCCCATTATTAAATGATTTATTATTAAAAAGCAACCTAGGACTAAATGATATATGACCTAAGTGAACTTATGCTAGTGTAATAATTAATTTAATTACACTAACACCCCCATAGGTTCAACTTAGGGAGGAAAATGCAATGATTATGTACAGATGATGATAATTGATGATGATGGGGTCCCAGCTTTGAGGCCATGTTAGGTACCCATTTACATGAAGATGCAAAAAAATATCCCACAACTGGAGAAAAGGGGAAAACCCAGTGGGAACAAAACCCCTCACCTAAAAGGAGATGAAAATGCAAAAATGTGAGATAGGATGGGAAGGATGGAGGACTCCCAAATACCCCCAAGTACACCATTCGTCACATGGATACAATACATTAGCCCCCCCATAGGGAGGAAAGAGAGAGATAATATATCCCCCTAGAAGATGTGATCACCTGCAAAGATGGTAAGTGTTTGAAGACAAAACATGATCCAATGTTGACAAACAACTTGTCTCCCTTTCGAAAGAAAAAAAAGCCAAGTGCAAGTGTAGAGATGCTTCCAATTTTGGATAGGAATTAAAGAAATGAAGGATGAAGGTGGATGATGATGTCTCTAAACTATTCTCATGTGTCTCCTTGCCTAATGATGAAGATGCCATAGTCCCAAACAATGAAGAGGGTGACAAACAAGGACGATGTGGAAACTGATGTTGAACAATATCCAAAGACTGAGATGTGATGAATATGATGGAGACTTGATAGCCCTCCCTGAATGAATTCTCCTCAAAACCACTGAAATAATTCTGAAGCAATCAATGTGTCCAAACCACAAGTCTCCTGCTAGGAAGAAGAAAATCCAATGGTAGATGCTAAAGAAAGATCAAATCCTGAATGGAATGATAGGGAAGAATTCTCATACATGAAATATCTGAAGAGAAACCAAGTGTCTCCAAGATAGTCTCAGGCTCTCCAATCAAGGTTGAGACAAAGGAATGAGAAGACTCAAGAAAACTCTCCAAGGTGGGATCTAAATAGAGGAGTGATATTCCCTCAAGAATTTCCTCCAAACCTATAAAAGTAGCCAAGTCAGTGATACCTAAAACAAAGCCATCCCTTCATGTCAAGTCTGGAAAACAAAATGTGTCCTAATGAATAATGATAATGGTGGAAGCCTTAATCAATGAATCTGGACAAGGAATCACTGAATGTGAAGGGATAACAACTGTCTATGATGGAGAAGAAGCACTAGAAGAAACCTTGTCAACCTCTACGGAATATTCAAGGAAATCAACCTCCTGCACAACAATATCATCATGGCGTATTTGATCTAAAGAATGACATTTTGAATCATGACCATTGAGGAATGGTGGAGTATCTCAATCTCCATATAGCTCCCAAAGCTTAGCCCAAAGGATATGAGGACAATCACAATGATCAATACCATTCAAAACATCACAATCAACTTGCATTGAAATGATCTCCAAGATAGTGTATCTGTTGCAACTCCAAGCAAACTAATGAATACCTTCACTCATATGGGGAACTATACCACAGAAATGTGGCAATAAATCAAGTGACTGGAGATGGTGTATGATACCATCCCGCCATTGTTGATAGTTACCCTTATGCAACATAGTCAGAGAAAGGAGAGAATGCAAGCCCCATAATGAAATTTCTCCAAAAAAACAAAGAAACATACCTTCAACATCAAATAGAAGCTTCCAAGGATGATGTGCAACTGAAGTGATGCTACCTAGATCAAAAAATATTTTCCCAAGCTTCAGGATGTCCAAGTTATTGAAAAAATGCACCAAATTGAAAAAATAAATGCAAGAGTACCTAGAGTTGAAACTGATCAAGGTGTCTAGACTGATGAACAATGCTCTGATTACCTTCCTGATGCCATTGGAATCACCAAAATCTGATGAATGGTTGTGAAGTTATGAGCCTTTGAGTCCAAATTAGGGTTTTTTCTTCAGTTGGCTGTAGAAATTTCTACAAGAAAATTTTTGCAAAAATGATGTCACCACTGGAAAGTGCTTAAAATTCCTTTTCTAATGGTATCTCGTTTGCTGATTTTTGATACCCTAGTGAAAAGTTATGATAAAATGAAAAAAATGCCTATATTAGGCAATCTGAAGGCTAACGAGCGTAAAAAAAAAAGCCCCTCCAGGCTGGCACCTAGTCCTTCATGTGACTACGAGGCTTAAGTTGGAAAAAAAATATCACACCATCGGATGTGGTGGCGACGGAGCTACACTTCTTGAATGGAGCAGTTGATAGGAGGTAGAGTCGCTTGTAATAGGGACCCCCCTTGGTTACAATGTAATTGAGGCCTATGTGAATGGAGTAGTTAGTGAAGGAGACTAGCCAGGAGGATGTCGAGGAAGTTTCAGATGATCGGTGAATGCAAGTGAGCCGGCGGGAGGATGGCCAACTAGAATAGTTGGCTGAGAGTTTGCAGCCAGTAGACAAACAACAATCAACAATAAACCCCGACACTGGTGGATGAGAAGACCCCGACGAAATGAACTAATGTTGGTGTGATTACGGTGGTACAGGAGGCCCCACCACAGATATGCTATGGATCGACGGGAAGATCCTAATAGTGTCATATGATATGATGGTGAATGATGATCAGCGTACCTCCCACTGCAGAATGATAAAAGCCACCGACGACATTTCTGCAAACTTAAAAAATATTGACGGAGAATAATATATTTTGATTTTTAATGTTGCCTAAAGGCAATAAAAAATCAAAATTATTGAATATATGCCAATTAAAAAAATCTACAGATTAATGTTGACCAATCAAAAATTTAAGCCGATGATTTTTTTTAAAAAATCAAACCCTCCAAAATGCCAATAAAAAAATAGATGATGCCGACCACTAATTAATAATTGCAATCGCACAAAATTATTTTTATGAAACTATAAAAATAGCCAAAAAATAATGATTTTTTTCCAAACAAAATAGATAAAGCCTTGATTTAAAAAAAAAAAAGTTACCTGCAACTAAAAAAAAGTTTTCCTCAGAGGACAATTCACTGAGGTGATTTTTTTTACTTCAAATTGTATGGATAGTACAGTAGATTTTGAAAACCCCAATACCTCTGATGGTTCCCAGGTTAATGAATCCAATTTTCATGATTGGACAAGAAATCGTAGGGTTTCAAGACCTTCTGAAGACAATAGTGACTCGAATCTGACTCAATATGCTTCAAAAATCAGCCTGGTCCCCGGGTGGAGTCAAGTAGCCTACAGAGAATTTTGCACACCAACTTTCTTGATCAAGGGTTAATATTTTACTAGACAAGCTCTGATACTAGGTTGAGGTTATGGATGGACAATCCTTGAAGCTATGGAGTCCTCAATAGAGGAACATTTCTAGGAAAGATAATCAACCACACAAAAAGTGTTCGAACTTAGGCATGCACAATGGAGATTCTATATTGATATACATTATGAGATGAGATGATTACAAATGTACAAATGCCTTGAATATATAGGCAAAAGAGAAAACCTAAGATGGATGAGATGTTTCCATGTGTCATGATCTAAAAAAATGTGACAACATGTGAACCCTATCTAGGAAATGATAAAAAGATAGAGATAAGTTCTAGAACGACAACTCATCTTCTAGAAGGAATCTTATCCCTACAAACAAGGAGGGGCACATTACCTCATTATTAAATGATTTATTATTAAAAAGCAACCTAGGACTAAATGATATATGACCTAAGTTAACTTATGATAGTGTAATAATTAATTTAATTACACTAACACTTTTTAGGGCTTAAATCATTATATTTTCTAAAAATATGTGATTTCAACAAAAATATAGAATCTCCCAAAAATTGTAAACCAACTTTGTGGGATCACCCAGCTGTAAAGAGGTTCCTAAATTGGAATAACTAGGTTCTAAAATCAACCACCTCAAGGTTCAACTACCCATTCAAAGGTGGTTTTCTATTACTCTTTCCCCAATTTAAAGGTATTGTAATTGTTCTAAGTTTAATTACATTGCTGATTGGGCAATTGGAACACTAGGAGGGAGTTGAAGAGGGGATTACTTGCCCAAGAACTTTGGGTAATTTATAGGTTAATTTATTCTTCCTTTAACATATCTATCTTGGTAAATCCTCTCACTCCAACCTTAATTTTAGTAAGTCCTTCCTAATGTTTACCATTATAGACCTTTCCCTTTTAACCCCACTATCAAGTTATTTATTCATTTGATAGTATTACCTACCTAACAACATGTAATCACATATTTGGGATTTATGGTGTAACTACAAGGAGTTTTATAGTTTAAGAATCACATCTACTATTAACTAAATATGTAAAGTCCCAATAACCATAAGATTCAAGATTAAGCAACTTTAGTATTATTTATGGGAGATAATGATAAAAATATTTTCGCTGTCACTTTACTAGAGTGAGTTTCCTATAAAATGGTGGCAACTAGTTTAGACTATGTTGCTTGAGAAGGATGCACCAAAACCACATGAATAGATAAGAGATACTATTGGTCACAAGGTTATAAACGCGAACTAGTTGCAGCTTTACATTTTTATAAGGAAACTATTTGTTGCTTTAGCTTGCTATGAGAATAAAAGAACTGAATGGTAAAGAATTGGAGGACCTATTATGTTGGATTTATTTAATCAGTAGAAGATAATGGTTTACTAATTATGTTTATATCTTAGGTAGAAAACCATCGTAGGCCTAAATATTCTCTTTTTAGTTAATGAGACCTCTTCCAAGGCAAGCTAAAGTGTTGGGTAGAAAATCTTCTACTACATAACCACTATGCAATAAATTATTTATCATTTCTTTAGCTATGGTTTCACCTATAGCCCCAAATGTTTCAACTGAACATCAATGCATTAATGGTAGGGAGATCTAAGAATTAATATATGTTTTTAGTGAATATTCCATATCAGAATATCAAGATTTGTTAGTGGGCGACTGAACTTAAAGATCAATTTGGAGTTGGCTAATGGTTTGATTTACTTATAGCATAAAATAAAATCTCAAACCCTATTTTGAAACAAATACCAAAAGTATTTTAATAGTCCCTTCATGATATTATCTTTGTATTCTACAACAAAATCAAAAAATGAATGGAAGGAACATAAAAGAATAGACCTGGAAGAATGGCATCCAAAAGCTACTGCCTCACACCTAAAACTTCACCCAAAGACTCCAAAATTCTGCTATGGCCCTTCACCGTCTCCTACCATTTTTTCTAAGCTCTTGGTGAATTTATCAAATCCCTCTACTCTATTCCTGTAGGTGTGAATTTTTAGTTTTTCCCACAACTTGCAAGAAAACACCTTTGAAATTAGGGAGCCATGCCTATTAATGGCATGATTAGCCCCTTCCTTAATGCTTGTTCCAATAAGAAATGAATGTTGATTGTATCCCAACTATACATAATAGGAAAATATCATTAAACTGCCATTATTAGGTTTGCCTATTTTCATCCCTCTTCCTCCTCACACAATTTATTTTGTATGTCTTCTTTCTCTTTTCTTCTTATTTTCTTTTCATTCGTGGCTTTCTAAGGTTTTAAGTTTATTATTTTTCCTTTTATCAAAATCCTCCAAAATATGGTTAGTTAATTTAGCCATACATTACTCATATTTTTATTATTATTTTATTTCAATTACTTTTTTACTTAGTTTTAGTTACTATTTATAGAGATTTCTATTCAAGTTAATTTTATTATTATTTGTGTTGTTAAATATGTGTATCAAAATGAAAACAATAAAACACACAAAATGAAACTTTAAACTGAAGAAAAGCAAATAATTTGAATTCAAAGAAACAAATGAAGCTTCTTTAGAGCCATTCCATCTTCCTCTATCTCCAAGGATTTGTTTGAAGCTGTTGCTCTCAGATTGTGTAAGCAAGGCTTCTCTGAATGGAAACTTGTAGAATGAGTATGCAAAGGAAGGAGCTTCTCTATCCTATATGCTGCTGGAGTGAAAATACTGATACAGATATGCACAAGGGTTGTGAATTGTGGATGCTATGAAATGAAGTGGATATGCCATGATATGAAATACGACTATGCTATGCTATGATACTAGAATGCTTATGAATGCTAAAAGCTATGCTATTGAAAATTTAGTATAGTTTTCCTATTGAAAGCTTCTCTATAATTTCAAAAGACACAACAGTCCTTTTTATAGCTTTTTGCAGGAAAAATCCTGGCTGGCAAGGATCAACGGCTGTGAGGTTGTCTGGTAAGTTTGAATGGTGAGAGATGGAGAGGTTGAGAGGAAGATGGAAGATGTTGGGAGGTTGGAGAGAAGAATGGAAGCATGTCTTCAACCCATGGGAATAAGCTTGCATAGGAACATAATTTTTTTTTTGTTTTGGCAGTTTGTTTCACGGTTGTTGAAGATAATGCAAATTAAATAAATAAATTTATTTAATTTCATTTATGTGGGTTTAATTTTTTATTAGAAGATTTAATTAAATATTTTGAATATTTAATTGTGAATAGACTTTAGAAGAAATATGGAATATTTGGAATATTTAATTGTGAATGAATATTAGAAGATTTTTGAGATATTTAATTGTGAATGGATATTAGAGGAATTTGGAATATTTAGAATTGAATTAGAGGAATTAATTAAATATTTGGAATATTTAATTGTGAATGGTATTTTGAATGAATGTTAAGGATTTTTAGAAGAAAAGAATATATGATCTAAATTTGAATAAAATATTCAAGTCAAGATTATATGATAATTAATATAAATAAATCATAATGTTTATTTAATTAATTAAGAAATGGATAAGAAAAGTGACTAAATAAACTTATTTATTTAATCGAGATGAAAGAATGAATAATGTAGATCAAATTCATAGATTTAATTAAATATTAAAAATATTTAATTAATTACCAGACTATTGTGATGTGACCATTTTCAGGTGTATACATTTTGTCCCTCTTTGAAGTGATGTGTTTTACACATTGCTTCAAAGAATTTTGAAATTTTCCCTAGATGCTGACTGTCGAATGTTGATAGGTATATGCCCCCTCGGACGATGAATCGATAAATTTTTTATTTTTGTCAATTTTCAATTTTTATTTTTATTTTTATGATTTTTTAAGATATCGATTCATTGTTCGAAAATGATGATATGAAGAAAATGACTTGAAAAGATGTGAGATGAAAAATTGATGACTAAAATTGCCCCTGATGTGATAAAATGTGTTAAAATGCCCCAATTTTACGTACTGCGATGCCCTAATTTTATGATGTTTGTCTAATAAATTTGTTCCCAAGGTTGTTGGAAAACAATAATAGCTGATAAATTTGATTTTAAAGTTGTTAAAACAAATAGTTGTTTGATAAGTTTTCTTCTAAGGTTGTTAAAAACAAACATGATGTTGATAAATTTGCTTTCCATGATGATGAAAAACAAATAGTTTGTTGATAAGTTTGCTTCTAAAGTTGTTAAAAACAAACATGATTTTGATAAATTTGCTTTCCATGATGATGAAAAACAAATAGTTTGTTGATTTGATTTGATAAGTTTCGATTGATAAGTTTGCTTCCAAAGTTGTTGAAAACAAATAGAAGATTTGATAAGTTTGCTTTCAAGGTTGTTGAAAGACAAATCATAGTTTGATAAATGTGCTTTCAAAGTTGTTGAAAACAAATATTCGAATGATGTATTCCACTTGAATTGATTTGATTGATTTGATGATCCATTTTGATTTGAATAATGGTCTGATCTTCTTATGTTATTGATGATTTGATCTTCTGATGTAGGTGCAGGTGGTGTGAGACCAACAACATCTGGGGGTAGCACCTCATAGTGTTTTCATGTGATCAGCTTTGATTTTTTTATTGAGACATTGTATACTTTGCCAGCTTTTGGGAAAATCTATAAATGTAAAATGCAGATTCTAACATGAATGCAATCCATACTAACCATGCAGGATATTCGTACAATATTACCATTCAGAGAGCTTATTTGTGCTTTTTGTGTCAACATAGAGCATTGAAATGTTGAAAGTTAATACATGCATCAAAGGGTATGTTAGCACCAGTGATGACCTGAGTATTGCTTTCATGATTTTTAATATAGCAAGATAATACAAGCATCTAGGTATAATTGAACTGAGATGACATGAGTATTTCTTGCATAAACAGACAAGAGTTAACCCATTTCCCATGCAAATTCTGAAATGTCATCAATGATACTTAGTAGAGCATGTCTCACGACCAATTTGCATAGTACTAATGATTTCCTCGCAAACAACAGACAAAGAAAAATCATACTCCTTCCTTGCTTTTCTAGTTCAGTACATCATCGAATTGCTCTAGAGATATGATAAAAAAATCAAACAACCATTCAAATCTTGCCTAAAATATTTCAAACATTATCAAGATTAAGATCATCCAACTTTGGTTATCAACATTGATGTTTTTGTTTTGTTGTTTGTTTTGGATCATATTGTCTTGATTTCAATTGGAATTGAATAAGCATGCTATGATTGATTTGATACGGAAATGTTTGTTGCATTTTGTCAAACTATTATTTGTCTATTTGTGATGTTTGAAGAGCTCGTTGCCCCTCTCTTGTTCAGTCTATATTGCTACCCCCAGTGTAAACACAACCTAAAGATTAAGGATGTGTACAAATTTCATTAAGCTATGATAAAACATAAGGATTCCCATTGTATGATATGGATATGATAGATATGTACAAATGATAGACATGGATTGATGATGTAAAATAGGATATATGATGTTCAAGAAGATCCTTACCTTGTCAAGATCAAAGGTGGAAATGTAAGGAATGAGAATGGAAAGGATAATGACCATGAATGATAAGATGGATGAAACTTGTCCCTAAGTGTAGAGTGCAAGAGGAGTATGGAAGATAGGATATGGGTGATAGGGAGATGGAGGAAGGACTTAAGCATCAAGTTTCACAATCAAATATCCCTCTAATAAACCATGGCAATGGGAATTAAAATCCTAAATTTTGGCAGATTAATGATATGAAGGAAGAATCTAAGGACTTATGCAAGGGTTTGGATTAAAGGAAAATGATGGGGGATGAATGTTGGATAATGAATAGGAGGTTGGAAGGGTTGTTTATGGATAGGTGGAAAGGTTGGAAAGATCAACATTGGCACACACCTTGAAGGGCAGTGGAGTGGTGGAGAAAAAATGGATTTGGAAGGTGATAGGTTATTAGATGGAAAATTGGAGGAAGCTTTTGGATTAGCAAATTTGGATGCCAATTGAGATTTTATTGCTTTTATGAGACTTTTAGGAATCCACATGAATTTTGACTTTGAGTTTTTCTTTGTGGACCTTTGTGGTCTTTGAAATTTTTCTTTTTGATTTATGGACCTTTGTGGTCTTTGAAAATTTCCTTTTTTCTTTGATGGTCCTTTGTGGCCTTTTATATTTTTCTTTTGATTTTGGATCAAATTTTCTTTTATTTTTGCATGACTCTTCGAGGAGACATGTTGATCCTTTGATACATGTGGATTTTGATATAGAAGCTTTTGATATTTGGCACCCAAATTTCTTCCAAAAGAAATGGAAGGAGTGAATTGAGATGAAAAATATGGAGGTATGATGGATGAGTTAATGAAGGAAGAATTATGAAAGTGGATGAATGATGTGTGCCTTTGTTGTTCTTGAAGAATAGGAGATGGAGAAATGTGGGTCCCTAATATAGATGGAAGAGTTGATGAGCTAGGGTTGGGATGATAGGAACCAAGGATAGATGGAAGGTTCGATGAACTAGGATAAGGGCCTAGGATAGATGGAGAGTTTGATGGACTAGGATAAGGACCTAGGATGGATGGAGAGTTTGATGGACTAGGATAAGGACCTAGAATGGATGGAGAGTTTGATGGACTAGGATACCTAGGTTGAGCATGAGGTGTATAACCAAGGCCATGAGAATATGGATGTGCTTGGATAGAAAGGGGTTCTAGGATACCTTTCTCATGAAGGCCTAATCCTTTTCCTTTGTAATTCATACTTTGACACATTTGTTTACCAATGGGATATGTATTGTTTGTGAAACAAAATGTGAGTCCATTGTGAGGAGGATATGATATGGATGAGAGGATAGGTGTTGGTAGTAAACCATAATGGATAAAGGTGGAGGATCCCAATTTATAGGTGTGGGGTTCATGGATAAATTGAATAGGTGTGATAGGCTCTTGACATGGGGATGATGCGGTGTTTTGATCTTGACTTGGAAAAGGATTATGAAGTGGTATGAAGGCATATCTTGATCATGAGAAGGATAATCATATTCATGGGATGAAAGGGTATCCTTGAATGGAAGCATATATTGATCTTGATGAGGAAGGGAATCGTGAAATTTTGTAGAAATAATATCTTGATCATCAATTGGTAATACATCATTAGATAGGACAAAAGAACTATCATGCTCTTGTGATGCAATAGAATCATGGGATGATATGGATTGATTAGATGATGTGGAGGGAGAACTTGGAAGAACATTTTGTTCTTGAGATGAAAGAGGATTATCATGGGTGAATAATGAAAGGAGGGGATCATCATATGGATCTTGAGAGATGGGATCTTGATCAAAGATAGGAAGGGTTTGTAGAATGTTTTGATCGAGATGTGTAGATTGAAATGAATCATTGGATGTAGAGGATATGATAGAAGAAGGTGATTGAATGGAATCGTTATCTTGAGTGAAAGAATCATGAGGTTCATTTGGAATTATGGGGAATGAAGATAAATGCATGACATGACAGGATTGGTCAATTTTATTTGATGGCTTAGATTTGGGCTTCTTAGTTAACCTTTGCAAAAATTCAAAGACATTGAATTTGGATGATGTTTCTTTTGGAGGAGAAGAGGTTACCTTCATATTTCCGTCAAAAGACTTTGTAGTTGTGCCCCCTTGTATTTCCTTGATTTTCCTTTGGAGTGCTCTTGTTTGTTGGGGAAGACTACTAAGATTATTTAATGGAGGTTTAGTATTTTTAGGATCTTCCTTAATTTTCTCCATATTGTAGTTAGACAGAAATTTGGCACCTTGGTTTGCTAAAAAAAGAAAGTAGGCTTCTTTATCTCACTCTAAGATCTTGTCCAAAATTATGTGAAACTGTGGATCCTGTTCAACTTCTTGAATCAATTCATTAGTTATTTCATGATTTGAACTATTCCCAATACGAAACCTATGAAACGGATTGTCTTCCCTATCACCCATGTTGTAACGCGCACAACAGGCATATGCTTTTGAAATGTTCTTCTAGACTTAGATCATAGTTTTAAAAGTGCAAAAATGATGATGTGTTGATCTGATAAGATGAAAATCTTATGATATGATCAAATGATGTTTCTAACTCTTGATTATGGCTTCCAAGATGAAAGGATATCAGAATCCTATTGGGGAAGTTGAATCAATAATCAAAAACTTGTTTGAAAAGATGCACTTTTTTTGAGATTTGATCCTAGTCTCAAAAAATGATAAGTGTGATCAATGTAATTGTGAGTTTTGGATGATCTTTACTGAATTAATGTTTTGAAAACACATCAAGCAAGTTGTAGAATAGTTGTCTTTAAGTCCTATGCTAAACATCAAGTGTATGATCAAATTTTTTTTCAAAAATTGTTTTAACAGGTTTTACACATGATAAACATTTGAAACAGACTCACTTTTAGTACTCAAGTAGGTCATCATGATAATCAATAGCCCACATCTTAGAACTGCATCGACTCACACAGCCGTGTCACCCCCAAAAGGGCGCCCATGCTATTGTCTTTTCCAGGTGCGTACTCAGAGTGACGGAAGTGGATACTGGATCCCTTGAGCAAATAGTCCTTAGCAGTTATATGGTGAGTATCTTGGGGGTAGATTCTTTCCTCCCCTGCACTGTGATTATTATGACGTTCAAAAACTGACTTTGGTTGGATACTACACTAATTTTGTAGTAAGGGTTTCCGTTCGGTGCAGCAAATGATATACTCCCTTGAGAGACCTCCCTACCTTTAGAACAAAGGCTTTGGGGATGGTTATCTTGCACACTACTGTCAAAAGAGGGTTTTCCCAATTTTGCTTTAAATTTTAGAGTGGGGTGGAATAGCCTGGCTTTGGCTTGAACCCACTTGAGTCGTTCCTCTTGGGTGAGTACCTTTTCCCACAAGAGTAGGCTCTCTAAAAGGTTTTAACAAAACTGGAAATTGCATGAAATGAAATAGATGAGTTTGGCATTCTGATCACCCAGTTAAGGGAAGAGCATAGGCCTATCACCATTTAAAACAAAGCAAACAAAGATTCAATTTTAAGCCCAAATAAAGATTTACTATGCTAGGTGAAGATGTTGCTTCACATAAACATGGAGTTCTTTTTAGCCCAAAATTGAAAGTGAAGTGACTATCTTAGGATTGCTTGATTCTTAATTATGTGACTACCCTAAGATTGCTTCATTTTTAATTATGTGACTACCCTAGGATTGGTTAATTCTTTCAAAGTTTTTACTGTTCGTGGTCATGTCGGATTTAGTCAAGTTGTATTTAAATTACAATTTACAATTTGTAGCCTTTTGAAAATTGTGCTATAACAGACATCATGGGCACTGCAGGATGCTTCAAGGGTGCTACAGGATGCATTAATGGCACTGCAAGATGCTTTAAGGGTGCTGCAAGATGCTTCAAGGGAACTGGAGGATGCTTCAAGGGCACTACAAGATTCTTTAAGGGTGTTGCAAGATGCTTCAAGGGCGCTGCAAGATGCTTCAACAGCGCTGCAGGATGCTTTAAGGGCGTTGCAGGATGCTTCAAGGGCACTGAACTGGGTATGAATTTTGCTTAAGCATGTTTATTGCGCTAATCCGTTGTTTTCGGCCGTAACTTGTCAGGAAAATCTGCAATAAAATATTAAAATTGGGGCAAGAGCCCCACGATGGGTGCCAAAAATGTGTTGTTAAATATGTGTATCAAAATGAAAACAATAAAACACACAAAATGAAACTTTAAACTGAAGAAAAGAAAATAATTTGAATTCAAAGAAACAAATGAAGCTTCTTCAGAGTTGTTCCATCTTCCTCTATCTCCAGGGATTTGTTTGAAGCTGTTACTCTCAGATTGTGTAAGCAAGGCTTCTCCGAATGGCAACCTATATAATGAGTATGCAAAGGAAGGAGCTTCTCTATCCTATATGTTGTTGGAGTGAAAATACTTGTACGGATATGCACAGGGGTTGTAGATTATGCGCAGGGGCTGTGAATTGTGGATGCTATGAAATGAAGTGGATATGCTATGATATGAAATACTACTATGCTATGCTATGATACTAGAATGCTTATGAATGCTTAAAGCTATGCTATTGCAAATTTAGTATAGTTTTCCTATTGAAAGCTTTTCTGTAATTTTAAAAGACCCGACAGTCTTATTTATAGCTTTTTGTAGGCAAAATCCTGGCTGGAAAGGATCAACGACTATGAGGTTGTCTGGTAAGTTTGAATGGTGAGAGATGGAGAGGTTGAGAGGAAGATGGAAGATGTTGGGAGGTTGGAAAGAAGAATGGAAGCCTATCTTCAACCCATGGGAACAAGCTTGCACAGGAACAGAGAAATTAATTTTTCTGTTTTGGCAGTTTGTTTCACGGTTGTTGAAGATAATGCAAATTAAATAAATAAATTTATTTAGTTTCATTTATGTGAGTTTAATTTTTGATTAGAAGATTTAATTAAATATTTTGAATATTAATTGTGAATAGACTTTAGAAGAAATATGGAATATTTGGAATATTTAATTGTGAATGAATATTAGAAATTTTTTGAGATATTTAATTGTGAATGGATATTAGAGGGATTTGGAATATTTAGAATCGAATTAGAGGAATTAATTAAATATTTGGAATATTTAATTGTGAATGGTATTTTGAATGAATTTTAAGGATTTTTAGAAGAAAAGAATATATGATCCAAATTTGAATAAAATATTCAAGTCAAGATTATATGATAATTAATATAAATAAATCGTAATGTTTATTTAATTAATTAAGAAATGGATAAGAATGTGACTAAATAAACTTATTTATTTAATCGAGATGAAAGAATGAATAATGTAGATCAAATTCAGAGATTTAATTAAATATTAAAAATATTTAATTAATTACCAGACTATTGTGATGTGACCATTTTTAGGTGTATACATTATTATTTTTTAATTATTATTTTATTTCATTGTTTATGTGGGATCTATTAAATATTTTATTTATATTTATACTCAAATGCCTATGGATTTACATTATCAACAATTTTTTGATGGACCGTAGTGATTTGACTAACATTGATATCTTTAGAAACAAATGATGGAAACAACCTCAACACTTAACATTTTAAGGTTACAAGAGAATTTAATATCTCTGAGAACTCAATTCATGGTTGTGAAATTATCACCCTTGACAACCTTGCAAGTTCAACTATTAAGATTGTCTAACAACATTTCTTACTCTATCCTAAATCTAGTAAAATTTAGGTTAAGGTGAAGTTACCTACAAAGCCCTTCATTAGGGTCTAACTCTAAGTTTACCCATCTCTCATCACCATACCATAGATTCCAACTCATCTTGCACCCATGGCACCTGCATGCAGCGAAAAAACCTCACACAAGTCCACCAACTAAGTCATTAGTTTAAATAAGAATAAATAAAAATCAAGCTATTAAATTTAATCAAAACATGATAAGGTTATGCATATATTTGTTAATAGTAGCATATCCTAAACATAATCACCATACTCATAGGAGTTCATTTATCATAATAGGGTCATAAATCCTCCCCTAGTCCAAATTACCATGGGGCTTGGGGTCATCCTAGAAAAGTACGATTCTGAGGGGAATATGACATCCATGTTAAAATCACATGTAAGTAATGAAAAGATCAATATTAAGGAAAATGGGTTACATGAGAGAAAATTAATAAAATTGAAGCATATGTAATTAACATATAGAACAACCTTCGTTTCTTGAATTGTAAATTTCTTATATGTATGTATGTACAGTTCTTGTGATATTTTTGATTGACAAAAATAATTCTCTTGAAATAATAAAAGAGAGAGATCTATGAATTTAAAGAAAGAAAGGGATGTATATATATATATATATATGAAGAATAAATGTATTCAATACTAATTTCTTAAATTATTTATTATGTGTTTTTTAAGTTGTGATGTAGATATATCTCATGCTATTGAGGATAGCAACTAATTTACAAGGGGAGAATTGTTTTTGAAAAGGAAAAAACATGTTTTACAGGGACCTGAAACCATCAATTTTAAACAACAAAAGATAGAGCAACATAAGTCCAAACAAACAGACAACTGTCCCAAAAAGGAAACGACAACACAAAGAGACAACAGGGTCCAAAAAAAGGACCGCCAAAAAACCAGAAACAAACACCAATGCACTACTCTAAGGTGTTCAACAACTCCTCGGCCTCCTTTTCAACATCCTTCATATCCTGTAACCCCTACTTGAGGATTTGAGCTGTATGTGAAGAAATTGGGGTCTTCCTCTTCGTATTAGCCTGGGTGCGAGTCGAAATCCCTTCAATAGCAGATCTGTTGCAGCCTCTGTCCGCATCCAAATCCACGACCAGTGATCCCTTTTGATTTTTTTTGAGCAAATAAAGGATTTAAAATGAGAAAGGGAGATAGAAAATAAAGGATATTATGATCCTTTGGTTAAAAGAGAGATTAATAAAGAAAATGTGTAAACATTCTTAAAAAGGGGGAGCATAATTATTCATTTAAATCATTATTAAAAGGCAACCTTTTTGAAAGGGTGTGATGGATTTGAAATTTCCCCTTAAAAGGATATATGAATCATTCATGCGAGACTTGGGAAAGAGATGGAAGAAGAAAATTCAAGGAGAGAAGAGAAAAAGGAAAGGAATTCGAGAGAGACACAAAGGCACAAAAGAGTGAAGGTTAGCGTCATGGGTGGGCATTTAAACATTTGGAGAAGGGGTACATAGTGTGTGGCCAACTTGGAGTATAGTGTACACTGGAGAGTGTTCTATCCAAGGTTGTGTTTATGCTATAAAGATAGGTTGGTTTTGTGGAAGAATCGGTTCCTTCGAGAGTGTTTGAGTCAAGAAAAGCCAAGACTTGTAAGTGTTCCTCTGAATGTTGGATAGTAGCCTCTCAAAATATATTTATAGATAAGCATTGAAAACCTTTGATTCAACAAATTGGAAATATTATTTATATGATTTTTATCTTAATATGATATATCTATGCAGAGGTATTATTCGGTTTATTATGTTAATTATTTAATTGTCATGCATTTATAGTTTACATTGATTATTCATATTTATGATGGTAACATTACATAAATCAAATTATCTTAATTCTAATATTCATTATATTAAATCTGCCACTATTGCTTAAATAACTATGGGAGAAAAGTAACATTATAGATAAACTCATGCCCCAAATGGAAAAATGCCTAACCCATATGATTAGAAGCTCATCTCATATGGATGAATACCTATTCCGCATGAGTATACAATTGAACAATTATAAATAAACTTTTTGAAATAATAAAACAAATAAAAAATAATAATAATAGATGATTCAGGTCTCTACATTAACTTTGGTGGTTGTATCAGACATTAATAGCTTGATATTTTACTATAATGACAATTATGTGTGCAACAAGGTCTTGATATTTTCTAGAAACTAATAACTTGATAAAATAAAGGAAACACACAAAAAAAGCATATGAACACATTGGACATGAATGGTCACATGACTTCCAGAATGAGGAGGATTGAAAATAATACACAAGACAAAATAACATTGACATTGTGAGGAATTAGATGAGTTTTAAAAAGTTTTAAAGCTGTCCCAATAGGCTGAATACTATTCCACCATAGGGAAACATGTGACTTTATTTTAGTTAGAATGAATTTTATCCTCCTAGGATCATCTTTTCCCAAATATTTTATGTGAAATTTTATCTCCAACTTCTTCAGTCAATCCACAAATAGATCCAAGTTTAAATCCCCTATAAAAGTTGATACATTGAACCTGACCTTTGATCCTTGATTGGTTGTTTCTTGAATCAATCTCTTCATACAACCTTCTCTAATTAGAGCTCCTTACACCTTTGATTTATCTTTAGATTCATCACATGGGAGTCTAGTCTACAAAGTCTCCAATCTTGTCAAGACTCTTTCATTTGGGTTTCTCTTTGGTCCTCATTTAGCTCTTCTGGCCCAAATGAAACAAAACCCCTTTTTAGCCACCTTTTATTCACCAGTTACTTTGTGCCCACCTATACATGATGGACAACTAATCAATATCTTCTATCAATTTTCCTCAATGGAAATAAAGTCTAACTTCTTTATGGACCTCTTTTCCCTACCCAACTATCTTATTGTTCAATTAACTCCTCTTCTCTATTCCACGTAGAGTTGAGAACCTCAATCTTATTCAAGAATGAACTTATCTTTCTTTTCACTTGCACTTCCTAGATTTGAGAACATCACTCTCACACCAAACTAATGTAGGACTGGGGGGTTGCCCAATTGAGTAGGTAACCGAGGCAGCCTTGAACAAATACTTAATCTTGTAATCTCAAACAACTAACAAGAACAAAGAAAACCTAGCTATGGTACAGTTACAATTGCTCTAAAGTCTTATGACACGATTAGATGCAATCAACTGCTGGAAATTTCTTTAGCATAAGAGGATAATAAATTTCATACATACACAGCAAACAATAAGGCCGAGCCTTCTTAAGAAGAGCAATTTTCATTAACATTACTGACAGCCTGACCAGAATGAAGGGGTCTTGTTACATAAACACACAGTGAAATAAAGTGGAACAGCTTGAACAATACTAATGCTCTAAACTATCGACCCTACAACTGAAAAATGTAAAACGTACAGACATTAATACTAACAGAGTCCTTACAAATAAAGGGCAACTAAGCTTCTCTGTTCTCCATACACATTTCGTTGTATTCTCCTTTTTTGGATATAACTGGTCTTACTGACAGCGGTTCCTGTGTTGGTCAAAGATTTTTTCAGAGATTTTGTCTTACTATTTTCCCCTGTAAGCCTTAGCCCATAAGAAAAATACATCTTCCTTCTTTTCTGCCTATTGTTTTCTATCCCGTCCAAAGATTCATTCCCCTTCTTTCCCTAACTGTAATGCTTTTCCCTTTTCTTTCTTTTTCCCAGATGCTGTCTCCCGCACAGGAAAATCAGGAGGACTTTAAAGTCTGCACTCTATTTTATCCTCAACATCTGGTCTTTGTCTCCTAATCCTCTGTTATCTATGCCAGGTATATTGTGGGAACTGATTGACACTCCTGAATCATGGACGAGCGATAACCGAATGAGAATGATGGAACGACCAAGGCAATTTATTTATTTTTTGATCAAGATGCCAGAATATTCAATAGGTAAACTAGATAATTAATGTTAGTAGTGGTGATACTGGGCAAGTGGCTGGATAGATAAATAAAACTGATTGTGCACATAACAATTGTAAATGCTGTATATATGACTTATTGACTTGAATGAAATTACTTTAGTTTTCCTTCTCTATTACTTTTGCAGTTTCTCTAATTAAAATCTGCCCAGTGCGCAAAATGCTCGTCCTAGCTTTTTCCTCAGTTTGCACTGTTTCTTCCTGGTATTGTTATGTAACCGACCAGCTGCTCGTGAAGTGACTTCTTCCCACTCAATCTCGGAATCTGTTGCATGATTTTCAGTTTCCAGTATTTCAGCCATATCATCTGATAATATACAATTGAAATCCAAAATTAATAACTGATCCAGAAAAAGAAAAAAATGAAATAATAGATGCATAAGAAGTGCTGTCTTGCAATTCACACCACAAGGTTTCTTCCAGCGAATCACTGTTCTATGTTTTATCGAATCCAGCTAAAAATAAATTATGTGATAATAACAACTCCCCATTTATCACCTGAGCTCTGTTGCCTCTCTACAGTAGGATGGTGTCGCTTTGATGTGTCAGAGTTAAGAGATTTCAGCCGTTCAATGTTCAGAAGCAATAGCAGATCGAGTTTCAGGCCTTTCACTTTGTCACGTAGATCGACAAGTTCTCGATCAATAGTCTTCGCCATTATGAACCTTTTTGATCATTGAGAGATGCTTCAGTTTATCAAGTAAATTTATATATAAAAATGAATGTTTTTCATCTGCCCATATACAAACCCATCAAACAAAAACAAAAAAAATAGTAGTTTTTAGGTGGTCGCAAACATACTTGGATAATTTGTTGCACGTTATAAAGGAATGACACAAAATTGAGGCTTTGAGTATCAAATGAAGAGCGTCATTCATTTTGGCTAACATATCCATGTCCAAATCAGCATCGATATCTTCCAGCTTTTTATTATACTTTGCCAGGTCAAGCATGCTTTTGAGAAGGTCTATGCAATTCCTGTTATTTGTAGAAATCTTGTCCAATCTTTCCAGCACAGTAGCAATTGCAAAAAGCGCCGCTCCAGCCCAATGTGCATTCCCTAGTCCTCTTAACAATTCCGACACCACTGTTTGTGCTTTGTTAGAGATGTTGTATTGAGGAGTTTCCTTCATCAAACGGATAAACATTTATTAAAAAGGGTCTTTAGATTTTATAAGACATGGTTCGTAGCATTAATTCTTTGTTCAGTTGGAGTACAGAAAGATTACCTCACTGGAAATCTGTTTTGCACCGTCCGAAATACCATCACACAGTTTTGAAAAATCTGAAGCAATGGGCGCCATTACATTTTTTACATCCATTCTGCTATCATGTATTTTAGAGTAAAAGCCCTACACGTCCAATCTGATACCAATTTAGTTTGATGTTTTGTTATAGAATCAAAATATACAGTCTCTTGAAAACAAAGCACTAGATGTTTTGTGACGTGCTTGATATAATTTGATGTGTTATTTCATTTTATACCAGTCCGTAATAAACGTGTGTGACTCCTAAACTACGAGTGAATGAATATCTTGAACTGAACCAAAAAAAATTCCATACCTGTGTCCCAAGACGAGATAAAATGTGTTCTATATAGCCTATAGCTATATCAAAGCGGAATTCCGAAGGAATCTTCGAAGCCGTGCCAGTGGAAGAAGATACCAAGGCTTCAAAGTTATTCATCTCTACTTGTTGGGATTGAGATCATGGCCTCAATCCACAGTACTATGAGAAAAATATGAAGAGGTTGTTTCTCACACCAAAAATCATGAAATAGATTAAATAATACAAAGGTTAGGCATTTGACTACTTTGCCTCCTGCAAAATCTTCATTCACCTACACTCTAATCTCTTGTTTGCCTTACTCGTATCTTCCCTTCAAATTTACCAAAGTAGAGGAGATGCGATCCTTAGAATTGCTCTTTCTCTTCTAAGTTGGGGTAACTGAAATTTGGAATGGAGTTACCATACATTACAAACATTGTGGCCCAGATTTGGCCTTGTCTGTCCTCTATGATGATGTAAGACGACATAAATAAAATAAAGTAGATATCTAAATTTTGTGAAACTTTATTGACTATTTGACTATTAAGGCGAATGATGTTTAACAAAACCTTTTAAGTATTCTCAAATGCCAGTTTATGATGAAAACAAATACTACACGTTAATGACTGATATGCTGAAACCTTAATTCCTAGACACTAATTGTTTAGTCTGAATGGTCTGCCCATTGGTAAAGAAAATCTACCTATTAGGTAGATTTACCTTATCACCCTTACCTTGGAGTTCATGAATTCTTTTTGACGTTTTTCTAGTGTTGTTCAAATAAATGACAACATTTATTAGTTAGTGATTTGAAAGCTTCCAATAAATTTAGAATCGTGGTCACATTTATCTTCTAGATGAAGCGAACATTTTAGTTTTCTATTTGTAATAGTATCAGAACAGTGCAATGGCGTCTAGATGAAGATTAGGGCAACATTTTTCTGATAAATCTTAAGAGTCAAGACAGCAATGGCTTCTATTGTAGTTGAAAGCATCCCGTACAGTTTTAGATGATTGAATATATTTCAATGCAAAGGGAATCAACGAATATTGCTGCCTGTAGTGGTTAGAAACATCTCATATGGCATTGAAACCATCTCAATCGGGATGGAAAATCTTTAATTAATGATGCACTGCCTTACATTATTACAGGTTGTCCTTTTACAACTGTATATTGATAATAAACGGATGAAACGTAGTCCAACCAAGATTATCAAGGGAATTATAACAACTAGGAAAAATAGCATACACTGGGAGAACATCCATTTCATGGACATCTCGAACATGACTCCTGAAGAACAATTAGTCAGAAAACAAGTAGAGTTTTTAATCCAGTGGCTCTATACGTTACTATTACAAACAAAACTAGTCTACTTAGGATGGACGGATGGAATGGGATTTAAATGACACGTCAATTTAAGTGGGGGAGGATTCCACTGCACTTCTGTTCAAAGATTTTTTATTTCTTTTATAAGGTCTATTTAGTTCGATCATGGCATACTAATATAACTTACAGATCAGCCTTTTATTGTTTTACAAGGGACTTCCAAGTGATTAATTAATTCTTCATGTCCGTTAGCTGTATTTTGGTTTGTTTTTTTAAGATAAAAGTCTTGAAACGAACAACCTAAGATAAACGTCCTGAAACAAACAATAATGTTCAATTTTCTTAGAAGAGAACGCTCAATGAATATCAAATCAAATCTAATAAACATACATTACTTTTAAGTTGATCAAGAGGGCAGAGAAGGAAGGGAGGAAGACAAGGAATGAAAAAGGAGAGTTTATCACTCAAAACGACAACCATTGAATTTTTAGCCTCATATATATACATGAAAGAAATCAAACAATAATCAATCTAGACACAACTTAAATATTAGAGTAATATAATCATCTAAGAAAATATTCTCTTGTAATAAAAAACAACCACCATGATAATGTGTAGATTATTGTTTAGCATAAGGATGAATAGGAAACAACTAATATATACACATGCACATTGTAACCAACAATGTTATCATAGACTTATATAAAATATTAAGAGTATTTTGTTAATTGATTTTTTGTTCATATAAGTTACAATAATGTTTTGATTAAGGGGGAAAAACAAGTTTTGAATGGACCCGAAACCATTGACAAGCAGGTTTTGACAGGGACCCAAAACACACACAAAGAAGAACTAGCTGCATAAGAATAAAACACAGATAACCAGGAGATAACAAATTGAACAACAAGACTACTCAGATCTGCAAGGATCAAAAAAGGTTTTAATGGGAACCTTTGTGCGGTAGAAAAAAGAATCCTTTGCTTGACATGGGATTAATTCATGATTAATTGGACTTAAGGGGATCTTAATCTAGTGTTGTGAGGAATTTTATGCGTCCACACTAGGTCTTGGACCCTTGAAAACTAAATAAAATTCTTTCAATGATGTCTTGTGATGGTGTTGTGAAGTGTTGTAAGACATTTCTACATTCTTCTAGACCCCATTGATTACAATTCACCTAAAAATCACCTTTTTATTCATCAACAAGTCCTATTTTGAAGTGTTGTAAAGTCTTGTAACAAGCTTTCATGCTTTTCTAGGCACATCTTCACTATTTATCCTTTTCTCATGCTTTATTTGACCCCTTTATGCTCTCATATGCTTAATTAAGTGTATTTTTGAGTATCATCTCGACAAACAACATTAAATACAATATATTTCCTAACACGCATTTTTAGGTCCTACATGGGACCCATTCGCCATGGGTGGTGAATGAGTCCCCCTTGGTCCCAAATTCAAAATATTTTAAATTTCCTTTCAATATTTTATTAAAAAATACTTGATGTCGGCTTGAAAAGTGGTTTTGTTAGAATTCAGCTCCCGACAACCAGAAACCTGTTTCTTGGACTTTTCATTAGAAGCAGGACTGATTTTCCATGCATGGTAAATTAGTCCCAGTGGCCATTAGCAGTTACTTTTGGAACATTTCAGAACCTTCCAGCAACAATAATCTGCCTCTAGGTGCACTCTAGTTAATCTCATCAATTTATGTTTTCATTTGTTTAGGTTTCTAGTTCATATTTGCAATCAACACCATGTTTTCCAGCATCTTGCATTAGATTAGTTTATATTCACTTATTTGCATTTGTAATCATTCAAACACATCTACACACACTTCACATCAATATCACATCCAAACTTACATTAATCTTTAGTGAAACATTGTGCATTTTGGTCCATCCTTCCCCTTTTAGGTGAAATACCCTAAAAGACAAATGAAGGATTTGGGTACCAAAATCCTTCATTTGATTTTAGTGAACGTGTTGTTTGAATCCCCTCTTTTCTGATTTTGGAGTCCATTAAACATTCTAGAGTTGCTTGCATTTCATTTTGCATTAGTTAGCTTGCATTCTAGAGTTTCATCTTTTCATGAGTACAAGTGCATAATAGGTTGGATTTTTGCATCTTTAATAATTGAAAAGTTCTAAATTTCTGCATTTTTCATTTAGCTTTGCATGATAGCACTCAAAATTCATAAAAATTATTCACAAATTTCTGAAAATTTTGAAAAAAAGTCTATATTGGGACTCATTCGCCACCTTGGGCGAATCAGTCCCTTCTGAGCCATGAAACAACATTTTACAAAACTCAAGAATTTGTTTTTAGGATTTTGTTTGGTGCCTTAACCTATATATATTAGTCAATTGCATTTCTGTAGCATACATTTTGTTAAATTTCACTTCAAATAACTCCTTTCATGCATTATTTCATTTCACCTTCTTCAATCATACATTTTATTCTCAAATTGTTGCATTGTATAGACAAACATTGCATTCCACTATGTTTTCTTTCAAAAGATATGCTCTTAATTTGATTAAACATGGATTTTATAAGCATAATATCCCCTTTTATGAGTTTTCTTTTGACTACCATAATAGGGACTTTAAGAAACAATTCATTAATCCAATTCTCAATCTTACATTACTCATTAGTGACAATGGGAACGTAGACAATCATAACACAAATACTTGTTCTTCTTTCGATACCTCTCCTATTAGGTACGAAGGTATTTTGGTACAAGAAGTCACAAGCCTTGAACGTCTTGATTTTCCATCTCCTTATTCCCCTTTGGATGACCTTACACAACAAGAACATTCAATCCTAGATGCATTCCTAAACGTCACCTTACCCAATCTCCATGTTCATGACAATCAAACTTGTTCATCTCTTGATATCCCTCCTTAATGTCAAGAGGATATGCTGGTATTAGAAGACACCCCTATTAAGAATCATGACAACCTTGATCCTCCCTTCCCTAATGTCCCTATCCTATGGGAAGATTTATTTGACAGCCCTAGTGGTTCTTCTCTTGATATCTCCACTTGTGATGAAGCTATTTTACAAATCTCAAACTTAGATGAACATGATACAAGCTCTCCTTGTAGGAAGATAACATGGAACAAGACAATGAGCCTATGGAAATTCATCTTTCCCCTCCTCATAATTCCCTCCTTGATCATTCCCCTATTGGAAATGAAGTCATTTTGGAAGAACCTAGCCTTACTTGTCAAGAATATGTGGCTTTTTGTTCTCCTAACAACTCTCCTCCTAGGGAGAATATCATGGCCTTGGACTGTGGAAAACAAGTGGTTCTTGATTTCCCTCACTTAGAAATACATCAAAACAAGACTACTGAGGCTATGAATGCACAAATTTCCATTTGATCCCTTTTGATCAATGAATCACATACATATCCCATAGGAAATATTCATAACCCTCTCATCCTTTACCCACCTTCATTCAGTCTCACCCAACATATCCCTACTTTATCCTTCCCACAATGTTCAAACTGTCATCTCACAAAATATTCATGATTTTAATTCATTAGATTTTGTATCCTCCTATGATGAAGAAGAAAAAATATCACAATCTACAAAGTCTTTCATAGGTATGACATCTAAACAAGATGTATCGTTCACCCCAATCACCCAAACACCTTTTCCTCTTGATCAAGAAAGTATCTTTTCAAGACTTCTCCATGATAACTTGATCACTCTCCATCCTTGAACTCGAAGGAAATGCTATTCCAAGACTTTATTTTGTGCATATCATAGAGTTCATGGTCATTCCACTAATGAATGCACTACTTTGAGTCATAAAATACAACATTTTCAAGAGTTTGGTATGCTTCCCTATGTGGGGGCATCTAATTCCTCTAATTGCTATTGATTTTCACTCTTGCATGCATATCATCAACCCTTCTGGCTCACCTTTGTCCTGCACTCAGTGGGGGAAAGGGGTTTAGCAATCCTTGTCCTCGTATGCCACTTGTTGTTGTCTCTTTTGAGTAGTTGTTGACCTTTCATGAACATATAAGAGCAACCTTGGGATGTGGATGACATGTCTTAAGATTGAATCGCATGTGACATACTACCTTCCTTCATGATGTAGCTTATTGGGAACATATGACTTGGCATAGGGATTTTTGAGTAAGCTCCTATGTCTTCCTCTTTGTCTTCTACTTTAAAGAAATTTCTCGCAATACGGGTGATCACAAGTACTGCTTTAAAGTATAGGTATACATCACCACTCACATTTCATTGTGAGAAATTTTCTTTTCTTGTGATTCCCTCTCTTGGAAGCATTAGGTACAATGTTGCCCAGGATGAGATCATTTTCACTTATCCTCTCTTGGAGACATTGGGCATGATGTTACCTAAGATGAGACATTACACAAATTAAGCAAAATCCCTTTGAACAATCCTTAACATTATTTTTCATTAACAATGTCTATAAGTATCAAAATCATTTCATCTTCTTTTGTGGTGCCTTGTTAGAGTTATTAGTAGGTGTAACTTTAATATGGTTGAGCAGGAAGCCCAACTAGCGGCATGACTTTTCCCCATAGCCACCTTTGTGTTTGTGAGTGCATACCAACTAGCGTATCTTTCTCACCTTTTGGGATTTCTCACCCTATGGATGACCAAAATTTTTGTGGCTCTAGAGTGAGTATGTTGTGGCCTTATCACCCCATAGATGACCTAAAGTTCTGTGGCCCCAGAATGAGTACATCCTTTTCACCTCGTCTTTCTTTCAATCTTTCCTTTGCATGATTTTGTATCTTGGGGGCTTGACCTACATGTGGATCTCTCTTGAATTTCTACTTTAGTGTGAGTTTGAGGCAAGTTCAACCTCTCACTAAAATGGGGGCTAAATGTGTCATAGAAAAAAGGACCCTTTGTTTGACATGGGATTAATTAATGATTAATTGGACTTAATGGGATCTTAATCTAGTGTTGTGAGGCATTTTATGCATCCACACTAGGTCTTGGGACCTTGCAAACTAAATAAAATTCTTTCAATGATGTCTTGTGAAGGTTTTGTTAAGTGTTGTAAGACATTTCTACATTCTTCTATACTCTATTAATTACAATTCACCTAAAAATTACCTTTTTATTCATCAACAAGTCCTATTTTGAACTATTGTAAAGTCTTGTAATAAGCTTTCATGCTTTTCTAGGCACATCTTCACTATTTATCCCCTTTTCATACTTTCTTTGACCCCTTTATGCTCTTATATGCTTAATTAAGTGTATTTTTGAGTATCATCCCGACAAACAACATTAAATACAACATATTTCCCGACACACATTTCTAGGTCCTAGGTGGGACCCATTCACCATGGGTGGCGAATGAGTCCCCCTTGGCCCCAAATTCAAAATATTTTAAATTTCCTTTTAGGATTTTATTCAAAAACACTTGATGTCGGCTTGAAAAGTGGTTTTGTCAGAATTCAGCTCCCGACAATCAAAATCCTATTTCTTGAACTTTTCATCAGGAGCAAGACTGATTCATCACACATGGCGAATCAATCCCAATGGCCATTAGAAGTGACTTATAGAGCATTCTAGAACCTTTCAACAATATTAATTTTTCTCTAGGTGCACTCTGGTTAATCTCATCAATTTATGTTTTCATTTATTTAGGTTTCTAGTTCATATTTGCAATCAACACTGTGTTTTCTAGCATCTTGCATTAGATTAGTTTATATTCAATTATTTGCATTTGTAAGCATTCAAACACATCGACACACACTTCACATCAATATCCCATCCATCCTTACATTAATCTTGAGTGAAACATTGTGCATTTTGGTCCATCCTTCCCCTTTTACGTGAAATACCAGAAAAGACCAACAAAGGATTTGGGTACCAAAATCTTTTGTTTCAACCTTAAACCCAAATCCCAACCGATTTTTAAAAGGGAACTTCAACTTAGACTAGGTTTAGAAGGGAACCTAAAACACACTTACATTTAAAAAATGTTGGAATATGTGCCTCAATCTCATAGGTTGAAACCTCTAAAAGAGCCAAGTCGGTGTGACATCGAGATTGTCTGGCTAACTAGTAGCTTTGGAACCTTGTGAAAAGTTCTAGTCACCGAGACCTAGTTGATGTCTTTCCGAATGGAGCCTATTGCTGTGACACATTGTGTTCATTGTAACTCTTAGAGATGGAAGCTTGTCTTGTCGACAGTGTTACACTCAAACACATCAGGAAGACCCTTGGCCGAAAGGCTTTCTTCAATATGATGTTTCATTAATAGTGGTAAGTATTTTCGACATTGCTACATATGTTTATTATTAGATGTTTTTAGTACGACTCCTGGCAAAAGGTGGTCTCAAGATAACATGGAGGCTTCGGTATGAAGTCTTAGTGATGGATGTTTGTCTTAGCGATGGGGTAGTTTATTGTCGGTATGACTCCTGGCAATTGTTTGGTGCTCGGTATGACTTGAAGGGCTTGGTCTAATCTCTTGGCGAATAGCGATTGTTTCACCTAATGGAATACTAATGTCTAAGTGACTTGGGAATTTTGGTATGATGTCTCATCAAATAATGATGGTCTTGCGGAATAGCGATACATGTGATGGATATCGGTATGTCTTGGCAACAAGGGGAAGTCTGAGCGATAGCTTGTGCTTGTGGCATCAAGGAGACACAGTTAGTGTCTCACCGAAATGCAACATAGGTTAAATGCCTTTGATCGAGTGATGACTATCCTACGTGGTGAGTCTACGACCAATCAGGGAGTAGAATGGGAACCACTAACAGTTGGACTGTTGCGACCATTACTAAGAGGAAGTTCGACAGACCATCGGTGTCATGGATATACTCAAAGTTTGAAGATTGTGATCGGTTCAATGAATAGTTGGACGAATGGTTGGATGAATAGCTCAATGAGTAATTAGTGAATTTGATTCTGAAAGCATTGCATCTTGAATGTTCTGTAGCAAGGTTGATCAAGGATTATGTTGTTGTAATTTGACATCAAAAAGATAAGTCTGATCTTTGTATGTAATCTCCATTATTGTAATACATAGTGACTTCTCTTGGTGTGGTGGGTTTTTCTCCTGTAAGGGTTTTCCCACGTAAATCTAGTGTTCATGTGTGTATGTTATATTCTTTGTTTCTGTTATTTCTTAGAAGTGTATCTTAATTGGATTGTAATTGAAAATTTAAAAGTATATATGCATTCTTCCATGAGGTTTTGACATTAGGAGAGTTGTTTGTGCACCTTAGCTTTCCTTACAAGTGGTATCAAAGCCTAGCTAGTTGTGTTATCATTGTGGGTACGTTGAGTTTTTTGTGTCAATTTTTGTTCAGTGGGAGTCTTGTAGAAGTTTGGTAATTCGAATTACAGGTTAAGATGGCAAGCACGTCAAGAAAGATTCAAATTGAGAAATTCAATGGCAACAATTTTGAGTTGTGGAAACTTAAAATGGAAGATCTATTGGTTGATCATGATCTTTGGATTGTTGTGTTTGGAATGAAGCCTACAAGCATGAAGCAAGAGGATTGGGACCTTACAAATAGAAAATCAAAGGTATTGATAAGGATCTATTTAGCAAACTTTATTCTTTTGAATGTTCATGAAGAAAAGACTGCATCTTCCTTGTGGAAAAGACTAGCATCTATTTGTTAGGGCAAGTCCTTGGTGAATAAATTGTTCTTGAGGAAGAAGTTGTATGCTTTGAGAATGTAGGAGGGGGGATCTGTTGCTGATCATTTGAATGCTTTCAACATGCTGATTGCATAGTTAGCATCTGTGGGTGTGAATATTGATGAAGAGGATTGTTGTATGTTGTTATTGTGTTCTTTTCTAGATTCTTGGGATCACCTAGTGATGGCTATTGGGAGTACAACATCTAGTTTCAAGATGGAAGATGTTGTTGCTTCTTTGTTATCAGAAGAGATAAGAAGGAAATCTTCTGAGATGGCAAAGGAGGCACTTGCTGTTAGAGGAAGGTTGAAAGAGAAAGGCAAGAAGAAGGAAAAGAAGTCCAAATCCAAATCAGAGGGGAGATCAAAGTCTCTTGGTAAGAAGTCCAAGGTGAAGTGTTGGAATTGTGGGAAACCTAGTCATGTTCAAAAGGATTGCAAAGAGGACAAAAAGAAGAAGAATTCTTCCAACTATGATTCTTCTCAAAGTGATGCAAATGCCTTCATTGCAGCCTTGGTTATGTAGGCATCAGATGATGTCAAGCTGATTGATTCTAGAGCATCTTTCCACATGACATCTCATAGAGACTGGCTCATGAAGTATGAAAAATATGATGGTGGAAAGGTGTATTTTGCAAGTGATTCATCTTTGGAAATTGTTGGCCATGGGAGAGTCAGAATTCAATTCCCTAACAGAAGAGTGAAGGGAATCAATGATGTTATGCACATACCAGGTCTGGCTCGAAATCTACTTTTTGTTAGTAAGCTGAATGATATTGGAGTGCAAGTCATGTTCTCTAGAAATGGTTGCAAGATGAATAGAGGCTCTATGGTGCTAGCAAGGGGTGTTTGTATTGGTACCTTGTATAAGCTGGATGCACATGTTGTTCAATACAATAGTGTCTCTACAAAGACACAAAAAGCTACTCATGGAGGAAAAGAGGAAAACATTCCTGATTTTGTAAACTCTATGGAAGTTAAACTTCTAGCAGAAAATACTATGCTCTAGCATCATAAGCTAGGCCACATTGGTGAGAAAGGATTAAAAACCTTGAAGAATAAAAACCTGGTTGAGGGGCTTGAAGATTGTAACCTCAAATTTGAATTCTATGAACATTGTATATATGGTAAACAACACCGGGTTTCATTTTACTCCAGTCCTCACAAGTCTTATGGTTTGCTTGATTATGTACATTCTGATGTTTTTGGTCAAGTGAATGTTCCTTCTTTGTCTAAGTCAAGGTACTATGTATCATTTATTAATGATTATTCAAGAAGAGCATTTGTCTATTTCTTGAAAAGTAAATCAGAAGTGTTTAGTCGGTTTAAGGAATTTAAAAACCTTGTAGAAAATCAGACTGGAAGAAAAATAAAATGTTTAAGGACAAATAATGGTGGTGAATTTTGTTCTGATTATTTCGAGAGGTACTATAAAGACCATGGGATTAAAAGACATACAACTACACCTTACACTCCGTAGCAAAATGGAGTTGCAGAAAGGTTCAACAAGATATTGATGGAGAAAGCACGAAGTATGTTGAGTAGTGTTGGCTTGGAGGAGAAGTTTTGGGCTGAGGCAGTTGCTACAACATGTTACTTGATAAACCGTTCTCCTAATTCCTCTCTTGTTGAGAAAACCCTTTGGAAGCATGGTCTGGTAAGAATCCCTCTCTAAGACATATTCATGTTTTTGGCTGTGAGGCATATGCATATGTGCCAAATGAGAAAAGATCTAAGTTGGAGAACAAAGCTATCAAATGTATTTTTATTGGCTATAGTGCTGGCATAAAAGGATACAAGCTTTGGAATCCTGATACGGAGAAGGTTCTATACATTAGAAGTGTTATCTTTCGTGAGTTGAAGCCTTCTACCTTGGATCTGTAGTCAGAGAAACGAAAAGGATGTAGTTGAAATTCCTCCTACACTAGATAAAGAGGAATTGAAAATTCAAAATGTACCTAAAACTAAGGAGAGCTCAAGTAGTTCTGAGAGTTCTGAAGAAGAACAACCTGTGCCTCAGCAAGTGAGGAGGTCAACTCGTGAAAGAAAGAAACCTGATAGGTATGGGTTCTCTTTGATAGATTCTACTTGTGCCTATGCTTTAATTTCTAGCATTGATGAGCCTAGGACTATGAAAGAGGAATTTAGAATGTCTGATTCAGATTCTTGGTTGGAAGCCATGAATGAAGAAATGGCATCACTAGAAAAGAATGATACTTGGAGTTTAGTGCCCTTTCCTAAAGGTTGAAAAGTTGTTGGCTGCAAATGGGTATTTAAAAAGAAAATAGGTCTAGATGGCAGTGTGGAAAAATACAAGGCGAGGTTGGTTGCGAAGGGTTATTCCCAGGTAGAGGGAATTGATTATGGGGAAAATTTTTCTCCTATAGCTAAGCTGACATCTATCAGATTTCTTTTGTTACTTGGAGCAGCATATGACTTAGAGGTCGAATAGATGGATGTGAAGACAACATTTCTTCATGGTGATCTTGAAAAAGAGATTTATATGTCCCAGCCTAAGCACTTTGTGGAGAAAGGTAAAGAGAAACTAGTTTGCAAGTTGAAAAAGTCTCGTTATGGTTTAAAGCAGTCTCTTAGAATGTGGTACCAAAATTTTGACACGTTTGTTTTGTCATTGTGATTTGTAAGATCAAAATCTGATCATTGTGTGTATTACAAAGCTGAAAGTGATCAAGTCCTTATTATTGCTCTCTATGTTGATAATATGTTGTTCATAAGCAATAGCAAGTTAATGATTTTTGATCTTAAGTCTCAGTTGTCTACAAAGTTTGAAATGAAAGATCTTGGTGCAGCAAGGTATATTCTAGGAATGGAAATAACCAGGGACATGAATAGTAGAAAACTTTGGCTTAGTCAGAGTAAGTATGTCAAGAATATTCTAGAGAGATTTTGCATGACTGATTGCAAGCAGCTAGTTGTTCCAGTTTTGCAGGGAATGAAGCTATCTATTGAAGATTTTCCAAAATCTCCTACTGAGATGGAGGACATGAGCAGTGTACCTTATGCTAGTGTGGTTGGTAGTCTTATATATGCAATGGTCTATACAAGGCTAGACATTTCCCAAGCAGTGGGAGTACTTAGTTGGTTTATGGCTAATCCTGGAAGGACACATTGGGATGTTGTGAAAAGAGTATTTAGATGTTTAAAGGGCACTTCAGAATATGCTTTGTGTTACCATGGTAACTTGGTTGAATCACAGAGGACTCTCAAAATTTGAGGCTATGTGGATTCTGATTGGGCAGGGGACATAGATAGCAGAAGACCCACCAGTGGATATATTTTCATGTTGAATGGTGGTGTAGTGAGTTGGATGAGTAAGCGGTATGCCGTAGTCACTTTGTCCACTATAGAGGTAGAATACATGGCAGCTACACATGCTTGTAAAGAAGCAATCTAGTTAAAATGTTTGTGTTATAACATTGGTTTTGATGCAGGGAAAATAACAATTTATTGTGATAGTCAGAGTGCTATTTGTTTGGCAAAGAATCCTACTTTCCATGCTAGGATGAAACATATAGATGTATAGTATCATTTTGTACGAGATATGGTGGAGGATGGAAAGGTATCATTAGAAAAATTAGATACTCTGGAGAATGTTGCAGATGCATTGATGAAGCCAGTGAGCATAGACAAGTTCAGGTGGTGTGCCAGTTCGATGGGCCTCAGTGCCCATGAATTTTAGTAGTTGTGTTGTGCTTTGGAGATGCCTATGTGATCTTCATCAAGTGGGAGATTGTTGGAATATGTGCCTCAACCTCACAGGTTGAAACCTCTGAAAGAGCCAAGTCGGTGTGACATCCAGATTGTCTGGATGACTAGCAGCTTTGGAACCTTGTGAAAAGTTCTGGTCACCGAGACCTAGTTGATGTCTTGCCAAATGGAGCCTATTGTTGTGATGCATTGTGTTTGCTGTAACTCTTAGTGATGGAAGCTTGTTTTGCGGACAGTGTTGCACTCGAAGACATCGGGGAGACCCTTGGCTGAAAGGCTTGCTTCGATATGATGTTTCATCGACAGTGGTAAGTCTTACCGACATTGCTACATATGTTTATTATCAGATGTTTTTGGAATGACTCCTAGAAAAAGGTGGTATCGGGGTAACATGGAGGCTTCAGTATGAAGTCTTAGCAATGGATGTTTGTCTTAGTGATGGGGTAGTCTGTTGTCAATATGACTCCTGGCGACTGTTTGGTGCTCGATATGACTTGAAGGGCTCGGTATGATCTCCTGGCAAATAGCGATTGTTTCACCTAATGGAATATTGATGTCTAAGTGACTTGGGAACTTCGGTATGATGTCTCATTGAATAACGATGGTCTTTCTGAATAGCGATACATGTGATGGATATCAGTATGATGTCTTGGCAATAAGGGGAAGTCTAAGCGACAACTTGTGCTTGTGGCATTGGGGAGACACGGTTAGTGTCTCACCAACATGTGACACAGGTTGAACAACTTTGACCGAGTGATGACTATCCTACGTGGTGAGTCTACGACCAATCAAGGAGTAAAATGGCAACTACTAGAAATTGGACTGTTGTGGCCATTACTGAGAGGAAGTTCGATAGACCATGGGCATCATAGATATACTGAGAGTTTGTAGATTGTGATTAGTTCGATGAACAGTTGGATGAATGGTTGGATGAGTAGCTCGATGAGTAATCAGTGAATTCGATTATGAGAGCATTGAATCTTGAATGTTCTATAGCAAGGTTGATCAAGGATTATGCTATTGTAAGTTGACATCAAAAAGATAAGTCTGATCTCTGTATGTAATCTCCATTACTATAATACAAAGCAACTTCTCTTGGTGTGGCAGGTTTTTCTCTTGTAAGGGTTTTCCCATGTAAATCTGGTGTTCATGTGTGTATGTTATATTCTTTGTTTCTGATATCTCTTAGAAGTGTATCTTAATTGGACTGTAATTTAAAATTTAGAAGTATCTCTTCATTCTTCCCTGAGGTTTTGATGTTAGGAGAGCTTTTTCTGCACCTTAGCTTTCCTTGCAAAAAATAGGGACCAAAGTCCCTCACAACACAACAGGTTTTACTGGGGACTTTAAACCCAAAGCTCACGCAGATACCTTCAAGAATCAGTAGGTAGGATGCCATCTAGTCACACCCTCGAGAAGAAGAAAATATCTTACACCATTCCCATGCAGAAAGAGCTAAATCAAAATCTACCTAAAAAGGAGTCAACTCCCATCTAGAGGAGAAGATATCATGAAGAACCTTACCAGCATTGCAATCAAATTGTAACAAGAAATAATTTCACCTCTATAGGAGTGCCCACCACCTCAAAAGGTACTATATCAGAGAAGACCAATAGCAAGGAAAACACCTCTGCAAATCCACAATCCCCAACTCTACCTCTAGAAGAGAGGGCTCCACCTCAATAGAATACTTGGATTGAAGAAAAAATAAGAGAGCAACCCAACCAGTAGTAAGGAAAAACAAGACATCCACCAACAAATTGAGAAAAAGGGCTAGCAAGAGAATCACAAGGATAAACCCTTCACAAACATTAAAAATAAAAATATGGAAAAACAAGAACATGAAGAGCAACCCATCCAAGAGCACCATTAGCTGAACAAACTCATTTGGAACATACTTCTCCAGCACCTCCTCAAAAGACAAAAACACCTCCACAAAAACATCAGAGGAACCTATAAGGAACAAGTGGAGTTGGGTCATGAAAAAGATCGAAGAAAACACCCCAGCCAAAAGATCAGGATTCAAAACCATGAGATAAAATTTCACCAAAATAAACCCTAATGTTCACTCCCTAGTTAATATAACTTAAGTTCAAAAAGGAAGAGACTCCCCACTAGATCAACTACATAGTTGAAGCTCTATTTTTTATTTTTTTCGACTAGAAAATAATAGAAATGAATGAAATATCTATAGAATCTCAATACAAAGGATACAATGAGTTATGTCCCTCTTAGTTAGTCCAAAGCATTAATGCTTCAAGACTATGAAGGATTTAAATCTAACAATAATTTATAGATAAGAATTCAACTTGTTGGAGGCCACCATGGATGCCCTAATAAATTCTAACAAATATTTTCTATGTTTCGATTTTACTTAAATAATATGAGTTCCACCTTTGAGTTTCTTCATCCCCATGCTTATTCAATTATTTAAAATTGGTATATGCATAGTATAGGATTGTCCACTTGTAAATTTTGTAACTCTAGGTATCAAATATCAATTTTTGCTTCATTTCCATGAAATTTTTTCTTTTTTTTGTGCATGCGTTGAACTACCCATGAAAAAGTTAAGAAAATATATTTACTAAATATTAAATTACAAAAGAAAAGTGATTTATGTTTATTCAACTAATTGTTTCTAATAAATTAATCCATCAATAGCTATGAAATAAACACAACCATTTTAATAAACTATGTAAGATGAAAACCAAAATTATCTTTGGTGAAATCATGCATGTAAGGATCCTTAGGTGCATAAGATGGTATGTTATCATTTTTGGCTTCAAGTCATGCCATTAGTTCATCATTACTATAATATCACCTAGGTCAAAACACCCAACAATGGATTGTCAATTATTTTTTATCAATAGTACTCTAAATTACATAGTACTCATAGGTTGGAAGTCTTGAGTTAGCTGAGTTTCACCCCATGGATATAAATTTATAGAAAAATAGGTTTAAAACAATTCCTAGGCTTATTAAACATTCAACCTCCCAAAATTCAAAGGTTAGATCTCATACACAAGCAAAAAATTATTTTTTCTCCATAAATATCTTAGGTTAGGAAGGCGCTTATGAGCTTTGGATAATAAATTTTTTAGCTTATGGACATGAAATTTAGTTTACATAGGAATTCATCATGCACTCGGGTCCACAAAAAGGCTTACAAATCCAAAAAAATAAATATGACATTTCTCAACATGTGTTTCCTTTTAATTTGAATTTACAACATTTTGGGGACTAAAAAACATAGTACATCTTTTCACTATAAAATAAGGACTAGACAGATGGCACATAACTATTTACATAAGGGGGAATCTTTCATGTGATGAAAATTAAAAGTATTTGATGCAAAATAATGGAATAGACATGACAATAAATAGTGGTAGATACTTAAGTACTTAGGTGGAGGTTCAAATAGAGACAATTACAATGTGAATCATGAAGATCTAAAACTTCAAAGAGAAAATATGTACTCTAAATTAGAATGGAATATTGAGAAACAAAAAATATTTATGGGAATCAAATATCTAAGGGCCCATGAGAAAATCATATAATCTAGTAAATGGGTATTCTCGAGGTCTAAATCTTAAGTACTTTAAGCAATGAAGTTGATATTTTTTGCAAGTAGAATTAAGAAAAACTAGTACAAAATTGATTTGGAAGCATAAGTACAATGACATAAATTCTAGATTTTTCTTAGGCATGATTAGTCGTAATGTATCTCAAAGCCACCTAAACAATGATTCTTCCAAGATATTGAAATAAAATGCTAAGTTTAACTAGGATGAGGGTTTAGATATTCAAAATTATCATACTTTTTCAAAACCAGCTCATTTCCATCATCAATCATATAGAAACCAATTAGGGCCTTAGTTCCATTTCTTTATGTAGATGTAAGTTCGGTATATATACAATAAATTTATTTATTTTTTGAGGAAATATTGACAAATTATAGAAAGTATATGTGTTTGGCATTGGGGTGGAGCCCACCCATATTAGTAGGAATATGTAAATGAGTGTTACCATTTGTAAAGTGGACAAGATCACATAGAATATTGACTATTTGGGAAAAAGATAAGATTATCTATAGTGGCTCTTCATGTAGCATCAAGAGGACATAAAGCATCCATATTATTGGTTCCATTTGGGAGACATTTTATTAGGTGGTTAATATAGAGGAATGAAAGGTACAATATCCATGACAATACGTTTGCATTTAATAACATGCAATTATTTTTTGGTTAATAATTAGTAATTAGAATTATTTTTAAGGACCATATGATTAAAAAACATATTAATTATTACTCTAACTTCTTAGTTATGAAAACCATGAATTACTGTACTATATTGTAAATGTGATCGCACACGATAATTTTTTGAGTAATTATTTATATGATCACTTATTATTTTCAAAGTGGTTAAAAATAATATTTAATATGATTAAATTATTTATTTAAATGTCTAATACATATAATTCTTTGATTAAGATCATGGTTTTTGACTATTAATCTTAAGACTAGTCAATGTGTACTTAGAAGATGACTTTGTGTTTCTTGGTTTATTAGAAAAAATGTTGAATAATACTCATCAATTATGGAAATTTATTCTAGACATCATATTTGGGATAAAACCATATGTAGTATATTTTGTTTCCTTGTAGATTGTTCCATAGAAAAATCCAATACCACTGATATCTTCCTAGGATGAGAATGACCTTTCCAAGAGCTATAATTCAAACAAGTACTAAACTCAATTCCAAGATATTTTTAATTATAAATGAGATGGAGATGATTCAATTTAATTCTTTAATGATATTATTTATTCTCCTTTAATCATATTTATATTGTTTCAAATATGAATTTATGTATCATTTATGATGTTTTTTATGTGCTTAAGTCTTAAAATAGATGTAACAATGATTCATTATCATTTTTTATGCATTTGTATGTAATTTATAGAAATAATTTATAATATTTAGTATTAATTAATAACACTAATAAATTTGGTGCCGAATATATACGTAGATTATCTAATTTTATACTTGGAAAATAGTAGCATTACAAATATGCTCATAAGAAGAGATGGAATTAGTCATGAGAGTTGGGACCAACTATAGGTGAAATTATTTTTGTTAGTCAAGTGATGAAGTACATAATACTAGAAATCATGGTGTCCCCTAGTATTCCTAGTGTGACCTTGCTAAAATTGTCTAGGAAGAGAAGAGGAGGGAGAAAAAATATTAAATTTCTTGAACTTTAATCCCCATAAGAATATTATTGAAAGTCATAGCTTTATTGCATAGACAAATTAAAATCAGTAGAATAGCATAAGAAAATAACCATGCTTATATATTTTCAAATGTTGAAGAGAATATCCACCTTGAAAACATGCAAAATGTGATTATACTTGAAGGGGAGATAAGGCCAAGCCCATAAAAATATCATATGAGATGGAAAATGAGTAGGTTGAAAAGACCTGAAAAATAATAAATCAGTTTCCAATCTTCCTAAGATTTCATTTAGAACTAGAAAACATTCTTCATAGTTTCTAATTGTCCATAAAATGGATAATATAGGTTAGGAACATAATTATGTTAAGTGATAACCAAGTATAAGGCCTCAATAAATATATAATAAAACAACTTGCACAAGAAGAATATAATATGAAATATTCTGAAAATACTTTACAATAATATGCCACTTTGAGGGAGCAACCTCCTAATCCACTTCAAGGGGGATACCTCCAATAGTCTTCAATAAGAGCACAATACTCAACATGATAATAATAACCTACCTATATGTCCTATATTTACCATACTTATCCCTAGGATATCACCTAGCATAACCTAGATAACCTTATATAAGCCTTAGGTTGACCTAAATAACTAAATAACAATATAATAATGATAAGATTACTTTATTAATCATTAAGGTAGCCACAAGGTGACTTCTCATAACACTATACACAATATAGGGGTAAGGGCATAACATTTCCCTCCTCTTTACAAAAGTATTGTCCTCAGTGCTAGCTTTTTTCCTTTTCTTCTTCTTCATCTCATTTTAAATTTTGATTCTTTTTTCACTTTTGCTTCTTGTTCCTACTCTTGTCTTGCTCTTTTTCCCCTTTTAAATTCTGATTCTTTTTCTACTATTGCTTCTTGTTCTTTCTCTTTCTCTTTCTCTTTTTCTTATTCTACTTGTTATTTTTCTTTTTCTTCTTTTTAGTGGCTACTTTTTGTTGTGAAGAAGTTCTAGAAAGATAAGTTTTCAATAAATCACATAGATCAACTAAAAAAATTTATTTTTTTTCTATAATTCACCACGTCGTAGGCCACACTTTTATAGAGAAATCTACCAAAAGCAACCTCTAGAGCAATTTTTTGGAAACCATATTTTTTAATAAATCACTTACTTATGCTTCAAATTATCAAAAAATTTGACTGTACTCTCCTCAAATATATCTTAAAAACCCATAAAAAATCAAGAAACAATTCTTTAGGATCTAGGAGATATGCGTTTTCCAAATAAATTGTGCAAAAATCCTAATTGTTCAATAATTCTCTCAATTCTACTCTAATTCTTCTAAAATTCAGACTATAGCTTCTTGAGTATACTTGTCAAAAACCCTTTAAAAATTATATAAAACTTAATTAAAATGTGGGATATATGGGTTTCACAAAATGACCTCCAAAATTGAAAAATTGCCTTGTCATTATAGTGCCAAGATCATGCTTTGATACCACTTGTAATGAAACAAGTTGCAAAATAATAATATAACATAAAATATTATTCAAATGAGTGATAATAATATTCCACTACTAGGGGGAAACCCCATAATCCACTTTGTGGGAATACCTCCAATAGTCTTTAATAAGAACACAATAATCAACATAATGATAATAACCTACCTATGCCTTCTATATATACCATACTTATGCCTAGGATATCACCTAGCCCAACCTAGATAACCTTATATAAGTCTTAGGCCAACCTAAATAACTAAATAACAACATAATAATGATAATACTACTTTATTAAGAGTTAAGATAGCCACAAGCCAACTACTCATAACACTATACATACTATAGGGGTAAGACCATAACACAATAGTTTACAAGACAAACTAGGCCAATTTAGGCTCTATAATAGCTCGTCAAATAGCTTAAAATATATGATTCCAAGTAGAAATATAAGATTGAATATTTAAATTTATTTTTTGAGGTTACCATTCATATGCAGATGGGAATATATCCATAAATATCCTTTATGAGGCTCATAATTATGAAAGTATGTATCAAGATACCATTTACAATGGACTTCACCCTAAATTTATGAGTGTGGGGAAAATATTAGGTTTTCCATCACACAATGAATCTAATTTAAATTATCAAAAATATTGATAAAAGTTTTTTTTTTTGTGGAAGGACAAGGTTTTTGTTGTTATGATCCTGTTAGAAATCCTACCATAAACAACATGAATAATATCTTAAAATTTATTCAAATATTGATTAGAACAACCTAATTTTTCATTTAATTTCTTCCTTCAAAATTTCTTAGTGGATCTATGAATGTGATTCAAGAAATATTATAATGCATTATTTAAAAAAGTTTAAGGTGTGGATCCATGTCACCTTTAACATAGGTTGGTATTGACAAGAAAGAATAGGAGACCACTAAATTTTTACTAGTTTAGGGAAAGACCATTATGGAAATCAAACCCCAACTATAGAAACCATGATTTAATAGCCTGCAAGGATTTTAAATTTTTTTTTAATGAATAAAATTCCTTTAATCTAAATTTTCTCCCTCATGGTGAGTAGAATGCTAGGGACATGTAATAATACCCATTCAATTCTTAGCTACTAAGAGGTATGAGTGATGTCATCATTTCAATAGGCTATTCATTAAAATTTATGTATGAGACATGGTTCCAAATTATAAACACATTGAATGTGAGTATACATGGCCTTATGATTTGAAAATTATGTGTTTAGAGAGAATTGATTTTTCATGGCCATAATTTGGGTAAATTTCTACTCAATGTGAAACTAGATCATAAATTTATCAAAAATATTGATGCTTGGTAAAAAATATGATTTTAGAGAATAACAATTAGAAAAGGATAAAAATATTGTGCTAATATCATAGCGTGATTGAGATGCTCAAGAAATCTATTGAAAATTTATCTAATGTTATTGGAAGTATAATACCTCATGTGATCTTGGTTGATATTAGAATTAAAATTTCTAGTATATTATGCATAAGGAACCAAGACTCTCTTTCAAAAGTTTTCCAACACATAGGCAATGACCCATAATTACCATAAATCATTTCAATAGTATAAAATAACTTCACAAAACCCAAGTATTACAAGGCATTGAATTGAAAATCAACCTCTAAAGGTTAGAACTTTCCAAAATATTATTTGAAGCATAAACATTAACAAATATAAAGAAGTAAATATTAATTTTGTAAAGGTCTCATAAAACTCAATTGGTGGGGTCATATCCCTAGTAAAATAAAATTTCATGGCACATAGGATAGAGAAAGGTGAAAAAAATACTCTAACCTACTTCATGGTTACCATACAACAAGTAACTAGAAGGCCAAATAGCATAAGTTATAGAATGTTAAAAACTAGAATCATTCCTTTGTTATAAATAATAATGTTCATACTTGGAAATCTAAATCAAGCATCACAAATGCAATATTTTTTGAGGGAAAGTTGTTAGACCTCAAACATTATAGGAGACACAAATCATAAATATGTGTTAAGATTCATATCCTCATTATCTACCTCATTATGAGTAGAATAACTATTTTACAAAAGGGGTTCACTTGAATCTCCCTCTTCCAAACACCTCAATATGCTATGAGAAAGTTTTTGTGTAGGTAAAGGAGGGAAATAATTTAAAGTAGTATTAATTGGTGGCTAAGATAAGAATGATTTTTATAATGGGAATCTCACAATTGCTGCACAAACAAAAGTCTCCCCAAGAGGGGAAAAATATTTTTTCTAAAAGAAATAAGTTTTGAAACACTTTTGAGACCCTAATAGCTTGATGTTGAAGAAGGCTTGGGGAAGAAGTGTTATTATTAGAGTTTATGGTGTTGTGATTAACAATTGTATGTCATCCTTTCTCTTTTTTGCGAGGTTGCAAGTTAGAATTAGGTTGTGTGGAAGGTTTAAGGTGAGGAGAAGTCAAAGGAAAATCCTAAATTTTATGTTTGAATAGTTGAAAATGATATCAAACATTCAATAAATTTAAATAAAGAACACATTGTGTATATCATGCTTGTCCAATTTGAATATCCAAAACTCATTTAAATCTATTGAGAGGTCCACCTAAACATAAACCTACCACTAGGCATGAGTTGATAGAACAACTCAAGTTCAACACAAACCACAAAGCCCAAGAAAGATGTTATTTGGTTAAAAAAAATTAGCATGCCAAGGATAACCTAGAATGTTTAACCCATATAGGGACCCATAATTTGTTTCTTTGAAATATGGAAAAGTCTTGGGTCAAGGATTGAAAATTAATATATATATATATATATGACAAAATATGGGCTATGATACAAAATAACATCAATATGGTCGGGTTTAATAATATAATAAAGAAATAACCCTTACTAATATTTTGCATGATATCAGGGTCAATTTGATGTAGCACTAAATTTCTATTGACCAAAGTCTTATGTATGCATTTAGTGGAAAACATGTCCACAAAATATCTTAGTAGAGTAAAATTTTGTAACCATTGACATGCATTGTCAAATTTAAGAATAGGAAAAATATCTTAGAATTTTTTAGGGAATACATCTCATGACATACCTAGGGACAATTTTTTGAGATTAATTGAATGTAGTGTTATTGATAATTAATGTTGATCCTTCAACACCAATAGTAACAACTAGAAGGCCAAATAGCATAAGTTATAGAAAGTTAAAAACTAGAATCCTTCTCTTATAAATAAATAATGTTCATACTTGGAAATTTAAATCAAGCATCACAAATGCAATATTTTTTGAGGGAAAATTGTTAGACCTCAAACATTATAGGAGACACAAATGTTAAATATGTGTCAAGAGTCATATCCTCATTATCTACCTCATTAAGAGTAGAATGACTAGTTTACAAAAGGGGTTCACTTGAATCTCCCTCTTCCAAACACCTCAATATGCTATGAGAAGTTTTTGTGTAGGTAAAGGAGGGAAATAATTTAGAGTAGTATTAATTGGTGGCTAAGATAAGAATGATGTTGATAATGGGGATCTCACGATTGTTGCCCAAACAAAAGTCTCCCCAAGAGGGGAATTTTTTTTTTCCTAAAATAAATAGGTTTTGAAACACTTTTCAAGCCCTAATAGCTAGATCTTGAAGAAGGCTTGGGGAAGAAGTGTTGTTGCTAGATTTAATGGTGTTGTGATTAACAATTGTATGTCATCCATCCTCTTTTATTTTTTGAGATTGCAAGTTAGAAGTAGGTTGTGTGGAAGGTTTAAGGTGGGGAGAAGTCAAAGGAAAATCCTAAATCTTATGTTTGAATAGTTGACAATGATATCAAACATTCAATAAATTTAAATAAAGAACACATTGTGTATATCTTGCTTGTCCAATTCAGATATCCATAGTCTCCTTTAAATCTATTGAGAGGTCCACCTAAACGCAAACCTACCACTAGGCATGGGTTGAGTAGAACAACTCAAGTTCAACACAAACCACAAAGCCAAAGAAATATGTTATTTGGTTTGAAAAGTTTTTGCATGGCAAGGATAACCTAGAATGTTTAACCCATATAGGAACCCATAATTTTTTTCTTTGAAATATGGAAATGTCTTGGGTCAAGGTTTGAAAATTAAAAAAAAGAATTGACAAAACATGGGCTATGACACAAAATAACATCAATATGGTCAAATTTAATAATATAATAAAGAAATCACACTTACTAATATTTTGCATGATATCAAGGTCAATCTGATGTAGCACTAAAGTTCTATTGACCAAAGTCTTGAGTATGCATTTAGTGGAAAACCTTTCCACAAAATATCTAAGTAGAGTCAAATTTTCTAACCATTGACATGCATTGTCAAATTTAAGAACAAGAAAAATATCTTAAGATATTTTAGGAAATATATCTCATAACATACCTTAAGACAATGTTTTGAGATTTATTAAATGTAATGCTATTGATAATTAATGTTAATCCTTGAACACCAACAATAACAACTATGAAATTATGAAATAACAAGACTATTTACAAAAGTTCTAGCTACCCTCATAAATGGCACTTAATGAGTGCTACAATAAATGTAAAAGAGACCAAAAATTCACACTGAAATAAAATTGTCTTAACAGGATAATCTAGTTTTCTTTAATATAACAATACAATATATTTTAAACGTGTTTCAAATTAAAAAAAAAAACCATTTCCTCAGGGAAACCTAGCCGTAACGTCCAAGACTGTACACGGATATCGATTTGATTGAGTGGGTCATTGGTTTTGTCTTCCTTCTGATCTTTCTTGAGCAAACACTTTCTCTTCAATCGACGAAAGTGCAGATAGATACTTCCTAGTCCGCTTTCTTCCCTGAAACAACTACTAGTAATCGCCAGCCTTGAGGTCATTTTTTATGAATGTGCTGCAAATAAGATTTCAGGAAAGTCATGAATGGCTGGCGTGAATTTTTGGATGGTTATGTTGAAGTAGTGTGTGGAAACTGCCAAGAACTAGGAGAGGCTAAGTGGTTGTTATTTTACTACACAGAGATGGGTTTTCACAAGTTCGTCCTCAGATTGACTAAAAGTTTATAAACATGAACGATATTCTGTCTTATTGAGAAGGTTTAAAAAAAAATGGACTTTCCAAATCTTAAAATTGACTGTAAGCGAATAATCTTCGTGCCTAAATTTTGTACAGTTGTAGAGATTTAAAACAAAGTGATATCATGGTTTGAACAAAATACCAATTTTGTATCAAATTTGACTAAAATTTGCAGACATTAGTGTATCCTGTCTTATTAAGAAGCTTATTTTTGTTTCCAAACTTTCTAAACCTAAAAATTGACTAAAACCAAAAATATTCGTCAAATTTTGTGCACTCGTGAATGATTAGTATACAGCCATCTATAACGACATAGTATCACGTTTGACTAAATTTTATAAACTTAAATGATATTCAAAATTTGTGATTGAGAAGTTAGAAATTCTTTCTAACTTTCTAAATTAAAAGTGATTATTTTTCAAAATATCTTAATGTTCAAATTTTGAATAGTTTTAGAGGATTGGACACATTCTATTTGGTAATAGATTAAACAAATAAGTTGACAATAGTGTTTATTATTTACATCAATAATAAACATTATTAACAACAATAAGTTATATTTCTGTGTCATAAAATTTCACAAAGTTTCAATTATATTGCATATCATAGTTGTTAAATTCAGAGATGCATAAATTTTAACATAATGTTATTGTCAAGTTATATCCTAGCTTTACAACTAGTCCTTTAACAATTTTCAAAACTATTTTTCAACAAATTTTGTTTTTTTAGGCCAACCTTTCTCCCACCATACTAGCCTACATCTCCTAGGGTTTGGGGGTATAATAGTATACGAGGTGCTATAAACACAATTTCATTAAATGAGTCATTTATTATCATGTTGTATATCTTACCTATCATGAGGATCTATATTTAAACACCCACAATATGTTGATTAAAGAAAAGCCCCTTCTAACCCTTGTTTTATAGGGCCTTCCATACAAGAAGCTTATGTTTCTTTGATTGCTTTCATGATAGTTCCAAGTCTTTAGAGTGATATCTAATGAATATTTTTCAAGAAATTTCTTCATTTTTTATCATTAAACTTTATAAATTCAAGTTTCCTAAGGACCTATCTTTCCTATTGCTTTCATGATAGTTCCAAGTCTTTAGAGTGATATCTAATGAATACTTTTCAAGAAATTTTCTTCATTTTTTATCTTTAAACTTTGTAAATTCAAGTTTCCTAAGGACCTATCTTTCCTATTGGCTGACAACTATTGGACTTGGCCATTGTAAGATTTTTTTGACTTTTGAATTGGATTTCACTTCTCTAAAAGTATAATTCCCCCTTGTCCCTTGCCTTGAGATATCTATTTTCATCAATATATTTTGGCTATGTATTTGGGATGTGTATGTTGTACAAGTGCACACATTTTTAGGGCTTATCAATGTTTTAGTTCAACCATTTTCATTATTAAATATTGTTGTGAGATATTATTTCCATTAAAGTTGTGAAAGTATTATACATCATTGTTGTGAATGTAATTCAAATTGTGTTTTATGTCTAGAAGTGTTCATATTAAGTTGTCTATGTTTGCATTATCATGGTGTTTATCACATTGGTATCTTTATAAGAATCTAGTTTATATATGTGATTATTTTGATGATCTTGTCATCATGTATTTTACCTCTTAAATATGTACATGTTTATATAAAGGTATAGTATGTCATTGTGTTGGAATTATAGAGTGTTTTGATTATTGTTTTTACATGATTATATCATGTATGTGATATTATACCTCATTTAGTGATTATTGATTGATACAACTATCTTGTATGGAGGATGTATGCTTCATGTGTACTTTGAGTATTTAAGTATAAGGTTATTTCTTGACATGAATATGTAGTTTTGAGTTATTCTCCAATGGTGGTTAAATCAAAGATGTCACTTTAGGTCAATGTGTCTATTATCCTCTATAGCACCAAATTCAAGTGTAAGATGAGTTCCTATTTTAAGTAAAGTTTGTTGGATTCAAATCGATGGTGATTCAAGTACCCACATGTTATGAAAAACTCATAATTTTTTTAATTATAATTATAATTTTTTAATTACCATTTACATTTAGTTATATTTGAAGGGTTAAAATATTAGATTTTAAAATTATATTTGATCATGCATTGAGAAATTGAGAAAATTGAAATAAAAAAGGGGGAAAATGTTAAGTCAAATTGTTGAGGAATTATATTGATTTGAATTGAATTCATTATATGATGAATTGAATTGCATGAATTTTAATTTCATATGGTTAATGATAGTCAATTATTGGAAATAATTAGACAGTATCATTGACTTTAAGTTAGTAAATGACATTTTATTTAAATTTTATAGTAGAAAAATAAAAGATAGAAAATTTAAAAAAAAGGAAAAAGAAAGAGAAAGAGAACTGTTTTCTTCAAAGACTTATAGATTTGGCCATTTCTCACAAGAATAGTTTTCTTTGAAGAGTAATGGAAATGGTGTCCATATTTTTCACATTCTTCATCTTTTGAACTCATTGTCTCTTCAAAATAATTTCTTTTATGGATTTGACCATTTTTTCACTAGTGGATTTGGATATTTTATGATTTACATTGTAAAAATTATTATTATTTTAAAATTGGGAATTATTCCAATTGATCTTAAATTAGAGAAAACAATTCTCCTCATTAATATTTCAATAGGAATATTTTAAGATTGCGTTCAAAATTTTATCACATTCTCTATTTTTTTGTGCCAAACTTTTTTTTCTTTAATGTAGGAAGAAAGACTTGTATTTCAAAAGTGTATTGTTGGTCAAATTTGAAGTCAAAGGGTATAATTAGTTTTTCCTATTTTTTTTATTTTAAAAAATTGAAGCATTCATCAATGCAAGATATTGGAAAGATGTGGTTATTTTGTATTCAAAATATTTGAAATTTTTGAATACAAAAATATTATTTCATTGAATTATTTTTTGGGAGAAATATTCTCAAAATTGATTTCACATGTCGCATCTTTTAAATTCATTACCCTTTTAAAATAGAGCTATATGAATTTTATCAATTCTTCACTACTAGATTAAATTTTTTAGGGTTTTATTTAGAAAATGATTTATTTATTTTTAAATTTGGAGTGATCTGGGATGATTTCCACTAGGATAAATTATAATCTAACTTGTTTTTTGTTCATTTTTTTTTTATTATTGTGTTGAATCTCTTACCCCTCTTTTTTCAACATTAATTTTTATGCCACACTCAAATAGCTTTTTTCCATTATGAAGCTAATATTTGAGTTTCTAGAGGGTTAAAAAGTGTTGGTTGATATCCATTTTTTGTTCCCCTTATATTATTATGATTATTCATAATTGAATCCACAAACCCATACCTTCATGTTATTTCAATGATTCTCCTTTGCTAGCCCTAGGATGCTTATCGTTATGACCATTGGACCTTCTATTAGGTGCTATAAACATAATTTCATTAAATAAATCAGTTTATTATTATTTTGTATATCTTACCTATCATTTGGATCTATCTTTAAACACCCACAAGTATGTTGATTAAAGAAAAGTCCCTTCTAACCCTTATTTTATAGGGCCCACCATAGAAGAAGATTATGTTAATTTATTTTCATGATAGTTCCAAGAAATTTTCTTCATTTTAGATAATTAAATTTTGTAAGCTCAAGTTTCTTAAGGGCCTAGCCATCATTGGAGACCTAGCATTCTTATTGGCTAACAACTGCTAGATGTGTCCATAGTAATAGTTATTTGAATTTTGAATTGGATGTCACTTCTCTAAAATTATAATACTCCATTTTCCCTTTCCTTGAGATATCTATTTTCATCAATATATTTTGGTTATGTATTTGTGATGTATATGTTGTACACGTGCATGTATTTTTTGGGCTTATCATTTTTTAATTAGACTATTTTTATTATTAAATATTCCTGTCAGATATTATTTCCATTAAAGCTGTGAGAGTCTTATACATAAATTTCATGAATGAAATTCAAATTTTGTTGCATGTCTTGAAGTGTTTATGTTATGTTGTCTATGTTTGGATTATCATGGTGTTTATCATATTTCTATCTTTATAGGCATCTAGTTTATATATGTGATTATTTGAATGATCTCATTATCATGTATTTTACCTCTTACATATGTACATGTTTATATAGAGGGATGGCATTTCATTTTGTTGGCATTATAGATGATTGTGATTATTGTGTTTCCATGATTATATCATGTATATGACATTATACATCTTTAAGTTATTATCAATTGATTAAACCATCTTGTATGGAGGATGTGTGCTTGATGTGTACTTTGAGTATGCAAGTATAGGGTTATTTATCCACATGAATATGTAGTTTTGATTTATTCCCCAATGATGGTTAAATAAGAGATTACACTTTAAGTTAGTGTATCTAGTATCTTCTATAGCACCAAATTCAAGTGTAAGATCAATCATTATTTGTTCTAAGGTTAGTTGGGTCCAAATCAATGATGATTTGAGTATCCACATGTTCTTAAAAACTAAAAAGTGTGTGATTATAATTGTGATTATTTAATTCCCATTTATATTTAGTTATATTTTATAGGTTAAAATATTACACTTTAAAATGATATTTGATGCATCGAAAATTTGAGAAAATTGAAATAGAGAGGAAAAAAAATTAAGTCAAATTCTACGGGAATTATATTGATTTGAATGGAATTAATTACATGATGTAAAATAGATTGAATGAATTTTAATTTCATAAGGTTAATGATGGCCAATTATTGAAAATAATTAAATGGTCTCATTGGCTTTAGGTTAGTATATGATTTTTTATTTTTATTTTATGTTAGAAAAAGAAAAGAAATAAAATAGAAAATAAAAATAAAAAGGAAAAAAGAAATAGAAAGAGATTTTGGATTTTCACATTTCTCCAAAGAATTATGGAAATGGTATCCAAAATGTTTTCTCACTTTTGCATCTTTTGAACTTTTGATGGAATTACCTCTTGAAAATAAAAATTTATGAATTTTGCCATTTACTCATTGTTGGATTTAGATATTTTATTATTTATATTAAAAAGAAAGATTAATTATTGTTAATTAGGAATTATGCCAATTGATTTGGTATTTGAGAAAACAATTCTCTTCATTAATTTTCAATAGAAATCTTCTGAGATTCAGTTCAAAATCTTATCATATTTTGTGTATTTATTTTTGTTCCAAACTCTTTTTTATTAATGTAGGAAGAAAGACATGTATTTCAGAAGTGTGTTTTTATTCAAATTTGAAACAAAAGGGTATAATTAGTTTTTTGGAATTTTTTATTTTAAAAATGTTAAGCATTCATCAATACAAGATTTTGGAAATTTGTGGTTATGTTGTATTCAAAAAATTTAAAAACATTGAATCTAAAATATTATTTTAAGTATTTTTCAGGAGAAATATTCTCAAAATTTATTTCAGATGTTGCATTTTTAAAATTCATTACCTTTCTAAAATGAAACTATATGATTTTTACCAATACTTCAATACTAGATTGAAATTTTAAGGGTTTTCATTCAAAAATAATTTATTTATTCTTGAATTGAGAGTGATATTGGATGATTTAGACTAGGATAAATTAGAATCCAACTTGTTTTTTGTTTAGATGATTTTAAGATTATGTTGAATCTTGTATCCCTCTTTTTTGTTTTAATTTTTGTGCCACACCCAAATAGTTTTTCTACATGATGAACCTAAGATTTGATTTTCTAGAGGGTCAAAAAGTTTTGGTTGATGACCATTTTATGCCTCCCTTATATTGGGATGATTATTCATAATTGAACCCACAAATCGATACCTTCATTCTATTTCAATGATTCTCCTCTACTAGCACTAGGACGCTTATCCTTGTGACTATTGGGTCTTGTATTAAGTGTGAGATACATATCTAGCCATCTGTATTGGGTTGGTTGAGATCTATCCCTTGTGCTCATACTTGAGTTGTATTTTATTCTTGTTTTTATTTATACCATGTTATGTGATTACCTCTTATGCTTCTTGTGTTTATGGTTTCCCTTGTGTTTCTTCATTCTTGCTATGGCTGATTATTATTGTTGGCATGCATATCTTGATATTGTTGGAATTTGTTGGCATTGATGTCAACACTTAGTGATATTGTTGTTTATTGTCATTAATATCAACACTTGGTGAGTTTGTTTGTATTGGTTGTTAAAAATTGGGAAGATTGTTGCATATGTTTGAGAGATTCATGGTTGACATTGATTGTCATTCATGATTCTCTCATTAATTTATAATATTGTATGTTTATAATATTCATGGTTTCCTTGTTTGACTAAAAGTAAAGTAGTATTTAGTATTGAGTTTGTTGAGACCTATCCCTTGTGTTCGTACTTGAGTTGTATTTTATTCTTGTTTGTATGTATGCCATGTTATGCTATGTGATTACCTCTTATGCTTCTTTTGTTTATGGTTTCCCTTATGTTTCTTCATTCTTGCTATGGTTGATTATTCTTATTGACATGCATATCATGATAGTGTTGGCATTTTTTTTCATTGATGTCAACACTTAGTGAGATTGTTGTTGATTGTCATTGATATCAACACTTGGTGAGTTTGTTCGTATTGGTTGTCAAAAAATGGGAATATTGTTGCATATGTTTGAGAGATTCATGATTGACATTTATTGTCATTCATGCTTCTATCATTAATTTCTACTATTGTATGTTTCTAATATTCACAGTTTCCTTGTTTGACTAAAAGTAAAGTACTATTTAGTACGGTTATTGTCAAAAGAGACAATATCATGATGATATATTAAGATAAGGATTAGAAGCATTAAGATGAGGATTAGAAGTAATACTAATGGTGTAGAGATGTTGCTAATGGTCTCCAGTATGTTATATGCTCTCTCATATTGCTCCTAAGGAAGTATGTGTTGTTGCAAGGAATTTTTAATCTCTCCAAGTTGGTGAAAGTCTTTATTTCAAGTAGATGCTTTGAATATTTGAGAAAATTCTATGCATTCCTTAATTGTTGAAATTATGGTCTTGTGACTTCGGATTTAGTGTTTCTATTTGGTGGATGTTGTACTCCTATATTTTCAGGTCACCAATCTTGTCAAGGAGGTTTATGGTAATTACAGTGAGTTGGAAAATTTTGTTGGATTGCCTAAACTAGTTCAAAAAATGCTCCACATTTCTCTACATTGATGTTTCTACTCATACAATTTTGTAGGTGTGCTCTCAGTGCTTGTGTGGTGTCTTAGTTTAGTTTTTATGTGGTGGTGTGTACAACAAATTGGTCTATTAATGTTCTATCTCATGGTTGTGTATTGTGTGCTTCTGAGTTGAACTATCCTACTTTTTTTTTGGGTTGCGATAGTTGTTTGTGGCAAGATAGTGTGAGTGAGATTTTTGAAAATATTGTTGAATGTTCATGGAACACACCTTTGTGGTCCACACATTATTGGTTGATCTCTTTGGTGCCACATATTGTTTTGAATTATTTTTTGGGAAAAATCTAACCAATAGGGCTTGTTGTCTTTCTTGTGTCATGTTCCTAGGGGTTTGCACTAGCATACGAAGTTGTGTTAAAGTGAATTTGGGTCTTGAACTATCTTGTTGAGAACCGCATCGAGTAAATTTAGTTGGATGTATGTTTTTTGGGTGATTGGTTAAATGTGCTACACAATTCATGTACATGTTTCCTTTTGGTTGACTTGGGTTGTTTTGCAACAGTGTGTGATTTTTTTCGAATCACATTGGAAGATGTAATATGATTTATTTTGGTCCTCTCTATCTTCTAGATAGGATAACATTATATTTTCGTATCTAAATTTTGGAAATCATTGTTTGTATTCTTTTTGGTTGAGCTAATTAATGTTTTGAGATATTGTAGAGGATATAAATGCAATAAAATTTAAATTGCAAGAAGTGAGTGAATGTGGTGGTGTGCAAAAATGAATTGAAGTAGCGAGCTATGAAAAGAGAAGAGAAATAAGATTTAAGACCTTAGTCAGAAAGGTGTATTGTTGAAAAATGTTGTAATTTCATATTCTTCATGTATCCTACTTTGAGATAGTGAATCTCATCAGGTCCTTGTAATTTTTATCTTTCCCTAGGGTTTTGCGCCTCAATATTACAAGTCCCTCATATCCTATCCTAAGTTTCTACACCTTAGCTTACAATTACATGATAGTGACCCTTAAATTTGTAATTTTATAAGAAGTGGGCTTCTATATTAAGAGATTTATCAAGCTATGGTTTTTCCCTTCTTAGGTTTTTACATGTAAATCTCATGTTATTTTTTGTATGTGTGTTCATTGCCTTATCTTTCATTGTTGTGGATTATATTAAGTATTTTTTATGTGTGAATGAGTTTTTTTTCTTGTTAAGAGGTTGAATTTGTATATTGTTTAAGGGTTTATTGTCTAAAACAGTTTAAGTTTTTGAAGATACCAATTCACCCCCTCTTATTATTTGATATCAAGGACAAGTTCATTTGAAGAAAATTAACCACTTCAGTAAAGTTTTAGGATGACACATGATGGAGCTTACAAAGGTCCTAGTTTTGATGGGATAAATTACACCTTTTAAAAATTGAGAATGGAAGACCATATAAACTTTGTAGGGTTTGGTGTTTGGTAATCAATTAAGGATGGTTATATTGATCCTATTGTTCCTCCTATAGATCTACCTGAGATTAGGTTTTATAAGATAACAATTCCATGGCTAAGAATGCTATCTTGTGTGGGTGATTTGATTCAGAACTTCTAAATATGATGAGTTGAATCTCTATTAAGGATCTATGGGAAAAGTTTAGTAGCATCTATGAAGGAGACAATAAAGTAAAGAAAACCAAAACAAAAATCTTCAATAGTAGATTTAAGACCCTAAGGAGGATAGAGGATGAATATATTGTTAATTATATGCTCTAGGTGGATAAAGTAGTTACTAGCATCAGAGGTCTTGAGGAAGTAAAAGAATATGAGATTGTGAAGAAAGTTTTGAGATCTCTCCCTAAAACTTAAATAGTCATGAGGTTTCTACTATTGAGGAGTCTAAGGACTCAAATCAGTATTCAATAGATGAAATTTTTGGTGCTCTCATAACCTTTTAAATGAGAGAATTTGATACAGGTGTTCCAAAAAAGGAAGCAACATTCAAAACTAGTAAAAATATAGAAGATGAATTTGCAAATCAAAAGGATAAGTTTGATGCGGTTGAAGCAAAATTTGTGAGAATATTGAAGAAATGCACCAAAAAATACAAACGTATTAGTTACCTTTCAAGTATTTCAATTGTGGAAGGATTGGTCATTTTTCATCTAAATGTGATTATAAAGAATTAGATTACAGGGTATGTGCAGAATCATCATGGAAAAAACAGGCCCTTAAGTGGCAAAAAAATTTAGAAAAATCAGTGTTAGGCAACTTGACATAAAAATTTGAATAAGTTATCTATATTATTTCAAAAATATGTAAGAATAGAATCTGTAGAAAATTGAATGTAGTTTCTAAACTACTAGGTTTATTTAAAAATAAATAAAATCTATTTGGTGAAAGTTTGAAATTTCAATGTAGTAGTACTTAAATTTTAGGGAAAAATAAGAAGTAGGTGTCTGACCACCCTAACCATAATAAAATGATAATATTTTCTTATAAGATTTTATATATAAGTAGAGGACTCATGTCCAGATGTGATGCATATTTTTTGTAATTTTTTCCTATTAAATAATTAATTATGAATTTTTTATTACAACTTTTAAAAAATATAAAACTCGTATGTCGACCACCTTAACTTGGTCAAAATTCATGAAATTTAATTTTTCTTTTTAATCCTATATTATGTGAAGCATAGAATTGTATGTTTGATTCAAAAATGTGATATTGTTTGAAAGTTATAGATGTTTTTCAATCATCCTATCGATTAGGAATTTAGTCATAATTCTAATAGAAAATGAATAATAATTATTTATTAAATTCAAATTAAAACATAATTTATATTGGTCGAAAGCTAAGAATCTCCTCTAAAAACCCTTTTTGTTTCATCAATTTTGGGTTAAAAAAAATTCATCAGCCACATACCCTACAAATACTCATAATATTGCCACTTTTTGACCCCTCATGATCCTGCAAATACCCTATAGTAAAAACAAAGAGAAGGTTGAAGAAGTATCTATTCTAAGGAAAATAGTTATTCCTTAGAAGATGAGGAGAATGATTCAAATGATGAAACCCTATTCATGGATTTGAAAGACAAAAAGGGTGATATTAAAAAATGTAAGAGGTCTGGTACTTTTTAGGCTAAAAAATTTATTGAAAGATCTATGATTGTGTGGATTTCCATCCATGCAAAGGAAGAAGAATGTAGTACCCCTCCATTTATACTTATGTTTTCTGGTGATATGTTTTCACAATGTTAGAATATGATACTTTTTTTGGATATTTTGATCACTGGTTTTGAGCGATGGTGGACTTATTCTGTGACATGATGATACATTGTATGGTGATTACTGATTTCAAACATGCTTTGAGATAGTGTAGATGTTTACTTTCAGATGATTATTGCTATGCACATGTTTATGATGGACTAACTGCTTTTAATTTTTCAAGTCTGATGTGATGTGTATTGGTGTGGAGAATGGAATCGCATCACTCGCTTGCGAGTGCCCTGTGATATCCGTGATTTTCTCCGCACGGTGTGCCTGTACAATGGTTTATATATATATGAGTGTTATTGCTTGGTTGCAGGAATTGTAGGTACATGACACCGACTCCACCTGGTTACTCAGGTCTGAGCGTGTCAAGACTCAATGGATACATTGATTGGGAGATAGTAGTTTGGTTCACCCTAGTCTAGTCTATAACCCAGTCACTGTACTTTGTTTTTAGTTTGATTCATAGATTGTCTTGTCACCTTCTGTTTGGATAAATTGTTTGAAAGGTAAATTTGGTTAATTTTAATGTTAGTTTATTGTGCTTTAATTTATTATTATTTAAATTAATTTTTAAATGTTAAAGAAATAAAGTTTTTTATTAATTAATTAATTAATTAATTAATTAATTTGTTTAGTTAAGTAATTTGATCGTAAAGGTTGAATTTATTTAATTAAATAAATTAATTAATTAAGTTAATATTGTTAAATTATTTTAAATGGGAATAGATTTTATTTGAGATTAAATGTTTTGTGGAAATGGTAATTTTAATTAATAAATAAATTTTGCATTTGAAAATTATAAATTATAAAATAAATTAAATGAATTAATTAAAATGCATGCAATTTGAAATAGGCAAGATTGCTGAGAAGTGGTTGAGAAGATATTTTGCACTTCTCGACATGTGTGCCAGTACATTTATTGATTATGGTTGAGGAAATTTGTTTACGGAGGTAAAATTGGATTTGGGAAATCACAGAGGTTATGCTATCATTCACGGGAAAATATTTTGGTGCTCTGTAAAAATTCTTTGTATATGCTTTTGTTATTTTTGTTGCAAATTTGTGGAAATCTTTGGTTGCTATTTGGGTTTTGGTTCTCGGGAAGGATTTGAAAGCTACAGGTAGCAGAGGCAACATGGGTTCTCATCACTAGATAGTTTTTAGAAGCAAGGGAACACATGTATTTTTCTTCTGGATATCAATTTGTTGTATTTAAAAAGATTGTCTGTGAAAAGAAATTATATTTTGTCATGTGAAAATTTGATGATTTCAGAAAGCTTCTGTAGAATCTTCTCTGTAAGAAGTTTTTTAAAATTTTGTGGAAAATATCTGTTGAGATTTTTGTAATTTCCCCAATTTCCCCTATGGAAACCCCGAAGAAAATTTTACAGTTTCCCTGAAGAAAACTTTTGTATATTTTATTGTGAAATCCTGTGAAATATAAATATATATATGTACCTATATATTTTATAGATATATATGCTTCATATATAAATTGGATTGTAAATTTTATTTATTTCCATATCCGTCGCCATACAAGCAAATTCTTTTTAAAACGGATTGAATTTTCTTGTATACGCAAAATTGCAAATTCTGTAAGTTTTAGTTATTTATTTTATATGAAATAAAATGTGAAATTTAAAAGCACTGCGAATTATATTAAGGGGGTCATGGCTACCCCATAGCCGCCCCCATATGGGGCGACGGCTATGGAGGTAGCCGACGCTGCCCTCACAGGCAGCGGTGGCTGTCTCACAGCTGCCTCCCCATACGGGGAGGGCTGAGCATACACAGCTGCGGGCTGTGTACACATTCCGCGACTGTATAAATTGCGTCCATTCTGTGTTCAAAACTAGAAATTACGAAATTCATTTTATTTCGACTGTTAAATTCAATTTAGGGTTTCACTATTATATTTAAATATTTATATATATATATATATATATTTATTAAATATATATATATGTATATATGTATGTATATATGTAAATATATATTTATATATATATATATATATGCATTTTGTATATATATTTAATGTTGAGAATATTTGATTAAAATATGTGGAAAAGTTTATTTGGAGAAATGAGAAATAAGAATTTATTTGTATTTAGATAGTTATGCATATAAAGTTTTCAATGAGCATAATTATTAAATATTTGGAGAACTATTGTTAAGTAAAGAAAAAGAGTTTAGAAATAGATACTTTCTCTCTTTAAATTGTTTGACTGGATTTAATATATCCTAATGATAGATGTGTATTCGTTTTAAGTTGTTTTAAATTTTTATTGGGTAAAAGGGGGAAATTTATCTTTACATGATTTAAGTCTTCCAGTTGTAGTCTCTTTAAGGGAGTAAATTTGATTTTGGTTCCATGTGATTGAACAAATTAGGGTAGTGCACTTGATTTTTGTGAACGGAATTGTGATGTCCAATGTGGTATTTCTAGCATTATGTGTTGATCTCTTTGTGCACTTTGTTTACCCTAGATAGAAAACTTAGTTTCCTTTGTTATGTTTAGGGGAGTGGCTTTTTGTAAGGGCCGACACACAAAGTGGTGTCAGGTTAACTTGCAAAGAGTTAGTAAGTCAGTGAAAACTAAATAACACAGTAGTTAGATTAAAACTCTTAACAAGATGTTTATGCCTTGCTTATGACTCTTGAGCTACTTCAGTCTTGAGTATAAGATGAGAAGGCCTGGAATGGAAAATCGGTGTCTTGTTTCTTCAAGAGACATTCGATTCCGCAATGATTTGCATTAGGGGCTGGGTTTCGTAAGAGGTTACCAGGGTAACCCATGTTGGTGGGCCAGAACCTAGGAAGAAACACCAGGGTAACCTTTGCAATATTGTGATGACACTCCACCTAAAATAACAGTTAACCTTGTGTATGTAGTACATTCAATTGTCAAAGAATCTGGAAGCAATGTAACCATTAGTTGCTATGTACTTGTGTCTAGGGTTAGTGGATTATGTCTAGGTAACCATATTACTATCTCCTAGCATGGGGGGTGGACCTACGGGTACCACATGGTTGGGTGGAATGTACACCTTACTCCGTTGGGTCCCCAGTTTTGATCATGGCATCGAGAGCTTCGTGATGGAAAGCTCGTACTTGGAAACATAAGTACTTTTTTATTGCATTATTGTAAAATTTGTATTGTAAAACATCCCTCAAATGTTGTGAGGTGAACACTTGTAATTGTAACTATTATTTGAACTACCTCATCAGATGGATGAGTATTGTAATACTTTATCAAATGCAATGTAAGAAATATGTATGTACTTTATATTATCTTGAATAGAATTCAATGTTATGCAATGTTTATCTTTAATGTTTATGATAACTAATTATATGTGCAATGTGAAATACTAAAGTCGTCTATGGAAACTCAAAGTAGTGTAACATTGTGTAACTTAACGAATGTATGCAACTAATTAACTTAATAATTATACTTTAAAAAAAATTATTACACCTTTATACACAATTGCAACATTCCTTAGGTTATTATGATGGGGCATTACAAATAAATTGTTTGAGTGATTGATAGTGGTTTCTCTAACCACATGATTGGTGACAAGGGAAGGTTTATAAGTCTTAAAAAATGTAGTTGTGGAGCTATTAAGTCTGCTCGTGATGATACATCAAATTTTTTTGGAAAGGGTGTTATAAAAATTCATGGAAAAAATAGAATTGGGATGTCCCCTATTTCAAAGGTCTAAAGCATAATCATCTCATTGTTAGTCAGATATGAAAGAAAGGATACAATCTTACATTTCATGCAAATAGTTGTGAGATCAAGAAGGTAGGGTTCAAAAGACAATTTGTTGAAGGTACAAGGACAAATGGAAATGTCTATCATCTAAAGGATGCAAATAGAAGAATCTTTTTATTGGCTCAATTTGGTAAGTGTTGGTTGTGACATAAAATAATGGGTCATATCAACTTTGATAATATGGTGAAGATCAGTTCTACTAATGTAGTTAGAGGTATGCCTAAGATAACTAAGCCTACAAACACATTATGAAATGAATATCAAATGGGAAAGTAGAAAAAAAAAGTTTGAAGAGCAAGCAATACTTTGTTACAATTCAATTGGAGCTTACTTTCATTGATCTATGTGGACCTACAAGAGAAAGGAATCAACAAGATGAAAGCTATTTCATGTTGCTTATTGATGATTATACTAGAATGACTTGGGTTACACTTTTAAGATATAAATTGGAAGATTTTGATAAGTTTAAAATATTCAAAGAAATTTTTGAGAATGAAATGGATGCTAAGATAAAATGCTTAAGGTTAGATAGAGGAGATGAATTTAATTCAAATTAATTTAAAAATATTTGTGAAGATCATGGTATTAGGAGACATTTTATGCTCCTAGAATCCCTCAACAAAATGGGGTATTGGAAAGGAAGAATAGGAATATGCAAGATATGGCTAGGAGTATGTTGAAAGATGTTGATCTACCTGATATGTACTAGAAGGAAGTAGTTCACATTGTTTTATATTTGATCAATAAAGTGTAGTTGAGGATCAATAGCGGTAATACCCCTTATGAGCTATAGTATGGTAAGCCTCCCACTATTAGATACTTCGAGATCATTGGAAATAGATGCTACAACAAAAGAGACAAAGAAGATTGAGTAGAATGTTTGATTCAAGGTGTGATGAAGGGTCTTATTTGGTTATAGGTATGCGCAGGATCATCATGGAAAAAATAGGCCCTTAAGTGGCAAATTTTTTTTAAAAATAGAGTTAGGCAACTTGACGTAAAAAATTGAATAAGTTATCTATATTATTTTAAAAATATGTAAGAATAGAATCCATAGAAAATTGAATGTAGTTTTTAAACTACTAGGTTTTAAATCTATTTGGTGAAAATTTGAAATTTCAATGCAGTAGTGCTTAAATTTGAGGGAAAAAATAAAAAGTAGGTGTCTGGCTAACCACCCTAACCACAATAAAATAATAATATTTTTTAATAAGATGTTAGATATAAGTAGAGGACTCATGTCCCAATGTGATACATATTTTTTTGTAATTTTTTTCCAAGTAAATAATTAATTATGAAATTTTTATTATAACTTTTAAAAAATATAAAAACTCATAAGTTTGACCACCTTAACTTGGTCAAAACTTCATGAGATTCAATTTTTTTTAATCCTATAGTATGTGAAGCATAAAATGTGACACATGTTTTAGATTTAAAAAATGTGATACCGATTTGAAAGCTATAGATATTTTTCAATTAGCCTATCAATTAGGACTTCAGTTGTAATTCAAATAGAAAATGAATAATAATTAATTAAATTCAAAGGAAAGCATAATTTATATTAGTGGAAATCATAGAATATCCTTTAAAAACCCTTTTCGATTCATCATTTTTGGGTTAGAAAAAAGTTTTGAACCACATACCCTACACATACCCATCATATTGCCACTTTTTGGCCCATCTTGATCCTGCACATACCCTTACTCAACCAAGAGAAAAGCTTACAAATTCTACAAGAGATTAGGAAAGATGATTAAAAGAAAAAACGTTAAGTTAGATGAAGATTTTTATTAGATTTCACAAGAACCAAGGGTTTACAAATCTGATATACCTCCCTATATTGAAGAAGAAGATGATGATGAAGAAGAAAAAGAAGAGAAAAAAGATAAGAAACCATAACTAGAGAAGTTTCTTAAGACTGCAAAAAATTATGTCTATAATAATCATTCTATAAATTAGATCGTTGGACACAAGAATGAAGGTGTACTGACTAGAAGAAAGATTGTAAAGAAAGTGAGTAAGTGAACTTCTATTTATTGTAAAAGCTAGAGCTTAAGAACTTTGTTGATGCTAGCAAAGATGATGGTTAGATAAGGAAATGGAAGAATAATTGAATCAAATAGAAAATAATCAAACATGGGAATTGGTTCCTAGACCAATTGATAATAATGTGATACATGAACAAAGTGGGTGCTCCAAAACAAGTTGAATGAAAATGGTGAAGTTGTGAGGAACAAAGTTAGATTGGTATGTAAGGATTATTCACAAGTTGAAGGTATTTATTTTGAGGATGATTTTGCTACAATAGTTAGAATGGAGGAAATAAGGACGTTTCTTGCTTTTGTTGCTCAAAAAAAATTTCAAATTCTATCAAATGGATGTCAAGTTATCCTTATTGAATGGTGATCTAGAGGAAGAGGTCTAAATTGGGAAACCAAATGGATTTCAGCTATTAGAAGATCTTGACATGGTATGTAGACTCAAGAAAAATTTGTATGGACGCAAGAAAGCTCTTAGAGCTTGGTATGCTCGGTTGGATAAGTATTTACTTTAGTAGGGGTTCAAGAAAGGAACTACAAATAGTAATCTTTACATTAAGGTATAGGAAGATAAGATTTTGATTGTGGTAGTATAGGTTGATAATATCATCTTTGGTGGAGATGATGATATGTGTAAGAGGTTTTTAGAAGAGATACAAAAAGAGTTTGATATTTCTATGATTGGTGAGTAGTCCTTATTCCTTAGACTTAAAATTGTGCAACTAGAGGATGGTATCTTTATTTATTAGGATGAGTATGTTAAATACATGTTGAAGAAGATTGGAATTGAGGATTCAAAACCATTAAGTAATCCCATGGTGACTAGTTGTCACTTGAGAAAACTTGATGTATCTCCAAATTCTAATAAAACTCTTTATATGTCTATGATTGGAGGTCTATTGTACTTGAATACTTCTAGACCTAATATCATGCATGTTGTATAGTTGGTTTCTATATTTCAAGCTAATCCTAGGAAAAACTCATGAGAAGGAAGTGAAAATAATATTCATATACTTGAAGGGAACACTAGATTATGGTTTATGGTATAAGAAGGATGATAATTTTTCTTTGAATGCTTATATTAATGTTGATTGGGTAGGATGTGTGGATTACCAAAGAAGTACCAATGGAAGTGCATTATTCTTAAGAGACAGATTGATCTCTGGGTTCAATAAGAAGCAACACTCAGTTTCCTTATCCACAATAGAATTTTAATATATTGTTGAAGTATCTTTCTACACCTAGGTGCTTTGGATGAAGAAGACTTTAAAGGATATAAAGGTAGTATACATGATGAGCCCATTCCTATATTGTGTGATAATACCAGTGTAATTAACATGTCCAAGAATGTTGTGATGCATTCAAGAACTAAACACATTTCAAAATGGTATCACTTTCTAAGGGAGAAGGTTGCAGAGAAAGAATTTGAAATGGATTATGTGGCTACCAAGGGTCAAACTATAGATATCTTCACTAAGGAAATTTCAAAGGATACTTCTTGTATCTCTAACCAAAGTTAGGGTTTATTGCCCCTTCATTTTCTAACTACATGCATAGATAGTGCATCTATCTAGGGGGATAAATTCATGTCATACCCTTTTCTCCTAGATTGATGTGTGCTACAGGTCTCAAGGCGAGTTGGTATTTACTTGGTTGTTGTTGATAAGGGGAACTTGAAGAAAATGTGCAATTGTTGAGCATGCATAGTTTTTTAAAGAAGTGTTGTTGGTGAACAAGGAAGAATATGCTATTATTTTCAATGTGCAACTATGTGTGGCCCTTTGTCCTTGATGTCAAAGGAAAAGAGTGTATAGGTTTGTGTTTACATCAATTCAAAAGGGGGAGATTGTTGGAATTGGTTATCATTGATGTAAACACTTAGTGATATTTTTGTTGGTTGTCATTGATGTCAGTTTGTGGTGAGTTTGTTGGTATTGGTTATGAGAAATTGAGAAGATTTTTGTGTATATTTGAGAGATTGGTAGTTGACATTGATTATTGTTGATGTTATTGTTATTGGTGTATACTATTGTATGTTTCTAATGTTCATGGTTGTATTGTTTGATGAAAAGTAAAGTAGTATTGAGTATGGTTGTTGTCAAAAGAGATAATGTCATGATGACATATTATGATGAGGATTATAAGCATTAAGATGAGGATTAGAAGTAATGATGATGGTGTAAATCTATTTTTGATGGTATATAACTTATATTATATGTTCTCTCCTATTGTTCCTGAAGAAGTATGTGTTACTATAAGGAACTTCTGGTCTCCACAAGTTCACGTGAAAGTTTTTGTTTAAGGTAGATGCTTTGAAGGTTATTTTGGAGAATGCTCCACATTTCTCTATTATTAATGATATGCTCTAGTGGTTTGGGATTCATTGTTTGTGTTCTTCGTATGTTGCACTCCTATCTTTTTAGGTCACTAGTGTTGTCGAGGAGGTTTCTGGTAATTACACTGAGTTGGAAGTTTTTGTTGGATTGTCTAAATAGGTCCAAAAAATGTTCCACATTTCTCTACATTGATGTTTCTACTCTTGAGGTTTGGTGGATTTTATCTAAATGCTTGTGTAGTGTCTTAGTTCAGTTTTCATGTGGTTGTATGTACCACAATTTGATCTATTAATTTTCTATCTCGTTGTTGTGTATTTTGTGCTTCTAAGATGAAGTGTTCTAATTTTTTTTGGGTTGTGGTGGTTTTTTGTGCCATGATAGTGTGAGTGAGGTTTTTGAAAATGTTTTTAGATGTTCATGAAACATCTCTTTGTGGTGCACACATCATTGGTTGATCTCTTTGGTGCCACATATTATGTTGAATTATATTGTTGGTAAAACAATGGATATTTTCTCAACAAGCCTTATTCACTTTCTTGTGTTGTGTGTTTGGGGGTCTTCACCAATATATGATGTTGTGTTAAAGAGTATTTGGTTCCTAACCTATCTTGTTGAGAACCACATTGATTAAATTCAGTTGGATGTATATTTTTAGGATGACTAGTTATGTGCTACACATTTCATCTACATGTTTCCTAAATTGCTGACTTGGGTTGTTGTTCAGAAGCATGTGAGTTCTGTGGAATCACATTGGAAGATATAATAATATTTTTTTTGTCCTCTCTATCTTCTAGATAGGACCACATTATGTTTCTATGGCCAACTTTTGGAAATAATTGTTTGTATTCTTTTTTCCATAATAATTAATGTTTTTAGATATTTCAAAGGATATAAATGCAAGAAAATTTTAATTTCAAGAAGTGGGGTATGTGCAGGATCATCATGGAAAAAATAGGCCCTTAAGTGGCAAAAAATTCAAAAAAATAAGAGTTAGGCAACTTGACGTAAAAAGTTGAATAAGTTATCTATGTTATTTAAAAAATATGTAAGAATAGAATATGTAGAAAATTGAATGTAATTTCTAAACTACTAGGTTTATTTAAAAAAAATCTATTTGGTGAAAATTTTAAATTTTCATTAGTACTTAAATTCGGGGGAAAAAGAAAGTAGGTGTCTGTTTGACCACCCTAACCACAATAAAATGATAATATATTTTTATAATCTTTAGATATAAGTAGATGACTCATGTCCCAATGTGATGCATATTTTTTTGTAATTTTTTTCCAAGTAAATAATTAATTATTATTTTTTTATTACAACTCATAAAAAATATAAAAATCGTATGTCTAACCACCTTAACTTGGTTAAAAATTCATGAAATTCAATTTTTCTTTAAATAGTATGCGAACGATAGAATGCCACGCATGTTTTGATTTCAAAAAATGTGATACCGTTTGGAAGCTATAGATGTTTTTCAAATGGCCTATCAATCAGGACTTTAGTCATAATTCAAATAGAAAATGAATAATAATTATTTATTAAATTCAAAGTAAAGCATAATTTATATTGGTGGAAAGTTGAGAATCTCCTTTAAACCCCTTTTTTGTTTCATCAATTTTGGGTAAAAAAAAGCGTCAGCCACATTCCTTACACATACCCATCATATTGCCACTTTTTGGTCCATCATGATCCTGCACATACCCAGTGAGTGTGTGTGGGGGTGTGCAAAAAAGAATTGAAGTAGCGAGTTGTTAAAATAGAAGAGAAATGGGCTTTAATAACTCAGTCAAAAGAGTGTAGCATTGTCAAATATTGTAATTTCATATTCTTCATATATCTTGCTATGAGATAGTGAATCTCATTAGGTGCTTGTAATTTGCATCTTTCCCTAGGGTTGTGTGCCTCAGTATTGCAAGACCCTTGTATCTTTCCCTAAGGTTGTGCACCTTATCCTGCAATTCCACTAGTAGTGAGCTTCTATATTGAGAGATTTATCTTTTTGGTTTTTCCCTTCTTGGTTTTTCCATGTAAATCTAGTGTTATCTTTTGTATGTGTTTTCATTTCCTTATCTTTCATTGATGTTGATTAGATTAAGTATTGTTAAGTTGTGAATGAGTTGTTGATATTTCTAAGAGGTTAAATTTTCCTATTGTTGAAGGGTTTATGATGTAAAAGGGTTTAAGTTTTTGAAGATGTCAATTCACTCCCCTCTCAATATCTAGTTGTGTTAAAAAAATAGTTCATCATTATTTGTATGTAATGGATGCTATTATTTTATTTTTATTTTTTGGTGTGTGCATAATATAACTACTCCCCTTCTCTTTTGTTAGTGTATGTGCTTGTTCCCTAGTGGCTATCATCTAGCTTGGTGGTATAGACCCCTCATTTGGGACTAATGATCTTGTAGGCTATATCTTGGGGGAGCTTGGGTGGTGTGCAAGAGGGAGTTATCTACTCCTTTCCTTTAGTTTCTAATAAGTATGATATGTTACAATGTATATTTTAGGAAATTTCAGTCTTCTCATATAATTATAATAATACTTATTATATTGAATATATGTATTGGAATGTGATCCTCCCATGTTGAGAAGTAGCATCTATCTTGTAATTATGTTATAAACTCATTTAATTGATGATTATAATCTTTGTAAGTAGGATTTGTTAGATTTTTGTATTTAGTACATAGTTGTACTTTATATAATTTCCAAATTGGATCATGTTTTAATTATCTTTAGAATAAACCCATTTAGAAAAATCATTGCATTTTGTTGGTAAGGTTACTTTACAAACTCTTATCCATGTCATGGCCCTTGATATTTCATATAATATCCTCTAGGGTAGACCATGGATTCATGACATGAATGTGGTGCCTTCAATGCTACACCATATGCTAAACTACATTAATGACAATAAGGTTTACATGATAAAATTTGATCCAAAATCGAAACAACCATTTACAAAATAACAAAGAAATGGGAAGCCCTTTGAAGACATTGATACAAAATTCAAAATTGGAACCTTTGCAAGAAGAAGACAAAGATGAATGACTTTCATCAATATCAAAATTGTTAGAAGATGATTGGGGTTCATTAAATTGCACACCTACCTTCACGGGGTCTGTGCAAGATCATGGGGCTCCAAAAAGTGGTGATGTGAAAAAGGGCATATTTAACTTGCCCAAAAATGCAAAAATCTATTATCTAGGCTTGGGTAGAAAGTACATAGTGTCAAAGGAAAAACCAAACTGAAATAGATATCTATTTCGAAACGAACATCCATTACAAAATGTAGATCCATTATGTTTAGGTTATATTTTTTAATTTGGTTGGGTCCAGGGTGGACCACATATTTAATTCAATATATTATAATATGTTTTTAATATAATTATAATAATGTTTTAATATAGCATGGATATTTAATTTAATACATTATTATAATATTTTTTAATTTAATATTATATAATAATATATTTAATATATTATAATATTATATAAGGGTATGTGCAGGATCATCATGGAAAAAATATGCCCTTAAGTGGCCAAAAATTTAGAAAAATCAGAGTTAGGCAACTTGACATAAAAATTTGAATAAGTTATCTATATTATTTCAAAAATATGTAAGAATAGAATCTGTAGCAAATTGAATGTAGTTTCTAAACTACTAGGTTTTTTTTTAAATCTATTTGGTGAAAATTTGAAATTTCAATGCAATAGTACTTAAATTTCAGGGAAAAAGTAAGAAGTAGGTGTCTGTCTAATCACACTAACCAAAATAAAATGATAATATTTTTTTATAAGATTTTAAATATAAGTAGAGGACTCATGATCAAATGTGATGCATATTTCTTTGTAATTTTTTTCCAAGTAAATAATTAATTATAAATTTTTTATTACAACTTTTAAAAAATATAAAAACTCGTATGTCTGACCACCTTAACTTGGTCAAAAATTCATGAAATTTATTTTTTATTTTTTTAATCCTATAGTATGCAAAGCATAGAATGTGATACATGTTTCAAATTCAAAAAATGTGATACCATTTGAAAGCTATAGATTCTTTTCAATCAGCTTATCGATTAGGACTTTAGTCATAATTCAAATAAAAAATGAATAATAATTATTTATTAAATTCAAAGTAAAGCATAATTTATATTGGTGGAAAGTTGAGAATCTCCTTTAAAAACCCTTTTCGTTTCATCAATTTTGTGTAAAAAAAAAGTTGTCAGTCACATACCCTACACATACCCATAATATTGCCACTTTTTAGCCCATCAGGATCTTCCACATACCCATAATTGTTATCTACTGAAATTGTACCCTTATCAAGTTGTAAAAGTTAATACTTCAGAGAAACATGGGAACTTTTCCAGGTTGTGGGTTACCTAAAATGGAAAAGAACCTCCAAAGAAGGCTGACTTCCTTTGTGTTATCACCTAACTATTGAGCCTTGTAAGGAAAAGGGAGAAGGAGTGCATGAAAATGAAAACTAAACCCTATGGTGATACACCAGAATATTACTTAGACTTGGAAAACTCAGGTGTTATACACTTATACACAATGACTAAAAAATAACTTGCACAACTTGTTTCTGTGTGCTTTGCATAAGTGTTTTATAAAAAGGCCCTTATTGCTTGAGCTTCTAGGAGGAAAATACTTCACAGCTAAAAGTAACTTGCAATTTTGACACAGATTATAACCTGCAAACATCACACTTCTCTACAAAAAGGCACTAAATCCATGAGACAAAATTAAGGGAAACAAATACTATCTCACAATAACTTAGTCAATCATGTGAAAATACACAATATTGCAGTAACAAGAAGACAAAAATACTCCATTCAGTGATGCCCAAGGTATGTACTATATTCCATGTCTAAGTAAGTTACAAAACTTTACAAAATTCTACCAAAGGATCCAAAAGTCACTAAGTGCAGAAAATGCCAATCAAGAAGTCCCTACAAAGAGGCAAAAAATGCCATATATACAACAAAAAAAACTAAAAAGTGTTGGCCTCTGCCCTAAGGTTTACAAAAATGACTCGATTCCTAAACACATTGGCCCTTAGATCTTTTGGAATAAAGTTAATGCTGCATTCAATGTGCATCCCCCGTTTCCATGTCAGTGAAGGATTGCTCTAGTGATGGTCTTTTAGATCTTTTGCAACCATCGTATTAACTTCTGGCCTCTGTGTCCACCCTCGAACTTCCTTGCAGAGCTGCTTTGAATGTTCTAAAGCACTATCATTAATGTCGATCTACCTTTGCCCATAGACATCACAATTGTCCTTAAGACTCACAGTTTCTTCCCTTTTGGATTTCTTCTTTCTCTAGATCCTTCTGCAAGTTGACCCCCTTGAGAGATAGCATCCAATTTTCATGTTAGATCCCCACACCATTGTTCACCGAGCTGATTGATCACCTTCGATCTCAAAGTAGATCAATGTCATTTATGCTCTATTGATTTTCCTCACAAGAATAGTCGCAGTCAAACTGCCAATGGTTCACCTTTAGCCTCCTCTGATTGGTTGAACAAACACCACATAGGATCTTTAGTTAGTCAAAATTTCTTCAAACAAAATCATATGTCGGTTAGACACTAGCTGTGTCTCCCTGATGTGATTATACTCCATAGTAGCAATCAGCATAGCTTACAACTGTCGGCGAGAATTCCTATCGAGCTGTAAAAGTTATATCAATATCCCAAAATTGTTGCCCATACTATTTCTATTGGCCATACATCATGCCGAAAGCACCTGATAGTAGAGACCATTCCATTTGGACCTTCGACAAGAGTCTTGATGATTCTCATCATGAACACACCCATCGGCAAGAAAAACCAGTTGGTGAGACATCATAGCAATTGAAAATCATTCAGCTAGACTACCGCCTTCGGCAAGAGGTCTCGCCGAAGTCCATAGTAGACCCATCACTATCGGCAAGACCACATAGCGATCCCCCAAGAGTTATACCAATGTGCTCTTCCGTTGGCGAGACAACCGCATTCGGCAGGACATCACAGTAGGCCCTTCATCTTTCGGCGAGACCTCACCTAGTCAGCGAGAGATCACATCGAACTCATTCCATTCTCCCTGATCTCAAACCCTTTTGGCAAGACCACCCTCGGTTGGCAAGAATTCACACTGATGCTTCATCTTTCAGTGAGACCTCCCCCTATCAGCTAGACTTCTCCTTGATGACAAATCCTTTCGGCAAGAGGTCACACCAAAGGCAAACCATTCTCCCCGATGCTAACCTTGTGAACAATTGTCGGTGAGAGGTCTTCGGTTGGAGAGAGATAGAAAACTTCATGGTGACCAAAATGTCTCGGCAACCAAAGGATTTCAAATGAATATAACACATTAACTTCTGGGCAACACATTTAGTTGGTCTCAGCGACTTTCTTCTTTGAGGAGTTTTATGCTAGATCCAATTGAGGCATACTTTCCAACAGGCTTCGTTGTGAAATGGCATCAGATGAAGACCTCCCAATGAAAACCAGACACCTACATGCTGGGCTCAACCCTTATGGGAGCCACATTTAATCCACATGTTGAATTTAAAACATAATTTTTCCCTCCAGCTGATTGAGCTCGCAGGTGAAAATTAGGTAAAATTACGGTGACCTTAGTTGGATGTTTTCTTGCTAAACACGCAAACTAGTAGCCTAGGCCTATTCATTGGGTATGGAGTTAAGAAGGGGAAAACTCAAAAATAGACCTAGAGCAATATTGCACATGGCTGAAACTCACTTGTGACTTATCAAAGTAGGTCAGGACACCCGAAAACTTATTGAAAATAGGAAAAACTAAAGTGAAACTATTTACTATGTTGGGACAACACTTAGAGAATGAAACAACAACTAAACTAAACTACGGCAGCACTTATTGAAAGCATGAAATCTAACCTAAAGCATGTACAATGACAAATCAGACCTCAAAACATCATTTGAGGTGAATCCCATTAACTGGGATTGGTAACTTTTCTCCATCCATGTTTGATAACTGGAATGCATTATGCTCTTTGCATTTAGTAATAGTAAAAAGACCTACCCAGAAATGATCAAAATTTTGTGTGATTTCCTAGTCCACTCTTTAGTACATCCCACTTGAGAACAATATCACCTTCTTTAAAAAATTTGGCTATAGCTTTCTTGTCAAATGTTCTCTTTGTTTGGAGCTGATGATACTACAAAGTCTTCATTGCTTTATCTCTTGATTCTTCAAGCTCCATGATCTTTGCATATCTCACAGACATTGGGTCCTGTTCTTCATACATCTCCAATTGGTGAACAATGTCTAGAGCTGGAAGCTCCACAGACAAAGGTAATTTAGTCTCTTTACCATAAACGAGTACATACAAAGAATTACCAACTGATCTCTTAGGGGTTATCCTATTTTCCCAAAGTGCAGATTTTAATGTGGTATGCCAAACCCTTTGATTCTCCTCCATGGTCCTCTTAATAATTTTGATCAGATTTTTATTTGTACTTTCAGCTAAACCATTACCCTGTGGGTAATAATTGGAGGAAGTATTCAAATGAATTTCATGTCTAACAACCCAACCTGTGACTCTTAACCCAAAAAAAGCAAGAACATTATCTGAAATGATTGAGTCAGGGACTCCAAATCTGGTGATTATATCTTCATAAAAGATCAAAACTGAAGATTCATTTGCTTCTTTCAAAGCTAGTGCTTCTATCCACCATGTAAAATAGTCTGTGGCAGTGAGCACCCACTTGTGACCAGCACTGGAAGGTGGATTAATTGGTCCAATAAAGTCAATTCCCCATCTCATGAAGGGTTGTTCTACTTAAACTGGATGTAAAGGCATGTAAGAGGTAACTTTTCCTTTCCTACAAATAACTTAGCACACTTAATTTATTTTCTTGACAATGCATATGCATCTTTAATCAAGTTGGGCCAGTAGTAACCAACTCTCATTATTTTCCAAGCAGTTGTCCTTAGAGCAAAATGACCTCCCGAAACTCCATCATGAAACTCATGAAGTACCTTTTCTGTTTGATCAACATCAATACACCTTAATAAGACACCATTCAGATCTTTCCTAAAAAGAATATTATCAATGAGGACATGAGGAATTGATTGTAATTTGAAGTATCTTCGTTTTTCTCTGCCTAGACCTGGTGGACATTCACCAATACAAAGAAAGTGGGTCATTTCTTGAACCCAACCTGCAACTAATGTAGGTGTAGTAGCTTGAACATTTTGAGGCTCATCAGTATTAGCTAAAACAACACCACTTTCTGATTTATGTACATCTTCAGGGGTTGAGGTAAGTTGCTCACAAAGTCCTCTACCCCTGACAAGTTTTGTGATGTTGATGTCAACATCAAATTCCATTACTTTTGTGATCCACCCTGCTCTTTTCTCACTCAGATCTTTGTACAACATAAATTCCTCTACACTTGGGTGTGCAACCAAAATATGAATTTTATTGTTTGAAACTAAAGGTTTAAACTTCTTTAGACTTCTGATCATAGCGAGAACATGTTTCTCAACAAATGTATATTTATGTTCATAATCAGCAAGTCTTGGACTAAAGAAAGCTATTGGCTGCTCTAAATTGTCACTATTTTTTTGAATAAGCATAGCAAAAATTGAACTAATGCTGCCAAAAGCATACGAAAAGAAGTCTTTAGAGAAATCTAGATTTACCAGTGTTGGGGTTGTTGCTAAAGCTTCCTTGATTTCTTCAAAGCTATGTTTTGCTTCTCTTGACAAACTGAAAACTGAATTCTTTTTAAGCATGGTAGTCAAAGGCTGTAGTAAATTTGCAACATCAGGAATGAATCTTCTTAAAAAGTTGATTCTCCCTAAAAAGCTCTACAATACTTTCTTGTGATTAGGTAATGGTAGTTCGAGTATAGCTTTAACTCTTTCAGGATCAATGGTAACTTCATCTTCTGATACTATGTGGTACCTAACAGTTTACCTTCATGAACTACAAAAATACTCTTTTTCAGATTGAGAGATATTCTATATTCTTTGCATTTTTCAAAAACTTGCTTGAGATATGACAAGTGTTCATCTACCTTATTTGAATATACAGTTATGTCATCTAAGTAAACCAACAAAAAAAATTGAATTAAACTCTGAAATGCCATATCCATGGCATGCTGAAAGGTGGCACCAACTTTAGATAAACCAAAAGGCATTCTCTTGTAGTCCATAGTGCCCCATTTTGTTGTAAATGTTATTTTATACTAATCCTCCTCTTTGAATAGAATTTGGTTATAACCAAAATATCCATCCAAAAGAGAAAATTTCTCCGAACTAGCAACAACTTGAAGAATTTGTTCCATAGACGGTAAGGGATAATGATCTTTCAGAGATGCTCTATTAAGGTCTCTAAAATCTACACATAATCTTACCTCACCATTCTTTTTTCTAACAAGAACAAGGTTAGAAACCGAGGATGTGTGTTTAATTGGAAACACAATACCCCCCTCGACTAACTTGGTAAGCTCTTTGATCATTAAAGGTTCAAGCTTGGGGTTCAAGGGTCTCTATTTTTGTCTAACAGGCTTGGCTCTAGGTTCTAACTCAATTGTATGTTGTGCAATATGAGGATCAAACCCTTTTAAATCAGAATATTGCCAAGAAAAAACATCATGATACTCTTGGCATAAAGCAGTGAAAGCTTTCTTATCTTCAGCTGAACAAATTTTACCTAATTTGAGAAGCTTACCTTTAAAAATTTCAACTTCCTCATAATGATCTTCTTTGACTTGAATGTCGACTTTGTTCTTCTTAAGCTAGTCATCAAAATTGAATATGGATTCCAAGGTAACCAGCCCTTTGAGAAGTTTATTTGTCTTTAGCTATATCACTTGATCATCATACAGCTGTATAATCCTTTCCTGGCTCACTACAAAAAAATGATCTTCTTGGAGCAGAAAGGTTAATATCTACTCATCATTTTCAAATACCTACCAGTTATTGTTGTTATCAGGAATTTATGGCCTGACAACCAGCTTGACATACTATTGTATTTTATCCTTTTTGATATCGCCTAGGATATCAAACTATGCTCCAATTGCTGCAAGTCTATTAGCATACTTATTCTAACTTCTTAGAATAGAAATCAGATTGAAAGCATTAAAATCTTCAATTATGTTCCAAACTCTGTTTCTATATGACTTCAAAGCATCATTCTTGGCAATATTCAGTCCTCTAACCTAGTTAACTATCAATTCACTGTCTCCATAGACTTTCAAACAATCAATTCTTCTTTTCCTTTCCCACTCAAGGCCTTGAATGAGTCCTTCATACTCAGCACTGTTGTTAGAACATGCAAAAACAAAACGAAAGGTTGAAAAGTACTTATCACCCTGTGGAGAAACCAGTAATGCACCTCCACCTACCCCATTCTTGCTTCTGGAACCATCAAAAACATTTCCCAAAGTTCACTTCGCTATTGCAAGAACTAATCTGTACCCTTTTCAAGGTTTGGAATCTCTACATCAGGTTCAAGCATCACATAATTACCCATACCGACATCTTGAATAAAATCTGCAGGACTGTCCAATACATTTTCATTTATGCATTCATGTAGCAGCACATTAGGAACAACTTCTGCTTGAAGTTCTTGAGCGGTAGCCAATTCACTATCAGTAAAAATGACACAATTTGTGTCTCTAGCAATAGGAACAACATTGATAGGACTTGAGTTATACGACTCAATGTGATCTTTAGCCAAATTTTTAGATTTAATGGTAACTTTAGTTCTGTATCTTGTTCTAAACAGCATATGTGACCAATCAACTGACACATAACCACCTATCTTAGTTGTAAAGTCTCTTGAGAGGCACAAAGAAAAGAAAGGCAGGAGATCTATGACACATATGTCCTGAAGAACTAAAAAATTCAGACAAGCATGAAGGGTAAGACTCAAATTTTTAATAACACCTAACGTATTAATAGAAGTACCATCCAATTGAATCAATCCTTTCTCTAAAGGTTGATACTTTAGTCTAAGCTTGTTAGCAATTTGCTTTGGCATTACAGAGCTACTAGCTCCACTGTCTACCATACAGTTATGAACTAACTTATCACTTATGAAATTATAGATATGTAAAATGGAGGAGGTTTAACTTATTTTCCGGCCTCTTTGCTGAGTTGTTTATAATTTTCTTGAGGATTATTTGTCAAGACAGTTCTAACTTGACCTATTGGAGACTCAAATTCATTAGACATTTTTAAGTTTGACAAGGCTGACTGTAACATATCTTTTTGACCTGGAATAGCTAATGAATCCCACATAGACATCATTACATTCATCTTATTCATACTATCAATAATATTATAGGGTGCCGCTAGGTTTACTTTATGATGTACCTTTATGCCAACATGATCAGCTTGCAATTGTGGCTGCTCCTTGACTGGGAGTTGTTGATTTCTTTGCAAAACACAAGTCACTTGAGATGTAGATGGTTCTGCAGCTGTTGCTTTTCCTTTATTAGCTGCTTGATCAAGCTTGAAAGCTCTTTTCTTTTCCTTTGTGTTAGCTACAACTGGAGAATTCTCTACATTCAATCTAGAAAATTCTTCACCTTGCTAGTTAAGTAGGGTAGTTTCATTGGTAAGCTAATCTTGGTGTTGTGGAGGTGCATCATTGAGTGCATTCTGTTGTGAACTTGAAGCATTTTGTACCATAAGTGCTTGATTAATAAGTCCATTTGAGCAAGTGGATTGATTTTGAGGTTGGTTGCAAGGGTCGTACCACTCATAATCTTCTTCTAAGTTGTTTTGAATAGGGAAAAGATCCTTAACTACACTAACAGGTGCTGGAGCATAAGCCTGAAAAGGTCTTGTGTTTACATTCTATCTTGGGCCCTGCTAGTTGCCTTGATAAGCCTGTCTATTACCTTGATATTGTTGTTGCTGACCTAAATTTTGTTGTTGATAAGGCCTGTTATATGATTGTTGCTTTTCCAAGCTCACAAGCTTATTACCAAAAGTCTTTAATAAAATTTTGATCTCCTGTAACTCATTTGAAGAACTTGAAACAACAGTTTCTTTTGTTACAATAGTTGGAACAAGATCTGATACTACTGGAACAAGTGGAAAAGGTGCAAAAGGTGGTATCTGCAAAGGGATATTCAAATGAATATCTAGAAATATAGGCATTGGTGGCTTAGAAGCAAGTTTACTAGCGTGTATTAGGCTATTTTCAGCTTTTATTGCTACTTCATAAGCATCTGGCAAAGACACTCCTCCCATTGACTATATTAAAACTGAAATATCACTATTTATAGCTCTAAGATAATAAAGGAAGGAATATTTAGGTGAAGGCCTCACCGTAGCAGGAATCCTATCCCATGTTCTTTGAAAATGGAAATTGAAATCCATCATTTTCTCCTGAGGGGCTCTCTTTATAGTTGTAAGTTGTTCTACCAAAGATAAGTTATCTAACTTATCTTGAAACTGTTTATGCAACTTGTCTCAAAATTCATCCCAAGTTGTGGTTGAGCCTATTGCTAAACCCCTATACCATTGCAAAGCTCTTCCTTTCAGTGAAACGGCTAGCAATCTCACAGCAACATCCTCTTGAGTTATGTGATGGACTCCACATAGCGAAGCCACATCTCGTATATGTTCAATCTGGGTAGTTTGATCTTCCCTAGTGAAAGTTGGAAAACTTTTCAAAGCTGCCACTGGAATGTCATTGTGTTGTGCCAAATTTAATGGACTACCTCCATTAAAAGCAACAAATAGTTGATTCCTTTCCATCTGTATAGCAAGAGGTGGGTTTACTTGCACTCTAGGTGAAACAAAAGATGAAACAACAATATGGGATCTCACAGATTGAGGAGTAGATTTGGTTCTTCTAGAATAGAAAAATGATGTCCCTGGCCTTTCTGTTGCCCTACCTTTTCTCCTTGGTGAGGAAAGCTGTAAATATTCAAAAAGAACTAAGCTGCTCCTTGTCTGAACTCTTCTCATAAGCTGTAAAAATGTTGATTCTGAAGTTCTTTCTCTTCATGAAGTCGCCAAGTATGCTAAAGTAACTTCTGCAAAGTTTGAAACTTGCTAGTTTCATACCAAACCAACAATATAATGTGGAACTAGTCCCGCCAGGTGCCAAAAACTATTATCTACTGAAATTGCACCCTTATCAAGTTGCAGAACTTAATACTTCAGAGAAACATGGAAACTTTTCCAGGTTGTGGGTCACCTAAAATGGAAAAGAACCTCCAAAGGTCGGCTTCCTTTGTGTTATCACCTAACTATTGATCCTTGTAAGGAAAAGGGAGGAGTGCATGAAAATAAAAACTAAACCCTATGGTGATACACCAAAATATTACTTAGACTTGGAAAAATTAGGTCTCATACACTTGTACACAATGACTGAAAAACAACTTGCCCAACCTATTTTTGTGAGCTTTGCATAGGTGTTTTATAAAAGGGCCTTATTGCTTGAGCTTCTAGGAGGAAAAGACTTCACAGCTAAAAGCAACTTGCAATTTTGACACAGATTATAACCTCCAAACATCACACTTCTCTGCAAAAGGCACTAAAACCATGAGACAAAATTAAGGGAAACAAATACTATCTCACAATAACTTAGTCAATCATATGAAAATACACAATATTGCAGTAACAAGAAGACAAAAATACTCCATTCAGTGATGCCCAAGGTATGTACTGTATTCCATGTCTAAGTGAGTTACAAAACTTTACAAAATTTTGCCAAAGGATCCAAAAGTCACTAAGTGTAGAAAATGCCAATCAAGAAGTCCCTACAAAGAGGCAAAAAATTGCCATATATACAACAACAAAAAACTAAAAAGTATCAGCCTCTGCCCTAAGGTTTACAAAAATGAGTTAGTTCTTGAACACATTGGCCCTCAGATCTTCTAGAATAAAGTTAATGTTGCATTCAATGTGCATCCCCCATGTCCATGTCGGTGAAGGATCGCTCTAGGGATGGTCTTTTAGATCTTTTGCAACCATTGCATTAACTTCTGGCCTTCGTGTCCACCCTCGAACTTCCTTGTAGAGCTGCTTTGAATGTTCTGAAGCACTATCATTAATGTCAATCTACCTTTTCCCATAGACATCATAGCTGTCCTTAAGACTCACAGTTTCTTCCCTTTCAGCTTTCTTCTTGCTCTAGATCCTTCTGCAAGTTGACCCCCTTCAGAGAGAACATCTTATTTTCATGTTAGATCCCCACACCATTTTTCACCGAGCCAATTGATCACCTTTGATCTCAGAGTAGATCGATGTTGTTTATCCTCTGTTGATTTTTCTCACAAGAATAGTTGCAAAAAAACTGCCAATGGTTCACCTTTAGCCTCCTCTGATTGGTTGAATAGACACCACGTAGGATCTTCAAGCAGTCAAAATTTCTTGAAATAAAATCGCATGTCGATGAGACACTAACTATGTCTCCCTAATGTGATTATACTCCAGAGTAGCAATCGGCATAGCTTACAATTATCGGCAAGACTTCATATCGAGGTGTAAAAGTTATATGGATATCCCAAAAAAATTTCCCAGACTATCGCTATCACCTAGACATCATGCCGAGAGCCCTTGAAAGTATATACCATTCCATTTAGACCATCGGCAAGAGTCTCGGCGATGCTCAGCATGAACACACCCATCGACAAGATAAACCATTTGGCAAGACATCATAGCGATCAAAAATCGTTCAGCTAGACTACTACCTTTGGCAAGAGGTCTCGTCGAATTCCATAGTAGACCCATCACTATTGGCAAGACCGCATAGCAATCCCCCAAGAGTTATACCACTGTGATGTTCCATTGGTGAGACATTCACATTCGGCAAGACCTCACCTAGTTGGTGAGACATCACACCGAACTCATTCCATTCTCCTTGATCTCAAACCCTTTCGGTGAGACCACCCTCAGTCAGCAAGACTTCACATCGATGCTTCATCTTTCGGCAAGACCTCCCCCTGTCGACTAGACTTCTCCCCGATGACAAATCCTTTCAACGAGAGGTCTATTTTTTCGTGAGAGGTCACACCAAAGGCAAACCATTCTCCCTAACGCTAACCTTTTGAACAACCGTCGGTGAGAGGTCTTCGATCAGAGAGAGACAAAAAACTTCATGGCAACCAAAATGTCTTGGCGACTTGAGGATTTCAAATGAATACAACACATTAACTTCTCAGCAAGACATTTAGCTGGTCTCAGTGACTTTCTTCTTTGATGAGTTTTATGCTAGATCTAACTGAGGCATACTTTCCAACAGGCTTCCTTGTGAAATAGCATCAGATGAAGACCTCCCAATGAAAACTGGACACCTGCACACTGGGCTCAACCCTTATGGGAGCCAGATTTAATCCATGTGCTGAATTTAAAACGTAATTTTCCCCCGCAGGTGATTGAGCTCGTAGGTGAAAATTGGGTAGCAATAATATTATATTATAGTATACTAAATACAATATTAAATTTATTATATTATATTATTATATAATAATGTTAAATATATTATAGTATAATATTATATAATATATATTATATATATTATATAGAATACATATTATATTATATATATAATAAGAAAATGAGCTCTATGTGAAAATGGGCACCCAACGGGAAAAAATTTGATAATGGCCAACACTTTCAGAATGCAGACTATTATGGGTGCCCTACGCTTACACACAGTTGTCATGAATATTAACCTATCAAATATAATGCAAAAAATAGGAGAGGGGTTTTCAATAATACAAGAGAAGATGGTTGAAAATAGTTGAGAAATGATAATCTTCCATAAAATGGGTATCAAAAACTAGGTCCACAAACTTGTCCTGATTGGCGCTAACCATTTTAGGGGTTGTATTTGATCAGGAAAAATCCAAATTAGTGGGCCAATAATATGCTACATAGGAAACTATTGCATGGTAAGAAAGAGCCTTCTAATATTTTTGAAGAAGTCCATAGAAAAGGAGGATAGTGATAACCCTAAATTTAGCAGATATCCCCAAAATAAGCTTTATGCTACCAAGGGGGGAGGCCTAAATCATAATAGATTGCAACAATATAGGGTTTTACATAGTCATCGATAGAAAGATGAAAGGATATTACAATAATAACATAACAAAAATTTTGGTTGGGAATCCAATCGTAATGGTGCTCTCTTCAATCCAAAGCTACAAAAAATAGAGAATAGGTTATATGTTTTGCAATCTTGTCGATGAAGAATACCATGGTAGGAAAGAAAATGGTACTGAAGGATCAAAGAAAGAGTATCATGCAAAGGGACTATATTGTGAAAATAAGGGAAGTGTTTCAAGGAAAGAGCAACATGCAAAGGTAGGAAAGCAACAAGCAAAGGTGCCAGAGCAACATACAAAGGCATCAGAGAAAGAGAAGAATCAAGAGCAACATGCAAAGGAGAAAGATGAGAAGGATGTGTCCAACACACAACAAAGGGTGCAAAAGAAGAAGAAAGAAAGAAAATTGAAAAGAAAAATGTGTTACAAATCGGAAAACAAACCAATATGCAGTGGAGGAGGGTTGACTCCAAGCAAGTACTTTAAACAATAGTGATAAATTAGATATTGCATGTCATCAAGTAGGAGAAAAATCATTAGAGCATAGAGAGAAAGTTTTAAACAAGGAAATTGTGTTTGTCACTTTCTCTAAATATCTACTTAATCCCCAAGTAAATGACCTCCACCAATGTGCCCTCATTTATAATTTTTGGAATTTGAGTTTGAGCATAGATGTGTTAAAAGATTTGATATTTGATGAATGGGAAGGGGATTGATCCAGGTGGATCTAGAAAACCTAAAAAATTCATAGTCTCAAAATCCATCCAAATCAACATTATTGGAAAAAGCACGCTGACATGATCCTAAAGCAAATTGAATGGGCTCAAAAGAAGTTTGTATGCAAAAGTTATGTGCAATCAAAGGTTCAATCATAAAGATGAATCAAGTGGTCAAAAAGGGTGAAAATTTGATCACCTCAAATCCAAGTAAGAATGACACCAATTTGAAGTGATCATCACACTGATTCCAAAACTATATTCAATTTCAAAAATGGAGCTCGTATGTGAAAGTTACAGCTGGTGAAAGTTTGCAAGAAAAATGGGTTGACTTGATGACATCAACAAAAGAAAAGTCAACATCGATGTTGATGTGGTATGGTGACATGTCAGCTGGATGATGTGACAACAATGTGAACCAATCCTATCTTAACATGTGGCAATTGCATTAGCATGACATGGCATGAATTGGCATTTAGTTGGACTAATGATCAGTTGACACATGTCACAGTATATAGGAATAAATGAGTATCACGTGGCACCTTCTCCTCTACTACTCATCAGTTAAAGTTTGCTCAAAATGATGTGGAGGGGGGGCTTGAAACCTTGACCTTCCCTATACTAAACTTCCTCCCCACCACTATACCATCCTATATTCTTGACATATGAAGGGAGTTAGTTTCTATTTAATAAGCATAAAAGCTGAATTTAAAGGAAGTTGGTGGATATAAACACCCAATCCCTCATTTCCCAACAACCACTCCCACCAATTACTCTATCTACATTATTTGAAAGATTTTCGATAGCGGGTAGTTTTATTAAAGAATTAAAGTGGGTCCTCTTTATTTTTAAAAGATTAATTCCCTCATTTTAATTTTATTTAACCAATAAAGTCCTAAGCCCGAAAATACAAAGATTTTAAAAGATTTTTAATGGGATTTTAGGGGTTTAGGTTATTTTAAAGATTTTAAGGATTTTAATAAGATTTAAAGGATTTTTATGATTTTGAGGGGATATTGGAAAGATTTTTTTTTTAAGTGCAAAATTATAAGGGCCCATAATTCAAAGGGTTAGATTATTTTGGGAAAATTATTTTAAAATTGACGGGAATATCAAATGTTTTATTGTAAAAATGGGAGATAAGGGAAGATTTTTAAATCATGTGGTTTTAGCCATATTGAATAAAATGTTTTGTATAAAATGGGGAGAGTTTTTGATTGAGAATTAAGTTTACTTGGAGAAATAATTCCAGTGTGAGAATTTTTGGAGGAGAAGGATTACAAGGTGTTATTATACACCAAAATTGTAAAAGTGAGATATTGTGAGAAATTTTGTGTAGGTTTTCAAGCTTGAATATTGTAAGAACACATCTTCAGGTGCTTGGTGATATTAATGAAAGAGGTCCAACATTAAGAAGTGGACCCAGAGACATAGTCTTTTGAAGGACGAACTCCATTATCAACCTGTGTCTAATATTTCTATCTTCCATCTCATTATTCTTCTATCTCCTATCTTACATCCTCTCTAATTTCATTTCAGTTTATTTTCCAATTCAGTATTTGATTTCTAATTACAACATTTTAGTAATTAGTAATTCCATTAATTTATGTAAAAGTGAACCTAGCATGTAATTTCAATGGTTAAACAACATAGTCACACAATTCTATCTAGATTGGGAATAATTGTAATTAAGCTTAAATACATTTGAATTGTAAACGTCTAATTACAAATCAGGGACACTAAGGTTTTCTACTTAGATCAAGGAATGGGAATTTTTCTAGTACTGTTTGAAACCAAGTTGTATAAAGATGCATTTTTAAAAGTTAAATCTTGGTATTTTAGGGATCGGGTTTGTTCATGCAACCCTAGTCCCTAAATTTTAGTGTTGATAACTTTGTAGTAAGATTTATGCCTTTTTGGATTAAAATTTCATCACTACCTCTGGAGTATAGGGAGTTAAACTTGATTTAAATCTTGGAAAATCATATAGGAATTTTTGTTAATCATGATCTAGATTTCTTTATAAATCCATCAAAGCCTATCAGGTTTTGTGGTTTCTTGGATACAACAAAGAAGTTGCTAGAGAAAATTTGTATAACATCCAAATATGGAAAATGGAACCAAGATATCTTATTGGAGATCCTAGATAATGTATGTTATTAATGTCATATTTTAGGGCATTCATTGAATGATTTTCTTGAAAAAGAAAAAGAAAATTTCCACAAGGATGAAGGCAGATGAAAAGAAGTGAAACAAACTAAGGAAAGGGTGGATAATGTTCATAATAATCTGAAAAAGAGTGATTTTATGTATAAATTGAATACTAGTGATAATAAGGATGTGAACATAAATAAATTTAGTGTAAAGCAAGTATCAAAGAGGCCAGTGGAAAAGATGAAAAAATTATCCATTATTTTGCTAAATTTTCTACAGCAATTTCAACCAATTATATGGCATAACCCATCAATTTCTACTATATCAACTTAGTAGTTGGAAAGAACTATGAAAATACTCATGTTTGAATCATTTTTTTCTTAGCATAATCAAAAAGGTCAATTATAATTGGAGAATAGTAATGAGAATAAGCAAGAAAGGAGTACTTGTAGTATTTATAAAGATGAAGCTCTTGATTTGATGACTTTCAAGAACTTATTTCAAGAAGATAGTCTAAAGGAATTGCAAGATAGAATTATAATATCAAAAGGTACTAAAATGATAAGAATTATTGTAGATGAATTTTCAAGGGAAGAGGAGGGGGTAGAGTATTTTTCTTGCAAAGATAGCATTACATCATCAAGTCATGGTATTGACAAATTCTTTCAAATAGAAGAAGATAGATTGGATAAATTATTTGTTAACTCCCCATTGGAAGATATTGGTAAGGAATTTGAAGAAACTGAAGGTCAAGAGGGAAGAAGTGAGTCTAACAATAAGAGAAATGTGGGAAACCAAACTTTGCATGAACAACAACAATCAAAGGAAACCAATGGCATTGAGAAGAAAATTGATTTGGGGGACAGGGAAGTGAGTGTCTTGAAATTATCCCAAAAAATTTCTATTACAAAGACCCCTAACAATCATCAAATATTAGTTAAAACCCTAGGGAAGAGAGGAAGGAAGTCACATATGACAAAGCTTGAAGAAGAGATAAAAGCAAGGTGGCAGTCAACTCAAGATAATGCAATATCAATTTTGACAAATAATTGACCAAGGAGAGCATGTTGCTCACCTCAATTCCAATGAGAATCTTATCTTAGAATATCAGGGGCATTAATTCCCTTGACAAGAGAGCTTAGATCAAGCAATAGTTAGTGGCTTGTGAAGCTGATATTATAATTTTGCTAGAGAGAAAAACTTTAGAGAAATTTTTTGAGGGATCAGTACATAAATTGGGAAAATGGAAATCCTTTCACTCCTCTACACAAGGTGCTTCAGGTGGTCTCATTTCCCTTTGGTATGCTCAAATATTGAATGTAGGATTGTCAAGGAATGAGAGAAATTGGCAAGTTCTGAAATTTCTCACTTTGACTTGCACTTTTGGCTTGTCAATGTTTATTCTCCAATGACAACATTAGAAGAGAAACAATTGTGGGAAATTATTACTAAAGTACTTAATGGTTTAAGGAATGACAAGGTCATCATAGTAGGATATTTTAATGCTATTGTAAGTTTGCAAGAAAAGAAAGGAGGCATTCTCCCACTATAGAAGGTTATAGAAGATTTTGAGTCATTCATAGCAAATAATGCTTTGTTGGATATTTATCTAGAAAGAGGCAAATTTACATAGACAAATCAAAGGAAAGGTTTCTTGCAAATAGAAAAATAGTGGATAGATTTTTAGTTACAACCAACTGGTGTGTAGGGAATAAGGTGTTGCTGTAAAAAATATTATCTTTGATAAGGTCTAATGATTATGCCATTTCCTTAAGCATTGAGGTAACTAAATCAACAACAAGATATGCATCTACCTTTAAATTTGAAAAAATGTGGTTTTTTCATCCTCATTTTATCCCTCTATTGTAGCAATTGTGGGAAGATCAAGAATTTTCCAGTTAGCTAATAAGTTGAAGTATGCTAAAAATAAGAACAAGATCTAGAACATCAATGTATTTAAAAATGTTTTTGAGCAGAAATAATTTTTTTACAAGGTTTAGATGTTGTCACTTTTGAATGCCAAAAGCAATTGCAAGAGGAGTGGATAGAACTTGTGGCAAGGGAAGAAATATATTGGAGGCATAAATCTATGGAGATGTGGTTGAAAGAAGGTGATAGAAACATGAAATTTTTTCATGCTTCAACACAGATTAAAAAATCATGTAATACCTTATTCAAAATTCAAAGTACGTCAACGAGCAAGGAGATAGTGAAAGAAGAAATCCAGGAGGAATGAATTGGATTCTTTTCTAATATTTTATTTGTGCCTCAAAATAAATCAGTAACATTAGGAAAATATGAAGAAGATCTCCTAGATTCCATTCCATAACTTGTTTAAAAAGTTGACAATATTCAATTATTAAAGCCATTCTCACTAGAGGAAGTAAAGAGTGGTTTTTTCTTTATCTCTAGGTAAAGCACCTAGACTAGATGGATTCACTACCCTATTCTTTCATAAGTGTTGGGATTTTGTTTGAGCTAATGTGCTACTGGCATTAGAGGAGTCAAGGAGAATGAGAACTATGCTAAAGCAGTTTAACACAACACATATTGGAATTATCCCAAAAATAAAGGATCCAAAAATATTTGCAAAGTTTAGGCCAATATCTTTATGTAACATAGTGTATAATTTTTTTACAAAAGCCATCTATTTAAGAATTCAACCACTCATTACCAAATTAGTATCTCAAGAAAAAGGTGGATTTGTATCTAGAAGAGAGACTTTAGAGGGTACTTTAGTTGCTCATGAAATCTTACATTCCATTAAAACTTGTGGTATATCTTTTTTTATTATAAAGTTGGATATGATGAAGGCTTATGACAGAGTGTGGTGGGAATTTCTAATTGAGGTTCTTAAGAAATTTGGCTTCAGTAATAAGTGGTGCAAGTGGTTCCTCTCATTCCTATTAGGAGAAAGGTTTTCAGTTATCATAAAAGGACTTCCAATGGGATTTTTTTGTTCTACTCAAGGTGTCAGACAAGGGGATCTGTTATCTCCATTATTTTTTATTCTAATGGCAGGAGCACTAAGTAGATCTATTTTGAAGGAACATTCAAAAGGTTGTGGCAAGGAGTGTTAGTACCTAACACAAGAATTTCAATTAGACATTATTTTTTTGGAGATGATACGCTCTTGATTGGGAAATCTTCGTTGGGTGAAGCTACAAAAGTTAAGCTGATTCTTGAAAAATACTCTTCTACATTAGTCAAAAAATTAATGCAGCTAAGTCCAAAAAATATTTTTTTCACATGAAAGCATCTATAGTGAAAAGGTTGGTGGCATTATTAGGCTTTCAAAAATCATAACTTCCAAGCACATATTTAGGTATACCTTTTTTTCATGTGTTCTGAACTGTAATGATAAAGGGGAAATTCGGGTACTTTTCTACTCTATTTTGGTACTAACAACCTCACAAGGTGAGTAAATTCTCAATGAGGAGGACCTAGGAGGGGGCTTTTTTATATTTGAGGGGTTCACCATGAAAAAAATGCTTCAAAAAGACAAATGAGCATTCATCCTACAAAGCCTAGTTATGCAAGCTAAATGGGAGTTGCAAATGATGAAATTATGAAACAAGGTGTTAGGATGTGTGTACCTAGGAAGTTTGGAGATGTTGTGAGGATTCAAGAAATGAAAAGAAGCTGCCCAAATATTCCAGGGAGGACAAAGACTCCCAAGATGGCATATTATTCCTGCTACTATTTTTTTGAGGCAGATGCAGAGTCTTTAGATGTTGAAACCGGATTTGAAGGAATCTCTAAAATATATGTTTGGGAGGACTAATACACTGAAGGTGGCATATTAGTCTCACTCTAAATTTTTGAAAACTCTAAATATGGTCCTAAATTCCTAGGTCTGCACTTGCTTCTCCTACAATCTCAGGTTTTGAAACTTTCAAATTCAGCCTGTAGATGAGTTTTTGTGAAGATGACAACTTTGTAATAGAACTTTGCAACTTTTACAACTTTTCACTCTAAATGATCTTCAAGTCTTCAACCTAAATATGAAATCACAAGTATGCAAGAAGGAAAAATATTGTTGTTTGTTAGTGAATTGGGGTTTTCCTTGGTCAAACCCCTTGTTGGTAATTAAACCTTGAAATGAAATAAAGAGATGAATGAAAATGATGAATGAACAACATGAAATGCTACAACTCACCAAAACCATTGTAAAGTCTACAAACTTGTGTGCAATGGATATGGATCTTGAATGAAAGGAGTGATCTTGAATTTCTTGCTTGAATCAAAACCCTACATCACAAATATTAGCACAACACACATGATGCAAGAAACTCTTTTATATGATGCTTGAATCTTGATGATGGATCCAAATGCTTGATAGAATGCTCTTGAATGCTCTTGTAAAGTCAACTTACTATGATGAATTCTCTCACAAAAGACTTGGATTAGAATGAATGAATGAACCTTGTATTTATACTTATTTATGCTTAATATCCCAACAATACATCACACCAAGCTGGCATATGAATTCATTAAATAAAGGAGGCTAAATCTCTCCAAAAATTTGAAATTAAACCACATAAATGACTCAAGGATGACTAAGATTCCCTAGGTGGTGTCGTAGTCCCAAGTCATAAAGCTTGGGTCACATACACCAAAAAGGGGCCCAATTAAGAAGCCTCAAAATCAAGGTCCTGAGACCTTTGGGGGACAAAGATGCCCTAGGTGGCATTTTATTCCTAACCCAAAAATAAAGGACACTCTGATGAAATTATTAAATTATCATTTGTGCATTAGAGAATGTTGTGATTAACCATAAAAATACATAATTCATAGGGCTTGCAAATGCAAAATAGGATCAATTAAGCCATAAAGAAGCATAAATGAAGCAAGGTGGACCCAAATAAATTTGAAAATGCAAGGGTATGCATTTTAATACACTACATTTACCCCCCACTTTAGTGAGAGGATGAACTTGCTTCAAACTCACACTAAAGGAGCCAATCATGCAATTAAGAGGGGTTCAAATGTACAAATGCTAGTAAGATAGGATGACAATAATCAAGAGGGTGACCAATCTCCCAGGATCAAGATCCTATGGAAAACCAACCTAGGCATAAAAGAACACGCTTGTAGATGATATATGAAACTATATCCAGATCACAAACATACACCATCAAAGACATGAAAAAGGAAAAAAATGGAAAACTGCAACAGATCAAGCTTCGAATGGCCTTCCAACGTGGTGGACTGGGTCTAGGTTGTTTGTCCAAAAAGGTTTACAAGTGGAACATGTTGTCCACTATGCAAACAAAATACACACTCACAAGAGCTAGTGAAGCTAGGTGTTAACTAAATGAGCCCTTGGGGACCGTATCAAAGCCATACCTCCATGACTTTAATATGGTACCAAAAAAAATGCATGCTCACAAGGGATAGTGAAGCAAGGTGTTAACAAGGTGAGCCCTAGGAATTCCATATCAAAGCCATACCTCCATGAGTTTAATAAGGACAAAAGGAAACTGCATGCTCCTAAGCACTAGTGAAGCTAGGTGTTCACTAGGGTCAAGCCCCAGGAAGTCCATATCAAAGCCATACGTCCATGAATTTAATAAGGAAAAAAGGAAAATGCAACAAGAAAGAGAGATGTTCAAAGGGATTTTTCTTAGTTCATATGAGGTATTACTCTTAGGGGAAATCGTGATTAACATCTCCAAGAGAGGATAAATACAAGGTCTCATCCTAGGGAACAATGTATCTAATGTTTCCAAGTGACCTCAGACAAGGAAATATCATGCTCTCAGAGGAAGTCAAACCCAAAGACACCACCAAGAGGAAAACACATTGCATAAAGAAATAAAATCACATCAAGGAACATTAAAAGGAAAAAAAAGGAAAACATGCTAGAATAATGCCAATGTATGACCCCACTTTAAAGAAATTGCTAACACCATGCTATGAGAAATTACTTTAAATTATCCAAAAGGAAAAAAGGAAAAGGAAAAAGAAAGGGGTGCCCCATAAAAACACATAAGGGATCTATGGATTCAAGGTTAGTATCTATCTTTGTTGCAATGATATTATAGAGCTTAGAACTGTCATCATTCCCCAAATACACATAGAACTGGAAGAATGACACAGAAAAAAAAAAAAAAAGTTCTTTTGGTTCAACATGGAAGAGACATAGGGTGTCTTGATGCCTTACATCACCCCAAAACGAAAACACAAGAAAAAGTGGAAAATGAAAAGAAAAACATAAAGAAAAATCTTTTAGGTCATGAAAGAGACATAGGGTGTCTCAACGCCTTGCGTCATCCCAAAAAGGAAAACACAATACAAAAAGGAAAATGAAAAGAAAAAATAAAATATCAACAAAAAGGAAAAAGTGTATGACATATAGAAGAATGAAGGTAAAAATACATGAATTCACATAGAGAGAGAAATATTAGACAAAGCATCATAGGGGATCACGTTACACACATGGAAAAGAATGAAGAGAAAGTAAAAAGGAAACCAGAAAGAAAAAGAAAAAGATAAGATAAATGACTAGTAAAGAACATGTGATTCAACCATCCAGTACGTCATCTACATCCTAGTCTTGTTCAATATATGCAAAATATAGATCACTAGCGAGAGGGACAACATCAAGTGTTTTACTAGGAGAATCACCAGGATCAACACCTAGCGCATCACTCTATTTAGGAAGATCATCATGGTTGTTATTTTTTAAGCTTATGGAAGAGGAAAATAACAAATTCAACTCATTATACACTTCCTCATTGATTTTAATTATTTCTTCATCGTCAACCAAGTTAACCACAACAGGAGAATGAATGGTAATATCCATAGAAGGTTTTGGTCCTTGTTGTGTTGGAGACATAACTTTTGTTTGTTTTGGTAAGAGAGGTGGGTCATTGTTTATTACTTCTGTTAAGTTCAGATTTGATTTTCAATGTTCTTCTCATCACTCATCTTTTAAGCAATGGCATGATGACTATGCCTATGTTTGCTAAAATTGTAGTTCCTTTTATTATGGTTTTCAAGTTTCTTTTGTGTTCTCAAACATAGGTTCCTTTGCTTCTTGTGAAGGAAGAACTGGAGAAACCACGAAAGGTTGTTCAACCACTTTCTCTTTGGCTTTATAAATTTTCTTAGGAGGTAGACTAGAAGTTGTTTGATTTTCTATAGGTCTTTATAGGAAATAGGGAAGTTATTTTCATGAATGGGTCTTGGTTTGTTGGGGGTTCTTTAGGTTTAGCATTTTTTTCTTTAGGTGGTGGAGGTTCAAGCATGGGTAGAGGTTTGATCATGGGTGGAGGCATGTTATTAAGGGATAATTTGGCTAAGAATTTTTCTTTTAATTTTTGGTAGGATAGGAAAAGGAAGTCCTCACAGAGTCTTATAGGTTTCATGGGCTTAGGCCAAAAATAATCTAAGGAAAAATTTCCACAGGAAGATAAGGATCTAAAGCCACTATGGTTCAGAGTAAATATTTCATTACCGACTAGAAACTTCAAGCACTTTTAGACAATAGATGGGACTACCATCATGGAGTTGAGCCATTTGAAACCCAACTTCACACAAAATTGATCTAAATTAGAGATGATAGAGAATGATACATTTGATTTGTTTGGTCCTACTTGTAAAGGGAGTGTGATCAAGCCCATCGTAGCATGAGAAAAACAATCATGCATTTTAATCCATGCTTTCAGTTTATCATATCTATCTTGTGTAAGTTCATGCATATATAAGAGTTCTTTTGTCATCACATTCTCTCCATAGATGAGATCAATTAAAATCCTAGGAGTGGGCATGTTATTGATTATGTTGGCTATGTAAAGAGGACCATCGGGTGCATGTATGATTGTTTCTTCTGAAGAGAAAGTTATGTCAATGGGTGTTATGGTTTGTTGTTTAAAAGGCTCAATGTCAATCACTCTTATCATTTTTCTAATAGGACTTTTTTCATTAGTATCCATAGGAATTTTCTCATCAACATCCATAGGATTTTCTTCGTGATTGTTTATATTCTCATCATCCATGTCAACATTCATCACATCGAGCTTAGTTTAACTAGCCTTAACAAATGAAATATTATGGTTAGGCATGGTATTGGTAAAGATTTGCAAGTTTTGGTTGGGAGGAGCTACAAAATTATTACCATTGTCATTCACACCTCCAATTTGGATATGATTAAAATCAATGAGGTCTTGCAAAATATGTTTAAGATGATCTTACACTATTTTGTATCATGTCCTTTTTGTTAGTGATAAGAACAATAGGAATTGTGTTTGAATCTCAGAGGTAATGGTTTGGTAGGGTCAAAGGGTCAGATAGGAGGTAAGGTAAGAATGTTTTTGTTTAAGAGTTTGGTCATAATATTGTGAAGTGTGTTGAGTAAGGGTGTAAATTACCTTTTTGGATCCCAAAAGACATAAGGTTTACTCTTCTATATAGCAGCTACTTGGTTATCAACTTGTTAGGTAGGTTGATAAGTAGAATTGAGTTAAAGAAAAAAATTATTTTGTTTTCTGAAAGGTTGGTAGTTGTTTTGGTTTAAAGCTTCAAACTTTTTAGGATGAGTAGGGGTGCTTTTTGGTTCACTAGTACCTACAAAATTTTAATAATCTTGAAGGGAAGTACATAAGTGCATGAAGAAAAGGAACATCTTTTGGAGGTGGGAATCAAGAATGTTCACACTGATTTGTGAACAAAGCAACTGGTAGCGTGAAATAAATTTAGTGAATTTTTCACCCTCATTTTGCTTACATCTCATCAAATCAGCTAATGTCATTTTAGGAACCATGTGAACTTGGAAATGGTTAATAAAGGATTCACAAAGTTCATTGAATGAATGAATTGAGTTATTTGGTAATGCAAAAAACAAGTCCAACGCAATGACTTTCAAAGATCGGGGAAAAAGTTTAGCCAAAAGTTTGTCCTCAAGGATAAAGTTACTACACAAAGCAGTAAAGGCATTAACATGATTAGCAGGATTTGCCTTATCTCCATATTTCTCAAATCTAGTGATTTCTATACCTTGTGGCACTGGAGTTCCCAATATCTCCAAGGGTAGTGGATTAATTTTGACATAGTATGAAGGTCTAGGACCATTTTGATTTTGATTTATGGTGGAAACTTGATGTTGAATGGATGAAAGGCTTTGTAAGAGGTGGTTAATGATAAGATCATTTCTTGTAGTGTGTGATGGAGATGAATATGTTGGTGGTGTGTATGTGTTGGAAGGACCAATGAATGGATTGCTTACTGGAGGAGATATAAGGTTAGATGCCACAATAGTATAAGGAGCACTAGTGGAAATATTTTAGGTAGGAAGGATGCTACTAGTTGGTTGCATCATTGTGGTCACTTGAGGATTAGTATAGGTTGGAATTGAGGCTATAGTTGAAGAGGGAGGATTTTTATTTTCTACTTGGCTTTGCACATTGTTTGAAGCTTGAGCACCATTAGTGGTGGAAGGAAGATTTTTTCCAAATATTTGAGCTAGGTTACACACAATTTTCAATCCTTCATCACTTTCTATCATGCGGTGAATACTATCTATGGAAAGTATAACAGTGTTGGAAATGTTTTCAGTACTCACACTATCTTGTAAATGAGCTAGATTTTCATGCATTTTAATTATGTTTACTTGCGGGATATGATCAACCATTGTTTGAACACTTGGAACAACACTTGTAGGTAAGGTAGGCATAGAAAAATAGGTTTCAAAGCTATGGTTCATACCTAGAGAACTAATATCAATACCAGAAGCAAGAGAGCTTGCTAACCCAAGATCTACAATGAGTGTTTTATCATGAGAGGCCACGAGTCTCACACTTCTTCTAACCACAGTATTAGCAGTAGGACACCAAGTACTACCAATCATACAAGGGATAAACCATATAAATTACAATGAACATAATATTTTATTCTTACAATTACACTTGAAATGAAATAAATTGGAATGAAAACAATTTTGCAAATTGAAACAAAAAATTGAAGACAACCCATAGAAGCACAAGAAAGCAATTTTGGATCTAGAAATCTAGAGAGTCAAATGTAATAGGAAATAAGACACCAATAAGGGGCATCTTGGTCCTACTAGCGAGATTTTGAAGTTCTAGAGGCTGAAATAGATAGCAAATAGTAGAGAGAGGATTCTAGAGAAAAAACCTTGAGAGGGACTAAGATGCCAGGAATGCCATTTTAGTCCTAGCAAAGGTTTCTCTCTGAAAAAAAATAAAAATTGGATTGTCTACATTGTTTAAAAATTGCTTATTCAGGATGCTGATGTTTAGAAATAGAAAATTATGCCAATGAATGCAAGGAAAAGTAACTAGGAGCAAACAATTGAATGCAATTTTTTTCAATTTTGAATGTAATAAGAATGTTTCTAAATGTAATTAAGATGATGAACAATGAAATTTTTTAGTTTTTGATTGAAATGAAATGATGCAAGAAAGTAAAAATGCAATGTATATGCACTTTCACTAATGCAAATGCAAGAAATCCTAGATGCAATTTCACTAAATATGTAAAACCCTAGATGCGACTTTACTAATGCAAGATGCAATGCTATCTATGGGTTCACCAAAATGAACTGTAATGATAAAGGGGAAAGGAGGGTACTTTCCTACTCTATCTTGGTAATTCAATTATGTCCTAGGAGTCCTAATTGGATTGACTAAAAATATCACAAGGTGAGTCAATTCTCAATGAGGAGGACCTAGGAGGGAGATTTTTTAGCTTTGAGGGGTTCACCACCAAGACAATTCTTGGAAAAGACAAATGAGAATTCAACCTACAAAATGCAATTATGAAAGCTAACTAAGAGATGAAAATGATGAAATTATGTAATGGGGAGTTAGGATGTGTGTACCTAGGAAGTCTAGAGATGTTGTGATGATTCCAGAAATGCAAAGAATCTTCCCAAATATTCCAGGGAGGAAAAAGATGCCCAAGATGGAAAATTAGTCCCGCTACTATTTTTTGGGACAGATGTGGAGTCTTCATATGTGAAAATAGGATCTAAAGGAATATCTAAAATAGATGCCTAGGAGGACTAAGATGCCCAAGGTAGCATAGTAGTCCCACTCTGAATTTCTAAAAACTCTAAATATGGTCATGAGCTCCAAGGTTTGCACTTGCTTCTCCTCCAATATCAGGTTCTGAAACTTTCAGGTTCGACCTATAGGTGAGTTTTCACGAAGATAAATTTTTAATGCAACTTTGTAACTTTTACAACTTGTCACTCCAAATGATCTTCAAGTCTTCAACCTAAATCTACAATCAAAAGTATGTAAGAATGGAAAAACTTGTTTGTTAGTGAATGGGGGTTTTCCTTGGTCAAACCCTTTGCTGGTAGTTAAAACTTGAAATGAATTAAAGAGATGAAGGGACATGATGAATGAAAAACATGCAATGCTACAACTCACCAAAACCCTTGTAAAGTCTACAAACTTGTGTGCAATGGCTGCAATGGATATGAATCTTCAACCAAATGAATGATCTTGAATTTGTTCACTTGAATCAATACCATAGATCATAAATGTTAGCACAACAACACAAATGATGGAGGAAACTCTTTGATATGATGCTTGAATATTCATGATGGCTCCAAATGCTTGATAGAATTCTATTGAATGCTCTTGTGAACACAATTTACTATGATGAATGCTCTCACAAAAGACTTGGATTAGAATGAATGAATGAACCTTGTATTTATACTTATCTATGCTTAATATCCTAAAATTACATCACACCAAGCCAAAATATGAATTCATTAAATAAAGGAGGCTAAATCCCACCAAAATTTGAAATTAAATATCGAAAAATGACTAAAGTTGGATTAAGATGCCCTAGGTGGTGTCTTAGTCCCAATTCATAAAACTTGGGGCACAAACACCAAAAAGGGGCCTAGTTAAGATGCCTCAAAATTAGGGTACTGAGATCTTTGGGGGATAAATATTCCTTATGTGGAGTTTTAGTCCTGATCCAAAAAATTAGGGACACTTCGATGAAATTATTAAATTATCATTTGTGCATTGGATAATTTTAGGATTAGAAAGAAAAAGACATGATTCATAGGGCTTGTGAATGCAAAATAGGACCAATTATGCCATAAATAAGCATATAAATAAAGCAAGGAAGGCCTAAACAAGTGTCAAAATGCAAGGGTATGCATTTTACTACACTATAGGTTCAAAGAAATCTCTTTTTTGGAATAATGTGTTAGAAAGAATAAGATCTAGAATACTTTCTTAGAAAGATAAATGGTTGGCATTATCAGGTAGAATTTTGGTGATCAAATATGTACTTGTAGCCATTCCAAACTACTACTTGGTTGTGTTGCAGGCTCCTAAGGGTGTTATCCTTTAAATTAAAAAATATATTAAATACTTTTTGTGGAAAGTTAATTTGGATGACAAATTTAAAATCTCACTAGTCTCATTGGAAAACATGTGCTCAAACAAAGCTAATGGAGGAGTGGGAATTCACAACTTGACTGTAAGGAACATGGCTTTAGGGGAAAAACTAGCATGGAAATTTTATGCCAAGCCAGAGTTGAAATGGTGTAAATTAATGCAAAGAAAGCACTTGGATAATGAGATCTCATGTAGAATTTTCACAATAGAAAATCCTACAAGTGGATCAGTTATTTGGAATTTCATTTTGGCTTCCAGGGATGTGATAATTCCATATTCATCATGGGAAATAAATGACGGTGCAAAGGCTTTATTTTGGAAGGACTCATAGAATGGTTTTACTCCTTTAAATACTATTTAGGAATTGCAAACAACATAACTTAGCTTATCAAAAAGTTGGGGCTTACTTTTAAAAGACTGTTCTTTCATCGGAACTAGTGAAATGTATGGTTAAATGGAAGGATTTTTCTCATCCTCCAATATCTACCAATAAAAAGGTTATTTTAGCAAGCATATTGAATAGTATAACTATTTTTCTATCCAAAAAATTGGATAAGTTAATATGGGCACCTTTAAAGAATGGGGACTATACTGTTGTAGACACATCAAATTTGCATTATGCATATTCATCCGCTCAATAAATAAATCAAATACATCACATCCATTCACCTGGTAAATCGAGTTCTTATCATTTAAATAAATCAAAAGCTCACATCATAGTTTAATTAAATAAATCAAACTTTATTTAATTAAAATCTCAAAAATGCATATTCCATCATTTTCTAATTCAAATAAATCAAAAATCAAAGTCCTAAAAGTCAACTCACCTAATCATCATTAAACTAACATAATCATCATCTATTTAATCTAACCATGATTAAATGCTAATCTCATCCCACTTGCATTCTCTAGATATCTCCACTTGCACAAGTAAATTAATTTTATTGATTTATTTAAAAACCCTCATTTTCCCTCAACATGACAAGTCCAACATGGCATTTATTGATGTTTTTCTTGTCCCCCTCTCAAAATTTATTGCAATTTTGAATTCAAATTCTCCCTCTCATGGGCTCTCTTCCCAAATCTTGCACAACCATTGGCCTATCACCACTTGACAAGTGGCCTATTCTCATTGGAGGATCTTTAGTCCCACATTCACCATCTTGGCCAATCTATCATCAAGAAAATCTATAAAATAAGGCCTTCATTCTCATTCATGGATCCACAAAATTTTATGCAAGGTTACTCTCTTGGTTTGAGAAATAATCTTGCTCATCATCTCCATTTTCATTTCATCATTTTAGCTATTGATCAAGGGTTGGGAAAGGGTCACTAGCACATGTGACACCAATCCACTATGGAATAGGTGACTTGTTATTGCTTTCCTAATGCTTTAGTTTTTATTTTGTCATGTATGGCATTTGGAAGTCTTTACAAGGTATTTCATAGAGGTATTTTGTTAGATTTGTGAAATACTAACCCCTATATGAAGTTTAGTTTTTGCAGATTTTAATGGATGCCTACATTTGGTGCTAGGAGGGCCAACCTCCAATAAAATTCAAAGCTGTAGACATTCTAACTACATGAAAATCATAATTATTTCATATTGTTTGTTAGTTGTTTTCTTATATGATAATATCAATGCTTTTGATTTCAAATGAAATGTTTTGACATCTTAACTGGCCATATGATCGTGTGATAGTTTTGTCTTTGGGATTTTTAGATTTCAAAGAGTATTTATAAGCTTTCCAATAAACATAAGTTGCTAGTTTTATCTGGTTACTAGAAAACAAGACTTCCTTATAGGTGTTTCAAATCCAAGAAGGTTGTGCCTCACATCAAAGCTGCATTTGTTGTTGAATATTAGAAATGAAATAAAATAAAAATCTTATGCTTAGATTCAACTCATGTTAGCTAATACTGTTGTCTAGGTAACTGGCATATAAACTAGAAATTCTATAGCTACGAAGATTTTACTTAAATGCGTACATCTCTCAATTCTTGTGGGAAATTTGAGTTTAAAAGCAATCTGCCAAACTAAAGATATGTGCAATTATTTCTGTCTAAACTACACCTTACATGGCAGCGTTTGTTTTTGAAAATCAAAGAAAAAAAAATTTCACCTACTAATGGTGCGATTTATATCATACGCCTATTCATTAGCATTTAAAAGTCTAACAATTCTTTGTTGCTGTTCAAAACAATGCCAGAAATAAATGCGCACCATCACTTGCTCTCTGTCTATTCTTATGGAAAACATTCGAGACTTATTGACTCATGAACGCACTCCAACATTTATTTTGGTAAAGAAAGGAGTCAAGTAAAAGGAAACATGGTATTCATCTTAGGTGGTAGGTATTAAATTAGTTTTGGACATTAAAGTGTGCAAAAATCTAGTCTCTTCTTTGGTAAACTTTCACTTCGTATTGATATACTGGTGGTTGCTATTTATGGATATGATTGAACACTTTTAAATATTCTTCAACAAAGCTTTACACCTGTCAAATCACACGCCTTCTCTAATGTACTCTACTTTTTTTGAAAGCAAACTGTGTGCCAACTTGCCACTAGATGTGTTCAATACAAATAGCGAAATAGCTTAAGAGGAATAAGCAATTTAGTTACATAAGATTGATCATTCTTGAGGCAGGTCCTAGAGGATCATCATCCAAGCTTTTAATATTGCTATTTGTCTTGTTCATGTTGCTATTTTTTATCCTTGGGATTGGCTGCACTGAATGGGAAAGTCTTCATGTTATTAATATTGCGTTAAAAATCATTTATGACTGAATAGGAAAGTCTTCCTATTATTAACATTACTGTTTAAACTCATTTTGCAGGTTTAATCAAAGAAGACCAAGGTGTCATTATGACAAAAAGACTGAAATATTTGCTTAATAATTTTTTTGTTTACATTGGTTTTGAACAAATTTTTTACTTAAAAATTTTAAATACGGAGAAAGGGTGGTGATTTATTATCTAAAAATACATTGAGTCTTTATTATTTGAAAGTAACCTTTTTGGAAATCAATGATTACATCTAATATTGGATTACATTTTCCCCATTTTAAATCATTGAATCTTTTATTTCGTTCTTCTATTTTTAATCAATGATTAAAATGAACTTAATTTAATATCTTTTACCTTCAAATGATTGCCTTTTTGTATATGTACAAAGGAAAAGCAAAAGGGAAAGGGACAAAGTGAAGGAGAAGGCTAGCAAACGAAAACGAAAGGAGGGGAATTTTTTTTGAAAACTCAAAGTGTTTTTAAACGCTTTAAGTGTTTGATCAACACTACTTCACGAAATTGTTTATCTTTTCATTTTAGAACACTAATTTTCATTTGGGTCTAAAAAGAACAATTTGATTTTTCATTGCAAAGGGCTTAAAATGAATCTTAGGACAAACTCACCAGATTTTGTTTGAGGTTAAGAATTGAACAATCAAAACTCACACTTCATTTTGGTGCTTAAAAAAAACTCACAATTGCTTTGAAGGCTATAAAACGAACAAGTGCTTGAATTGTGTGATTTAGTCTTTTGAAGGCGTATCCTCTCCTCTTGCGCTTCGTGTGATCTAGGGTGCAAGAGAAACACTCAAAATACATTTTATTGCTTTGAAACACTTCAATTTGGGCTTAAAAATTGAACATCTTGTGCGAGTGTGAGTAGGGGCATTTTCGCGTACATTCTCTTTCTTTGTGCCATCAAAGATTGATCGAGTTACGGATTGTGTTTTTGCTTGCTTTTATTTATCCTAGAGGGTCGACCTTGGGGAAAAAGTACTCACCCAAGGGAATGACTCAACCGGTAACACTCTAAAGCCAAGAGTATTTCTAGCCGGGATATAAATGTGGATATTGGAAGAAATGCCAATATCACACAATTGACTTTGACAAGATGGATCCAAAAGGGGACTCTTGCCACGTTGGGTCAACTCTTACAAATGGAAAGTCCTTACTAGAACCCATGTGCTAAAATTTTCCAAAATCCTTAATCTATTTGTTGTTACAAGAACGGTCGATCTAAAGCCGTCCCACACTTTTACGGTCTTTAGTAGAAATGGAAAACATGCCATGGGAGTTTCATGGGTGTTGATGCTTGGCTGCCCTGTATAAGTGAGTGTTGTGGAGGGGAGCCAGTGGGGTCAAGCATCTAACCATTCACTAAAGATAGGCGTAGCTAGACTTGTCCAAGTGGGGATTCAACAAATATTGTCTTACACATCCATAGGGCTTGTACTTGTCTTGGTTTGAAAACATAGTGTTGTATTTGAAAACATTTGCAAAACAAACATTCAACATGATTTTCAAAATTTCAAACCCTTTTGAAGACAAATATCATTGACTGAATCCATATGTTATTGCTTTCCCTTGGGATTCACGTCTTTAGAGGTTCCTAAGCATTGGATTATACCTCAATTTGTCTTCTTGAGTAAAAAATAGGAAAACCCTTGCCTTAAGTTCATTGAATTTCCACATAAAATATCTTGTGGGGTTTCAAGAAATTAAGACATTGGACATCTTAGTTTGAAACTTTAATCAAAAAGAGTGTTTTTGGTAAAATAAAGCCATTAAACAAAGATAAGCAAAATGAACTTTCATGTGTTTTGAAGACTCCAAATCCCAAAAGCACAAATCATTGATTAGAAATCCAAAATGTTCAAATCATTCCTTGGTTACAAAGGTCTTTAGGAAGCATATGCATGCTCTTCAATACCTAGGTCTAGGAAAACACAAAGTGTCTTTTTTAGGTTCACCTAAAGGATCAAAACAAATCAAACCTCTTTCATCCATCTTTCAAAACATCAAACATCATCTCATGAATCATCTTTTGAAAAACCTTGAAATCATCCTTGAAGTGCTAGGCTTTATGACAAAATCAAGCAAACACCAAAATCATTGAGACCAAGTCCTTGAAAACATTTATCAAAACACCTTTGGCTAGGAATGTGTAAATGCATCCTTTTGCATATCCTTATCAAATTCATCCAAATCATCTTGTCTAGCTTAGTGTATGTAGATGAATCCTTCTCCATATACTTAGTGAAACAATCATTTTGTTTGGGTAGGTGTGGGTATATGCATCCTTCTCCTCACACATATCCAAATCATCATCCTTTGAACACGACTATCCTTTAGATCATTATCAAACATCTTAGGGTCTTTTTGTTCAAAATCAAAATCAAAATCCAAATCAAGATCAAGGACAAAATCTCAAAATCCAAAAATCAAACCAATCAAAAATCCAAAGTCCTAGCATTTCATTCAAGATTTATCAAAAGCCAAAACATCCATAACATCCATCTTTAAACATCACCATCATATCATCATCACATTTGATCCTAAAAAGGCATCCTAAAACTTTCACTTTGGGACATAAAATAGAGATTAATCCAAGGAATCAAGAGATTCATCTCCCATATTCTCAAAGATTGATCCTTGTTTTATGGTTCAAATGAGATCTCAATACAAGAAGAGTATGGAAGCCCACAAAGAAACTCCCGCTTCAAGTGACCTTAGCCAAACAAACGCATAAATGAATCTAATAGAATGAAGCAATCCATTAATCCCCTCATCATCACAAAACCCACAAGAAGAAAATCTAGGGGAGGACCTCACCTTTGGAATGACTTGCGAAGAAATAGCTGAAATGCTCCAAAATCCGGACAACCATAGAATCATCAACATCATGATGAGACTCAACCCTTCGTTGTACATTCTTGAACTAGCAAAACACGGGGCCAAGTTGCCTTCACATTTTGATGTGACCACTATAGTAGAGACATCTTTTCCACCAATATCATCCACCATCCCCATTTCATCTACACCCCCATCTCAAAACATCATGCAAAATATTCCAAAAATCATGACATCAATTGCTCCAACTCAACCAAACGTTAACAAGGGAAGCACATTTCTCAATGCTCTTCAATCACATCCCCTTGTTAATAATCAAAGCTTGGACGTAAACACCACATTGGAACAAAACATCCCCCCTAATCCATTATAAAAAAATGTTCCTCTCACTTTACATTATGACCCATCATCAACATCTTTTCACGGAGCACCTCAAATCCCCCTCCTCACAAATTCACAAGAGGAGGAAGACATGTTCGCACCAGGGGGCATTTTCAACACCACAAGACTCTCGCAAAGATTCACCCCCCTTACATTTCCACCTCTTCCGCCATTGCCATTATCATCCGCACCACTCCTTGGTCTAGGGCTTCCTCCCTTACCAAGTATCAATCAAACATACATCCCAACCATCAATCAAAACATTTTTCCAAATGCTCAAAAATTATTGTTGACATCACAACAACAAATGACAAACACACAAACAATGGCAACATCATCAAACACCCCCATAACATTGCAAAGCATGGTCTCTCAAGGGCCAATCACATCAACGATGCCACTTACCACATCAACAACACCATCCACCAATCACATAATCAACATGACAACACCATCCACCACACACGTAATCAACACAACATCATCATCTACCACCATACCAAACCCACCACCACCCCCACCACCACCAACGTTCACCACATCAAACCAATTCAACTCAACATTACAAGCCGCTTTTCAAAGAGGATACCAACAAGTGCAGAAAACAAAAAGTCGTGCAACAAGCCGCTCAAGCTGCCAAAGCTGCATTACAGGCGCAACAAGCACAACAAGCCTAAGTTTTATTGCAACAACAACAACAACAAGCCACTCAAGCTTCCCAAGTCAAGCAAGCATTGCAATCACAAAGGGTCACTCAAGCACAACTATTATAGAGCAACAAGATGCACAAGCGCAAGCCCAAGCACAAGCTCAAGCGCAAGCACAACAAGCACAAGCTCAAGCACAACTTCTTGCACAAGCAGCGCAAATGCAAGCATATCAGCAAGCACTAAAGCAATACCAAGAGCAGCAAGAAGCAGCAGAATTGGCAGCCCAACAACAAGCATTGTTGGAACAACAAGTGCAACAACAAGCACAAATCCTAGTGCAACAATAACAAGAGCAACAACAAGCATTGTTCATCCAAAAGCAAGTAGAAGCCTACTTCGCCCGCCACAACATACTGATACCATTGAACAATGCACCAACCAACCCATCCATCCAAACCATGATTGCAACACCTCAAAACACATTCATCCCACCCCTTGATCTGCAAAGTGATGTGACAACACAACTCAAGTTTCTCTCACAACAAGTGCTTGATCTTCAATCAGGACAGACAACCAAAACGCAAAGCAACTTGTGTCCCTATCCATTCAATAGGAGCCTAGACATGAAACCATTCCCTAAGGGATTTGAGATCTCTAAATTTGACAAATATTGAAGGACGGGAAACCCTGAAGATCACATCAGGGAATTCCAGGTTCATTTTATGGAGGTTGCATATGACAATACTTATCTGATGTGGCTATTCCCTAGGAGCTTGGCAGGAAATGCTATATAATGGTTCTCTTGCTTACCCTCAGGCATCAAAACATTCCAGGAAATCAGAGATGAATTCATTAGAAACTACGCATGTAACATTACAATGGATGTTAGTCTCAAAGAACTATATGCTCTGAAACAAGGAAAGAATGAATCTTTTGCTTCATTTCTTCAACGATGGCGATCCAAGGCCAATCAGAGCAAGTGGACCATGCCAGAAGAGCAACAAGTCTGCACAATCATCACCAACCTTGAAAGTCGCCTGTCATTTCATCTCAAGGTTCAAGGAATCACCACCTATGATCAACTGATCTCCAAGGCGCTTAGCATCAAAAGAGCCCTTGTAACCCAACCCGTTGAATCAACACCATATCATGAACAGGAAAACAATCGCCCACCATCAAATTACAATGATAAACCTCTTACATGGGTGAGAAACAAGAAGATCACTAATGATGGAGTCGTCGATGCCAAGGTGGTCATTAGTGGTTCATGCCAAAATACACCCGCACCGCAAATCCAACCACAACGCCTAAACACTCATCACACAACATATTGACCCAACAATAATCCCACCATCAATAACCTCAGTGACCAAAAAGGACCACCTCAACACAAGACTTATCCCAAACGAAAATACACTACTTTGGGAGAACCACTAGAGAACATCATGAAAAAGCTAATCGACGAAAAACTCATCCAAGCTCCTACGTTTGAGAATTATTAAGAACCTGATGTCAAACCTCCTTGGTACAATGAAAATCAACTATGTGAGTTCCACAAAATCAAAGGCCACACCACAAACAATTGTATGAGACTCAAGAACATCATCCAAGATCTCATTGACAAAAGAATCATAAATGTGGAAGCACCTACTGGGAATCAGGATCTCAAAATCTATACAAATCCAATGTCAAATCATGGCAACAAAGGGAGTAACAAGGATAAAGGAAAAAGCAGTGTCAATCATGTATACAAAATGGTTGTTGCCAACCTCAATGAAAACTACATGGTCATCACCATCAAAGGCGCCCATGCCGAAGACTATGGAGTCACCACAAGAGGCGGAAAAGTCACCATCGCAGGATCATCCCAACCCAATAGAGTCCCTACATCAAGAGCCATTCCATATAGCTACAATGTTGTAGACCAACTCAAAAGAATGCCAACACACATCTCCATCATGGAGTTGTTAAAAATCTCATCAGCGCATAAAAAGATCCTTGAGGAAGCATTAGCCTCATCTACCATCCCCGCAGACCTCGATGTGGAACAATTCCAAGCTATGGTCGAAAACATCATAACACCTAATCTCCTTACATTTTCTGACCAAGATTTTCCTTCCCAACCATCTCACAATCGTGCACTTCACTTGGAGGTCATTGTGAACAAAAGCAAAATCAAAAGGGTCTTGGTGGATGGAGGTGCAGGTTTGAACATCTGTTCTTTTAGCCTCATCAAGCAGTTAAAGGCATTAGAAGATTCCATTGACAGAGGAAAGGGCATAACAATAAGAGCATATGATGACCAAGAAAGAGTGTCTCAGGGCACAATTAAACTCCCTATCCAAGTAGGGCCAACACTCATGGAAACCACATGTCAGGTCTTGGACCTCGAATTTCCATACAATATCCTCCTGGGATGCCCATGGATTCATGCGATGAAAGCCATAGCATCAACCTTCCACCAATGTGTGAAATTCACACATAATGAACAAGAGGTTACCATCCATGGAGATCCTGAGCCATTTTCATACTACAAGAACCTTGAAGCCAACTATTACAAAATCCCCCAAGTGTCGAAAAATGATGAGGGACCATCCACATCATACATCGATCTCAACATTCTCACTTCTGCGACAGAGACACCTGCCATTCCCACCATATCCTATATCAAGCTCATCATCTAGGAGGATGGTTGTGGAAGTTATAGGCTCCCTAACAATGCTTTTGTGATAGGAGAGTTACCACAATCTCCAAGATCACAAGGATGCCCACAAGAAAATAAAGCCCCCACATCACAAACCTATCCTCAAAATTATCCTAAATTCACAAGGTGGGGAGACCTTTGCCATGAGGTAATTGAAGCAAGTCCATCAAACATGTTGTATTGAGATGAAAGACCAACACCTGAATTACCAATGGATTGAAGAAGCAGAGGCCTACACATGATGCTTGCGATGGGCTATGACCGCAATTAAAGACTAGGACAAAATGACAATGGGCTCTTAATACCAGTCATGCCTGAGATGCGACCTATAACAAATCTTGTTCTTGGATGTACCCCTCCGAGAATAACCATACATGGCCAAAGTCCTTCGGTTAGAGCCACTTATGTTTCTCCTCAGCCAGTCCTAGTACAAGTGCACTCCCCAATACCCATAGGGATAGATATGCATAACTTTATCACTGAGCCCTATATTAGTAGTGATGACAAAGATACCTTATCCAACCTACCTAGGTTATTCGAAGATACCACCCTGTGTATGATTAGTACCATATCCTTTGAACCAGATAGTCAAAATCATGAGATCCACTTAGTCTACCCCCAACTAATCGACTATGACCAACGAGGACCACCAATTCTTGATACATTCAAAAATGATGTAGCGCTCTCAAAATTCATGGGGTTGAGGGATAACATTCCAGATGGAGATCACAAGGCAGGATTCATAATGGAGTTGGACACACATGCCTATTACGGGGAAATGATTGAATCCTTCAGTCGCAAAAGTGAGAAACTAAGAATCATATCCAAGTCCTTGAGTGAAAACCATACCATGGCACTTTGACAAAAAAATAGTAAAAACAAAGGACGTATCCAATGGTGAAAACCTCTCTGAGATGCCTGAGGATGAAGGATTCAATCTTCCCCTAAGAGCTATTCATCAAGAGAAGTCAACGGTCTTGGCCGAAAAATGCAACCCAGTCAACCTAGGAATAGAGGAGACCCCACATATAACATTCTATGTGGAATCACTATTATCAGAAGAGCAAGAACTTCTAGCAGCATTCCTAAAGGAAAGACAAATAAACTTTACATGGAGTTATGCTGATATGCCAGGACTTGATCCAAATACTGTGGTCCACCACCTAGCAGTGTATCCAGATGCAAAACCTGTCAGACAGAAGCTTCACAAAATGCATCCTCAAATTGCTTTGTTAGTCAAAATGGAGCTTAAAAGCTATTAGATGCTGGATTCATCCGACCAATTGATTATCCAGAATGGGTATCAAACTTGGTACCTATTTCAAAACTGAAGCTATCAATCTATACATATTTTAGAGATTTGAACAAGGCATGTCCCAAGGATGATTTCCCACTTCCCAACATTGACATGATAGTAGACATGACAGTGGGGCGAGATGCTATCGTTAATGGATGGATTTTCAGGATATAACCAGATCATGATAGCAAAAGAAGACCAACACAAGATGGCTTTCACTTGTCCATGGGGGACCTACTGCTGGAACATGATGCCATTTGGTCTAAAGAATGTAGGAGCAACCTTTCAAAGGGCCATGACACTAATATTCCATGATATGATTCACAAAATAGTCGAAGACTATGTCGACGACATCCTAGCAAAGTCAAGAAAAAGACAAGATCATATAGCAACCCTAAGTGCTATCTTTGATAGATTAGAGGAATACAGGGTCAAACTAAATCCCAAGAAGTGCATCTTCGGCATGCAATCAGGAAAATTACTAGGATACATAGTCTCCATGAGGGGTATCGAGGTGGATCCTACAAAAGTCAAAGCAATCCTTGAGATGGAAGCACCAAGGAATCTAAAACAATTGAGAGGCCTCCAAGGAAGGCTCCAATCCATTAGAAGGTTCATAGCACAACTGGCACACAAGCAGAATTTGTATTCACACCTACTCCACAAGGGGGTAGTATACAAATGGGATACCAAGAGCGAAGAGGCATTCAACAAAATAAAGGAATATCTACTGACACCTCCAGTGTTAATGCAACCTATCCTGAGAAAGCCATTGATCTTATATGTGTCAGCAACAGTAGTAGTCCTAGGATTTTTTCTTGCTCAGCATGATGAAAACAGAACAAAAAGATCCATATACTATATCAGCAGGACAATGGTCAGTCATGAGCTAAATTACTCATTCATTGAGAAAGCTTGCCTCACAATAGTGTTTGCATCCCAAAAATTTAGAAACTACATGTTGGCACACAAGATCAAGCTTATTTCCAAAATTGACCCCCTTAAATATCTCTTATCAAAGGCAATGTTAACTGGCAGAATGGAAAAATGGGTCATGATATATTATCAGAATATGACATCGAGTATGTTGAGAGAAAAGCCATCAAGGGACAAGTTATTGCAGATCAATTAGCAGAAGCACCCATGTATTCTAAGAATCCTCTTGTATCTGAATTTCCAGAAGAATCCATCTTTAACCTCAACATTGTCGATCACTAGAAACTATACTTCGATGGGTCATATACACAACATGGATCAGGAGTTGGTGTCCTCTTCATCACCCCACAGGGGGATTGCATACCACGGTCATACAAACTAGCATTCCCTTGCACAAACAACATAGCGGAATACGAGGCTTTGACTATAGGTCTCAAGATAGCAGTGCAGTGGAATATCATAGCTCTCAAGGTCTATGGCGACTCACAGTTGATCATAAATCAAGTTAATAATGAATATCAGACTAAGGATGACAAGCTAACCCCATACAAAAAATTGGTAGAGACTCTAAAGGAATCCTTCATTGACATAACATTTGAGCAGATTCCAAGAACCAACAACAGAGCAGCTGACGCCATGGCTACAATTGGGTCTCTATTAGACATCCCTCATAACGTACCGAAATATGAATTTTTGATCAAGCAGCTTCTCGTTCCCACATTCGAGGTACCAGAGTTAGAATATGTGTGTGAAATTGTTGGTCCTGGCGATCCTTGGTATCATGACATCTATACATATCTTTGAATAGGAGTCTTACTCGCTGACCTACCATCGAGCCTAAAATGAACCTTCATCAAAAAAGCATCTAGATTTGTCATCCTAGGGGATACCTTATACTGTAGAAGCATAGAGGGTACCTTACTACGTTGTCTAAATGATGAGGAGGCATTAACTGCTCTAACTGAGGCTCATAACAACATTTGTGGCTCACACTCGAGTGGAATAACCATTTCCAAGAAACTGTTGAGGCTGGGGTATTACTGGCCCACGATGGAAAGAGAAGCATATGATCATGCTAAAAGATGTTTACAATGTCAGCAGCATGGGGACCTCATCCATGCTCCAGCTCAAGAGCTTCACCCAATTATCACACCATGGCCTTTTTCGCAGTGGGGACTCGATCTCATTGGGAAAATCTCACCCACCTCATCTAATGGCCACAAATTCATTATAACTACAACTGAGTACTTCACAAAGTGGGTGGAAGCCATACCCATGACCTATATCACTGGGAAGCAAATCTCAAAATTCATCTTGAACTATCTCATCTATCATTACGGTGTCCCACAAGCCATTATCTCAGATAATGGGACACCATTCAAGAACCAGGAGGTTCACGACTTGTGCGAGAAATTCAAAATCCAGCATCACTTCTCCACCCTGTACTATCCCCAAGGCAATGGCCAAGCAAAAACCACAAACAAAACCATCCTCAAAATCCTCAAGAAAACAGTCAATGACGTAGGTCGTGACTGGCACTTGCAACTTAATCCCGCCCTCTGGGCTTATCGAACCAGCATCTGTACACCCATTGGCACTACCCCCTTCTCCTTGGATTACATATTAGAAGCCGTACTCCCAATTGAGATCGAGCTCCCATCCCTCAAAATATCACTACAAAATCTCATCACTGATGAAGAATATCAGGTTTTAAGACTAAATGAGCTAGAGTTACTGGATGATAGAAGGATCGATGCTTTGAATCATTTGCAAGTCTATCAAAATAGACTCAAACAAAGCTACAACAAGAGGATCAAAAGTAGGACTTTCTAAGTCAGAGAACTGGTCTTAAAATAAAATCAAAAGAATGTCCCAAATCCTAGCACCAAAGGCAAGTTTGAACCCAATTGGTTAGGGCCTTTCATCATCACAACAAGCTATAAATTAGGGGCATATCAGCTATCAACACCCGAAGGGGAACCTCTGCAGGAGCCCATGAATAGCTCCCATCTCAAAAAGTTTTATGCCTAATTCTTTTGGGTATAAAACCAAAAAATTAGAAAAAGTCCTGAAAAAATGGTTACTTCAGTGGAAACCTAGCAAACAGGCATCTTGGTAACAACAAAAAAATTAAAAAAAGCAAAAGATCCAAAAAAATAAAAAACGGATTGAAAACAGCAAAGAAAAAAATCATCCTCTAGTGAAAACCACTTCGGTGGCACTTTGGGCAAGTACCTTGGTGAAAACCTGGCAAACAGGCACCTTGTGTAAATAAGCACTTTCCATCCACCAGGACCTTTACAGCTTGTTCGTCATCATCCCTCCATTTTGTTTCCATCATCCATCACATCCATATCTCCATCCATTACACATCCATTCGCATCCGCACCATAGCTTGGTCCTATGTTCGTATCATGATCCCTCTTAGTACTACTTGGCCCATTCTCATGGTTAGTTTGTCCTGCCTTTATCAGAGTAGTCTATTGCATCACGCTGGGGGCATGTTCTCATTGGATCAGATTCGTGTATGGTCTTAAAGTCCTCAAAATCAGAAAATCCAAAAACATCAAAAAATCAAAAAATCCAAAAACATCAGAAAATCAGAAAAAACCAAAAAACATCAGAATTTTAAAAAAAAAAAAAATCAAAAATCAAAAAATCAAAAACATCAAAACATATCAAAATCCAAAAACAGGTCAAAAAGTCATTCAAAAGTCAAAACAAGGTCGTCTTGTCAAACTCGTCGTCTCTGAGCTTGAGCGTAGGCAAGGTTGATCTTTGATCATCCCAGAGACATTTAGGTCAGTCCTTTAGGAGTCCGTCATAATAAGCTGACATTTCATCATGTATATCATCATCTGTAAATCGGTCAAGTCGTCGGTCAAACTACGTGGTCTCTGCGTATATAACGTAGGCAAGGCTAATCTATTGATCATCCCCAAGGCCCCTAGGATAGGTCTTTAGGTTAGTATCTTGGTCAAAATCTCAGAAAATCCCAAAAACATTGGAAAACTGAAAATCAAAACATTTGTAAAACTTCAAAAAATACCAAAAATAGCCTCAAAACATTACAAAACATCAAAAACATCCAAATATTTGAAAAAATCCATCCGCCTCATCTCGCTTGCACCCTCAATAAACACCATCCATAATAAACTGGTCGTCATCCCAACCTTTGGTGGAACAGTTAGAAACAAGTATAGCAGGTTAAAAGTAAAACTCAAAAGCGTCAAGTCTCAAGTCTCAGTCAGTACGTAAACAAGTTGGTCAAGTCTTTGTGTCGATAGTCCATCATCCAAATAGTCCCATATCAATCATTTGATAACATCATGTCCTAGGATGAATCCTTCCTACAAGGGGAATTTTTTATCAGAAAGAACATTTTGGATAAACAAAATGACGTGCCGCCATCCACTAACATGTCTTAGGATGTATCCTTCATACAATGGGCATTATCTTTTGGCAATAAGTTTCTGTCCTTATCCTTAAAAACACATTCCCTTTTGGTTAGCGATATTGAAGAACATCAACTTGTTTGTGTGCTTTATCTTTTTCTTTTGACTTATCTTATTGCGCTCACTCCAAGGACATCTCAATGATATCCGAATGAAGGATTTAGAGAGATAGGAATGGGACAACGATCATTATCTTTTGTCTGCTATTCTTGTTGGACATTCTTGTAAAATAACTTGGCGAATACTTACTTTGTTAGATATGTATAGAGGATTTTTTAGACAGCTTGTTGACTATTGCATTGATTGGTTATACCTTTCCATGTTTTGGTCCGAGATGTTTGAAACTTCTAAAGTGCATCCTAGCAAGGTTTTTGTATGTCAGGTGTGAACAAGAATACTCCTGTCTATTTGTTGAGTCAAAGTCCATCACACTAAGTACAACGCCATCCTAGTCTTTTATACCTTGATGCATCATGCTTAGGCGTGTTATCAAAAATAAAGTAAATGACCCTTTGAAAATCCCAATCCTTGATAAGCAAATCATCCAATTTTTATCATCATCATCATCATCTATCATCATCTATCATCATCTCTCATAATGTTGGCTTGTTGGATCCTCTTGTCATCATCTCATTTCCATGCTAACATAACATCGCCAATGCATCCATCATGCATCCATTATGCATTCATCTTGCATCCATAAATCATCAGTATTCTGCATATCATCTCACATGCATAATCATCATCATAATATAGATCTGTTAGTCTAAGCATCTGCATAAATATCCATTGCATATCACAGCATATCACATCATCAATCTCATTCATCTCATATCATATCATCATTTAATTTGTTTAGGACAATATAGATTTGTTATTCTAAGCATCTTAAAATCATCTCATTTGCATCGTCATCCATTGCCATCCATTTTTAACCTTTTTATCGTGAGATCAACCCTCAAATTGAATATTTTCGCCTGATCTCTTAAGGGGGCAATGTACCAATGTACTTCTTTCCGTTGGGGCATCCGAAAAATCAGAATTTTTTTGATTTTGATTGTGGCAAGTTATTCTTTGAACCAACGCAATAAGTACATTGCTTCAAAGAGGGGAAAAATGTAGACACGTCAAATTTGCATTATGCATATTCATCCGCTCAATAAATAAATCAAATGCATCACATCCATTCACCTGGTAAATCGGGTTCTTATCATTTAAATAAATCAAAAGCTCACATCATAGTTTAATTAAATAAATCAAACTTTATTTAATTAAAATCTCAAAAATGCATATTCCATCATTTTCTAATTCAAATAAATCAAAAATCAAAGTCCTAAAAGTCAACTCACCTAATCATCATTAAACTAACATAATCATCATCTATTTAATCTAACCATGATTAAATGCTAATCTCATCCCACTTGCATTCTCTAGATATCTCCACTTGCACAAGTAAATTAATTTTATTGATTTATTAAAAAACCATCATTTTCCCTCAACATGACAAGTCCAACATGGCATTTATTGATGTTTTTCTTGTCCCCCTCTCAAAATTTATTGCAAATTTGAATTCAAATTCTCCCTCTTATGGGCACTCTTCCCAAATCTTGCACAACCATTGGCCTATCACCACTTGACAAGTGGCCTATTCTCATTGGAGGATCTTTAGTCCCACATTCACCATCTTGGCCAATCTATCATCAAGAAAATCTATAAAATAAGGCCTTTATTCTCATTCATGGATCCACAAAATTTTATGCAAGGTTACTCTCTTGGTTTGAGAAATAATCTTGCTCATCATCTCCATTTGCATTTCATCATTTTAGCTATTGATCAAGGGTTGGGAAAAGGTCACTAGCACATGTGACACCAATCCACTATGGAATAGGTGACTTGTTATTGCTTTCCTAATGCTTTAGTTTTTATTTTGTCATGTATGGCATTTGGAAGTCTTTACAAGGTATTTCATAGAGGTATTTTGTTAGATTTGTGAAATACTAACCCCTATATGAAGTTTAGTTTTTGCATATTATAATGGATGCCTACAACTGTCTCCTCTCTCAAGTCTCTCTCTTCCTCTCAAGTCTTTCTCTCTCTTTCGTAGGTCCTTCCCACTCCCTCCCTCTCTCCCTCTCAATTCTCTCTCTCTAGAGTCTCAACTCTCTCTCTCTCTCTCTCTCTCAATCCCTCCCTCTTAGGTCTCTCTCTCTATCTTACTATCTCTCTCTCACTGGGTGATCCCACAATAGTGGTTTATACTTTTTGGGACATCACAATTTTTGCTGAAATAACATATTTTTAGAAAATATAATTATTTAAGCCTTGAAAAGTTCCATTCAAAGGATTCCAATTAAAGAGGGTTTTATCAAACAACCTTAGATCAAACCCCCTTGGATAGAACCCTGCTAGTTTTAAACTATACCTATAACAAAGTCTCCTTTACACCTATCAAAATGTTGATAAAAAATCACTTTTGATTTACCCTTTGGGGAATCAAATAAATTCATTTAATTTTATTTTTTGTAAGTATGTAATCATTATTATAAGCTTCCCATAAAGTATAATTTTAAATATATTTAATTTTATTATTATATTTATTGTTTATTTATTTTGAATGTAGGTTTTTCACTAAAAATTAAGCTCTATTTTGTACATGTGGAAAAATAATAGATTATAAAAAAAAATTTGAAAAATATTTTTGTGCTAGGTATTGATTTCCTTGATCCAAAAATAAATAAAAAATGATATATACAATAAAAGTTATGTTGTATATGGTACACCTGTGTAAAAATTGTAATCGGTTTGAATTCAAAACTTAATTAAGAAAAAAAATATTCAATAAAACACTATGAAGCCAAATGAATGTGCTATATATCATAGTTAAAAATCTAAACTTGAAAAAATTAGAATTTTAACCTTCATAGAAATTTGTTTATGTTGTTTACGGTGAACATCACTCTTTTAAAATGGTGTCTATTGTTAAAAACTAGTTTTCAAAGGAGATGGAAAAAAAAATGCAATCTAATTTCAATTTTTTTTAAAAAAATATATATTTAGAATCTATAGAAAAAATTTCACAAATCACTAGTTTTCCTCATCCTCAAATTCCTCATGTTTTAGGAGCTATAGGTGCCAAAAACTAAAGATTTAGTTAAAATTTACTTCAATTCAATATCAAGTTTGGGGAAAAAGTGTAAATCACCATTATGGGATCACCCTGCTCTCTCCCTCTCTCTATCCCTCAAGCTCCCTCCCTCTCTCCCTCTCAAGTCTCTCTCTTTCACTATCTCCCTCTCAAGCCTCTCTCTCTCACTCTCTCCCTCCTTCTTTCCCTCCTGCCCTCCCTCTCTCTCTCTCTATCTCCATCTCAAGTCTCTCTCTCTCTCTCTCTCCCTCTCCCCTCCTCTCTCCCTCTCAAGCCTTTCTCTCTCACCCTCTCCCTCTCAAGTCTCTCTCTCCCTCTCTCCCTCATGCTCTCTCTCTCTCTCTCTCTCTCTCTCTCTCTCTATATCTCTCCCTCACCTCAATCTCACACTCCCTCTCTCTCTCTTATGATAAAACACATCAATAAATATATAATACATACCATGTATTATATAATATATACTATGTATTAAATATATTATATAACATATAATATGTATTACATAATATTAATATAATAATATTTAATATATAATATAATAATATATAATATCATATAAATATAATACATATTATATAATACATAATATATAATATATTAGTATATTAGTTTATATTAAAATATTAAATATTATTTATTATAAATAATATAGGTAACATATATCCAGGATTCAACCGTGTAGTTTCGAGTCAAACTCATTGACCCATGTTTCATGAGTAGTGGTTCACCGAAACCCATCTGTCATGATATCGAATGGTCCACTCAGCACTCATTGCATCTAGGTGATGCTCACAGAGGTGAGCATCACCTAGAATTATAATCTGATATCAGTCATCAGTCAATCCATGTAGTTTCGAGTCAAATTCATTGACCCATGTTTCATGAGTAGTGGTTCACCGGAACCCATCTCTCATGATATCGAATGGTCCACTCAGCACTCATGAAACATGGGTCAATGAGTTTGACTTGAAACTACATAGTTGAATCCTGATAGCAATATCATAATTTGACAAGCTATGGAAAAATACCTCCTACTTATCAACATATATCCATTTTTCTAACAAAGTCAATAGGCTCGAGATTTGGCCTAGGATTTGATTTGGGATTGTCTAACCTAGAAAGTCAACCAAAAAAATGTGTTTAGAAAATTTGTTTAGTTTTCCAAAGTTTTCCTTTATGGCTAACAACCTTTTTTATCTAAATTTCATGAAACTAATCTATAGATTTTAGAGGTGTGAAATCTGACTCTTTTGCTCAATTAGGATTTTTCACCTAAAGGAAAGAGATAGATCCCACACCAAAATCTAGGTGGTTCACTCAAACTAAGGAATCTACGATGTAATTATGAATAAATGAAATGAACTAAATACAAATCATTCATAAAATTGATTGATTATGAATGAAAAACTAATGAAATGTAGATTGTTTGAAAACACATTATGTAATCTAAAATACCTAGAAATGAATGCAAATTGCAATAGAAATGTAGGAAACTAAAAGTGTGCACCTAAGATCTTGATGGAGACTAGAAATGACTTCTATAATTTTGTTGACCCTAATTTTTAGGCCTATTGGGACTCATTCACCATTTTGGGTGAATTTGTCCCAAATATGGGAAACTGTTCTAGAACCCATTTCAGACAAATGGGTATCAAAAAATGTAGAAAACCAAAAATAGGCCTGGAAGTGGGACTCATCTTCCACTCATGGTGAATGAGTCCAATTTTGAATTTATGAAGATTCATAGGTGGAAACAGGTGCTTTCAGTCTGCACTTTCTGCTTCTTCAAGTGTTTGGTTCTGAAACTATCAAATTAAGGCTTGAAAGTAACTTTTTTTTTATATTTTTCCTTTATGACTTGAAAAATTTTGAAACAAAATCTTCAATGATTTCTAAGCCTCCAAGATTCCTAAATATGAAAACATACAAGAAAAGGAGTGATGTTGGATGTTAGGGCATGTGGGTTTTCCTTGGTCAAACCCCTTTGTAGGTAATTAATCCAAAATGAAAAAAGAATGTAACAAATCATACAATAGTGGAGTTATTAGCTTGCCATGAAGAATCTTCGCTTGAAGGTCTTAGGAAGATATCTTGATGACTGTGCAATGATGAAACCCTAACTTGCTTGACTTGAGATAGAAGATAAATGATGAATGGATGATAAGAGATGTGTGAATGAGTTATGAGATTGTTAATGAGGGATTAGAAGGTTTTATTTATAGGAAATTCACCTTATTTTCTTGTAAATTAGATCCCTAAGGCCAACATGTAAAAATAATAAACTTAAATTCTAGTTTTTCCCACTCAAAACTCAAAAATAAGCCACATGGGACTAATTCACCACCTTGGGTGAATCAGTCCCACCTGGCAAGGACTCATTCACCAAAGATGGTGAATTAGTCCCAATGGGGCCCATTTTCTAGCTAGGATGCTAGGAAGTAAGGAAATAAGGTTTATATGATGACTTTGTCAGTTATTTGATCAATTTCTACCTCGAGATGCACAATATGGGGTCATAGGGGCCTTTTAGTGATGATGCAAAGAGTAATTAGGGCTTGGGACACAAAAATCAATGTGAAAATGTGATTAGATACAATTTACAACACTAAAATGAGGTCCACACAGCCTAGAAAGGCACAACATCCAATGTGAATGTGTAAAACACATTACAACACTAGATTAAAGTTAAGTTTTGTTTACAATCCTTCTAGATTGATGTGATAATGGATTTAAATATATTTTATAATGTTGAATTAAGGGAAAATGGGTTCATTAAGTATAGAAAAGCGTGAAAGTCTTTTACAACACCTTTACAAGACATTGATAAATGTATTTTATTCAATTTGCAAGGGTCTAGAACCTAGTGTGGATGTGAAAAAAACATCACAACACTAAATCAAGGTCCAATTTATCATCAATTATTCCAAAAATCAAGCAAGTTTAGTTTTTTCTATAATACATTTAGCCCCCACATTAGTGAGAGGATGAACTTGCTTCAAACTCACACTAAAGTAGACATTCAAGAGATATCTGAGTGTACAGATGTAGATGACAAAGGATGACAAAGATCAAGAAGGAAGTCAAGCCCCGAGGATCCAAGATCCTAAGTTAAACCATCAAGATACACAATCATGTAATGGCAATAACTAAAGGAAATAAAAATAGGGTGGAAAAGATGTACTCACTTTGGGGCCACAAAACATCAGGTCGTCTGCAGGGTGAGTTGTCCCAAAGAAGTGGTTTAGTGAGATAGTCATGCTAGTGTGTCAGCTTCCCACCATATAATGAGAAATTCATGCTAGTGTGTCAGCTTCCCATCATGCTAACCATACCAAAGTTATGCTCTTGATAACATTGATAAGGTACTACAATGTAATGCTTTTTGTAATTTTTTTTTAATATGCGAAGAATTTTACTAGAGGGGATTTTGCTTTGTTCATGTAAGGTCTTCTTCTTAAGGAGCATTGTGCCTAATGTCTCCAAGAGAGGACAAGTCAGATTTTCAGATCATTATCCATTGGATGCATCATTCGCATTAGGCCACTTCAGTTGATCATTATTCCCTTGTCAGATCATTATCTATGGGATGCCTCATTCGCATCAAGCCACTTCAGTTGATTGTACACTCTTGAAATGTATCAAACCCAATGACACTAGCAAGGAGAGGAAACATCACAAGAAAAAGTAAATCACACAATGAAATTTGCACAAAGATGTTGTCCATGTATGCCCCCACTTTAAAGTGGTTGCTAACACCATTACTATAAGCAATTGCTTTAAAATATAAGAGAGTATGAGAGCTTATTCAAAAAGCCTTATGCCAAGTCATATGTTTTTGATAAGTTGCATCATGAAGAAAGGAAGTATGTCACATGCGATTCAATATTTAATACATGTCATCCACATCCCAAGCTTGCTCTTATATGTTCATAAAAGGTTAACGATTAGCCAAAAGAGACAATGACAAGCAACATACGGGGATAAGGTTGTTGAACCCTTTGCCCCCACTTAGTGAACGATAAGGGTGAGCCTGGAATGGATGATGTTATGTTTCCCCTTGTGATGGATGCAAAAAATTCAATAGTGAGTATGGTATTATCCTACAACTATTGCATGGAAAGGAGAAACAATTAATGTTATTTATTTGGATAAGGAAATAAAGTTTCTACATGATACATGTTTAATGAGATATCTATCAATTTAGGATGTACCAAGGTGAGAGTTTTCTTGGAAGGATCTTGAGTGATAGTATGGATTTTAAGTGAAGGTTTTTTGGATGGGTTTATTTCTATGAAAGGACAATCACGAAGACCATGATTTGGAAGAATGAGGTTAGGTGTATTGTGAGCTTGTTTCTTAGCACACATTGGGGGATGATTAAGGGTTGGATTTTTTTGAGTATAAATTTAGTGGTGATATGAGAAGAAGGATTTATTTGGTTATATGCTTTCTCTAATGTATCATTCTCATTTTCCATAATATCAACTCTAGGAGGAGAGCTAATATGTTCATCACATGTCATTATTGGATTTGGCAAGAAAGCTTCATCACTCATAGGAGAGGCATCAAGAGAAGGATAACTAGGAGTTTCATGGATACTAATGATTGGACTTTTTTGTTCAAATAGATCTTCCATCATGATATCTTCTAACACTAAACTATCTTCTTCATGTGTAGAAAAGATATTAGGAGAAGAAAAGGGTTGATTTTCATGATTATCTATACTTACATCCTCGTGTCCTAGAATGTAAGTTTGAGTAGGAGAGATAGGATTGTCATAGCTCTCAATCATATCCTCCACACAAATGTGTTTGTCATGATCATTCACAAGTTTATCCTTATTCACTAAAGGATTGCTACAAGTAGGGGAGGTGTTGGGAGATGAATGAGGACTCGATAAGGTAGTGATAATGATTTCAGCTTCGTGTGTCATAATGTCTTTACAAGGGGGAGGAGAATGAAGAAAAGAAAGAATTTCATGATCTTCAATGATTGTGTCTTCTTTCATCAAGATACCTTCATCACCAATGGGAGAGATATCAGGAGAAGAACAGTTATGATTATCATGATTATTGATCCATGCATCCTTTTGTGTCAAATCTTTAGTGGATGATCTTAGTGAGAAGAAGTCCTTAAGGGATTCATCTAACATGTCTAAATAATCACTACTAAAGGGCTTGGATGTTATGGTTTTTCAAAATTGAATCATTTTTTGCATTGGATCATTTGATTTTTTTTGTTTCTTGTTTTCATTTGCTAATGAATATGATCTAAATGAACTAGGAACTAATGCTGAAAATGAAAATTGCCAAAATCCTAAGTGCCATGAATGTAAATAATGCTTATTTCTAATGATTTAAATGTAAGAGAAGTTATGAAAACTTAAAATGAAATGTAAATACATAGGATGAAATGCAAATTTTCATATTTCAAACAAAGTAATTTACTAATGACACTATGCAATAATCTGAAAGATGAAAGATTGGAAATGCAAATGTGAATTTTAACAATGCATAAAATGAGCTAATGCAAGATAAATTTAATGAAATGCATGGTACATAAAGTCATCCAATTAATATAGACAACTGATGATAACAAGCAGAAGCATAAAACTAGGGTTTTTAGCTCTATAAAAGGCAATTTCAGGGGACAAACAAGACTAATTCGCCCAGGGTGATGAATGAGTCCTAGTGGGGATTTTTTTGAGATTTTTCAAAAAAAATTAAGCAGTTTTTATGGGGTCTATGTTGTAATATGCAGATATAAGATGGAAATGAAAAAAAAAAAAAAAAACTAATGATTTTAGATGCTAGAAATGTAAGCTAAATGCACTTTTCATGAATGCAAAATTTGAAACCTAGCATGCAAATTAATCCATGCAAACCCTAATGTAAGATCAATGGGAGGATAGATCTATGATGAAGGACTTCAAATTGGATAAGAAGGTATTAAAAAAGTAGGTTCACAAAAATGAAGTGTAGAATTTAGGGGTGTGAAATGCTATGACTCTTTTACTCAATTAGGGTTTTTCACCTAAAGGAAAGAGATAGATCGCACACCAAAATCTAGGTGGTTCAATCAAACTAAGGATGTATGATATAATTATGAGTAAATTTAATGACCTAAATGCAATTCATTGATAAAATTGATTGATTATGAATGCAAAACTAATGAAATGTAGATTGTTTGAAAACACATTGTGTAATGCAAAAACTAGAAATGAATGGAAATTGCTATAGAAATGTAGGAAACTAAAAGTGTGCAACTGAGATCTTGATGGAGATTGGAAATGACTTATGGAATTCTACTGACCTTGATTTTTAGGCCTAGTGGGATTCATTTTCCATTCTAGGTGAATCAGTCCCAGATCTGGGAAACTATTTCTGAGCTCGTTTCAGACAAATGAGTATCCAAAAATAGAGAAAACCAAAAATAGGCCTAGAAGTGGGACTCATTTGCCACTCATGGTGAATTGTTCCAATTTTAAATTTCTAAAGATTCAAAGGTAGAAACAAGAGCTTTTGATTTGGACTTTCTACTTCTTGAGGTGTTTGGTTCTAAAACTATCAAATCCAGGCATAAAAGTAACTTTTTGTTGATATTTTTCCTTTTCCAATGAAGAGATTACTTGAGAAAATTTGTAATACAATCTTCAATTATTTCTAAGCATCTAAGATTGCTAAATCTACAAACACACAAGAAAAGGAGAGATGTTGGATGTTACGGCATGGCAGTTTTCCTTGGTCAAACACCTTTGTAGGTAATTAAACCAAAATGAGAAAAGAATGTAACAAAGAATGCAATAGTGGAGTTAGTACCTTTCCATGAAGATTGATCTTGAATTTCTACAACAAAACATGAAGAATTTTCCCTTGAATGTCTTAGGAAGCTATCTTGATGACTTTGCAATGATGAAACCCTAACTTGCTTGACTTGAGATAGAAGATAAATGATGAATGGATGATAAGAGATCTACGAATGAGTTATGAGATTGTGAATTAGGGATTAGAAGGTTATATTTATAGGTAATTCACCTTATTTTCCTATAAATTGGATCCCTAAGGCCGACATAAAAATAATAAACTTAAATTCTAGTTTTTCCCTCTCAAAACTCAAAAACAAGCCAAGTGGGACTAATTCGCCAACTTTGGTGAATCAGTCTCACCTGGAAGGGACTCATTCACCACAAATGGTGAATTAGTCCTAGTGGGGCCCATTTTCCAGCTTGGATGCTAGAAATTAAGGAAATAGGGTTTATATGATGACTTTGTGAGTTATTTGATCAATTTATGCCTCGGGATGCACAATATGGGGTCATATGGGGCCTATTAGTGATGATGTAAAGAATAATTAGGGCTTGGGACAGAAAATTCAATGTGAAATTATGATTAAATACACTTTACAACACTAAAATGAGGTCCACATAGCCTAGAAAGGCACAACATCCAATGCACAAATGTGTAAAACACATTACAACACTAGATTAAAGTTAAGTTTAGTTTAAAAGCCTTCTATATTTTTGTGATAATGCATTTAAATAAATTTTATAATGTTGAATTAAGGGAAAATGGGTTCATTAAGTCTAGAAAAGCATAAAAAAAATTACAACACTTTATAACACCTTTACTAGACATCGATAAATTCATTTTATTCATTTTTCAAGGGTTGAAGACCTAGTTTGGATGTGAAAAACACCTCACAACACTGAATCAAGGTCTAATTGATCATCAATTATTCCCCAAATCAAGCAAGTTGCCTTTTTTTGATGGTATAGAAATGAAAAAGGTTTATAGAAAAAATGGTCAGCTTTCCACCAATATAAGATATACCTTATTTTGAATTTAATAAATGATTAGTATCAAATTTCTACATACATTATGACTAAAGTTCTGATTGATAGGCTAATTAAAAAACTTCTATAACTTTCAAACCACTTAACATTTTTTGAACCTACAAGATGCATCACATTCTATGCTTCACATACTATAGGATTAAAAAAAATGAATTTCCTAAATTTTTTACCAAGTTATGGTGGTCAGACACATGTTTTCATAATTCTGAAATGTTCCAATAAAAAAATCATAACTAATGATTTATATGGAAAAAAATTACAAAAAAGAATATGGCACATTCAAGCATTGTCCTCTACATATAAAGAAAGATCTAGAAAAAAATATTATTTTTCTCTTGTACTTAGGGTGGTGATACATACACCTACTCATCTTTTTCTTGAAAATTTAGTACCATTGCATTAAAATTTTGACTTTTCGCAAAATAGATTTACTTTTTTCTAAAAAACAACTAGTAGCCTATAAACTACATTCAATTTTCTATAACTTTTATTGTTACATATTTTTAAAATTATGTTGATAACCTATTAATTTTTTTTTGTAAATTTTCCTAACTCTAATTTTCTAAATTTTCATTGCCACTTAGAGGCCTAGTTTGGACCCCCATTAACCTACATTGACCCCATGGGTGAATGCAAAATCACAAAAAAGACATCCAAAAAAGGAAAAGAAATAGTGGTGATATTAACACAATCTATAGTAAAGTCATCAAAAGAATTTGTATCCACCACTTCTATTAATGTAGAAGATGCAACTTACACATCCATATATGATGAGAAATCTCCATCTTTGAAAGAAATAGAAGCTCTTTATGAAAAAGGATATCAACTATTGAAACAATTTGGCTATAATGGAAAGGGATGTTGAGTGAAAGAACAAGGAATTAGAGTTCCCATAGAACTCAACATACAAGAAACAAGAAGATGACTTGGTTATTGTCATTCAATTAACAAATAGCATTAGTTTTTGCTCCTTGTTATACGGTAGTTATGGTTATTTTGCAAGGAGTAGCATATCATGCATTTTAGCCTCACCTTTTGTTAGTACACTTGGGGTCAAAGGGTTAGATAGCCTTGTCCTAGGTGTACTACTTTTTAGGATCCCTTCATTTCTCCTTAAAATATAGGTGCAACAAGTAAACTAAAATTTTAAGTAGGGTTGTATAGTCCCCCGATCATTATTTACATGGTCTCTTCTTAGTGATAATACTATACATCTCCTAGGAAGTGTGAAATTTTCAACCAAAGTGTGGTCTTCTTAAATCATGTGTCGTGTCTTCTTTTTGGTAATAGTGGGTTTGGTGTCCTACAAGAGTGTGACCCTTCTTGGCATATGATATTCATCTTGGTGGTAATGTATGGTTTGCATTCCCTAAGGTGTGAATCTTCCATGCATTCAGTAAAACCCATTTGATCATCTTAACTATTTGAATTTTTTGTATTTAAACTTTTTCATAATCATGGTGACTGAGAATAATTCAAATTGATTTACCAGTGGTACCATGTATTCCATGAGTTTCTAGCATAATTCAGTTTGCTAGTCTTGTGAAGCAATATATTCCATGTGTCTAACATAATGCAAATTGCTAGCCTTGTGAAGTAGTTATATTCTATCAGTGTCTAGCATAATGTAGCTTTTTAGCCTTGTGAAGAAGTTATATTTCATGGGTGTCTAGCATAATTTATAGCTTGCTAGCCTTGTGAAGCAGTTATAGTCCATGGGTGTCTAGCATAATGCATCTTTCTAGCCTTGTGAAGAAATGATAGTTTTTAAGCACATTATCAATGTTATCAAGGAGTATAGCATTTGGTATGGTTTAAAAAATGGGTACACACATGCATACTTGGTGTGTCCTTTCCATTTATGCCACCTTTTTGTGGGTACACACATATAGACCTAATGCATACTTCCCATTTATGCAACCTTTTTGCAGGTACACACCTATAGAATTGATTTATCCTTCCCACATTTTTTATGAGTGCACACCTTGTAGACCTAAAGTGTGTTTCTCATCTTTTGTATTGGGTTCTCACCTAGTGAATATCAAAGTTCATTATCCCAAGTTGTGAGTATATTTTATGGAAGCATAGCATAATATAACTTGCTAGTCCATTTTTTTCACATTAATTTTGACATTGTATGTTTGTGTCTCTTGTATCATTTCTACACATATGTGTGCTCATTTGTGCCTATGTTGGTTTTCCATGAGTGTTGTTCTTTGTTCCCTTCTTTGTTGATTGTCCTTATTGAAAAAAGATGTGACAATATGTGATAAGCTTTCAGTGGCATCATGGTTCTCATTCAAGTGGGTGTTTGATATGGCATTGATATTCTTGTTGGTAAGGCATATGGAATTGGTACAACATTTGGTAAGGTATTATCATGATAATTGAATGTTGATTATTCATGACAGTTTGTATGGTATGATGACATTGGGAAGTGTCACTCTTGGTGATGTTAGTACAGGTTGACATGACTCATAGGATTATATGACATGCATTGGATAACATGATTTATTTTATATGATTCATCTATAGGATGCAATATCTAGGATGGTAAGTTGAGATACTTGGCATACATGTTTCAATAAGTAGGATGATAGTGGGGTTCATTTATACTTTCCTTAGTTCTCATCATTCTTATCATCTACAAAGGTAATGTGATTTCTTTGATAATTATCGACATCATATGGAATTGGATAAGTGCTTTGTTTAGTAATGATTATACCATACTTTGTTTCACATGGTCAGCATCTTTGTATTGGGAATTAGTTGACACTATACTCCTATTGAGTATCAAGCACATGTGATAGTTGACATCTTTTATAATGTGAATTCTTTGACTTCACGTTTCAAATGTTTGAAGACATTATTATTGTTTTTGATGAAACAAAATATTTTATCATTGTTTTTGTTTGCACACGAGTACAAACCCTAGCCATGGCTTTGAGAGGAGATTAGGGAACGATAGTTTCTGGTAATTGTGTCCACACTGGAGTTTGAAAATCTAGGAAGACAATTGCAAGGTGAAAGTCTTTGAGTCTTAGGTGTTAATAACTGTTTCTACAAACAAAAAATGGTTTTCTAGTAATATTTTTTCAACTCTAGTTTTACTATTTCAAAGGTAAAATGAAAAGGTAATTTTGACCTACCATTGTTTTGAGAATGATTTGTGGTGACAGGTATCTAATTTGGTCATATTTAGTTATGAAAGTATGTTTGTTTCTTCAGTTATGGTAGCATTTGAATACGGTTGTAAATATGGGCCGAATAATTGACCACTATGAAAACTATATAAGGTTAATGAAATTTGATCTAGGGTTTCTATATCATTTTATGAAAATGATATGAGCACAGGTTTGAGGATGAAATGAAAAATCCATAAGAACAAAAAGCTTATGTTTGATTTATATAAGTGACATGATCACTTAATGCAAGATCAATGCATTTTAATGTAATATATTACTCTATAAAGAGATATAGTTCTTGAGAAAAATACTGAAACTGATTGTTGGAAGAGGTTGTATGCAAAACAAAAAAAAAGAACTAGTATATATATTATGGTTTACAGATTCCAAGTTCAATGAATCTATAGGATATAGAATGTATAGTTGAGATGGTTTATAGTGAAATAGAGAAACCCTCTGTAATTTATTTTCTTCATTCAATTTACTATGAGTTGTTAAGATCAAGTTAGTGAGACAAAGATTCACCTTTTTGTTAGTGAGGTAGTTGTGTAGCTAGTGAGGATTCTATTGCTAGTGAGGCATTTTGTAGCCAGTGAGGCTTGTGTTTCCAATGAGGCTTGTGTTTCCAGTGAGGCATTTGGTATCTAGTGAGGCTTATGTTGACAGTGAGGAATTTTTGTAGCTAATGAGGCTTTGCCAGTGAGGCATTTTTTTATTAAGGTAGTTAGGAAATTTTCAAGTGGTTTTGCATCCCTATGAGGGTTTTCCACTCATGAAAATAATTGTGTAATGGTCTCACTTGATGTGTGGTTTTCTTGGCCTTCATACTCAAACATTCAATCTTGGTTATCTTTTTGTATTTGATTTCCTACTTTGATCAAGTGTTCTTAGTTAATTATTTATTGTCAATATTTGAGCTTTCAAATAATCTTATCATATTTGAGCATTCAGTCTTGGTTGTCATTCAGTATTTGAATTTGATTAAGTTTACTAAACTGATTAGTTGTTGTTAGAATCATCATGTCATCTATAAAAATGTGAAGAGAAGTAGATGAATTTTTTATTACAACAATAATTCACCCCCACCCCTCTCAGTGTTTTTCGTACTCCAACAAGTGGTATCAGACCATAGGTTCCCTATAGAAGTCTAATAGGCTTGGGTAGGTCCTGATAGTGAAGTACTATGGGAAAGTGTAAAAGAAATAGAGAAAAGAAAGATGTCAAGAAAAATATTGTACAACAAACCCCAATCAAGTAATGTGATTTTCCCTTGAATGTTGATATAAAGTGTGATACAAATAATGGTCTTACAATTGAGTGTTTTGACATAAAGGACTTTATTGTAAGTACAAATGAACAAAAAATTGATGAAAGAAAAGATGATTTTATTGTTGAGATTGATGATGAAGAAAGAGATCTCTTTGTGGAATATGGACAAGAATTAGATGAAGATAAATTTGAAGTAGATATTGAAGGTGAACTTTTGTGTGCTCTTGATACAATTCAGCAATTTAGAAAGGAAAATAAGAGATTAAGAGACCAACTTCAACAAGAAAAAGATTCCAAAGACAAGGTATGCTCAAATTTTGCAAAAGTTTCTTTAGAGTTTGAAGAGGCAAGAAATTAGTTTGTTAACTTCAAGAGTTGAGTTGACGATTCTGAAAAACTAATTATCAACCTAAAGACTGAAATTGAGAATTCTAAAAGAATAATAGATGTAATAAATTCCAATCTTGAGGTAAAAAGAATTGAATGTATGAAATTAGACGTAGAAATTGTCAATCTAAAAAAATATTATGAAGGCCTCAAGGCCCTATCTAAGAGATATCAGGAGTTTGAAGAGAGCACAAGCAAGTTGCATGAAATGTTGGGAAAACAAAAACATCACAAGGACACTATACGCCTAGTTTATGAATAAGGACAATGTTCTAAAGCCATAAATACTCCTAGAAAGAATATAGACCTGAATTATCACTCTGATGCTCCTGATAAAGATAAGAAGAAAGCAAAATACAAAGTTACTAATGTTGGAAGAGGAAGAACAAACAGCCTCTCAAGACCTCCACCTATCAAGAAATACCACTCAATAAGGTACAACTACTCTCAGTTGAACATGCTTATTGTTATTCTTGTCATGTTTATGGTCATAGAGCTAGAGATTTTAGAAATCACTCAGGAAATGTTCTTGGATGGAATAAGGAAAAGAGTTATGATCGGTTGTTAAATCAAGGCTATAATAGTATTTTTTATAACTGTAATAATGTTGGTCACCTAGCAAGAAATTGTTGGTTGTATGAAAGGAATTATCATGTAAGGAATATCAATAAAGGTCCTCACAAAATACCTAGAAGAAAATATATTTCCTTTGGTCAAGACTGTAATACTTTATGCTATAGATGTCATAAGTTTGGAGATACCGCTCAATTTTGTAAAAGTGATCTAAGGAAATTAGTCAATCATCATACTTGAAGATAGGTGTTAAGAAGGTTTGGAGAAGGAAACAAATGAAAGAGAGGGATGAACCTAATATTATGTATGTTGCACAATAAACATTAATAAAAGCTTAAAAAAGACAGCATGGGTTTAGGGGGAGTAATCCAATGTTTTATCTCTTACCCCCAAGGAATCCAGGAGATCAGAATTGAAGTTGTGATTTGATCTTCTTTGTCATGGTGTTCTCAAGGGATCATCCAAGTTCATCAGGATAGTCCAATGGAATAAATATTTTTGTGGAAGTTGATTACAAGTACCATGACAGATGATTTGTAAATGCTATTCAATCTTCATCCTTGTGTAATATGGTATGATGTAGTCATGAATTTAGTTTGTAGGTTTATATTAGACAGTAACAATGTTGATCTTGGCTTGAGTGATTTTTGGTTTGATAGTGGATTTGTCATGCATGGTTTTCAATGGTCTATGACAATGAATTAGTGAAGTTTCTTCCATGATGTGAAAGAAAAAATACAATAGTAGCTTGATGATAATAATTTTTTTGACAAGAACAATGGTATTTCATGATATTTCCCATTTCATGGGTATGTGTACGATCATCATGGAAAAAATAGGCCCTTAAGTGGTGAAAAATTTAGAAAAATTAGAGTTAGGCAACTTGACATAAAAATTTCAATAAGTTATCTATATTATTTCAAAAATATGTAAGAATAGAATCTGTAGAAAATTGAATGTAGTTTCTAAACTACAAGGTTTATTTTAAAAAAATCTATTTGGTGAAAATTTTCAATTTCAATGCAATAGTACTTAAATTTGGGAAAAAAAGTAGGTGTCTATCTCCACCCTAACCACAATAAAATGATTATATTTTTTATAATATTTTAGATATAAGTAGAGGACTGTCTTGATGTGATGCATATTTATTTGTAATTTTTCCAAGTAAATAATTAATTATGAATTTTTATTACAACTTTTCAAAATAATAAAAAATCGTATGTCTGACCACCTTAACTTTGTCAAAACCTCATGATTTTTTTTATTTTTTTAATCTTATAGTACGTGAAGCATAGAATATGACACATGTTTCAGATTCAAAAAATGTTATACTATTTGAAAGCTATAGATTTTTTTCAATCAACCTATCAATCAAGACTTTAGTTGTAATTCAGATAGAAAATGAATAATAATTATTTATTAAATTCAAAGTAAAGCATAATTTATATTGGTGGAAAGTTAAGAATCTCCTTTAAAAACCCTTTTCATTTCATCAATTTTGGGTTAAAAAAAAGTCATCAGCCACATACCCTACACATACCCATCATATCACCACTTTTTTGCCCATCATAATCCTACACATGCCCTCATTCAAGTATGCAAGTGAAAATCCTAAGGGAAAATAGTGCAAGGTGACAGTCTACACAATGGTGTATGGATAGTGCAAGGATAAAGGTAACAATTATATCTGCTGACAAGGACAAGACAAGACAATCCTCTCCATCATAAAACAATGTTCTTTGCCATAGTTGTCATGATTATCTTGTTTTCATTTGGTGCAATACCATGTGTGAGTGTATTGCAGTGCCTTTCTTGCACATTGAAAATTTCTTAAATATATTCAACTAGTTTTTATCATCACTCATATTCAAAGCAATTGTTAAGAAAGTAGTACAGTGAAAACAAAATGACCCTCTCTATTGAAAATGATAAGTTCATTGCAGGATGTTGCAGTGGAGTTAGGTGTCAAGGTTCAAACCATCAAGGATAATTATGTGGTAACAAAGACAATGATTATGTGCAAGGAAGATCTCAAGTCTACAGGGTTTATAGTTTAGTTGCATGAGCATTGCTGGTTTAAAGTGACAAGACTTTTTATATGATAACACATTGTTGGCTGGCAACATGGTTTGTTGTATTGAAGGGAAGATCATTAGATTTTACTGTGGTAGTAACAGTGATTCTCTCTTTGACAATGTTTTGACATTCAAATCTTTTTTGAAATTTGGGTGTGAATTTAACATGCTTTGCTTAAAGATATTTTCATTTGGAATGCTATGCAATTGGTTTATACAAGACAATTTCTATTCACAAGAGTGGTATTATTTCTTGGATCTAGCAATTCGATGTTTCCTATGAGTATACACATTGATGTTTTGATATTGGTCGATATAGATAGGTTTCATAGTGATTGGTTGCTATACATTGTTCTAGTATTTTGTTTTTGATCCTATCAAATGATACTATTGTTGGTTGCATTTTTGATATGATACTGACACTTTCTTGTTGGTAATGATTCTACTCATTATTTAATAGTTGAATGAAGACAGTGGCAGGAGAATACAATTGATCTTTCTTCATTATGACGGTAATGATATTTACATAGTTCACGCAATTGGTCATTCTTTTGTTGACTTGGTAATTTTTTTTGCACAGTTGGTGAACATTGTTTTCCCAACTTGGTTCTATTATGTAGTTTATATTTGGTGTCTTGACTACACTACATACAGGTTCAGGACAATTGGTAAGATTGGTGACAGTTTTGTTTGAACGGTGACATAAAGTCTAATACTATAAGGGAGGATAGATTTCATGCATAATCTTGGTATGACAGTGATGTTAATTGGTCTATGTTGTTGTAAAATCCTTTCTTTATTTCCATGACAACTTTCAAACTGAGATAAAGATAGTTTTTATTTTAGACTTTTTGGTTGATAATCAGTAGTTATTACATTTTGACTATCATAAATTTCTCATAGTATGATAAAGATAGAAAAATTTTAGTCAACGACCAAATCTTATTAACATTTTTTTTTTTGTGGTAAGCTCTAATTTAAATTGAAAGATTTCTTTATGAAAATTTTCTTTGGGTATTTGTACATTGCATTATCAACTTCATCAGAAAAGCTTTGGTATATCAGGTTTACTAGTAAAATTTGTTATGCTCACAATGGTTACGGTATGTAATACTATGGTGCATGAGGTAAAAATTGTTGTTGATTGGACATCTCAAGTAATATATTAAAGCTGTCTCTTAGGGGGAGATGAGCATGTGTTTAGGAGTATATGATGATCTTTAATAATTTTGGACAGTTGATATGTTAAAATCATTATTTTCAAATCTATTACTACAAGAGTGCTTATCGGTTTGTATGCAACCTATTTGTAATACCAGCTAGTGTAAAATGTTGGTTGTTAAAGTAGGTTATCATGAAGATATTTGTGTAGTTCTTTAGGTGGAGCTATGCCCATTTATCATTCAACCCTGTTGTTGTGTTCTTTGTTTCTACTGGACTTCTTTGTTTGACTACTTGATAGTGGTTTCTTTTCTACAATGACAGTGATTTTGACCATGATTCATTCTGTGCATATGTTTTTTTTCTGCTCCTTGATTCTAGTTGCTCAAGTACATTTTGAATTGTGGTTCTAACTAGTTTTTGGCATGTTTCTATTCTTCAGTTATAGTATAGACTATTACTTCCCTTTGTCATTTTTGCGAAAAAGGGGGAGAAGTTTGTATTTTTTTCACCAAGGACAAAGGGGGAGTTTGTTGTTCTTTGTTCCCTTCTTTGTTGATTGTCCTTGTTGACAGAATATGTGACAAGATGTGATAAGATTTTAGTGGCATCATGGTTCTCATTCAAGTGGGTGTTTGATATGACATTTATATTCTTGATATTCTTGTTGGTAAGGCATATGGCATTGGTACAAAATTTGGTAAGGTATTATCATGATAGTTGAATGTTGATTATTCATGACAGTTGCTATGGTATGATGTCATTGGGTAGTTTCACTCTTGGTGATGTTGGTAAAAGTTGACATGAATCATAGATTATATGGCATGCATTGGATAACATGATTCATTTGATATGATTCATCTACAAGATGTAATATCCAGGATGGTAAGTTGAGATACCTGACATACATGTTTCAATAGATAAGATGATAGTGAGGTTCATATATAATTGCATTAGTTCTCATTATTCTTATTATCTACAAAGGTAATGTGATTTCTTTGATCATTATTTGCATCATATGGAATTTGATAAGCGCTTTGTTTAGCAATGATTATACCATACTCTGTTTCAAATGGTCAGCATCTTTGTATTGGGCATTAGTTGACACTATACTCCTAATGTGCATCAGGCACATGTGACAATCAACATCATTTATAATGTGAAGTCTTTGACTTCAGGTTTCAAATGTTCGAACACATTATTATTGTTTTTGATGAAACAAAATATTTTATCATTTTTTTGTTTGCACATGGGTACAAACCCTAGTTGTGGCTTTGAGAGGAGATTAGGGTATGATAGTTTCTCATCACTGTGGTCATACTGTAGGAAGAAATTTGGAAGGTGAAGTTCTTTGAGTCTTAGCTATTAACATTTCTTTCTACAAATAGAAAATGGTTTTCTGGTAATATTTTTTCAACTCTAGTTTTACTATTTCAAAGGTAAAATGAAGAGGGAATTTTGACCTACCATTGTTTTGAGAATGATCTATGGTGATAGGTATCTAGTTTTGGTCATATTTAGTTATGAAAGTATGTTTATTATTTTATTTATGGTAGCATTTGAATACAGTTGCAAATATGGGTCGAATAATCGACCACCATGAAAAATATATAAGGTTGATGAAATTTGATCTAGGGTTTCGGTATCATTTTATGAAAATGATTCTATCACAAGGTAGAGGATGAAATGAAAAATATGTGAGAACAAAAAGGTTATGTTTGATTTATATAAGTAAGTGACATGATCACTTAATGTGGGGTTCATGCATTTTAATGTTATATATTACTTTGTAAAGAGATATAGTTTTTGAGCAAAATAGTGAAACTGATTGTTGTAAGAGGTTGTATCGAAAAAAAAAAATAGTCTATATATTGTGTGTTTTATAGGTTCCAAGTTCAATGAATATATAGGGCATAGAGCATATAGTTGAGATGGTTTATAGTGAAATAGAGAAACCCTTTGTAATTTATTTTCTTCATGATAATTTACTATGAATCGTTAATATCAAGTCAGTGAGACAAAGATTGATCTTCTTCTAGTGAGGTAGTTGTGTAGCCAATGAGGCTTGTATTTCTAGTGATACATTTTGTAGCCATTGAGGCTTGTGTTTCTAGTGAGGCATTTGGTAGCTAGTGAGGCTTATGTTGCCAATGAGGCATTTTTGTAGCTAGTGAGGCTCTACTAGTGAGGCATTATTTTATTAAGCCAATGAGGCAATTTTCAAGTGGTTTCTCATCCCTATGAGGGTTTTCCGCTCATGAAAATCATTTTTTCATGGTCTCACTTGATGTGTGGTTTACTTGGTCTTCATACTCAAACATTTAGTCTTAGTTATATTTTTGTATTTGAATTCCTACTTTGATCAAGTTTCTTTAGTTAATTATTTGCTATCAATATTTGAGCTTTCAAATAATCTCATCATATTTGAGCATTCAGTCTTGGTTGTCATTCAGTATTTGAATTTGATTAAGTTTTCTAAATTGATTAGTTACTGTTAGAATCATCATGTCATCTATACAAATTTGAAGAGAATTAGTTGATTTTTTTATTACAACACTAACTCACCCTCCCCCATCTCAGTGTTGTCCATACTCCAACAATGAGATTGTAGATCTTAGAGGCTTGATCATTATCCTTGATCCTTTTTCATCTTATCTTTCCAATAGTTGCACAATTGGACCTCCCTTGACATATATTTATCTACTTTAGTGTGAGTTTGAGCATAAGTTCATACTCTCACTAAAGTGGGGACTAATTTAGTGTATAAAATTATATACTTTTACAATTTCACACTATGTTTGGGTCTCTTGATTTATCAGACTTAATTAAGCTTCTAATTTTCCAAATTATGCATTCCAAATCCTTATTCTTACCATTTTTTGAAAGGAGAGCCAACGATAAATACATATATTTAATAATTAAATTTCCTTGGATCATGTGTGTCCTGGAAGTATAGGCTATGACCCATTCGCCCAAGGGTGAATGGGTCCCCTTTATGAGCTAGGACACAAATTAAAAAAAAAAATTGGTGGTATTTTAATAATCAAAATTCAAATTTTAAGTGTTGGCTTTTGGAATTTAAGTTTTGGAAAATTGGATAAACACCTATAAATACCTAGTTATTTTACCATTTTAAATTTAAGAAGCAACACACACCTTCTATAACTCAAGATAAAATATTATTGTCAAGAGAATTCAAGAGCATCATTATCAGTCATTTGTAGCAACATTCAAGATCCTAACATCAAGTCAAATTTTATGTCTATTCATGTTGAATGCAAACAAGTGTTGTAGGTCTTCATGCATTCAAGCATTCAAGCAATCAAGCAAGAAAGATCCAATTCATTTGAAGTGATGTGCATGTCTTTAGTCCTTCAAGGAAGCCATTGAAGGGTGGTGAGTTGGAGAAAATTATTCATTCATCATTTCCTTTCATTCCATTAAGGTTTTATCATTGAAATTTTCATTGTGAAAGTGGGAACACTATTCATGAGGTTTGACTAAGGAAAATACTATATGGTACAAAGATTTTTCCCTCTTTCTGTATGTGTAGGTTACAAGTTGAAGAAGGATTGAAGAGATCTTGAAGAGAAATTTTGTATTTTGGCATTTGTTGTCATCTTTCTTGTCAACCTATAGAGACTCGCCTACAAAATTCATTTTTGAATTTTGATAAATTTACAAGTGAAAAACAACAACTTAGATCTAACACTAGCGAATTGTAAAAAAATATTTTTTGAATCCTAATCATAGACCCATTCACTTAAGGGAAAACCGGTCCCTCTGCACATGCAAAAATCAACTATTGGTGGCAGGTACATGCACTTTGATATCTCCCAGATCTTCCTACAAAGTGTTGTTATAGTCTATTTATCTTCAGGAATTTGCATTTTACATATTACATCTTGTAGTGTAGAAAAATGTACTCCTTTACATTTTCACACTTTTTTTGGGCCCTATTAATCAAATTGGACTTAATTATTCCTTGATAATCCCTATTTTGAATCTCCAAGCCTAATAAATTGCATTTTTCAAAGGGGGAAACCAACAATAATTAATGCCAAGACATAATACTTTACCTTGAGTAATGTGTGTTCCAAGAATAGGGGCTTGGGACCCATTCACCTATGGGAAAATGAGTCCTCCCTAAGACTTTGAACCCATTTTTAAAACATGTTTTTGATAGTATTTTTATGATCCCAAATTCAAATTTCAATTTCGCCTTGTAATGTTTAATTTTTGGAAATTAAGGATACATATCTATAAATACAAGGTTATTTCATCAAATCAACTAGAGATTTTCAAGAGAGACTTTAGAAGAGCTAAGATTATTTTCAGAGGTGTTCAGGAGAATATTTCTCTAGCAACTACAACAGCAATCATGATCTCAAGAATCATGTCCAAGTTATCAAGCATCATACATGTTTTTGGAGCTAACACTATGATGTAGGTTTCAAGATCCAATTAAAGAATTAAAGCATCCATTCAAGTAATCAAATCAAGCATCCAATTCAGCCATTCAAGGGTTTCATTCAAGGGTTTGGTGAGTTGCAACATTGCATTGTTCATTCATCATTCCTTTCATGTTTTATTTCAAATAGAGGTTTAATTACCAAAATGGGGTTTGAAGAAGGAAAAATTCCATTCACTGAAAACAAAAAGAAATTCCCTCTTGTGTTTGTGTTGTACATTTTATGTTGAAGGAAATTGAAGATAATGAAAACTTAGATCTCAGATTTATTTTTTGCCATTGTCAAGTAAAACCGATGGGAAATTGCATCTAAAATCTATGTCTAGAGGCTCCCAAAAATTCATTTCAAAAATTTGTCTCAAGACCCATTCACCATTTTTGGACACTTAGCAATTAGTTTTTAAGGAAATTTTTAAGTGTCTTCCACTCATCCAAAAATTACAAACTTGACTATTTTTGTTAGATATAGGCTTCATCTACATGATTCAGGACACTTACCAACTAGTTTTTAAGGAAATTTTTAAGTGTCTTCCACTCATAATTTTTTTTTTGAAAAATTGATTGTTTTTGTTAGATCTAGGTTTCATCTACATGAATTAGGACACTTAGCAACTAGTTTCTAAGGCAAGTTTTAAGTTCCTTCCCCTCATCCAAAAAATACAAAATTAACTATTTTTGTTAGATCTAGGCTTCATCTACATGAATTAGGTCTTAGGTTACATATTTGATGCCATTTTGTATTTTTTTTTCATCTTCCAAAAGTGTTTCTTGAACTATACCCCCCGTCCACACACACATAAAGGAAATTGCTAGATCTTTCATAGAATAGACTCGCCTAAGGGCTGAAAGTTAATTCTATCTTGGAGGATCTCATTTCTTGAATTAAATAGAAGAAGGTAGGTTCATCACACCCCATTTTACCCTTTCTATTTATAGTAATTTTGGTGAAACATTCTAGATTTAGTATAAAACCATATGTTTTGGTGAACCTATATTCCTTTTCTATGTTTCATTATGGTGAACCCGATATTTTGAACATTCCAATTTATGATTTGGAGATCATCCAAATGCTAGATCTAGAATTTTCATAATTTTTATTGCATTGCATTACTTTGCATCTCATTTAGGGTTGTCAAAATTGCATTAGTTTACATTTCATATAGGGTTTTAAATTAGTACTTTTGCATTGTTTAAATATGAAAAACCTAAAAAATGGTGCATGCATATTACATTAATTTTGTATAGTGTTTTCATATTAATGTACTTTTCATCATTCACATTCAAAATTTGAGTTAAAATTATATTTTAAAAAGTGTCATATTGTTCATCATTTTTCATTCATTTCACTTGCATTAGGTCATCAAATTATGGAAAAAAAATTCACAGAAGTTACAGTCTAAAACTTAGAACAAAAAACACATAAAACAACTAAGGAATTGTATTTTTTGTTTTTTAAAACCCTAAGAAAGGACCCATTTTCCATGAGAAAATGATTCCTTGTAGAGAAATTTTGACCAATTTTCTGAGTGCATTTAAACCTCTTTTAGCTTCTTCTTCGTTACATCTGCATTTTGAAAATCTAGAACAGTCTAATCTAAAAGGTGAAAAAAGTTGTTCTTTTAGTGCAAATTTTGGGAAAATTAAAAGGGGTTATTTTCTATTTTAATATTATATTATTGAAGATCTATAGTTTTTTATTTCATTATTGTATTGCATTAGATAAGTTAGTTTTCAAATATCAAACATTAGAAACCATAAACAATCTCAAAACATGAAAACAAGAAAACAAAAACTAAATGGTAAACCTTGGAGAAAGCATATCCTTAAAAAAATTTAGTTGTGATGACTTTGAAATGTTAGATCAAGTCCTTGAGGAATTCATCTCACCTAAATCATCCACTAAATATTTAGCACAAGAAGATGTAATTATAGACAATCATGACCATCCTTGTTGTTCTTCTCCTGATACCCCTCCTACTTGTGATGAAGGTATCTTAGTGTTAGAAGACCCAATTATTGAGTGTCGTGAGAATCTTATTTCTCCCTCTTCCAATCCTACATTTCTCTCAAAAAACACTAAGATGGATGATATAGATGAAGATGTTAAGTTCACATTAGATCCCCCTCACAAGAAGGTCATCTAGGTAACTCAATTGAGGTTGTGAATGGACAAATTGGATCTCATTTAATTAGTGAGCCTCCTAAATCACCTCCCATCATATGATCTCATAAATTATCCCTAGGATATATCTTGAATTTTATAAGGAAACTCAATAGTAACAATGTTTCGTAGCAACCAAGTTATAATACCATTGCTCACACATATAATACAAGGAACAATAGGCAACCACAAACTACTCCCACTTCATTACCATGTCCTCAACTTATTTTTCCTAGTACTCCTTGTTTCCCTTTACATGGCAGAAAGGAGTATGATCTTGTTGAACAAGTTAAAAATACTCCTGCTAGGATATCCTTATGGGATCTTATTCAAACATCACCTACAAATAATAGGATTCTCCAAGGAATTTTGCAGAAGAATGATATCTAATTTTTTGTGAAACTGAATGATGTAGAAACCTCCTCTGATTGTATGAAAGTGAAAAATTTGGATATCACATTACCTAAACATGAATTACCCTCACTTGAGATATAAACTAAACATGAGGCCTTAATGATAAAGGTAAACATTAATGAAATTGTAGTTAGGCACATCCTCATAGACAATGCAACGGATCTTGATGTTTGTAGCATTTATCTCCTAGATAAAATTATGCTGGAAAAGAAGCTTAATCAACTCAATTATGTTAATATTCGTGGCTTTGAAAATTTTAATAGGAAACCATTAGGAATAATCACATTACCTATTGAGGTCAGATCTGTAGTTTTATGTACCCCTATTCATATAATGCTAGGACCTTTTTCATAGAACCTTCTCCTTGGGAGAACATGGATTCATGCTATTAAAGTAGTCCCATCTACTGTTCACCATGAAATGAAATTTGAATATAACAATAAGGTATACACAATTGAAGAAAATGAACAAAGCTATAATTCACAAGTTCAACATGATCATAACACTTCCAACTCTCCTAATACTTTGATTCCAACCTCAAAGTTAGAACCTATACAATTTAATGGTAATACTAAGTTTATTTCATCTACAAAAAACTCTTAGATGATGATTGGGGGCTGTTAGATTTTACACCTTGTTTCAAAGAAGAGTCCAAAATCTCATCCTTAAATTTTAAAGAGTCATATATAAACAATTCATCTTCAAACATGTGTTTTAGGGATGATTGAGGTTTATTAGATTTTACACCCTCCTTTATGAGAGAGTAGAAAATATCACAATCTAAACCAAAATATCCTTGTGTTTCATTTACTTGACTTGGTTCTATATCAACAACATCACCTCATGGTGTTAATGGGGGATCTTCAACTCCCATCCCTCATGAGAGGGAGATACATAACTTTACAAAGCTTAACAAGGATTTTTTTTCTTGTGAAGAAGCCAACCCTTCTTATAGGCATAAAATCTCTTCATCTAAGTTGGAAGCATGTTATGGTCTTGGATACTAAAACGAAGAAAATATAGGTTTGGATTTGATGATAAGGTGGGGTGAGCCAAAAAAAACCTATATTCCTTTATTTCATTAGGAAATGAGATCCCCACAAAGAATTGGTTAACAAACCTTGGTTGAATCAACTCAAAGTGCTAATCTTTAGATTTCCTTATGACTAAAGGATGGGGGTCAAGGTCAAACAACACTTTGGGGAGAAAAACTAAAAAATAGAAAATCAACACCAAAATAGAATCTAACACTTCAAATAGAAATATTAAACTCAATACTAATAGAACTAGAAATAAAATTGTAGATTAGAGAAGGGAAGAAATGTGTACTAGTCACCAAAATCCCCTTTTCAAAAGCGGATCTGGGACTCACTCTCCCATGGGTGAATGGATCGAAGTGCAAGGTTTTTCTATAGCTTTTAGGAGCCTTTGATACATATCTGAATCTTCCAATTTTCCTAGGTTTCACTGTTGGAATGTCGGAAATGACTTTGGGATCTTAGTTTCCATGAGATGACAACAATTTTGAAAACTTTGTAAATCTTACACTTCAAAAAGTCTTCGTGTCTTCTTCAACCTAAATCTGCAATCACACATAGAAGAGAGAAATTTTTTTACTTTGGGTGACTAGGGGTTTTCCTTAGTCAAAACTCATTTTAATAATCAAACCTTGAATTGAAATGAAACATGAAAGATGGAATGAAGAATGAACAAAGATATGTTACCACTCAACAAAACCTTAATTGAAACCATGATAAATGAAGATATTGAGAAGTCCGTAACTTGCATGAGATGGCTAAATTGGATGTGGATCTTGACACTTGAATCTTGCTTGAAATAATTTGAATGCTTGATTTGATGATGAAACCTACATCATAATGTTAGCTTCAAAAACATGCATAATGCAAAAATACTTTGATATGATCAATGGATCTTGAATGTTGCAATAAAACTCTAACAAATCTTCTCTTGAATTGCTTTGATTGCTCTTGAAAATGCTTTTGAAATCTCATAAAATTGCTAGGTGAAAGTGAAATAACTTTGTATTTATAGGGATGTATCCTTAAGCTTACAAAATTCAAAAATCACAAGATGACATTTAATTATAGATTTGCATATGTTAAAATACCACCAAAAACATAATTTAAATTTAGGTCCTAAGGTTTAGGGAGGACTCGTTCACCCATGGGCGAATGGGTCCTAGGTCCATAAACCTAGGACACACATTGCTCAATGTGAAGTGTTATTTTTAGGCATTAATTAATGTTAGGTTTCCCCTTGAGAAAATTTTATTTCATAGGATTGGAAATGAATTAAAGGGATAATTAAGGAATAATTAAGCTCAATTAATTAAGAGGGCCTAAATAAGTGTGTAAATGTAATAAGGTACATTTAACAACACTAAATTAAGGAATTATTAAGTCCAATTTTAAATTAGGAGAGCCAAAACAAGTGAGAAAACGTAAAGGGTTAAATTTTTCTAGACTATAGATACAAAATCCTTTCTCAACATCATGGATATAATGAAAAAATGGAACAAGATGATAGAAATCAAGTGAATTCTATACCATACTTGAAAGGTCTAGGTTTCCAACCTTTATCTTCATCCTTATCTAATGCCTTGTCATCTACTATGTGTATGAAATTTTGTGCTAAGAAAGAAATATACCTTACTATTGATCAATAGACTATCTTTTTGAGGCTTCTCAAAGCCCACTTGATTACTCTTCCTCCAAAAACACTAAAGAAATTTTACAATAAAAGTTCATTTTGTGCATATCATAGAATTCATGATCACTCTACTAACAAATGTAAGGATTTGAGTGATAAAATTCAACATGTTAAGGATTGTGATGCTCTTCCCTATGTTGATGCACCTATTTCCTCTAATTGATAATGTGTTTCATCCTAACACGCTACTCATCACTATGTGGCATTGGTAGCTTTATGTGTCTTGCTCATTTTCAAATTCATGGTGGTACAATTTTAGGTGCAACTATATCTCTCTTGGAAACAACATGATAGTTCTTGGTGGTTGTATTTGTCTCTATAATTGGGGGCAAAGGATAACTAGTTCTTCGAGGTGTACATTCTTTTCAGGGATCGCCTCTTCCACTCTTTCTACTTAAAATACCAACATAGCAAGTATGTTGAAATTTTAAGTCCCTTGTTCACTATTTACATGTTTCCTTCTTAGTGATGATAGCTTACATCTCCTAGGAAGTGTGACCTTTACATTAGCACTATTTTATTGATGTTGGCATTATTTCATTTTGACATTTCATGTTGAATTTAGTGTAGCATTAGTAGATATAATACTGATAATGTTGTGTAGCACCTTATCAAAGTTATCCAAAGGTATAAATTTTGGTATGGTTGTATGTATGGGAGCCTGTAGACCTAACATGACTTTCACATCAACCACCTTTTTTGGGTCTCACCTAGTGGACAGTTGATTTCACTAGCCCGTGTGAGTGCATTGTTTGTTTGTATAGTGGATAGTGGGTTCCACTTGTAAATGTTTTTTGGAAAAAATAGCTAAGGCTTGATCCACATCAAGTTGGACAAATAGTCGAGGCTTGATCCACCCCCTATTTTCTTTTCTTTTTCTTTTTTTTCCTTTAAGTATTTGACATTGTATGTTTGTGTATCTTGTCTTGTTACCTCATATTATACATCTTGTGTGTGTCCCTTTGTGCTTATGTTTGTTTTCCATGGGATCTTAGATCCTTGGGGGCTTGTGCAACTTCAATTTGAGTTTGATGTAAGGTCATCCCCTCACTAAAGTGGGGGTTAAATTATGTAGTGTATAAAAATGTACTCATTTACATATTCACACTTTATTTGTGCCCTCTTAATCAAATTGGACTTAATTATTCTTTAATAAGCCCTATTTTGCATCTACAAGCCTAATAAATTGCATTTTCCAAAGGGGAAACCTGATAATAATTAATGCCAATGTATAAGACTTTACCTTCAGCAATGTGTGTTCTAGGAATAGGGGTCTCAGACCCATTAACCCATGGGAAAAATGAGTCCTCCCTAAGCCTTTGAACCAATTTTTAAAACATGTTTTTGGTAGTATTTTTATGATCCCAAATTTAAATTTCAATGTTGGCTTGTAATGTTTAATCTTCAAGAAATTAAGGATAGATATCTATAAATACAAGGTTATTTCATCAAATGAACTAGAGAGTTTAAAGAGAGAATTCACAAGAGTTAATATTATTTTCAAAGGTGTTCAAGAGAATATTTCTCAAGAATCTATAGTGGCAATCAAGATCTCAAGCATCATGTCAAAGTTATCAAGCATCATGCATATTTTTGGAGCTAACATTGTGATGTAGGTTTCAAGATCCAAGTAAAGCATTCAAGCATCTATTCAATTCATCAAATCAAGCATCCAATTTAGCTATTTCATGCAAGTTTTATTCCTTCAAGGATCACCATTTAAGGATTTTATTCAAGGGTTTGGTGAGTGTTGTGCATGTTTTGCACACATGCCCCGCCGTAGGCAGGGACCCCCTTTTTTTTTGCTTTCGACAGGCCGCTTTGCTCCTATCTTGTTTTGTGTGCCACATAATCCAAGCCCAAATTGGTCATGTGCCATCAAAAGATCAAATTCCCCTACCCAAATTCACCTACTTGGGGTATTCAAATCTGCAGAGAAATAAGGTCCCCCATCCCCTTTCTGCCTTTTGTCTTGCTTTGGCTGTTTTGGAAACATCCGTGGACCCCTGCCGCTCTCGTTTCCTCAATTTTGACTTTGGGGGCAACCTTTTTTTGGATCAAGGATGTGTTTGGGGTGTTTCAATGAACTGCCAAGGTTTTGTCAGCATTCTGTTAAGTTTCGATGGTTTCAAAACTTTCCCTCTGGAATTCCCTTCCTCCTTGGCTATTTGGAAACATCCGTGGACCCCCGTCGCTCCCATTTTCACATTTTTAATTTTGGGGTCACCCTTTTTTGGATCTGGGATGTGTTTGATGTGCTTAAATGAACTGCCAAGGTTTCGTCAAAGTTTGGTTAAATTTCGGTGGTTTCGGAGCTTTGTCCCCCTTTTGCTATTTTGGAACATCTGGCGGCCACTTCCTTCCCGGCCTCCGGGGCCCCTTCGTGGCCGTTTAATTCTCTCCATGGCCATTTTGGAACATCAGGCACCTCCTTCCCGGAGTGGCCCTCCATGGCCATTTTGGAACATCCGACGACCACCTCCCTTCCGGCCTCCAGAGCCCGGCCCCTCCGTGGCCATTTTGAACATTCGACAGCCACCTCCCTTCTAGCCTCCAGGGCCCGGTCCCTCCATGGCCGTTTCTGGGGGTCCATCCCTCCTTGGTTGTTTTGAACATCCGGGAGCCTCCCTTCTTCCTTCTCGGCTGTTTTAGAAACATCCGAGAGCTCGCCTCCTTCCCGGCTATTTTGAACATCTGGGGGCCCGCCTTCTTCCCGGCTGTTCTAGCTTCCGTCCGCTGTCTGCCTTCTGGCTTTCCTCCGTCGTCTTTCTGCCCTCTGGCGCTTGCACCCTTGAAGCACACATTAATGTTTATGGCCCAAATGAGCTCCAAATATGAATATCAAGATCTTTTGATGATGCGTGGATAGATCTAATAGGGATTTTGTAGGTTTGACTGACATTTTCCTTAACTCATGTATAAATGCACTTACGACACTTCGTGTTTGTAGGAGACAAGAAGCCTTCCGTAGGTCTATCAAAGAGGCCCATTGAGGGAGTTGTCCTACCTTTTTCCAGATGATGATGATTTCTAAGGAGCTTTCTGCCCAAATCAGGGGCCACCAATCCATTGATGCAAGTCATCGACCGACTTGTTTGATCCAATAAAAAATGTTGCAAGTCCACCAGATGGAGGGCATCCTTCAAACAGTCTCTGCTACAGTAAAAAGGGAAATCAGCTACAAGACAAATCTACTACAGCACCTGGGCACTATAGGACAAAATAGAGAAAAGACAAGGAATGTATTTTTAATTGCTAAATATTATGGGGTAGGTGAAACCCTAATGTAATTGAATCTGATCCACTCATTGTGAATTAATCCTAGCCATTGATTTGGGCTTTGGAAAACTATAAATAAGGGCTTTCCCCTCATTTGTAAGGGTTGGAGAATTGATGTAAAGACATTCTGCAGTAATAGAAAGCAACATTGCATGATTTATGGGTGTTCCTTTTGAGTTTTCTCTTTATGTATGCATGGTTCACCTCCCATGTTAGTTTTAGTGTTAGTTTCTTGAATGGGAGTGGTGATGGTGTTTGCTGTTTCAGTCTTTGATGAACTTCCAGCTCATGCTTTTTGTGGTTCATTGATGATGAATCACTTTGCAAAGCTAGTCTGAGCCTCTTTTCTTTACTGCTACAACTTAGTTCAATTGCATGTACATGATGTGTGTATGTGATGTGAAAATCTGCAGTCCTTAGAAGATTGCACTGGTTTTGTGCAACTGTAGGTTTCTCTTGGCCAAGCAAAACCCAGTTTAGGAAGTCTGTCTACTTTAGTAGCCACCATTGTTATTGTTCATTCGTAGCTTAGGATTATAATAGCTTTCTTAACCCTTCTCCTTTTGCTATTTTTTTTAATCCTTGGTTAGAGTAGGACCCAAAGCATCACCATGAAGCTAAATCATATGAACTTGATGAGTTTCAACTTGTTGTTTTGAGTGGACAGCCATTGTTCATTCACTTTCAGCACTTTGAAACTGCATTTGCAAACCCAACTTCCATGCTTTGTAACTCATCTGTAAGACCGCCTTGTGATTCCAGAAAATCACATAAATCAACTGAGATATTCCAAGCACTATCAAGACCTGACATTAGAGACCTTGGGATAGTGTTCTGCAATCTGATTGTGGAAGATTGTCTTTCAAGAGAGGTAGTGCACCTACGCACTGCCTGTGTTGAGAAGTGCATAAAAAATAAATCAACAGTGAGTAGCAACATTGCATTGTTCATTCATCATTCCTTTCATGTTTTATTTCAATTCAAGGTTTACTTACCAAAATGGGGTTTGACCAAGGAAAGCATCCATTCATAAAAAAAAATAACTTTTCCCTTTTGTGTTTGTGTTGAAGATTTTAGGTTGAAAGAAAATTGAAGATTCTAGATCTCTAAAGTGAAAAATTGTAAAAGTTACAAGAAAAGTGTTCAAGATCACAAAAACTCAGATCTTAGATTTATTTTTTCTCATTTTTGAGTGAAACCAATGGGAAATTGCATCTCGGATCTATCTTTAGAGGCTCCAAAAAATTTAGTTCAAAAAGTTGTCTCAGGACCCATTTTCCATTTATGAACACTTAGCAATTGGTTTTTGAGGCAAGTTTTAAGTGTCTTTCACTCATCCAAAAAATACAAAATTGACTATTTATATTAGATCTAGGCCTCATCTACATAATCAAGTCTTAGGTTAAAAAATTAAGGTCATTTTCTATTTTATTTTCATCTCCCAAAAGTGTTGTTTGAACTGTACCCCCTCGCCCCCCATCCCATCCCCACACACATAAAAGAAATAGTTAGATCTTTCATAGAATTGACTCACTTAAGGGTTGAAAGTTAATTCTATCTTGGAGGATCTCATTTTTTGGATGAAATAGAAAAAGGTAGGTTAATCACACTCTATTTTACCCTTTTTATTTATAGTAAGTTTGGTGAAACATTCCACATTTAGTATAAAACCATATGCTTCGGTGAACCTATGTTATTTTTCTATGTTTCAAGTCATATAGTTCAATTAGTTTCATCATTTCAAATCATTTTTCAATCATTCCTAATCATCCTCTAGCCCTAAAGAATCACCAACCTAGGCCTGATTGACTCATAATTGAGGTTGAAAGTCAATCTCTTGGCTTTGTGGTTGGTTTTCTAATGGAATAGGGGAAAAGGCCCCTTACATCATAGGTTCTTTAAATTTAGGACATAGGACCCCCTTTTTTCCCACCATTTCATCAACATCTAGAATTTAAAGAGAAAAATGAAAGCATCCATACTAAAATTATTCTTCTTGTAACAGCATATAGGCATTTGCACAAGATTTCTTGTTCTATTTGATTTTGTTTCAAGTTTTTTAATTGATCCATCTATGTGTTTAAGAATAGAAGAGTTGATCATTTCCTAACAAACTTTTGAACAGTGTTCCTCAATGTTATCCATCTATACATATAAGATTTACAAACCTAGGAAAATAAAAGCACAAATGGAAAAAAATAGAGCACTCTATTCAATTCACCATAATTAAAATCTGCAAGTCATGTTCAAATTCACAATTGTGTAGAGTGTTCCCACACTCATGATAGTGACCAAATAGTTAAACTTCAGATTATAAGATATTCTTCTAATTTTTTATAGTTTTTAATAATCTAATTCTAATTAATTACCATTTGTTTATTTAGTATCTACATTTATTTAAATATATTACACCAAATATGTTTTGGTTCCGTTCTTGTCTCTAAAATAATTATGTAACTGTTTTACCTTCTTTTTTTTTAGACTACAGGAATCGGTCGGGTACCCATCCCCCTATAAACTGCATGTGCCTGGTAAAAAAATTTCAAGTGACTAGTGGCATTGGCTCGATACACCCTCTAATACCATCGATTTGGGGGGGTACTAGACCTTGTGACCACTTGCCTACAACATGATGCTTTAGGTAATTGTTTTACCTAAAACCTTATGTAAAAGGTATTTTACTTTCCAGTTTAATCAATGTGAGTAGTGGTCATGACAGATTTCCATTGGAAATATAATCATAAACTAAAGTGATTCATTTTTCGCTGCAGGTGACCCCACAAGATTCAAAATATTAGAATGATGAAGTTGTATTTTCGTCCATATTTTCACTACAACTTGCCTTCTACTAGTTAGAGTTTCTTTTCAAACAAAACAAGTATTCTGATGAACAAGCCGAGAACCCACAAGAAAGCCTTGCAAAAGAATACACCAAGCAAAGTGGACAAGTTTCAACTCAACACTTGGAGACCAAGTGGTAGCAAATCTTTTACACCAGACATGAGTGAGAGATTGAAGAAGCCACCTCTGTTTCAAACTCTGAATCATAGGAAAGTGTGGTGAAAGCCACCTATAACCAAGCCAAGGCTTGTAATTCCTAAAAGGGGTCTCCGAGTGATACCACTTCTAGTCTTTCCACCAAGGTTTGGTCCCATGAATTTCAACCTTATGAAGCATTTTTGTAGGAATAGCATTCACCAGACCATCATAAGTAGCACAATCCTAGTTATGAAGCATGTTCTGAGTACAAAAATATTCCCATGGCATGATATGCATGGTGGGTCTATGAAATAACTGTTGCAAGGTCTAGATACCCTTCTTGTGGAATTTGAGTACCCTAAGCCAAGGTGACTTAGCCAACGACTAACCATTACAAGAAAAAATATGTGACCACCAACTAGAGAAAGCCCATCTTAAAAACTAGAGCTATTCCAATGAAGCCAAGGCTTGACAGCCTCCCAGGCTCACCAGATACTTTTGGCCAAAAAAGTCCCAACAATTTGGTCTAGTTCATCCATGAACATAAGGGTTTGAAATCCAATCTCCTCCCAGATAGGTTTATGGACAGGAAATCCTGATTGAATACAATTCCTGAGAAGAATTTTCTAGGCCTTGTCCCTAGTGAGGGCATGGATAATCCATTTAACACATAAAGTAGTCCCTTTTCATTGAGTGGAAAGCAATCCAAGTCCTCCAGAATCTCTGGGAAGGCAACAAAATTCCCAAGCCACATGGTGAAACCCTCTATGGGATTCAGAGGAGTCCCAAAGAAAATCTCAAAGAAATTTTTCAAGCTTGTCGTATGCAGCTTTGGAATGGGCCCGATAGGAAGAATAGTAGACATGGGTGGCTACCAGAACTTTGGATCACACCTGAAATTTCCCCACTAGAGAGAGGGGCTTGGTAATCCAATAAGCAAGCTTTTTCTTGACTCTAGACAACACAACTTGCCAAAACTCAGTTGGGGATGCCTAGAAATCAAAGGGAATGCCCATAAACCAAAAAATATCTCCTAACCCAATCCACCTCCAACCATATTGTTGCAACCAAGGAGGAGAAGGCAAGATAGACTATTTGTAGCACAAATTTTTGTGCCACTAAATGGCATAACCAAAAGCAAGAAAAAAGATGTTAAGGCACTCCAGGGACACTGTAATAGTATCTTCTTCCTCCAGGAGAGTGAGGAAAGAGCCATCTGAAAAATGGCCATTAACTAGTTGAGCCTGAGAGTTGTGCAAAGCGATTCCCTTGACACGCTGTTGGGAAACCACGTTGGCAAGAAGGTAGCAAAATCCCTTAGCAGCAAGCACATATAGAGAGGGGGCAAGTGGGAACCCTTGTTGAATGGAATGAAAGAGTCCAAAGATAGAGGATTGACGACTATTAATGGTGATGCAAGCAGAGGCATCCACAAAGAGCATTCAAATAGTCTAAATGAAGTTAGCCCCAAAACCCAAAGCTTGTAACATAGCAAGAATAAAAGGCCATTCAATATGGTCATAGGCCTTCCCAAAGTAAATTTTGATAAACATGGCTTTCTAGTTTGAATGCCTAGCCCATTCCATGCCTTCCCAAATAATAATAATATTATCTAGAATAAACCTAGATTTGATAAACCTAGTTTGCTTCAGGTGCACATTCTGAGGTAAAAGATGGAAAATCTTCAGAGCCAAAGCCTTGGTGATGATCTTGTAGGATACATTGAGAAGCGTGATAGGTCTCCAGTTGCAAATGTCTTTCGAGTCACTAAACTAGGTATGAATTTTATATTACCTTTGTTTATTAAGTTACCTAGAGAATTAGCATGAAAAGCCTCTAATTAAACATGATGCAGATCTTTCCCAACACAATCCCATAGGGCCTTGTAGAATTCAAAATGAAACCCATCAATCCTTGGGGCTTTGTCATCAGCCATGGAATGGACAACCTCTTTGAGATCATCAATTGTTAACAATTGATCACAAAAAATAATTGGGTTGAGGAAAGCCTATTTGGCACTATAGCAAGGCAATCCTGCATGGCTTGTTTTCACAAAGACATGGGTTCCTATACAATAAAAACTTTCTCATAATGATGCACAAAGGCCGAGAGAATGTCAAGAAGCTCATAAAGCACCTAAACGCCATCTTTAATTTTTTTAATTCCTGAGGATGAGTGTCTGGCATGCAGAGCCAAAAAAAATCTTTAGAGGCACAATCGCCAACTTTTTAACCAATGTAATCGGGCTTTGATTTGCGCACCTATAGCAACATAATTATCTGTAACTTGCTTTTTGTGCCTTAATTCCACCACCGTGACTTGAAATGATGGAGAAAAAGGGCTAGCCACCAAAGCCTCAGTAGCTAAATGGAGGTCAGTGGTGGTAGCCTCATAATATTATTGACAGAAGATAGCCAGTTGGTGCCCATAAATGCATAGAAATCTAGCCGTGCGAATGATAGCATCATTCCACCAAGTAATCCATCCTGTATGATGAGTTGGCCTGTACTCCAGATTCTAGACTCTGTGAATGTGGGCTAGGGTGGGCTTGTGGCAGAGTAAAGACGTGTTAAAAAAAAAAGAGTTTTACACATGCGAAGCTGTCTAGTTTCCCATTTAATGCGAAAAGAAATGGGAAAGTGGTTTGATAAAGTCACATCCAGTAATGGCTTAACCAGGAGAGAAGAGCTGCTAAAAGAGAAAAAACATTGAGTCGAGATCATGGCATGATCAAGGTGCTTAAATATTTAGTTAGAACCAGCCCTAAAATTACACCAAGTATGCTAGAGTGCATGAGAATGGCAGCGACCAATGTTGGGATCAAAGAGCCACAATTTATTGCGCATGTAAAACCATGCCTCCCTTTCGCCAGCTATCCATTTGAATGGTAGGGTGCCATATTTTTCATACACCATCTGAACCATATTGAAATCCCTGCACAGTAACCAGGTAGCAACTGCAATGAATCAACAATCCAGTGCCAAACTAAAGAATGTTCCACAACATCATTAGAAGCATAGACATTAGTAATCCCAAAGGAATGATTATCAATGTTGAGAAGGATCCTGACGAGCTGATGAGTGGGATCAGACCTGTGGTCGATCACACAAGAGTGCCACTGTGGGGACAATAGAGTGACAACTCTGCCATGCCCAACATCATGAGCAGTACAAAATATTTTACTAGCTGGAAAAATAGAGCAACAAGCCAAAGTAAGCAAAAAACCAAAAAAAAAAAAATCTTGGAGACAAAGCACTTCAATACCAGAATACTTACACAAGGTATCCCTAACAGAATACTATCTAGAGAGGTCTGTCAAACCTCGAACATTCCATGAGAGGAAATTCATGAACGAAACTCCTCCATATTATCAAAGCTTAGTCCCTCTTCATTCAAGAAAGAGAAACGATTCTACAAAAATTCTAGCAGAACTAACCCAATCTGGATAAGAGAGGAAAATCTCCATTTTTCTTGAACATATTCCCCTTCTTCTCTAGGAGGAGAGGGGGTGTGAGACCTACTTTGAGCTCCTGTCACGGGAGGAGAAACATTCGGCTATGTTATCATAATAGCAACATGTTGAGGCATTGCCTTTGGCCTAGGCTATTGTGGAATATAATCAGTCCCAATAGGAGCTTCCTTCCCCTTCACTAAAGGGTTTGAAATAGTTTTTGTTGGTTCTGAGGCCTTGGGGCTGACCCATAAACAATGGACTTATTCTTGTGGTTCATAACCGTAGTCCATTTCTCATCAAGTTTAGCAGCAAAAGCATCTATCGAACGAGGATTTTCAACATCTCGTCGTAGAGAAGGTGTACAAGGCACTACCAAAGGGCAGTCCTTGATCTTGTGGTCTACAAACTGACACCTATGACACATGTTGGGAAAATTAAAATAAGTAACCTTCTAGGTATGCCAGAGAGCTCCAATTTTGATATCATTGGAGTCTTTCAAATCTTTGGAAAGGTCCACTTCCACACAAACCATTTTTTGGGGTTGAGCTTGAAAAAACCTATCTAGCTCAATGCAGATAACCCTCCCTAGTGAGGATGTAATATGATTCAAAAAAGGTACAAAAGGTAAGGGTAAACCAAGAAATTCAATTTAGACCGGAACTCATAACTTGGTGTCATCTGAGACAACAAAGTCTCAGGTCCATGCTTGGAAAACTAACAAAGAAGACCATACATACCATAGACCATGGACTAAGATAGCCTGGACATGATTGACCTATGTAGAGACGAACAAAAATAAACCCTTGGTTAAATTTTGGACCATGTCAAGGAAAACCCCATGAGGCACCCAAGTATTGTTGATCCACTCTTTAAGCACACTTCCAGGGGGAGTTCTCCTAACAAAGTATCTGACAAGGGTGTGTTGCTCAAGCCATTGACAAGTAGTATCAAAATTTGGTAAAGGAAAAACCACATCAGTTGGTGAATCAGAACACTTACCTTGTGAAAGACTTTTGAAAAAAAAAATTGGGCACATTTGTTCGGAGGAGGAGCCATTGAGCAAAGTCATCGAACCACTAACACTAGCATGAACTAGCAGATTAGAGTTGGTTGAAGGAATATTAAAACGAAAAAGAGGATTTTCTTGCGCTAACAACGTAGTATGACACAAGAGGGGCCAAGAATGACCGCATACAACACAAAACCCTAGCAAAGCTCATACAAGCTTTCTTCCATTCTATTTTTTTCACTCACAATTTTATTATCTCATAGTATCCTCATCCTTTTTCAAAGCAGTAGGTGCTTCTTGAAGAAGAAGAAAAAAAAAACATAATTTTATTTTATTTTGTCTTTTAAATTGGTTATATGAAGGATGGAAGTATGCAAATTGCCAATTTTTCTGTCACTTCTTTCAGATTTCTCTTTGAAGTGTTGGAAAGTAATTACAAACTTACTGGGTTTCTCTATTCTGAAGTGTATGAATGCATATTTTTAAATATTTAAATGAAAGAAAATAAAAAAATACAAATAAACATCGAGCCCACCAAAACTTCTAATTTTCAAGAATCAGTATTAAAAGAATTAGCTTAGCCACTAGATATAACCCCACAATTATAAGTTTCACATAGAATAGTATTTCTCTTGAATTGAAGAAAGAAAATTTATTTTGTATATACATCGAAACCCCCTTTTTCACGATGTCCAAGATCTGGCCAATTTCTTTTCAGAGTAGATTTAAAAAGAACTCTTTTTTTGTCCTCCAAAACTATCCATGGTTTCAATAGAGGTATTAAGTCTTCATTTTCTCTAAATGAATGTGTATGTGCAAACATTCGACATACATTAAAAATTTGTGCGAACAATTTTATAAGGCCTTTTGTTGTAGTCTTTAAAAGTCTTGCAAATTTGGAAAATTTCCTGGCTAGCCTTTTCCTTCCTTGGCAACGCCTTTCCCTAGTAAGATCATGGAAGTTACCAAATTTTGCTGAAGTGATGTCGAAAGCTCTTATATGCAATGTCGTTGTAAATAGATTTTCCATTTCACCTGCTAATTAAAAAGATAAGTTCAAATAACAGGTGAACCAAATTGTAATCTAGAAATTAGTCACTAGATTGCTTGCATGGTTATGTCAAATTCACAACTAAACTTTATCGGTCAAAAGTTTGAGGGATCAAATTTTGTTGAATGTAAAATATAATATATTTGTTGAGATAAGAATGGGAACTTTCCAATTTGACAGAATATATATTATTTGGATTTAGAGTCTATGGAATGGATATTACTTGAAATTTTAGATTAAGATTAAAATCAATATTATGTTTTCAGTAAGGAAAATATATATCATATTAAGAAATTAATATCATGATTTAATTATGTAGTTTTTCAGTCAAATTTAGTGATACATAATTTCATAAATAGTGATTCACATGAACTCATTTCTCATGAGAATTAATGATCTATTTAGTATTCATTGTATCTAGATGATGCTCATAGGGGTGAAGCATCTGAGGTCACCCATCTTAGGAATACTTCAACTCAAACATGTTTAACCATGGAGTTTTTTTCCTGAAATTGGTCCCACTTTGCTTACTACTCAAATTACAAAACCTTCAGCAAATATTGTGTCTTATGAATCATTCATAATAGAACCCTTTTAACCTATCAATTGATAGATAAGAAGAATTTTTCACTGTATTAAATCAAAACTTGACACGCTGTGGAAAATTCCTCCTACTTATCAATACATATCACTTTATATCACTCTAGATCAGAATTGTGCACCAAAAGGTTTTAATTCTCCTGTAAAATTTATTGATTCTACATGCACTGAAAAAATACAATGAAGAAACTCCCATATTATCACTTGGATCAATATTGTCTTGCCGTTGTGTAGTAAGATTTGATAGTGGTGGATGGACATAAACAAACACAAACTCAACAATTTATGAATAAACACACACACAAATAAACATGAGTTGTTGCTCCAAATGTTTGTATTGAATTGCTTGATTCAAAATCATTACATGGTTCCTCTATTATAGAGAGCTTAAGAAACATCTAGAATTAGCCGACATGTTTCCACACATATCTAAAATATAACTTCTAGAACTTTATAAAGTTTAACTTAATTCCTAATCTCTAGTCCAACTGGAACCTCTAGAAACCTCTAATTTAATTAATATTTTTACATCTCATTTGAGGGAGAAATTGCATTTCCCAAAACTCCCTCTTAATTTTGACCTCAAATGGTATTGCATAAATTTCCTCGGTCTTGACTACTATCAAGTCTGCTAACTTTACAAATCTTTTTCTTTAATTGATATCCTCAAACTAGACAATGTCTTTATCTTTGTCCAAGTCTTCAAACTTCAAACCATCTCTATGATCTGTAGATTTGATGATGCCTTTCCCTTAGCCTTCTCTAACTGCTGCGATAGTCCCTCAAATATTTGGTTTCCAATTTTTTCAAAACAAAAAAAAACTTGATCTTTCTGAAAACTCTATCTATGGGTGTCTTGCTAGACAATGATGCCAATTTACCCAAAGAATTTGTTATCCTCCTTGATCATTCAAACTTAGCTAGATTTCCATCATTGCTCACACTTGAAGAATTGTACTTAAACAAACTTTTAATCATATCTGTAATTTTCTGCCAACTCAATCCATAAGTCCATCCACAATCTATTTTCATGCAATCTGCCATAGAATCCTTCTTGCACTCTCTATTCCAACATGTCTTTTTAGAATGACTCTTAAAACCAAAAATATTGTATGGATGTAGATCCCAACATGTATCCTTCGTATGTCCTTTCTTGTTACAATATGAACATTGCACACATTCCATTTCTTTAACAAATTTGGTTAAACTTGTATTATTTCCTTTACATATCACATATCCAAGACCTTCATGCTTTAGCCTCATTATTGGCTTAATTGGCTCTCTCATCCCTTCATCATACCTTCCTAAACCTTTACCTTTGTATCCCATCCTTTCCATGATCTTTAAACCAACATTTTTTTCATTGTCATTACATCTAACAACATTATCATTTTGACAATTTTTATCAAAAATTTCTTCAGCAGAAACACACTTATCAAATGACAAATTCAAGTCATTTGTACTACATTCAACAACATGAACCAATTTTGACTTTAGACATTCATTGCTTGCAATAAATGATTGATTTAGTTGATTATTTTCTTCTTTCAACAAACAATTCTCCTCTTCTAGTTTCTTCATCTTTTCTTCTAAATCATCAACCAACTTCATTCTTTGTTCTAGTTCTTCATTCCTTATTTTAATCTCATCAAACAAATTTAGTTTTTCTTCAAGCTCTATATTCTTCTCTTTAAGTTTGCATGATTCTTTCACCTGCCAATTATATACTTGTTCCACAAACTTTAACCTATCCTCTAGCTCTTCAATTGCCTCTTTAGAATCACTAATGACATTTAAAAGGTTACATTTTTCTGCTTCCATTCTTTTCCTAATTTTTCCAATTCTTTTTCTAAAAGATCCTTTTCACATTTTAAACTTGTATTTTCTTTCTTCACCTTTATTAATTCTTCTTCTAAATCTTTTTTTTTCTCTTTCTTTACTCTATCAAATTTTTCTATTGAATCAAACAAATAATCTTAGCTTACTTTTGCAATCTTTACCTGCCTTCACTCTTCCACAATTTCCTTCAACTGGCTGTAACCTTTTGAAACCCTTGTTGCAATCTTTCTTAGCTGTGAGAGAACTACAACAATCCTTTAGCCAAAAAATAATAATCATACCTCAATCGATCTCCTGCTTTGATAACTTCATATATTCACAGGCTGCGGCTTCTTCAAAGCTTTTCCATGCTACTGGATGACGATTCTTCAATCTTCGACCTGAACCTCTACTTCACAGCAACCTGGCTCCGATACCAATCTGATAGTGGTGGATGGACATAAACAAACACAAACTCAGCAATTTATGAATAAACACACACACAAATAAACATGAGCTGCTGCTCCAAATGTTTGTATTGAATTGCTTGATTCAAAATCATTACATGGTGCTTCCATTATAGAGAGCTTAAGAAACATTTAAAATTAGCTGGCATGTTTCTACACACATCTAAAATATAACTTCTAGAACTTTATAAAGTTTAACTTAATTCCTAATCTCTAGTCCAGCTGGAACCTCTAGAAACCTCTAATTTAATTAATATTTTTACATCTCATTTGAGGGGGAAATTACATTGCCTCTTTAGAATCTTATTTGTTTACATCTCAACTTTGCACCGTAGATAGACAAGTTCTTCTCCAATACTTTTAGTCAACAAAAACCTTTTTGTTCATAAACAGTAGTTCCAATTTAGTAAACAAATGTCATGCCTAAAATGAAAGCTTTCAGTTAAAAAAAAGTCTGGAGAGAATTTTTATTTTCTGAAATTCACAATAAAAACTAAAAAGAAATAAATGATAACGTACATACTTGGACCATTTTCTGCTTGTGATAAAGGAATGGCAACAAATCAAACCACTCAATATCAAATGCAGAGCTTCTTTCATTTTTACCAAAATATCACTACCGATATCAGTATTGATATCTTTCAACATTTTGATAAACTTAGCCAGGTCAAGCAGGCTTTTCAGAAGATCTATACAATCCCTGTCATTTGTAGAAATCTTGTCTAATCTTTCTAACACTTTAGCTATGGCTAAAAGTGCCACTTCAGTCCAATGTGTATTCCCCAGTCCTTTCAATAATTCCAACGCCACTGTGTGTACTCGACCAGATACAGATTTAGACGATTCCTAATTCAAATGAAGAAAAATCTATTAAATAATAGATTTAAGAATTAAGAATCAGAAATTATAACAAATGTAATTGTTTTTGATGTATAAGATTTCAAAATCCCTTTGATATCCTTTTCTAATTCATTGTTCTGTTAAAAAATGTTTATATATTAAAAAACAAATGTTATTGTTTCAATTCACTTGTTTATTTAGATGAGTTAGGTTACCTCACTTGAAAACATCATTGCACCTTGTGAAATACCATCACAAAGCTGTGAAAAGTCCGTTGCAATGGGAGCCATCATATCCCTTAGTTTTGTTCTCATATAAAGTATTTGAGAAGGTGAGTCCTGCAAATTTGAAACGATGGGGTGAACAACTTATAACTTACTATAATCAAATTCAAAAGTAAACAGTGAGTACATCATTATTATTTTGCAATCAAAATCCCAAAATAACAAACATCGTTGAGAATGGCTTAATAATAACTATTAAAATCCAAACTAGCAAAAAAATTGGCTTTACATCATTAGTAGGCGGAGATAAAGCATGATCTATATAAGCTGTAGCTAAATCAAAGGGGAAATCAGAAGGAGAGTTGGAAGTCATGGCGTTGGAAGATGCAGAGCCTTCAACATTATTCATCTTCAGTTTTGGAGATTGATATGAAGTACAGTTACCACTTTCACTCAAGCTACAACAAAAACATAATGTTTCTTAAATAGAAAAAGAAAGATTACATTGATTGAAATAGATAAATAAATGTATTACGAAGGTTAGCCATTTGAGTACTTGACTCCTGTAAATTCTTCAATCCCCAATATTCCAAACTCCTCTGCCCTTCTTAATATGTACTTTTAAACATTCAAATAAAATGAAAGGGAAGATTGTTTGCTTCCTGGGGGTGGATTCCTTAGAATTTTTTTCTCTGTTGAAATTCAGGATATATGTACTTACCAATAGATAGGTTTGCTTCATTGCTAATCCTACTTAGATGGTTTAAATGTTATAAATGCGGAAGCTTTAACCCAGAAATATTAAATATACAAAACAAATTAGATGCAAAGAAGTAACGAGAAAAATAAAGAAGAATAACAGAACAAATGAAAATACACAGATTTATGTGGTAAAACCTTGACAATTTTCCAAGGAAACATCCATGGGGCAAGTATTGGTAATCTTATTGCTCAAAGGAAAAACAATTACATCTGCAATCTTCACAGTTGCAGCAATATTGTTGTACAATTCACATCTTTTTCCTTCAAGAGAACAAATATTTATAACCTTTTGAAGATAACAATAATCTCTCAACATAGAATAAAAAATCAGATTTATTCTTTCAAAGATAATTGAAATCTTTCTTCCGAAAGAAAAAAACTGTTCTTTTTCTAAAATAAGAGAGATTGTTTTATTGTTTTAACAATCTTGTTTTTTCCTTGTTGTGATTGATTTTCACAATCTTTTTCTTGTTGTCACAATCCAACAATCTCCACCTTGACAACAATTTACCTAATACTTGCCCAAGCCCATGCATCACCCCTTTTGCAAACCAAGAAAAGCCACACTCCATTTCAGCTTCTCTACCAGTACTGGTTTAGTAAACATATCTGCACAGTTTTTAGGTGTATGAACCTTTTCAAGGGTTACTCCACCTCCATCAATAACCTGTCTTACAAAATGGTACTTAATTTCAATATGCTTGGTCCTTTTGTGATAAGCTGGATTTTTGGCCAAATGGATAGCACTTTGACTATCACAAAATATAATCACTTTGTCCTGCACTTTTCCAAGCTCACCCAAAAGACCCTTCAACCAAATTGCCTCTTTACATGCATGTGAGACAGCTATATACTTTGCCTCAGTTGTGGATAAAGCAACTGTTTCTTGAAGCTTTGACATCCAACTAATAGCTCCGCCTGCAAGAGTAAAGTCATATCCTAAAGTGGATCTCCTTTTGTCCAAATCACCTGCAAAATCTGAATCAACATAACCACATATTGAATCACTACAACCATTATAGGTGATACAATAATCACTTGTGCCTCTAAGATACCGAAGCACCCATTTCACTACTGCCCAATGCTCTTTTCCTAGATTTGGCATGTATCTATTGAAAACACCAACTGCATGTGAAATATCTGGTCTCATACATACCATCACATACATTAAAATTCCTACTACATTAGCATATGGTACACGAGACATATAATCCTTTTCTTCATTATTACTAGGACATAAACTTGAAGAAAGTTTAAAATGGGAAGCTAAAGGGATATTTACTAGTTTCACATTTTGCATACCGAATCTTGTGAGGATTTTCTCCACATATTTCTTCTGTGATAACCAAAGCTTACCATGTTCCCTATCTCTATGTATTTCAATGCCCAAAATTTGTTTTGCTGCTCCTTGATCCTTCATATCAAATGTCCTAGCCAACTGAGCCTTCAACTTATTAATTTCAACCATGCTTTTGCTTGTTACAAGTATATCATCAACATATAACACCAAGATAATGAATAAACCATTTTCCAAACTTTTAAAGTAAACACAATGGTCATACTCACTTCTTGTAAAGTTTTGGCTCACCATGAAGGAATCAAACTTCTTGTACCATTTCCTGGGTGATTGCTTCAGGCCATACAATGACTTCTTGAGTTTGCAAACAAATTTCTTGTTGTGATCTTGAACAAACCCTTCTGGTTGTTCCATATATATCTCCTCATCCAAATATCCATGTAAAAATGTTGTTTTAACATCTAGTTGTTCCAACTCAAGATCAAGTAATGCAACTAATGCTAAAACAGCCCAAATAGAAATAAGCTTAACAATTGGTGAAAAAATTTCATGAAAATCAATACCTTCCTCTTGAGAATATCCTTTTGCTACCAGTCTTGCCTTGTACCTTTCATTTTTATCATCAACACCCTTCTTCAGTTTGTAGACCCATTTGCAACTAACAACTTTCCTACCCTTTGGAAGTTCTACCAAGTCCCATGTTTTATTCTTCTCCAAGGAATTGATTTCCTCTTTCATTGTTATTTTCCATTTAGCATTTTCAGTGCCATCCATTGCTTCCTAATAACAACTTGGTTCCCCATCATTAAAAATCAAAGCAACAGATGAAACACAATCATCATACCTTTTAGGAGGATTTCTGACTCATGTAGATCTCCTTAGAGATGGTTGTGGTATTTCCACATTTTTCTGTATATTTCCTGCATTCACATCTACATCTTCATCTTCAGAAGCTTCTTCTTGCTCCCTATCTTTTGTAGATGGTTGAGTTTCCAACTGAACTTGTTGATATTGAGGTACTTGTTCCTGCTCCAAATCAACTTTTTCAATGTCTTATTTTATTAGAGAAGATTCATCAAACACTACATCTATGCTAATGATGATTTTTTGGGTAGTAGGATCCCACAATCTATATCCCTTAATTCCATCACCATAACCAACAAAAATGTATTTCTTAGATTTGGGGTCTAATTTATAACGTTGATCCTTTGAAATACGAGCATATGCATCACAACCAAAAAATTTCAGATTTGAATAATTACATGAATGACCTGTCCATACCTCTTCAGGAATCTTACAATCTATTGCAACTGATGGTGATCAATTTATCAGATAGCATGCTGTATTAACTGCTTCTGCCCACAATTCTTGCTCCAACTTGGCATTACTAAGCATGCTCCTTGCTCTTTCTAGAAGAGTCTTGTTCATGCATTCAGCAACACCATTTTGCTAAGGATTGTAAACTGTGGTTTTATGCCTTTCGATCCCAGCTTCCTTACAATAATTTTCAAACTCCAATGATGTGAACTCGCTTCCATTATCTGTTCTTAAACATTTGATTGATCTACCAGTATTCTTTTCAACCAAAGCTCTAAATTGCTTGAATACACCAAACACATCAGCTTTACTCTTAAGAATATAGACCCACACCTTTCTAGAGTAATCATCTATAAATGTCACAAAATATGAAGCTCCTCCAAAAGAAACTATAGGGGATGGTCCCCAAACATCTAAATGAATATAGTCTAGAACACCCTTACTTGTATGACTACCTGATTTAAACTTCTGTCTACACTGCTTTCCAAAGACACAATACTTGCAAAAATTCAAATTCAAAGACTTTAAATTTGGAAGTAACTTACGGTTTACCAGTACCTTCAGCCCTTTCTCGCTCATATGACCAAAACGTTGATGCCATAAACGAGTAGAATCATTTGTTTCCTTAGATACCACCGCTGCTTCATTTATCTCAGTATTCCCATTTAGCCTGTAAAGGTTTCCAACTTTTGTAGCCTTCCTGACCACCAAAATTCCTTTAGACACTTTCAACACTCCACCTTGACAAGAAAATTTATAACCACTAGAATCTAAAACTTCTAAAGAAATTAAATTCCTTTTAAGTTTTGGTACATGTCTTACCTCTGTTAATATTTTTACAACACCGTCAAACATTTTAATCTTAATGCTCCCAATCCCAATAGTCTTACATGAAACATTGTTTCCCACAAGAACAACACTGCTATCAATAGCTTGGTAAGTAGAAAACCAATTCCTATGTGGGCACATATGATTTGAAGCACTAGAATCTAATAACCAATCCTCATCACATTGTGAGAAACCACAAATAGATAATACCTCATCGACCATACCTGAACTTGTCTCAGCCGGATTTGCTTCCTTTCTGGAGTCATCGTTCTCTTCTTTCCTCTTCCAACAATCTTTCTTGAGATGCCTAGATTTATTGCAATACCAACATTTTCCCTTACCCTTTCTGCCTTTTGACTTAGATCTGGATTTCCTCTCGAATTCTCCCCTTTTTCTATAGATCGACCTCTAGCCACCATTGCTTCCGATGTGGAGGTTTCTATATTAGACTTCCTACGCACCTCTTCAGACAACAAAGCTCCCACAATAGAATCAAATTCAAGGGTGTCAGTTTTGCTAAAGCTAATAGAAGTGACAGTGATTCCAAGAATCGGGCAATGAACACAAAAGAGTAACTGCCTTGTCTTCATCTTCAATATTTACACCCATACTAGCTAATTGACAAATAAGAGTATTGAAAACATTTAAATGATCAGCAATTTTTAGACCTTCCTTCATTCGCAAACTATACAATTACCTCTTCAAGTAGATCTGGTTTGTCAAGGATTTTGTCATATATAGACTCTCCATTTTGCTCCATAAGCTTGCAGCCGTACTTTCTCCAACAATATTAAAAAGAACCTCATCAGCCAAACACAAATGAATTGTGCTAAGAGCTCTCATATCCAGATCTTCCTAGTCCTCATCAGACATATCTGCAGGTTTCTTTGATTTTCCTACCAATGCCTTGTGCAAACCTTGCTGCACTAACAAATCACGCATTTTGAGTTTCCGAAGCTCAAAATTATTCTTTCCATTAAATTTCTCCACCTCAAATCTTGTATTTGAAACCTTTGCCATTTGATGCTGCAGAATCAACACCAAATTCTAACACAGTTGCTGCAAAAAAAAATGCTCTGATACCACTTGTTATAAATGCGGAAGCTTTAACCCAGAGATATTAAATTTACAGCACAAATTAGATGCAAAGAAGTAACGAGAAAAATAAAGAAGAATAACAAAACAAATGAAAATACACAGATTTACGTGGTAAAACCTTGACAATTTGCCAAGGAAACATCTACGGGGCAAGTATTGGTAATCTTATTGCTCAGAGGAAAAACAATTACATCTGCAATCTTCACAGCTGCAACAATATTGCTGTACAATTTACATCTTTTTCCTTCAAGAGAACAAATATTTATAACCTCTTGAAGATAACAATAATCTCTCAACATAGAATAAAAAATCAGATTTATTCTTTCAAAGATAATTGAAATCTTTCTTCCAAAAGCAAAAAACTATTCTTTTTCTAAAATAAGAGAAAGATTATTTTATTGTTTTAACAATCTTGTTTTTTCCTTCTTGTGATTGATTTTCACAATCTTTTTCTTGTTGTCACAATCCAACATTAAACAGTCAAACCCGCGTGTAATGAGTTGTCTCGCATGGTATCTGCTGAAGAACAGGGAATACTTTTATTTTATAATTTACAGTCAACAAACTTAATAGTAACGACAAACTAGATACTTCAAGCTATCACAAAAAGAAGTGAAAAAATACATAAATTAATGGAGGAGCTGTCTTTCTTTACTCCTGAGGTTGTCATCAAAGAAGTTTCCTGTTTGAAGTCAAGCAAAATTGGAAATTCTGCTGGTGCAACGTCGAATTACGACAAACTATGAAAAGATTTATGAAAACGATCAAAGATTTTATTCTTGAATGAGAAAGTCCAAGTCCTGCTGCCAACATGCAAAGCACGTAAACAGCTGTATTTCATTTATTGTCGAAATTGGTATGAAGTTTCCATGTGGTTTGGATAACTTTGACCATTGAAAAATAGCACCACGTACTTGAATTGAGAAATTCAGTCGATGGGATTAAGATTTTGATACGGCTTAAAATCTGAAGATTTAAAAGTGATGATAATCTTTCTAAATTGTGCTTGCTTTATTTATATTTGTTGACTTGCTTGAGTCGACTCTTTCGCTGTCTTCCGTCTACGTACCTACTACCTATGTTTTTCCTAAGACTAGTTCTCTGATGCCTTGGACTTGATGTTCCTCGGTATTGGAATTATCTTTCAAGTTTAAATTAGGTCGCTCAGTATGGTGGAGTATAAGAGAATAGTAAATGGTAGGGTTTAGTTTGTTGTTAAATGGTTGTAAATTTTATCAATTTGTTCGTGCTGAAGGTTTGAAGTGCATGAGAAGAGTTTCACTAGACAAACAATGTATAAATGTGTCTATAAAGTGTTCTACAAGGTATGTATTTTAAATCACTTCCTAATGTGGTTCTTTCCATCTAAGAGTTTGATAGTGTTTATAAATGACTTGAAATTTTTTATTTTAAAATGATATTTTGTTGTGAAAGTCTCCTTTGAAAGCATATTAAGAGACTAGGTTAATAAAGTTTAGGTCTTGCATGTGGCATGTCATGATGGTGTTGAAAACCTCACTAAGAAGTTTTTTTCTTTATTGCTTTGCTAAAGCTAGCCATGTGAAAGCCATCTTCAAACATGGCCCCTATTTTGTTCATGCTTCTATTCTAGTTTTCACACCCTAGACTCAAAACATTGTTGCCTACAAACAAGGGGCTCTCCATATTTAGTTGAACTTTCAAAGTTTACATTTTCATTGTTGGAAGTTATTACCCAAAATAACTAGCTCACTTGGCAATGTTCTTTATGTTGAGCCATATAGATTCTTCTCAACTCAAACTAAAAAATGAGTCTATGGTAAAATTAATCTCTCCAAGGATTTGAGGGTAGCTATTGACATTTAGATCAAATAAATGGGTATCTTGGTGTTGTCTTTGTCTTAGTTTTCCATATACCGATTTAATGTTCTAGTTTTTGATCATAAAATTAAATATTTTCTCAAAGTCACCCTTACAATAAGACCCCTTTTTAGCTAGATACAAAGGCTTCTCTTCCTAAATAAGAAGAGGCTAAAAAAATAGTCACGAGTCATAAAAATATTTGGAAACCTAGCATTATTGGTACACCAACTAAGATCTAGTCAATAACGGTGGTCAATCTTCCAAGCAACCAAATGGTGTTGTTTCAAACCCTATGGACAAAGTAAAAGTGGTGGTTCCTTATAATGGTGAATCATCCAAGGAGGAAGATAAGGCCAAGTTCACCATAATGCCACTTCCTTCTCTAGTGCTCTCTTCTCAACTAGATGTTTTTGTTTGTTCTCCCTATTCTCTCCCCCAATGGATCAACATCATTCTCTTAGTACATCTATACATCTAGAAGATGGAGAATTTATCCAAGATAAGAGAAGATATAATCTCCCAATTATTTTCTTGGGTAGGTTTTCTAGAAAGGATTTCTTACAACACAACTATGTAGCTCTTAATGATTTGGATAATGAAGAAATCACTCTTAACTCCCATAAATGAATTTTCTCTCCTAAAATTTTTGAGGTCTTATACACTTTCCCATAAATATGTCACACCCACCATGGGAGAAAGCTTGCACATATGGCCTACATGTAAAAATAACTAAATTAAGAAAGAAGAAGAGGACAAGGAGAAAAATCATGACATAGGTTGGGTTATTCTTCCAAAAAAATTGGTTTTTATCTACTTCAAGGTCTCTTAGCAAAGAAATATTATCAATAGTTTTATGAATTTATTAAACATAGATTCTCCAAGACTTGAAGATCTCCTAGCATAGATGAAATGAAGCCTATGAATTTGTTATCAATGAATTTTATCAATGTAAAGAAAGTGAGATTAAAAATTCTTAAATACATGTTGCATCCTATAAGGATTTGGACAAGTCTAGAAGCCCTTCCATGTACCTTGTCCAAATAAATAATTATTTTGATATGATGTTTTGTGATGAGGCACAATCTATTTAGGAATGTGGGAAGATAATGAGTTTGCAATTAAGAATCTCCTTGAGGAGGATGAAAATCAATGATACATATTATATTTTTAACCATCTCTTAATTTAACAAAAAATATACCAAAGGTAATAGTGGGACCTTTGGCAAGTAGAGAGGAAGAAGATCAAAAGTAGTAGTATTTTGAATGGAAGCCCATGAATCAATTGTAAAGTGGAAAAAATATGCTCTCCTCTAACAAAAGGGAGGAAGTTGATAACTATTAGGAAAATGGTGATGTACACCTTTCACAAGAAAGAGATATTTTAATTTTGTAAAATAAAAATTATTTTTGGTGTGTCTGATGATGTGTTTAGCCACATTAAATATTTATTTGGATTCACATGTAAAATTGTATATAATATTGAGTTAGTTGTATTTTGTATGATAGATGTTACCACTAGTAAAAAATTTAGGGTTTTAATGCATATCCTGAAAGGTTAATTCTTTTAAGCTAAGAGCCTAAACCCTAATAAGTCCTAACGAATGGCCTACACTTTATCTTTTAATTCGTTACTGACTTTTGAGGCTCATGGTAGATCTTCTAATTCATGTCTTCATGCCTTGGTTACAGAAATCCACTATCCCCTTTACTTTGTGATGAAGATAGAAATAACACTTTTCGAATTTCTTCACCAATTTTCATAAAACTCAGATTACAAAAGACTCTTAAGACGATTGCATTTAAATTGACAATTGCATTTATCAATTTCAATCAGATTCAGAATACTCAAATCAAATGGAGACAAATTTATTTCACTTCATCGATTAAATTCTCATATACAATCTCATTCAGCATTTCACAGGCAATTCAATTCGATACACAATGTTCCACATATTTACAATCCGTAAGTTCTACAATATGCAAATTTGACTTACAATCTGCAACTCTTCCTACCTCTAGTGTGAACTCTCCTTGGTTCCTCTGCACTAAGGTCTTCACATACCCAGTAAACAAGTAATCATCTTACACGTACTAAAAAACATACATGGGTAATTTACCACCCCTGCCACACCTGATCCAAGCACTTTATTGTCTTCCCTCAGATGTGTCATGACCCTTGCACACTCCATATGAAATTTTGTTTCCTTCAATACATCTTACCCTCTATGTGCACCTTCTTCCTCCTTTCTTTGGTAAACGTATTCACCCTTATATAGGTGGCCTCTACTACCCATACGGTCGACACTTTCAAGTTGTTCCCTCAATCTGCATTTAGTAAATCTCCATTGCCTTTCATAAGGCACAACACCTCCATCCATGCTAGGAGAATTCCTCCTTCACTGTGCGGCCTTCTACCATCCTCCTTGAACTGTGCACTTCTCTCTACCTCCTCCTCTGGATTTCTCTTCCCTATAGTTTATGCCTTTTACAAATTGTTTGCCATTTCAAATGGATTTTCTTGCTAGGGTTCGGGCTAGCAATTTGGCTCTAAAATTATCAAGTTTTACGTAGCAATTCTATCTTTCCCAGATGCACCGCCCTTTCATTCTATCTCCAATTTCCTACACCACCTTACACCTACTATGGGTTGTGTATAACCTTCCTATGTTGTTGCTATTCCTCTGTTCTCTCAGCACAGGTGCGCCATTTCCAAACTGGTTGACTCTCCCTCTCTTATCACTGCTGGCAGCCCCTCTTTTCCAGTTCAATTCCCTTCGATAGAATTCAAACACTCTTCCTACACTGAATCGACGCTCCATAGAGAATATATTCAAACATTTTAAATGAATTGAACCATTTTAATAATTTAAATCTTCAATTTTAATTTTTACTTTGCCGACCTTTCAATTCCTCCTCTTGTCACCATTTCGATTCATTGAGTTATGCTGAGAGAAAATTTGAACAAATGAAATTAAATCTATCTAATAGTATATAAGAAACTCCTCTTTAAATTTAAAATTAAATGCATGACATTTTGAAAATCGATCAACCTTTGATGAAAACCATTGAATTACCTGCAAAGAAAAGAATGAAAAAATCAAAATGACAAAAACAAACCAATTTTTATTTTATCAATGCCAATTTCCTATGGACCTAGATACTCTTGCATCAAACACAGTAGGTAATAAATTTGTGAGCATGGGCTCACAAAGGTGGAGTTGGGAGATAAAATCACCCTTCAAGATTGTGAACAATATACAATAAACCCCGTCATTCATAGTTCGACCTCCTCCACCAAATACTTCCTCTTATTCTCTCCATTCCTACCTCATAAAATGTTTTCATTGCAACTCAACCCTTGCAACCTCTTCACACTGTATAACCAAAAACCTACCTTGCATTCACATCTACAACCCACTTCGTCTACTATAATCTACCACTTCCTCATTAATTTCCTTGTGCTTGGTAGCCCTCAATCGCTTAGGACTTCACACACCTACAATAATATTTTTAAGCTCCTCAATCAAGTTTCCACTAAACATAGGCTTTCCAATAAGCTACCTCAGCTTTGTTGATCTACTTATGTACCCAAAACCTTTTCTCACTTCCCTCTCCACTCGTAGGTCCTGGTGTATATTGCCTCATAGTCAATGATTTATCAACATGCTCAAGACCATTGGATTTGATACCATTTGATGAAGACATAAATAACACTCTTCGAATTTCTCCACCAATTTTCAAAAAAAAAATTTTTACTAAAGACTCTGAAGATAATTGCATTTCAATTGATAATTGCATTTGTCAATTTCAATTAGATTCAGATAGATCAAATCCAATGGAGACAATCACTTCATCAATTAAATTCTCATATACAATCTCATTTAGTATTTCAAAGGAAATTCAATTAGATACAAAATGTTCCACATATTTACAATCTATAAGTTTTACAAGCTACAAATTTGACTTACAATTTGTAGCTCTTCCTATCTCTAGTATGAGCTCTCCTTAGTTCTTCTACACTAAGGTCTTTACACAACCCATAAACACATAATCATCTTACACATGCTAAGAAACATACATGGATAATTTACCACCCCTTTCACCCCTGATCCAAGCACTTTAGTGTCATCCCTCAAATGTAGTGTGACCCTTACACACTCCCAAAACAAAGAAAAATAGGGTGACTTGAAATGAGTTAACAAATGGGTACACCTAATATTTTACTAGTTGTTTCATTCAATTATGAGGGGTATAATGCATAAATAAATATAAAAAATCAGACCTAACCAATATAATAATCAAAAGGAAGGTTTTAAAAGGGTTAAATAATGTGTACCTATTGCAAAAAAGTGGTTTTTTTTGGCCTGACTGAGGACTCATTTGTCCAGTGGTGAATGGGTACATGGTAGGGTTCTAGAAAATCAGTTTCTATGTCTTGTTCTTCAATGTCTGCACTTCTAAACTCTAGGTGCTCAACTCCCAAAATTTAGAAATAAATTATGTAGAATAATTTTCATGATTTTGCAAGAAAGATAACAACTTTGCAAATTTACAACTTTGACAACTTTTTCCAACTTTGCTCTCCACTTGATCTTCAACCTAAAACTTGCAATCATAAATTAAAGGAGAAGAAAAAAATTGATTTGTTAGAGAATAGGGGTTTTCCTTGTTCAAACCCTATTTTGGTAATCAAACCTTGAAATGAAACAATGCATAAAAGGAAACATGAATGAACAATGTAGTGCCATAACTCACCAATCCTCAATTGAACTTGGGATTGCAAATCTAAAACTTAGCATGAAATGGCGCCAATGAGTGTAGATATACATTATGAACTTTACATAATATAATGGATTTGAATATTTGAACATGATCACCAATAACATCACATTAGCTCAAAAATATGTAAGAATTTGACATGGTGAAATGGATCTTTGATTGCTACAATAACTTTAATAATCTTCCCTTGAATGCCTTTTTGAATGCTCTTGAATTCTCTATGATGCTCTTGTGAAAATACTCTTAATCGCTTATGAATATCTAGGATGAAACTATGTGCAATAACCTTATATTGATAGTTATCTTACTCTTAATTCCCAAAATTCAAATAACACAAGTAGGATTTGAAATCATTAAAATACTACCAAAAACATATGCCAAGGGGGGCGAGGGGGGTCGGGCGGGGAGGGGTCCTAGGGTTAAGTAAGGACTCATTCACCATAGGGTGAATGAGTCCTAACACACTTAAATAGGACACAATTTGAGAAATATGAAATGTTTTGTAAAAAGGGGGTCCTAGGACCTAGTGCGTACCCATTCACCAGGTGGAGAATGGGTCCTAGGTCACTAACCTAGAACACATTCCTCACAAAATTATGTATTATGTATGTAGAGAAGGGAGATTCGCTACTCACGATTTCTCTTCATTCAGGGAGTCTCACGGGATGAACTACCCTAAACTACATCAAGGAATGATGACATGAGTTCTAGAATCGGAAAGAACATGTCACAAATTTTTTTTGGAAAAATTGAAAAACTCTCAATCAAAGGATGACAATGTAGAGTATGGATGACAACGCGCGACACACTAGCGTCTCATATGGATCAAAAAGAAAGTTTCTTGTAGAAAATAGCAAAGTGGCTACTTCTAGTCTAATTGCTAATAAATCTTAGAACATGAGAAAGCAACAAAATATAACGGAATTGGAATAAAGTGAAGAAAAAATGATAAATATAAGGAGAAGAAAGGAAATTCTCACAACCACGCAAGTGATGAAGCCTTCGGCATGTAAATGTATTCAATACTTGCATGCACAAGATCTTGAGAAAGTGTTGGGGCTGTATAGGGGTTTGCCTGAGTAAAACCCTCGTTTTGGTGTTCCCACATTCATGGACAAATGAAAGATAAAGAGAATAAGAAGTAAGAAAATACAATGTGATAAAAGCAAACCCCAGTCAAGGAGGAAAATTTGTATCATAAAATGTAGGTGATAAAAGCAATCCCTACTCGAGGAGGAGAACCCGTATCAAGAAGTAAGGATGCAATAGATAGGAGATAAGCACAAAGTGAGGGATATAGAGTTGCAAGGCTTAAGGAAGCCAAATGGAGAGAGCAATAGAGTTGTAAGAGGCAAGAGTGTTGTAGAGAAAACTGCCAAGAGAGCTTGAAAGTTCTTGAAGTTGTTGTGACAAATAAGAGAGTTGTGCAAGTAATACTAAGATGGTAGAATGCTTGAGAGAGAAGCCAAGAAGGAGAAGAGCTAGAAGATAGAGAGAAGCTTGAATGAAGCTAGAGACAAAAGAGAGTTGCAAATGAAGTGAAAGGATAACATTTAAGGAAGGAAAAGAAGCCAAGAGAAGCCTCTCGGGCAATTACAAAGCAACCTGAGCTATTACCACCAACCAAAGGAGGTGACAAGAGGAAAACATACTAAGGAACAATTTTTTGAACATTGAAATATAATAGAATGCTAATGTGGTGCACAAACATTCACGCGATGCGCTAGTGTCCAGACACATCACGCTACAACATAATACAAATGGGAAAAGCATAAAGTTTAACGAAAAAAGCTGACACACAAAGGTAGCTGCTGAAAAGGGGTTTGGAGTATCCTAAGAAGGGAAAGAGGCTGATGCAGGGGCTAAAATGAGCCTACACAAGTTCTAGGGGAGTGGACACCAAAGCGGATACAAGAATGTATGCAAAATTGCAAGGGGTGCAATTTTACAAATTACAATGTAATATCATTAATAAATGCCAGGCTTTATCCCTAAGAATCTATAATTAGTTAGTCTTGGATTTGAATTAAAGGGGCCAATTAAGTCATAATTAACCTCAATTAATTAATAAAGCCCTAGATTAGTGTGAAAGTATAAAGATACACTTTATAACACCCTAAATAAGGCACCATTATGCCCATTTTATTACAAGAGGTCCTAAACTTAGTGTGAAGGTGTAAAACACATTACAACACTAAATCAAATCATAATTAAGCTCATTTTAATATTAATTATTCCAAAATTAAGTGAGAAAAAGGGTTACTTTGGTGGTTGATGTCTTTTGCTCTATAATATTTCTTTTATTCAATAAATTTTTACCCCTTTCTTTTTTAAAAAAGAAAAAAGAAAAATAGTTTGATTCAACATGGAAGAGACCTAAATGTCTTAACTCCTTGCGTCATTCCCAAAAGGAAAACACAAGACGAGAAAAAATGAAATTTTTACGACATAGAGAACAATGTAGGAGCATATAGAGGAATACATAAAAAGAGAGTGAGAGAGAGATACATCAAACAAAACAACATGAGGGATCACTTTACACACATGCAACCACATGAAAGAAACATGAAAAATAGAAAAAAAGCAAGTGACTACTAAGGCATGTATGCGAGTCAACCTATAGCAGGTTGTCTGCATCCCAATCTTGGTTGGTATATACGGAAGGTAGAAAACTAGCCGAAGGGACAACATCAAGTGTCAAGACTAGGACAAAGCTATCTAACCCCTTGCCCCTACTAAGTTCAAGATAAGAGTGAGCCGAGATAAGTGATGAGAATGACATCCTTGCAATAAAGAGAATGATTTACAATGAATGTATAACATGCAATAGTGAGCATACTAAGATCCTGCAACTATTAAATGGTAAGGAGGTAAAGGACATGCTATGAAACCACTTGGTAACAATCATCATCATTGAAGTAAAATTCACTCAATATCAATTTTAATGCATGACACTAATTAGTAAGATTCCCAAGAGTTCTATGAAATGCACAATAATTCATGTTTTTCTTTGGTATTCTACTTTTACTAGGAGGTTGCAATTTAATCCAACCCTTTTAAGGAGTTGATCCATATTTTTCTCAATTTTTCTGAGTATGTAAGAATGGTAATTTTTTGAGTTTGTAAGATTTTTTCTTTCTTTCTTGATTCATCGACTTGTTGGGGGTGGATATTGAGAAGGAGGACCTAAGATGATCCTACCATTCTTATGAGGCATTGGTTGTTCTTTAGGAAAGAGGACACTTATTTCAGGAAGAGGATCTTGATATCCTATCCCTTTTGTTTGTTCAATAAGAATTTTCTCTAAAATTTTATGAATTTCATTCTCATTAGTTATGCCACATCCTTGGTTGGTTAAAATATGAAATCCTTGGCCATAAGTCCCTTCAAGATTGATAGGAGTGTTGGTCACTTGGTTAACATAAGATGAATGACTATGTACTTGATTAGAGGAGCTAGGTTCACCCATTTTTTGAAGTTTAGGCTTAGTTTGTGACTCAATTTTAGGATATAAAAGACCAAAAATATCAAGTTGTGTTGGTTGTTTCATAGAAGGACAGAAAGATGCATTATTCTTAAGATTGTTAAGGCAATTATTTATGAATTTATTCATGCTAGCAGCATCCTCTCCAATGATGTCAACTTCACAAGGAAACTCATTAGGAGTTGGGTGAGCGTGAGTAGGCTCAATTGCATTAGGATAATTTCCAAAAATAAAACTTGAAACATCAACCAAGGAGAACAAAAACTTCCACACATTGTTAAACATTTATCCATTTTCATATTTTCAGACTTAAACAAGGTAATTTTCTAATTAAACTATGTAACAATCAAAAAATGAAATGTTATAAATATAATTTTGAAGACACACAATGCACTAAATGAACCAAATTAAGCTATATATAATGAAATAAATGAAACAAAAAATCAAGAAATTGTAACATAGATCTGATAGCAACAAATAAAAGCATAGAAATGAATTTTTCAATTTCTAAAAATGTAGATCAAGACCTGATTAGGGACTCATTTTCCCTAGGGATAATGGGTCCTAGATTAGGGATTTGAAACTGATTTTTATATATTTTCAAGCCTATCCTAATGATTGTTAGATTCAGGTATGCTACAGTAAGTTTCAATTTAAATTTTTGTAAGTGCAATGCAAAATACAAGTGTATAATGTGTCAAAAGGATGACCTAAAACACCTAGTTTGATATACAATTTTGTTTTAATTTTTAAATGAAAGTTCATATGATGTAAATGATATGCAAGGTGACTAGTTTTTTTGGTATTTTTCATATTTAAAGAATGCAAAACAATATAATCCTAAAACCCAAAGATAAAATGAAAATTTGAATGCAAACATAGACACCCTAAATGAGATCTAATCCAATGCAAATGAATGAAAATGAATGCAAGATCTAATCTAAGATGAAAGAGAATCCAAAATTAGAAAAATACAATTCTAAAAAAGAGGCCAGGTTCACCAAAATGAAACAAAGCAAAAGAAGGTAACCAAAAATGAGTTAACAAATGAGTACAACTAAGTTTTGACTAGTTTTTCATTCAATTATGATGGGTGTAATGCATAAATAAATATAAAAAATCAAACCTAACAAATATAATAATAAAAAATAGGGTTTTAAGAGGGTTAAATGATGTGTAAATGTTGCAAAAAGTGATTTTTCTAGCCTCACTGAGGACTCATTCGTCCAATGGAAAATGGGTCCTTGCTAGGGTTTTGGAAAATTAATTTTTGTATCATGTTCTTAAATGTCTACCTTTCCAAACTCTAAGTTTTTAGTTCCAAAAATTCATAAATAAATTTTGTAGAATACTTTCTGTGATTTTGCAAGAAAGATAACAAATTTGCAACTTTGCAACTTTGAATTTTTTTTTCAAATTTTTTATCCACTTGATCTTCAACCTAAAACCTACAAACACACATTAAATGAGAAGAAAAATGTTGATTTGTTAGACAATGGGGGTTTTCCTTGGTCAAACCCTATTTTGGTAATCAAACCTTGAAATGAAACAATGCATAAAAGAAAAGATGAATGAACAATGTAATGCCACAACTCACCAATCTTTAATTAAACATTGGATTGCAAATCTGAAACTTAGCATGAAATGGCCTCAATGAGTGTAGATATTGATCATAAACTTGACATAAGATAATGAGTTTGAATACTTGAACTTGATCACCAATGCTACAACATCATATTAGCTCAACAACATGCAAGACTTTGACATGATGAAATGGATCTTTGATTGTTGCAATAAACTTTAATGATCTACCCTTGAATTCCCTCTTGAATGCTCTATGATTCTCTTGTGAACATGCTCTCGATTGTTGATGAAGATCTAGGATGAAACTATGTGAAATAACCTTATACTTATACTTATCTTACTCTTAATTTTTGAAATTCAAATAACTCAAGCAGACATCAAATCTAGGATTTGAAATCATTAAAATACCGCCAAAAACTTATCCCAAGGGAGGTCCTAGGGTTAAGTGAGGACCCATTCACTATAGGGTGAATGGGTCATAGCACACTTAACTAGGAAAGACTTTAGGAAAAATGAAATGTTATGTAAAAAGGGGGTCCTAGGTCACTAACCTAGGACACATTCCTCACAAAATTAAATATTATGTAATATCATTAATAAATGTTGGGATTTATACCTCAGAATCTGTAATTAATTAGGCTTGGATTTGAATTAATGGTGCCAATTAAGGCATAATTAACCTCAATTAATTAATAAATCCCTAGATTAGTTTGAAAGTATAAAGATACACTTTACAACACCCTATATAAAGCACCATTAAGTCCATTTTATTACAAGGGGCCCTAAACTTAGTGTGAAGCTATAAAACATATTATAACACTAAATCAAGACATAATTAAGCTCATTTTAATATTAATTATTCCCAAATTAAGTGAGAAAAAGGGTTACTTTTTTCTACACTACAAATCCATATATGTAATTTTGTTGCATTCAATATATCTTACCCTCTATGTGTTGATTATCCAAAATATTGAGAGGGGGCGTGAATCAGTATGCCATAATACCATTTAGCTATAGACCATCCAATTATTAAAACAAATATAACTACAAACAAGAATGAAGACATTGAAATGAACATGACACCACAAAGCACATTAACACCAATTTTTTATGTGGAAAACTCAAAATGGGAAAAACCACAGTCAGGATTATCTCACAATATATTATATCTACATGGGTATTGTAATACCCCTCCTATTGTTGTTTGGACTTGTTAGTTTTCTATGGTTTTGCTTGATACTTTGAGACTTTGATAGTTACTATTATTGTTTGGATTGGTGGATTGGATAGTTTAGACTGATTGATGATTATGCTACCTTATTTGATGACATGGATATTATGATATGACATTATGGTTACATTTGGTTTGGATATGTTTAATTTAATTTTAGTAGTATATTGTGATGCACTGGATTATTAATCATTTTATGATGATATGATAAAATCAGTTTAGTTTAGCAATGCTACTTTATATTTAATGTTGTAATTGTTAGTATAGTTTTAGTGAGATGACAATGTAGCACCACTCATTTACGAGTGCCCTGCTACGTTGTAATTCCTTATCATGATGTGATGTTTTGAAATTATATATATATATGTTGTACACAACCTTTTTTGTATGCAGGAATTGCAGGTACAAAGTCTTGATTCCACTTGCTTTGGCAGGATAGGGTGAGCATTAATTTAACCCAATAGACATTTAGTTGAAACAGAGATGACAAGGAAGTCACCTTATCCCATGTTTTTTCAACCCATCTTTTGTTTAGTGGTATTGTGCGTCTTTGACCTTTGTCATTTTTGCATTTTATTACAGTGGTTTGTTAATAAATGTTGATAATAGTGTTGGAATAGTTTGTATTAAAATATAAAAGTTTATATTAAAAGCCATATAATTTATTAAAGATAAATAAATAGAAATGTGTAAATTAAATAATTTAAAATTGATATTTTGATAATTTAATTAAAATAGCATGTTGAGGATAATTAATGAAATTAATTAATTAAATAAATTAAATTGTGTGAATTGCAAGTAAAACTACAAAATCAGAATTAAAACAAAAAGTGTTGTTACATAGAAAAAAAATCAAGAAAAGAAAGAAGAGAAGAAAATGGCTAATGAATGTTGAGTTTTTGCCTAAAAAGCTGGTAATTATTTAGAAAACTTCTTTTAATTTTGATTTATGGATTTTTCAAAAAAGATGAAGATATCTTTTATTTAATAGTAAAATGGTGAGATTTTCATTCATGGGAAATTTTTGACAGAAGTTACACAAAAATAAGAGTTTTGGTAAAATTGGATCCTCTAGGGTTTTATGTTTAATTGTTTCACTTTTTCATTATTCTGGGGAGGTTCTTTTAGATTAAATTTTAGATTAGAAAATTGAGCAAGGAAATCAGTAGGAGAAGTTCTGAAGGAAGAAAGTGGAGCTCTTTGAAAAGGCTATTTGGATCAGGAAAAGCTTTATCAAATTTTCAACAAGCGCAGGACTCCATGTTCCATTTTCTTATTTCTTTAGTTTTCTGATTCAAAAGAAAAATATAAATATAAATAAACAAATAGATAAATATATTTCTATGAAAGGAAATTCTTCTAGGATTTTTTTTGAAATTTTCTAGGTTGCAAACAAACAAAAGAACTTCTTTTAGTTTTTTAAAAATGTTCATTATCTTTATAATTGTGCTGTGGAAAAGATCAATCTTCCTTTCTATATAAATGGATTTTTTTTTGGATATATATAGATATATACACTTTTGTAAAGATGTATATACATATATACATATATATATGTCATATATTTGTATAGTAATCTATTGCATAACATATAATATTTAGTTTTATATATATATATACAAAGTATATATATGAATATATAAATATATATATATATGTATGTATGTGTATATATATATACACCTGCTATTTGTTCATTTCAAAATTTGCTATGGCCGTACCTGTGGAGACTTCATATTTTATATATATATATATATAAGCATTTTATTAGGGGCGAAGGGAAGGACCACGCATGCCATACCCCTCCCCTCTCCCATGCGCTAGACTGCGGGCTGCCACAACATTCCATAGGACTGTTGCATGCAATAGTCACATTGACTGCTATGCGCAGTCCTACGGACTGGCGACAACGATGGGGTTTTTTCTAAATTTGTTATTAAATATTTTTAAATATATATATTTATATATATATTTTAAATAATTAAATAAATTTTATATTGGCATTGGTATGAGTTAAATACATAGTTCAAAATGTATTTAAAAAAAGAAAAAGAAAATTGATAGAATAATTAGAATAAGCTGCATATTATTTATATATATATATAAAATAACTATGTATAACAATATATTGTTTTGTTTTGTGAATTTGGAATCTATGGCTATACAGTTATTGGAAAAAGGTGAAATTGGCTATCATGGAAATTTTATTTTGGAAATAGAGATTTAGTAATGGAATAAAATGAATTTCCTATCTTTTTGTAAAATTATTAGGTTCTATTTTCTAAATCAGCTTAACTTCTTTATTTCCTTGGGTCATCGTTTTGGCTTTTATGATGTGGGAACCCTTATTGCTTTAAGAACCTGCTTAGGGTTGTTGTAAACCTTATATTTCTAGAGGCATGAAATGTTTTATTAGTTGATGTTTCTCTCGTTGTGTGCTCTTAGTCGGGCAAGCTTTTGGTATTATTATTATTTTGAAAGGGTTGTACGAGTTTTGTTGAGACTTTGATTTTGTGTTTTAGCGAGATGAGTAATGCCTCACATGCCATTGGTTGAGATTTAATGCCTTGATCTCTATGGTATAACCCTTTATTTTTGCTTATGTTTTGAGGCCTTCAGGGAGAGTGGCTCTTCATGGGGGCCAGAGCCTCAAATAGGAGGAAGGGCTCAGGATAACCCATGTAAGAGTAGATTAACAAGTGAAAACCTAATAATAGAAATTAGGGGGATGGGTAGCAATAAAACGATAAGATAATCTTGGATACCTTGTCTATTCATTAGGGGTATCGCAGACTAATGGTAGACTGAGAAGGTCATGGTTAGAAAAGTCGTTACCTTGTGCTCAAGAGAGTTTAACGGCTCCGCATGAGTCACCCTATGGGGCTGGCGCCTCAAGTAGGAGGAAGGGTCAGGATAATCATAGATGGGGGTCAGCGTCTCATGTTGGAGGAAGGGCCAAGATAACCCATGTAGGCTATGCGATGACACTCTCCACTTGTTTCCCTTGCACTTTGCTTTCTTGGTTGCTTCTAGAAGTGCATTATAATCGTCCATTTGGTTTACTTAGCATGTGGTTAATGGTTATTTCCTTGATTTATTTATGATGTGTTTTATGGCTTTATGTTTATTATGCTTGATTCTTGGTTGTTGTCATTTATGTCCTGTGTAATCCTTTGATGTTGCTATTGGGTTATTGTACTATGTTTTTCTAATTGGAGTTAGTCTTATGGCATTCATGGTCATGGTTACTTCCTTGTCACCTCTGAGCACGGGGGGTGTGTTTTTCTAAAACCCACATGGTCGGATGGAACGTGCTCCACACCCTTTGGGTTCCCCATTAATGTTCGCTCTTCACAGTGTTCTTTAGATGGAGCTTGTACCTGATATTCATCTTGTAATTTAGACATTATTTGTACTATGTATTTATCCCACATGTATGGGAAGTCTTATTATATTCATTGAGAACATGTAATGTATTGAATGATGATGTATTGTAAATGTACCCTTGTACCCATTTATGATTTATGAGATTTATTATAGTAGTATTATGTGATGTATCTATACATAAGCTTTTGGATATATGTATGCTATCTTTTGTAAATGGGTATTGTAATGTTTATGATGGATGTAAGATTAGTTATGTTATTTAGCCTTATGTGTATCTTTTGTTATGAATTGTTTATGCGATGTGACCTCGCGTGCCCCAAAGGACTCGATGTTATGATGTTGTCGTGTATGTATTTATGGTTAATGGTTCATTATGTGTTTACTTTGTTTTATTTTGAAAAAAGAAGAAGTGTGCATTTTTTTGTCCTTTGTGGTTTGCACAACGGGCATTATAGTGCTGGCAAGAAGTTGAGTCCACTTTTTGGCCAAAAAGTGGAAGTGTTTTCCTCGATTTTCAGAATTTGACACATTTGACCTTAAAATTTGAAGTACTTAGAGATGTAATCTTCAAAAAATTCACTAATCATAAAATGTAGTACTTGGAGTCTAGTTTCCAAATATGTAATTTATTTCAATACCTAGATTATACAAATTGAGTTTCAATAGACATTTCTAAAAACCATTGTTTAAAAGTCACTTTCTTATACCATACCATGCATGTGCACAACATCCATATTTTGACCTAAATTATTAGATTTTTCTAAATCCTTTTGGGAAAATATTTGTGACTCACTGAAGCTTGTTTTTGATATATTTTTGTAATATTTTATTGAATTTTTTTTGTTAAATTTTTATTAGGAATATTTGTTGTTTTGAAAAATCGTCATGTACGACATGCATAAGATAACCTAAACATATCATTTTTTGATTTTTTTTTTAAATTCAAAAGAATTTGTTTGAACTTTGTTCTCGTGCAATCCATTTGTCAAAATGTTATGTTGATCAAAAGTTATTAAAATACTAAAAAAACCTGATAATTCAAGTTTATGGACTAGTTTCATTAGAAATTAATTGAAAAATAGAAAAATTAATCAAATTATAAAAAAATTATATATTTGGAACCTGCACTCTCATCTATAATGGGTTTTAATTTCATAAAAAAATTCTACAAAATAGGTCTTCAGACATATGTCCAAAGTCATTATTTTCCTGTGACATTAACATGACCTTCAAGTTGTAGGTCAAACCAAGTCCAAAATTTAGGTTTAAGTCCTCAAGCCAATTCCCAAACCAAAAAACAAGCCAAAAACCTGCCCAAAAATTTGTAATTTAAAAAACGGAATCTTGTTTTAAAACGGGATCCCATTTCATAAAAAAAACATTTTTATGGTTCTATGAAACGACATCCATTTTGAAAATTACCAAAATGAATTTTTCTAAAATGGAAAGTTTTCAATTTGAAGTTTCAAAAATAGAAATTTTTCAAAATGGGATCTGTTTTGAAAATTTTCCATTTTGAAATTTTGTTTTGGAAAAATTTCAAAATAGGATCCCATTTTGAAAATTTTCCAAAAATAGAAATTTTAAAAAATGGGATCCCATTTTTTAAATTTAGGCTCGGGATCCCAAAGCTAAACAAGATCCCGCTTTTTAATAAATGAGATCATGTTTATTAAAAAGTGGGATCCCATTTATTAAAAAGCGGGATCCCATTTATTAAAAAGCAGGATCCCATTTTTTGCAAGCCGATTTTGTTTTTTTGCCTAAGGCAAAAACTTCCACATTTCATGGACTCATCTTCTTGCATTTACCCAGAGTCGATATCCTTAAATGAATTGAATAGCCAAAATACAAAATAAAATGGGTAACTACCAAGATACAAAATGATATGGCTCACTTCTAGGACTATGAATTGAAGAAATACACCTTCAATGTGCAGAGTTCAGTTCCAATGATGCTTTGATTATGAAGTACTACTTACTTAGAAATCGTATAACAATTATGCTATGATTATTTACTTCTACCACTATACACCACTTGCATCTGATAGATCATTTAAGCTCGCACATTCACTTATCTCTCCTGCTTCTTTCCACACACTTCTCACTCCATTTAAACTCCAAAAGGTCTAATATATATAAAAATATATTTCATACATCAATTAGGTTGGCCTAATTAGATGTAAATAAACCAATCAAAAATAGCTCTTGTCAGCACCATATAAGATTTACAACATTTTTCCACTTGTGTAATACTCAATTTCAAGTTGACATAGATTTGTAAAGGATTCAACTAATATCCACAAGGTATAATTAATATTCTTAATACACATCATATGTCAAGTCAGCCAAGAATATAACTTAATCACAAAAATTTCAAACCAATACATGCTTCTCAAAATAAACACCTTACATATATGATACTACTTTAGTTTCTCTTTGTATTAACATTAGAGAGACTACCATTAGAATTGCAAGATCAAAATATACATCTCAAGAAAATACAAAACCTCTCACACTGGTATACTAAACATAGAAATGATTGTAGTATATAGAGTTGAACTCTATCATTTCTAACTTTCTATACACAACACAAAACTTCTTGGGATCTCAAATATAGGTATATGAAAGAGTCATAATAATATGATTAATAGAGTAGAGTCACATCTCTTCTTGCGGTGAAGTTTAGAATCAAAAACCAATGCACTAGACCATAATATTATCAACAAAGAACAGTTAGCCAAACCTTTGATAGACCAACTTTCAGTAATATGTTTCCTGCAATGCTGACATCAATGACAACATTGGATCATCCAAATCAACCTATGTATGTCTATGTATGTGCATGATCATGTTGCTAGGATCCAAAACTTCCAATGATCTCCCCCTTTGGCATTGATGGCAACATGCATATCAAAAAAAATTTATACCAATTCAAAAAAACTAGATACTCCCCCTTACAAATTTTTCTTAAAAAAAATAAAATTTCTTCTTATTATCTATCTCTCCCCTTTGACATCAATGGAAATGGTCATGTAGGGGTTCGATATATTTCCCTTGTGTATGTGAATGCATCAAAAATTGATCAAGAAGGGTATGAAAATATTAATGTTAAGAAGAAGAACCCTTGATTTTCTTCAAGATATCTTGCCATGTAGATTTGTCTTCTTCCCATGATCCCCTTTCACTTGCAAGAGTCTTGTATAGTAATTCAAGATTTTTCAAAGACTCTATACCATCTTCGATAGTGTTGGGGCTAAGATTTATTTATGATTGACTATCAACACTATCAAGGGCACTAGATACAAGAATGTGCCTAATTTTTACCAAATATCTAAGTGCCATATATTGCTTGATCACTTATGTTCTTTGGTTTTGTAGGAAAAAAATTATCCTATAGTTGTACAATGTAGGACCATCTCTGACTGTCCCTATCATTCACTAAGCTATAAACATCTACTTGAGTGCTCAACCCATTTCCTATTTTTTCTTCCTATTTGAAGATGTATACTTTTAGTGAGTCAATCATACTTCTAAGATTTTCCAAAGTGGATATAGATTAATTAAAGCTAGCACCGAGAATCACTTTTTGTAACTCTTTTAATGCTTCATCTAGGTCTTGAATGTTTTCACTTTCATGGTCATGTTGGGATATCTTAGGTTGACTTCCTTCTTGTTCGATGAACTATTACTTAATAATGCTTTTTCTCTTCTTTCATGTTCTCTTTGTACCACCAGTGCGACTTCCGTCATAGATATTTCATCCACATCTACTTTTTAGGGTTCTTTGGGATTTTCAGAAGAACTTTCACATAATGATCAACTTCTTCCTCAGTTAATTCATAATCTAGCTCAAAAATCCACACAAGTCTAGATTCAACTGCATACATGTAACAAAAATTAGTAGAAATGAGGAAATTGATGTCTTTACAATACTTTTCCACCACACTTTCTAGAATTCTAGTTCTCTTACTCATCCTCATCTAAAATTTTCCAAAGAATGTTGCGAGAGCAGTTTCTTGAGCATCTGAGCCACTGAGATTTGTCATGAGGTTCCTTATCTGGCAAGTTATCCATTTTGAATTTGTCCATTCAACATTTCTAATTATTGGTAACTCCTTCCTAAAGTAAAAGAGCAAGAAAACTATTAAAGTGCTATAGTGGAATGTACTATTCTTATTCTTTTAGATTTATTTCAAATTCTTCAATAGGTGTTGTCAAAGAAACTCACAAAGATCATAATTTGTACCATTCTTAACCATACCAAATGAATGTATGCAACAGTAGTAGAAAATATGTAGTCACTACTTGGTAAGAAAATTATATGTCCAATAATCATTGTACTCAAGATGAGTTTTTTACCTTCAAGGTTCACACTAGTCTTCTCTATTAAATCTCTTGATCATTGATAGTCTTCAATCTCAGAACTGGTCCAGAGAATGAAAAGCTAGTCACATCCCTTATAGCTTCTCTGGTTATCAAGTGTGCACCATCAATCTAAATAAATTCACCATGAATCCTACTTAATGCCATTCATATATAGTTCTTGTTGAATTCAAACAAAGGGAATTTCCGCCATGCATCTATTTTCCTTTCAACTAAGGTTTTATATGCACCACAATTTTATTCCAATTCATTCTTCCACAAAATACTTAATTGAACTGGTGACATTTCCTTAGTTTTTCCATAAATGTATGCAAAATATCGTCAGTAGGTAATACTCTAAGAGGAATGCCAGAAAATGTACCTGCCAACTCTTCCAACAAGCTTTTTAGAGAAAACTTCTTTAATATGATTTGCAATTTGTTTGAAACATTCACTACCTTTGAACCATCCATTGCATTAAAATTAAAGTTCTAGACAAGAATTTTCTAAGTAGAATACCTCTGTAATTTTCTCCAGTGTAGAATAGGGTTTGATGTTTAGCCTCCTAAGTATGCCTCGAGTCCACTTACTCTTCTTCAATTTCCTCTTTTTTTTGCACTAAAACCAAACCCTAAATTTTGTTTGTATGGAATTGCTTGGGTTTGTTCAAGCTTCCTTTGCATGCTTCTCCTCTTTCACAAACGATTTTCATTGAATGCATTTTCCTTTTAATATATTTGAATTTACTTCTTTCATCCCAAAAGCCTCTACAATAAATGATTCAGATTACAAGTAGATGACTTTGAAATTAGTGTATATTTCCATCCTTTAAAAATTCTTTGAAATTCATACTTCACATATGTGTGTCTAAAAAATCTTTTCTCATGAAATCTTAAGTTCTTAACCTTAAAAAATGCACTTCTGTCATGATATGAGATCATATATCGAAGAGGGATTTATTAATTTTTTTTATTATTGCTCCCCTTTAGCCAATGCCTAGATTAATTATTTATAGGAGTATCTGCACCAGAGGATGACACAAATGAAGTTCATGATTTTGATTTTCCTTGATTTTTAGATTTTTCTTCCTTTCTCCAAATCCTTTCCATTTCCTTCTTAACTTTTTCTAGTTGAATCTTGATGGTTGGTTCATGTCTCTTTTTCATATAGTCTTTTTTCATACTTTTGCTTTGTAGTCTCTATTAAAGCATCTTCATTTGTTGCAATCATAACAAACAACATTTTTCCATCTGAATTATCTTTTACTTAGTCTATATTTGCACTAGTTAGCATTATGTTCAAATGAAATGTAGTGATAACAATAGCCATTCAATGAATAAAATGTATTGTTCAAATGCTAACTTCTACATTCCATAACTTTATGTCCAATCCTCTTGCATTGAAAACATTGACCGAAGAAAGATAAAGTATCATTCCTTCTACTTTCACTTGATATTTTTCCTTATGTCCAAACATATTGCAAGAATAAAAAGCACCATTAAAAGATAAATACCTTTGAGCATTAGGTTGTCTGATAGAACTTCTTCAGTTTTTGAATTGTCCACCATTGTTTTAAGTCTACCTGTTAGGGGGTTTAATTGATTTCAAATTTTTTCCTTCTTCAAATCCTAAACAATTTTTGTCCTTAAAGCATTTATGTCTTGCAATCAGTTTATCCAGTATTGTAGAGCTCCTCACAAATTTATCCTTATGACTTCTCGCCTTTTCCATATCCGATTTCAAAATTACCATTTCTTGCTTAAGCTTTGCATATTCATCCATCTTCCTTTGTGTTTCAATTTTCTCATATTATTCAATTTTTCTATTTTCTTCCAATTGCTCTTTTAGTCTGGTGAAATCCTTATGTGCTCCCTATCATTGATTACTAACTTCACAATAATTTTCTTTCACCTTCTTAATGTACTCACTTGCTTCTTTTAGTTTAACCTTCAAGTCTTCATTTTCTTTTGTATGCTTAGCATTGATCTCTTCTGAAGGAATAAGATTTTTTTATCTTTCATGTACATTCAAATTTTAGGACCTTACTCAAGCTATTATACTTCTTGAGAGGACCCAAGCTCTGATGTCAGTTGTTGATTATATGCAATATTGAGAGGGGGGGTGAATCAGTATTCCCTAATACCATTCAATTGTAGACCATCCAATTATTAAAGAAAATATAACTACAAAAAAGAATGAGGACATTGAAATCAACATGTCACCACAAAGCACATCAACACCAATTTTTTTTGTGGAAGACTCAAAATGGGAAAAACCACAATGAGGATTAGCTCACAATATATTATATTTGGATAGAGTATATTATAGGGCTCACTGCTAGGACTCACTATCCTTAAATGTCTCACAACTACAATACAAAATGAAATGGCTAACCACCAAGATACAAAATGATATGGCTCACTGCTAGGACTATGAACTGATGAAATACACCTTCTATGTGTATATTTCAGCTCCAATGAGGCTCTAAGTATGAAGTATTGCTCTTCTTAGCAGTCACATAACAATTATAATTTTATCGTTCACTTCTACCACTATACACCACTCACATATGATAGGTCATTTAAGCCCACACATTCACTTATCTCTCCTACTTCTTTCCACACACTTCTCACTCCCTTAAACTACAAAAGTTATCATCTTTCATACATCAATTAGGTTAGCCTAATTAGATGTAAACAAACCAATCAAGAATAGCTCTTGTCAACACCATATAAGATTTAAAACATCTTTCCACCCATGTAATACTCAATTTTATGTCAGCATAGATTTGTAAAGGATTCAACTAACATCAACAAGGTATAATTAATCTTCTTAATACACATCATATGTTAGGTTGCCAAGAATAGAACTTAATCACAAAACTCCAAACCAATTCATGCTTCTCAAAATAAACACCTTCTAAATATGATATTATTTTAGTTTCTCTTCATATTAACATTAGAGAGACTACCATTAGAACCGCAACATTAGAACATCATTCTCAAGAAAATGCAGTCTCCCACACCGGTATACTGGATATAGAAATGAGTGTAGTATACAAAGTTGAAATCATTTATTGATAAATTTTTATAAAGAACACAAAAAAATTTCAACATATTGAATATAGCTTTATCAATGATTCATAATAATATTATTAAGAGAGCAGAGTCGCATCTCTTCTTGTAGTGAAGTTTAGTCTCAAAAACCATGCATTGGATCATAATATTATCAACAAAGAACACTTAGCCAAACCTCTAATAGATCAACTTCTGATAATGTGCTTCCCACAATGTTGACATCATTGACAACATTAGATCAACCAAATCAACCAATGTATGTGCATGCTCATGTTGCAAGGTTTGTAAACTTCCAACACTGTGTGTGTCTTCTTACTCCTGTCTTTGCTAAATGTATTCACCCTTATATACTCGATGTCTACTACCCATATGGAGGTCAACACTTTCAATTCATTCCCTTAATCTACATTTGCTAAATCTTCATTACATTTCACAAGGCATGACATGTCAAGAGAATTTCTCCTTGACCATGTTTCCTTCTATAATTCTCCTTGAACTATGTGCTTCTCTCTACCTCCTCTCAATTTCTCTTCCCTACATCTTATGCCTTTTACAATTTTTTTCTATTTCAAACAAATTTTCTTCTTGAGGCATGGGATAGCAATTTGGCTCTAAAATAATCAAGTTTTACTCAAAAATTCTATCTTTCGGGCCATATGTGCCACCCTTTCCTTCTACCTCCAATCTCCCATGTCACCTTACACCTACTATGCATTGTGTATTACATTCTTGTGTTGTTTTGATTCCTATGTTCTCCAAGCACAGGTGCACTATCTCCACTTTGGTCGACTCTCCCTCTCTTATCATTGTTGGTGACCCCTCTTTTCCACGTAAATTTCCTTTGATAGAATTAAAACAATCTTCCTAAATTGAATCAACACCCCACATAGAATATATTCAAAAAAATTTAATGAGTTGACCCACTTTAATAATTTAAATCTTCAATTTCAATTTATCCTTTTTTGAGCTTTCAATTCCTCATCCTATCATCTTTTCGATTCATTGAGTTGTACTGAGAGAAAATTTGAACAAATGAAATTAAATCTATCCAATAACACATAAGAAAAGCCTATTCAAATTTAAAACTAGATACACAAAATTATGATAATTGATGTCAACAATTTCAACCAACCTTAAAAGAAAACCATTGAACTACCTACAAAGAAAACAAAGTTTTGATGACAACCCCAATGAAATCTAGAAAAAAGACTATTTTCTTTCAACATTATAATCATGATATCAAGTTAACTTACTACCACTATCAATAATAATAAAATATTTCTAGCAAAAAGAGAATTTACCATTCATGCATACAACCAATTAAACCTTAATGTCAGTGATTAGAATAGAAAATCTAAGTAAGCCAAAAATAAAAATACTTGAAACATACCATAATTACCCTGCAAGGTTATGGGGACTCAATGTCTTCTAGATCTACCTTAGTTTAGTTTAGGGGTGCAGTATGATCCCTCCATGTGGATTTAAAACCTATCCACCCCTCCAAGCAAATTATGTGGCCCAAGATGAGAGACTTGGAACCTATACCATCTTGTTACACGTAAGATCAACATCCTAATGATCATCTACCCAAGGTGTTCCAACCAATGTTAATTTAAGATACCAAACCAATTTCAAGCTATACCACATTAATGACACGATGTATGTCACTATCCAAGGGTATGGCTAACAATCTGTCAATGTAAAAAGTATACCCTTGACTCCTATCAATATTTAGCATGGATAAGCTTATCTCTATGTGGGCCATAGGATTTTCCATCAATGATCACCTCGGATGGTTGGGAATAGCCTACATGATCAAGGGATTACCACCTTGACCTATGCCCTTGTAGGGTTCTACTCCATCCATTGTCATTAAAGGAGTTGAAGAGATGATTTCTTGCCTAAAGACCTTTAGGTAATTTAAGAGTTAACCAATTCTACCTTTAAAATATCTATTTTGGTAAATCCTTTTACTCCTACCTTAATTTTTACCATTCTAGACCATTCCCTTTTAACCCAATTATCTATCTATTTACTTATTTCATGGTTTTCCCTACCTAACAACAACTAGTCACATATTTGTGATTTATGGTTTCACTACAAGGAGTTTTATAGTTTAAGGCTCACATATGCTACTAACTAAATATGTAAAATCCCAATAACGATAAGATTTGAGCTTAAGCTTCCTTGGTATTAATTATGGGAAATAATGGGGTATGTGTAGGATCATCATGAAAAAAAAGGCCCTTAAGTGGCAATAAAATTTAGGAAAATAAGAGTTAGGCAACTTGACATAAAAATTTGAATAAGTTATCTATATTATTTCAAAAATATGTAAGAATAAAATCTATAGAAAACTAAATGTAGTTTGTAAACTACTAGGTTTATTTAAAAAAAAAATCTATTTGGTGAAATTTTGAAATTTCAATACAATAGCACTTAAATTTTAGGGAAAAATAAGAAGTAGGTGTGAGCACCCTAACCACAAGAAAATGATAATATTTTTTTATAATATTTTAGATATAAGTAGAGGACTTATGTCCCAATGTGATGCATATTTTTTTGTAATTTTTTTCCAAGTAAATAATTAATTATGAATTTTTTACAACTTTTAAAAAATATAAAAAACTCATATGTCTGACCACCTTAACTTGGTCAAAACTTCATGAAATTCATATCTTTTTTAATCCTATAGTATGCAAAGCATAGAATGTGATGGATGTTTCATATTCAAAAAATGTGATATTGTTTGAAAGCTATAGATTTTTTTTCAACCATCCCATCAATTAGTACTTTCGTCATAATTCAAATAGAAAATGAATAATAATTATTTATTAAATTGAAAGTAAAGAATAATTTACATTAGCAGAAAGCTGAGAATCTCCTTTAAAAACCATTTTCGTTTCATCAATTTTGGGTAAAGAAAAGGTTGCTAGCCACATACCCTACGCATACCCATCATATCACCACTTCTTGGCCCATCATGATCCTCTACATACCAAATGATAAAAATATGTCTATTGTCACTTTAGTATAGTGATTTTCCTATAAAAGTGTGGCAACCAATTGAGAATATGTTTCCTAAGAAAGAGACACTAAACAACATGAGCGCAAAAGAGATACTGTCAGTCACAAGGTTCTAAATACTAACAAGTTGAATCTTTAAATTTTATAAGGAAGCTATTTGTTGCTTCAACCTATTATGAGAATAAAATGACTAAATGGTAAAGAATTGGAGGACCTATTATGCAATTTTTATTTATCCAGAAGAAGATAAGGGTTTATTATTTTTGTTTATATCCTAGGTAGCAAATCATTGTAGGCCTAACATCATTTTTGTTAACGAGACCTCTTCCAAGGTAAACTAAAATGTTGGGTAGAAAATATTTTTCTAAACAACCACTATGCAATAAATTATTTATCATTTTGTTCAACTATGTTTTCACCTATATCCCCAAATGTTCGAACTAAACACTTTCAATTTTCAAAATACAATGCATTAATGATAGGGAGATATAAGGATTAAAATATGTTTGTAACAAATATTTATATCTACATATGATCTAGCCAAATCAAATCCAATCTGCTCGGAAATGAAGGAGAACTGAAAAATGCATCTAGATTCTTAGGTAGGATAAATGAGGATAATACAAAAATATAACGTAATCTTTAATTCTAGCTATAAAGACATCCCAATGAAACTTTAACTATGATATTTTGCATATCATAATTTCAAGATTTTTGAGTGGGTGACTAAGCTTAACAAAAATTTAGAGCTGGTTATGGGTTTGATTTACTTCCATCATAAAATAAAATCTCATACCCTAAGTTGCAACAACTATCAAAAATATTTTAATTCTATGTTCATGATATTATCTATGTATGTATAGGAAAATTAGAAAATGAATGGAAGGAACATCAAAGAAATGACCTAGAAGAATGGTGTCCAAAATGGCAGCTTGTTCTGGTCTTCAATCTATTGCCTCACACCTAATAACTTCACCTAGAGACTTCACACCTTTGTCACACTATTCTCCTTCTCTTCTTCCATTTTTCTAAGCTCTTGGTGAATAAATAAAAGTCCTCCATCAATTTCCAACAAGCATGACTTTTTAGTTTTTTCCATTTTTTAGGTGGAAAATAGGGTTTACCAAAATAAAAATGATAGGCCACTAATTCTCACCCTAAAACATGTGATTTTGTGTGTGATATAATGCAAATAACAATCAGAAACTAACCCTAACTATCATAGAAACTACGAGGGAAGTTTTGAGAGGCTAGAATGGTGTGTATCTTGTTGCAAGAAGGCTATTTTTAGGTCACAAAGGAATCATTCGCCTTTAGTGGCAAATGGGTCCCTGTTAGGGTTTTTGAAACTGAAATATGGGTTCTATTCCTTGATGTCCACACTCTTAGATCCTCATTTATCAACTCCTAAAAAATTGTAGCAAATTGTGTATCCTTCTTTCTGTGTTCCTGCTATATGAATTACAACTTTTACAACTTAACAACTTTGAAAATTTTGCTTCAAACTTGTTCTCCACTTGATCTTCAATCTATAAATCTACAAACAGACATTCAAGAGGAGAAAAATTGTTGATTGTTAGTGAATAGGGTTTTTCCTAAGTCAAACCCCTTGTAGGTAATTAAACCAAATGATGAAATAAGGAAATTGAAGCATGAATATGAAACAATGAAATGTTGATACCCTATAAATTGTCTTGGAATGTAAATCTATAAACTAATATGAATCAACCATGAAGAGTGTAGATCTTGATCAAAAACTAGATGTGAAACTATGCTTTCAAGTAGATCCTCAATGCTACATCAACAATATTAGCTCAACAACATGCATAAATTCACTATACCTTTGACATGATGAAATGACCTTGAATTGATGCAATAAAACTTCACTAATATACCTTTAAATTCCTTTGAAATTCTCTTGTAAACTCTATAATGCTCATACAAAGTACTAGGATGCTCTCTCAAAGTTGCTAGGAAAAACTATGTGAGCTAACCCCATATTTATACTAGATCTAGAGATTAACACCAAAATTCAAATAATTCAAGTTGACATTATATCTAGAATTGAAAATCATTAGAATCCCAACAAAATTAAATATAAAAAGGAGTGTCATATGTGAGGAGTGTTAGGAACTAGATGAAGAATAAAAATAGAAACATAAATCAAGCATGGAACAAGAACACAATCACAACACATTGATTTACCCTCAAAAACCCCAAATCGAGGAAAAACCAACAATGAAGATCTTCATATTAATCCTCGGCCCCAATTAGGTTGAGCCTGGAGGCTTCAACCAACCACACATACAATGGAGTCACCAAGCCATTATAAAGACTTCCATACATGCAAAACCATGGGCTCAAAACCACATATGGTTAATCCACTAACTCTAGCCCAAGAGCTAGTTTAACCCAACAATCCCCCTTTAAACTTGGTCTTGGGGTTAGCACCAAACCTCTATTCTATACCAGACCTTTCCTTTCAAGGATTGAGCAAGCCATGCCAAGTCTTACAACCATCAGCCCAAATACATGTATTACATTTTACATACAACTCCATTACAATTTTGTTCTTGCTACAACTAGTCATGGTTGTAGGCACCTACATACAATGACTTTAACCAGGCAACATGCCTACATCAGCAACCACGACCAATCTAATGACTTTAACAAGGCACCTACATACAATGACTTTCTGTCTTGAAAAAATTGAGAGAAATCCAACTTCATCTTGAAAGCCAAAGAAGACCTCCATCACAACTAGAATGAATGCATTCACCGTGTTGTTTCATTAACATTCAAGCTACACACATGCTCAAACTTCTCCCATTATACTTTCTTCATCAATTCAACCATTAGATTGCTCAAAACTTCTCCATGGCTCAATCTTCAGCTGATTCCTTTAGACTTCCTCAAGCTTGTTAGGCTAAAAAATCTTCACAGAAGAAATACCTAGAACCTTGCTCCCTAATGTGCGAGATTTCCTTGAGTAAAACCTTCATCATCTAGTTGCCCCACTAAAATTAAATTTATTTTTAACTTTGAAATGTGCCTTACCTCATGTAGTAGCCAATGATTCCCATTCTTCAACTTAATCTTGATTCTTCCCTTTCCAACAATCTAACAAGTTTCGTTATCTCCCAAATAAACCAGCACAAAATCCCCTTGGACATAATCAAGAAAATAACTTATATGGGGCATAGCATGAAATGAATCCCTTGGATCTAACACCCAAGAATCATCAACATTATCAAGGGAAAGAATCAAAGCATCCTCATTAGATTTATTACTTACCACATTTTCCTCTTTGCTTCCTTCCTTTTTGTCTCCTTTATTTTTCTGAGATCAACAATATTTCTTTAAATGACTCGGCTTACCATAGTACCAACTTCGATGGTATCGGGGAGTTCCTAACTCAACCCTAGTAACTACTTTCCAAAGCGCTAATACCAATTGTTAGGAACTAGATGAAGAATAAAAATAGAAACATAAATCAAGCATGGAACAAGAAAACAATCACAACATAGTGATTTACCCTAGAAAACCCCAAACCAAGGAAAAACCAACAATGAAGATCTTCATATTAACCCTCAGCCCCAATTGGGTTGAGCCTAGAGGCTTCAACCAACCACACATACAAGGGAGTCACCAAGCCATTATATAGACTTTCATACATGCAAGACCATGGGCTCAAAACCACATATGGTTAATCCACTAACTCTAATCCAAGAGCTAGTTTAACTCAACAAGGAGGACCCATTCGCCACTAAAGGTGAATGGGTCCTAGCACAAGCTTCTCAGACCTTGCCTCAAGGGAGTTGAAAGAACATAATAAACCCACCTCAAAAATGCATAGAAAGGGGGGGCCTATGTGGAGAGGACCCATTCACTGCTAAAGGCGAATGGGTCCTAGCACCATTTTTTAGGACCTTGATTTTTCCAAATTAAATGTTATGCAATTTGATTATTGGGTGTTGAGATAGATCCTTCGGAAGGTGTCATTAGTAAGGCTTAAATTTGAATTAAAGAGTCTAATTAAACTCAATTAACCACAATTAATTAATGAAACCCTAGATAAGTGTGAAAGTGTACTACAACACTTTACAACACCCTAAATAAGGTACAATTTAAGTACATTTTGTTAAAAAGGGGCCCTAAATTAATGTGGATGTGTACAACACATGACAAGACTAAACCAAAGCATTACTAGGTTAATTATACATCACTTATTCCCAAATTAAGTGTGAAAAAGGGTTACTTATTTTTACACTATATTTTTCCCCCACTTTATTGAGAGATTTCCCCCATGAAAAAAACACACTAAAGTATATATTCAAGAGAATTAAGTATGAACAATAACAAAGGCACATAGTCATACCCTATCAAAGGCTAAGGAAAAATAAAAGAAAAACAAAGGATCAAGCACAACCATTCCAACACAATGTAGAATGAGGTTGTTTTTTTGTAACATGTGTTGCTCACTCTAGGGTAGTGGAACCTTAATCTGTTCACTAGGTGAGTTGTCCCAACATGCTTGCTCACTCTAGGGCAGTGGAACCTTGGTCTGTCCACTAGTTGAGTTATCCCAAGGAGGTGGAAAATCAAAGAATCATATTAGCCTCCCATACCATATTGAAGTTATCCTCCTTACAACTTTGATAAGGCACTACAATGTAATTCCTTTTGTATGCTTTTGAATGTCATGTTTGTAAGTTTTTTCTCAAGGGGATGTAAGGTCTTCTTAGCGAACATTGTGCCTAATGTCTCCAAGAGAGGACAAGTTAAAGAATATCATATTACCACTTATGGGATGCCTCTCACTTCACATCATGCCACCAAGGGAGATCATATGCTTAGAAATATCACACTCTTAGAGGACATCAAACCCACTAAAACCACCAAGAAAAGGAAATGTCTTAAGAAAAAAGAAAATCAAGCCATGAAATATACCAAAAAAAATCATCGATGTATGCCCCCACTTTAAATCGGTTGCTAACAACACTACTATGAGAAATCGCTTTAAAGTAGCCAATTTTTTATCCTAAGACATGAGAGCTTTCCTCAAAACACCCTATGAAAAATCATGTGTTTCTAAAATAAAGCTATGTCATGAAATAGGAAGGAAGGGGTTTCCCCCAAAAATACAATGTTAAACCCAGAAAGAAAAGTACATCACATGTGACCCAACTTAAGGCATGTCACCCACATCCCAAGCTTGCTCTTATATATACATGGAAGGCGATCAACTAACCAAAAGAGACAATGAAGCCAAACCACAACAAGGGTTAACCAGGACCCAAATCCACACTAATATGCTATAGCAAAGGAAAACCACACCAAGGGTTAACCAGGACCCAAATCCACACTCATATGTTATAGAAGTCTTCCGCAAACAATGAATCACATATGTAAATATTGCTAATGCATTAGGTTAGTCAAACCGATGTTAACACCATAAAAAAACAAAATTCACTCTTCTTTAAGCTAAAAAAAATCTTGCAGACCATGTAGCATCATTAAACAACATCCTATAAAATTATAACATCAAAAAAATATTCCAAACCACTGGTACAAACACATGAAATTGAGAAAACTATCTTCATGTGCAACTATTCAAGCTACCACAAAGATACAACACATGAGCTAAGCTTGTAGACTAGATGAACACTATACAAACTAAGGGAAGGTAGTTATAGGTAATATTAGTGCATTCTCAAATCTGCAAGAAAAGAAACTTTAGCACAGAGAAATAAAAAGAAATTCTATTTCTCCCAGACATCCCTCTTCACAAGCCAAAGATAGTCCAACACACTGTTAGACATATCTTCTAATGTTGCTAGATTCAACACCTAAAACTCTAGATATAACACCTTCAAAGACCTTTGCTCATGTCATTTTCAAACTACACAAGAACACATTCAAGAGTGAAGAAATGAAGAGAAAAATATAGAACAATTCCCAGTCACATTGTACAATAGATTTATACAAATTTTCTCAAAAGCACTTGGAAACCAAGTAACCCTATTGCATTTGCAACACCTACTCAACACTATAGGCACCTTCTCAACATATCCATACTGGAGGTTGAAATCAATAATAATATTGATGAAAACATAGTGCAACACATACTAGTTTGCATGCAATTAAAATGAGGGACAACCATAATGGTGAGAATTACATGCCTTGCATATTTTCCTTTATTTTGGGATCCATTTGACCTAGTTTCCCTTTATGCAATGATGCATGTAGAAGAGTAAATTTATACTAAAGATGCCACATAACCAAAGATTTAACAAGTCTCATCCACACTTAATTTGAAGGACATGTTCTAATTCTCAATTTACCCATTTCCAACCTAGGTTCAAATAGACAATGTGGAACTGATTAAGGTCAGATGCATAGTTTATAAAAATTAACCATTGAATTTTAAATTTTAAATTTAAATTTGAGATCAACCCAACCTTTTCAGTTAATCATTATGTGCCAATTCAAAGCATGAAACATTTAACTTGCTAAAAATTTATAGTTGTACTTAATATGTATTCCCTTATGGATGCTTACACATATGGAACCTAGAATATGAACATCTTCAATGACAAGTATCTAGCACTTAAAGAGAAAAATGAAAGCATCCATACTATAATTTTTCTTCTTGTATCAACACATATACATTTGCACATGATTTCTTGTTCTATTTGATCTTTGTTTCAAGTTGTTAAATTGGTCCATATATGTGTTTCACAAAAGGATTTATCACTTCTGAACAAAATCTCAAGGAGTGTACCTCGTTGCTACCCATCTATACATATAAGTTTTACAAACCTAGGAAAATAAAAGTAGAAATGGAAAAAAAAATAGAGCACTCTAATAATACACCTCAATTCAAATCTACAAGCCATATTCAAATTCACAATTGTGTAGAGTGTTCCCACACTCATGAAAGTGACCAAACAGTTAAATTTCATATTCTAAAACATTCTTCTTGTTTTTTCTTCATTTTTAACTAATCCAATTCTAACTAATTACAAATTTTTTATTTGATGTCCACATTTATTTAAATATATTACACTAAATATTATTTCTCTTTAAAATAATTATGTAATTATTTTACCTAATACCCTATGTAAAAGGTATTTGACTTTCCAATTTAATCAATGTGATAGTGAAGGTCATTATAGATTTGCATTGGAAATATAGTCATAAACTAAAGTGATTCATTTTCTATTGCAAAAGACCCCACAAGATTCAAAATATTAGAATGATGAAGATAATGTATTTTTGTCCATCTTTTCACTATGACTTGCCTTCTACCAGTCAGAGTTCCTTTTCAACCAAAAAAATATATTTTGATGATCTTTTCCATAGGAAGTTAGCTCGCAATTTTATTATCTCATGATTTCCTTATTCTTTTTCAAAGGAGTAGGTGCTTCTTACAAAAAAAAACTTTTAAAAAAATCACATTATTTTTATTTAATTTTGTCTTTTAAAATGGTTATAGGAAGGCTGGAAGTATGCAAACTGCCAATTTTTTTGTCACTTCATTCAAATTTCTCTTTCAAGTGTTGGAATAATTACAAACTTACTGGTTTTCTCTATTGTTATAAAGTGTATGAATGCATATTTTTAAATTTTTAAATAAAAGAAAAAGAATTACAAATAAGCATCTAGCCCACCAAAACTTCCACTTTTAATTTTCAACAATTAGTATTAAAAGAATTAGCTTAGCCATTGTATATAACCCCACAATTATAAGTTTCATATACAATAGCATCTCTCTTGAATCAAAGGAGAGAAAATTTATTTTGTTGATACATAGAAACCCCCTTTGGCATGACATCCAAGATCTATCCAATTTCTTCTAAGAGTAGATTTAAAAAGAACTCTTTTTTTGTCCTCCAATGCCATCCATGGTTTATTTCTATTTCTTTTTTTTGTTAGACTACAGGATTCGGTTGGCTATCCATCCCCCTATAAACTATAGTGCACTTGGTAAAAAAATTTCACATGACTGATGGCATTGGTACTACATGCCCTCTGGTACCATGGGTTTAGGGGTAGACTAAACCTTGTGACCTCTTTCTTGCAACAAGATGCTTTAGCCAATCGAGCTAGGCCCCCCACGCAATGCCATCCATGGTTTCAATAGAGGTATTATGTCTTCATTTTCTTTGAACAAATGTGTATGTGTAGACATTCAGCATACATTAAAACTATGTGCCAACAAGTTTATAAGGCCTTTTGTTGTAGTATTTGAAAATATTGTGAATTTGGAAAAGTTTTGTGGGAAAGGGGTAGAGGATTTGAGCAACAAATTTAGAGAACATAGTAAACTAAGATTTTCATACAACAATAAAAGAGACAAATAAAATGCATATGAAAGTTGTCTACAACACACATAAAATGCACAACAACAAGTAGGCAATTTCAGATTTATATATAAGTATTAAAACTAGAACAATTTCAGTAGAGCTTCACTACTCTAGGCTTCTTTCTTCTTTCTTCTGTAGAGCTTTGTTTCCCTTCTTCTATTGTTCTTCTTGTAATGCCAAGAAAGTGCAAAAAGAAAAGATTAAAAGCAAGCATGCAATGTAGATCTAAATGTAATCTAATGCTAAGAAACAAAGAACAAAGGAAAGCAAAAACGTAAATAAAATTTGAACAATCTCACCAAATTTGTACGCATTTCCATAATTCATATTGATTTACCTTCTCCATTTTGCTGTTGTAGATAATTTCCCTCAGATTTCTTGTAAGTTCATGCAAGTATAGCCTATGATAATGATTTAGCAAAACATCGAAGATTCAAGATAAGTGCTCCAAAAAGTCATAAGATTTCGAGAGAGATTGGAATGATGAAGACCAAATCAATTTATAGAAAATTTATTATTCGAACAACATGCCAAGATTGAAAGATCAACAGATGGTTGAGATTGACTAATTAGTCACACATTCTGATAACACTGAGTAATGACATTAGTGATATAAATTAGAAATAGAATTAAATATTAAATAAATGATTTAATCTTTGAATTTGGTATTCAAAAACAAAAGAATTATCTTTGCATGACAAAGATGAAGATGGATTAAAGTAAATATTGTTTGAATGCACTCGCAAGGTTTAATTAATTCACAAGGTTTAATTAATTAAATAGGAATATTTAATTAATCTACATGCACATGCAAATGAGTTAGAACTGGATGATTGAATGATTTGACAAATAGATTACTCGTGAAATCCATTCAGACATTAAATCAAGAGTTAACTGAGCGATTTGAATAGATCTTTGAGTCGAGTAAAAGTGAATACTTAGATAACTCACACAATTATCTAAATATAGAGGAATGCGTTAAAATAGAATTCTACTAAATCAAACACCATTTTAATCTCAAGATTTGACATTTGAAGAATACCAAATGTGTCAAGATTTTATTTTAAGCAAGTACGAAGGATTTAAATGAGTAAATTAACAAATAAATAAATTTATTTAATTATAGTTGAAGTATGATAAAGAGTATATTAAATAATAATTTATTTAATTTGACAAGAAGAATAAGGTTAATTAGTAACATAATTAAATAAAAAACATTTATTTAATTAATCAAATAAAATAAAGAAAAGTGTGAATTAATTTAATACTTAAGATTATTTAATTAATAGAAGAAATGAAGACTATAGAGAATAATTAAATAGTTGACATTATTTAATCATGACCATGAAGAATACGAATTATGAAGAATATTGAAGTTGCAGGCTTAGACCAAATTTTGGTGTCTACATTTTCCCCTCTTTGATACAATGTCATTTCGACATTGTAAGAAAGAAAATTGATAAGAAATATGCCCCAATCATGCCCCAGTTTGAATAGGTGAAGGTATGCCCCCTCGGAAAAATTGACAAATTTTTAAAAAAGTTCAGAAAAATTTGGAAATGATCCCGATTAATCCATTGATTAGTCAATAATGCAGGGGAGTTGACATAATTGAATTTGGAAGTAGTATGGATGGGTAGGGGTTGATTGAAATTAGAAATTGATGTGGCCAATAGAAAAGAATGCCACCAAAACCCTAGGTATATATAGAAATTGGGGTAAAAACCAATTAATTTTCACCCACCTAGCTTCAAGAATTAAGAATTTGCTTTGCACCACAACGACGATGTCTCTTGTTCCGAACACCCACCATCACGCTTATAGGATCTGGACCTTTAGACAGCCAGCCGACATGGACTACTCGGTATGTACCTCAAACTTGACTTTTGAAATTTTTAAGTTGCGCGTGTTTTTATGCATTTAATTTGAATTTTACTTATGCATCACTTTGGTAAAACGCCGCATGTGAATGCACAAATGACACATTTGCTTGCAGATCAACATATTTGAATTATCTCATAGACAGTTTGTTGTAGGTTTTTTGTGGTTCACCACATTTGAAATTTGGTTAACTGCAATTGATAAAAACCAATGCATTTGTATTTAAGTTCACCACATATGCTTATTTTTCACTACAGTTGCATTATATTTGACGCATGTGCATATAATTCGACACATGTGTATGATTCAACACATGTGCATTTACTTCGACGCATTTGATTTCAATTACGCAATTGCACACAATATTTTTGTTTGCCGACGTATTTGTTATCATGCATGCATATGCATTGTAAAGTTACGCATTTGACCAATAGTGACGCATATGTCTAATGGAATGACGCATTTGATTTTTATGCACCGCATATGTAAAATAATGATGCAAGTGCTAAAGAATGATGCATTTTCAAAATAACGACACATTTGACTAGTAGTTAATTTAGTCATTTTGCACTAGGATAGATGTTTGATGCTGACATGAGGCATGTATAATGCCATTGTAGGTCGTGTTGGATAGTGTATACACGCAAGAGTCGAGACCGGAAACTTTTCGATTCA
>VDFB02271358.1:428497557-428562667 GCA_007258455.2 Sequoia sempervirens | reverse complement strand
GGTTTTGTCTCCAGCTTACTTTTTCTTTGACAGTGAAAAATATTTGTGTAAATATTCTTATGACTCCATGTGCATTTCTTGGAATGATGGTGATGCTTTTGGTGTTGATCAAAGGTCATCTTCAATTCGGGATAAGGTATGTAAAGTTTCTAACTCATGTGGAGAAGACATCTGTTTGCATACCAAGGATGATAATGTTCCATATTTTATTGGTTCACACATGCATGATATTGAAAACATGAGTCATGATCTAGTATTATCTCCGAATGGAGATATTGAAGAGGTGCATAGGGTTTCAGATTCACTTGTTTTAGATAATATTGGTCTGACAGAATCTTTTGTTTCTCTAGAGGGGCACTTTGATTGTGAAATTTTTTATACAGCTGAGTGAATGCTTTATGATACATAACAATGAGGAAGATAATAAGGAATATTTTATTTCACATGCATTCATCTTGAATATTGGTAATAATAGGGGTTTGTCCCAAGATGTTGAAGAATTTGAATTATAGGATGATGTAGGGATTTTGGCCCAAACCGAGCATGATGATACTCTAAGAACTTGCAATAACAGTGACATGAAAGATTGCATGAGTATCTTCAAGAAGAATTTGATGAACTCGATGCAAAACCAGGTGTTTGACAGGGGAAAACTTGGTTTGAGTTTCAGATTGTAATAGCTCAGAATAGGTTAAGTTAAAGCACAGAGGACTGAGGGTTGCTAGTGCATGGACAACTCTTGCTCATCCTCTTAAAAATTATTTTCCATGCACAGTAGTTTAGGGTTCTACTCCATCTCCACTTTGCATTCATTTCACAATCTTTTCCATTTCCATTCCTCCATTGCTGCTCACTGGTTCATCATTTTCAGTCTGGTCTGCTGACCCATGTTTCTAGATCCTTGCATTGATTTTACACTCAATCATCCCTAGTTGGAGCCACTATTAGAACTGTAAAAATATGTAGATTTTACATATAATTTCACTCATGAACTTCATGATTTGGCCCTGCCATGTGCATATTCCACTCATATTTTTCCATATTTCCTCTTTGATTCTGTTGTGTCATGCATTTGTTGCATTCTGGTTAATATCGGCATAGGTTTCCTATTGTCTCCCCGACCTATTGAACGTTTTTTGCTTTCATAAGTCTATATTTCCTATCAACAAGACTTATCTTTTGTTATGGCGACTAGATTTTCTTACAGGTGGTTTTCGGCATATCTTGCATCTTGTTTCGGTGACAGGAAGTGTTCGTATTGGAAAAGGTTTTTGGTTTCGGTGAATGGTCATAACGAGTCTTTCTTGTTACGCCGATCGGTGATGGAGGATTTGATCTTTCGGTGAGACTAAGGTGCCTTTGGTATAAGTCTTAGCAAGTACATATGGGTCTCTCCGATGCAATGTAATGTGATCCTTTGTCAGTGTATGTTTCTCTTTCTCTTGGCAATCTATGATGTGCTTCGGCTTTTAGTATAGCTTTTCACTCTATGTAACGTCTTGCCGAACTCAAAGTGTTATAGCGACATACATATTTGCTTGTCGGCAGGAGATGGAATAGGTCACAGTGACTCAGAATGCATATTGATTCTCAGTGAAGCTTTGGATAATATTTGTAACATCTCACCGACGACCTTGGGCTATAGCAATACATAAAGGAACAAAGGAATATTCTTTGGCTTTGGGGTAACATACAATGTGTCATGACGACACACAGTTTGATCACAAGAATCTCGGTGAAACAATGTAAGATCTACGTGACCTCTCCCTGATACTCACAAGTCATACCGAAATGTAAGAAAGGAAAAGGGCTACTTCTTGGTCTTTAGTGTAACATGCGGATAGCTATGGTGAATGCGATTAAAATAGGGATGCAAGCAGAACGATAAACATTTGAGTTGCCTTCGGCATAGGTTGCGATATGTCCTGCCGACTGTTCACTGGTGAAAAATAGAATGTATTCCTGTGGCCGACGTGATGAATTATTTGATTACTGTTGCTGGCCAACATTGTTGGAGCCCGAATTTTGTGCTTGGCCGACATGATATTTCAAATGTTTTATTTTCTTAATGTTGGGTATAAATATGCACCTAGATTGTAATTGAACAATATTAGATTTTTAGATCACATATAGATAGATTAGGCATGGCTACAGTAGGATAATTTTCTCTTTCCAGAGACTGTGCATGATTTCAAATGGTGGTTTCAAATAAAATCAGCTAGTGTGGCAGGTTGTTTCTGGTATCAATTGTATGTTGAATTTATTGAAAAGCATTGCTAAAGCTGTCTCCAAGTTGATTCTTTCTAGTTGTTTAAATTGAAATAACAAGTTTATTCTTAGTTTATCAGTGCACATTTGCTATATCTGTGTGATTAATTGACTGGTTCTCTCAAGTAGGGATTAAATCCTTTCTGTTGATCACAGTAATCAGGGGGAATTCATCTGGATTCTTAAAGTAGAGCTCAGTAATCATAATCTTGCATTGTTTATACAAGTTATAAATAGATCATATGCCTACAATTTGATTTTCTTCCAGAATAAGTTTCTCACCTTTGTTTCGTTTGACTCTGCATACCCAACAAGGCACTGGTCTCTGCATTTCATCATTTTGAATTCACTTAATTTCTTTACATCTATTAATTCATCATTTTAGGATTTAGATCAGAAGATTGCTATCAAGTTTGATTTTAATTTGTTCACTATCATCTGCCATTGTACATTTCGTATATAATCAAGCAAGTTAAGTCCGCCTATTCAAAGGTAGACCCGCTTCAGGTCTTGCAAAAGACTGAAGAGTAGAAGGTTTGATTGTTTCAAACCTTTACCTTGCCATACTTTGAACGTCATGAAGCTTTGCAACCTCTGTGGTTCAAACTTGCATTTTGAGAGCTAACACTCTTATACCAATTGTTAGGAACTAGATGAAGAATAAAAATAGAAACATAAATCAAGCATGGAACAAGAAAACAATCACAACACAGTGATTTACCCTAGAAAACCCCAAACCGGGAAAAACCAGCAATGAAGATCTTCATATTAACCCTCAGCCCCAATTGGGTTGAGCCTAGAGGCTTCAACCAACCACACATACAAGGGAGTCACCAAGCCACTATATAGACTTTCATACATGCAAGACCATGGGCTCAAAACCACATATGGTTAATCCACTAACTCTAATCCAAGAGCTAGTTTAACTCAACAAGGAGGACCCATTCGCCACTAAAGGTGAATGGGTCCTAGCACAAGCTTCTCAGACCTTGCCTCAAGGGAGTTGAAAGAACATAATAAACCCACCTCAAAAATGCATAGAAAGGGGGGGCCTATGTGGAGAGGACCCATTCACTGCTAAAGGCGAATGGGTCCTAGCACCATTTTTTAGGACCTTGATTTTTCCAAATTAAATGTTATGCAATTTGATTATTGGGTGTTGAGATAGATCCTTCGGAAGGTGTCATTAGTAAGGCTTAAATTTGAATTAAAGAGTCTAATTAAACTCAATTAACCACAATTAATTAATGAAACCCTAGATAAGTGTGAAAGTGTACTACAACACTTTACAACACCCTAAATAAGGTACAATTTAAGTACATTTTGTTAAAAAGGGGCCCTAAATTAATGTGGATGTGTACAACACATGACAAGACTAAACCAAAGCATTACTAGGTTAATTATACATCACTTATTCCCAAATTAAGTGTGAAAAAGGGTTACTTATTTTTACACTATATTTTTCCCCCACTTTATTGAGAGATTTCCCCCATGAAAAAAACACACTAAAGTATATATTCAAGAGAATTAAGTATGAACAATAACAAAGGCACATAGTCATACCCTATCAAAGGCTAAGGAAAAATAAAAGAAAAACAAAGGATCAAGCACAACCATTCCAACACAATGTAGAATGAGGTTGTTTTTTTGTAACATGTGTTGCTCACTCTAGGGTAGTGGAACCTTAATCTGTTCACTAGGTGAGTTGTCCCAACATGCTTGCTCACTCTAGGGCAGTGGAACCTTGGTCTGTCCACTAGTTGAGTTATCCCAAGGAGGTGGAAAATCAAAGAATCATATTAGCCTCCCATACCATATTGAAGTTATCCTCCTTACAACTTTGATAAGGCACTACAATGTAATTCCTTTTGTATGCTTTTGAATGTCATGTTTGTAAGTTTTTTCTCAAGGGGATGTAAGGTCTTCTTAGCGAACATTGTGCCTAATGTCTCCAAGAGAGGACAAGTTAAAGAATATCATATTACCACTTATGGGATGCCTCTCACTTCACATCATGCCACCAAGGGAGATCATATGCTTAGAAATATCACACTCTTAGAGGACATCAAACCCACTAAAACCACCAAGAAAAGGAAATGTCTTAAGAAAAAAGAAAATCAAGCCATGAAATATACCAAAAAAAATCATCGATGTATGCCCCCACTTTAAATCGGTTGCTAACAACACTACTATGAGAAATCGCTTTAAAGTAGCCAATTTTTTATCCTAAGACATGAGAGCTTTCCTCAAAACACCCTATGAAAAATCATGTGTTTCTAAAATAAAGCTATGTCATGAAATAGGAAGGAAGGGGTTTCCCCCAAAAATACAATGTTAAACCCAGAAAGAAAAGTACATCACATGTGACCCAACTTAAGGCATGTCACCCACATCCCAAGCTTGCTCTTATATATACATGGAAGGCGATCAACTAACCAAAAGAGACAATGAAGCCAAACCACAACAAGGGTTAACCAGGACCCAAATCCACACTAATATGCTATAGCAAAGGAAAACCACACCAAGGGTTAACCAGGACCCAAATCCACACTCATATGTTATAGAAGTCTTCCGCAAACAATGAATCACATATGTAAATATTGCTAATGCATTAGGTTAGTCAAACCGATGTTAACACCATAAAAAAACAAAATTCACTCTTCTTTAAGCTAAAAAAAATCTTGCAGACCATGTAGCATCATTAAACAACATCCTATAAAATTATAACATCAAAAAAATATTCCAAACCACTGGTACAAACACATGAAATTGAGAAAACTATCTTCATGTGCAACTATTCAAGCTACCACAAAGATACAACACATGAGCTAAGCTTGTAGACTAGATGAACACTATACAAACTAAGGGAAGGTAGTTATAGGTAATATTAGTGCATTCTCAAATCTGCAAGAAAAGAAACTTTAGCACAGAGAAATAAAAAGAAATTCTATTTCTCCCAGACATCCCTCTTCACAAGCCAAAGATAGTCCAACACACTGTTAGACATATCTTCTAATGTTGCTAGATTCAACACCTAAAACTCTAGATATAACACCTTCAAAGACCTTTGCTCATGTCATTTTCAAACTACACAAGAACACATTCAAGAGTGAAGAAATGAAGAGAAAAATATAGAACAATTCCCAGTCACATTGTACAATAGATTTATACAAATTTTCTCAAAAGAACTTGGAAACCAAGTAACCCTATTGCATTTGCAACACCTACTCAACACTATAGGCACCTTCTCAACATATCCATACTGGAGGTTGAAATCAATAATAATATTGATGAAAACATAGTGCAACACATACTAGTTTGCATGCAATTAAAATGAGGGACAACCATAATGGTGAGAATTACATGCCTTGCATATTTTCCTTTATTTTGGGATCCATTTGACCTAGTTTCCCTTTATGCAATGATGCATGTAGAAGAGTAAATTTATACTAAAGATGCCACATAACCAAAGCCTTAACAAGTCTCATCCACACTTAATTTGAAGGACATGTTCTAATTCTCAATTTACCCATTTCCAACCTAGGTTCAAATAGACAATGTGGAACTGATTAAGGTCAGATGCATAGTTTATAAAAATTAACCATTGAATTTTAAATTTTAAATTTAAATTTGAGATCAACCCAACCTTTTCAGTTAATCATTATGTGCCAATTCAAAGCATGAAACATTTAACTTGCTAAAAATTTATAGTTGTACTTAATATGTATTCCCTTATGGATGCTTACACATATGGAACCTAGAATATGAACATCTTCAATGACAAGTATCTAGCACTTAAAGAGAAAAATGAAAGCATCCATACTATAATTTTTCTTCTTGTATCAACACATATACATTTGCACATGATTTCTTGTTCTATTTGATCTTTGTTTCAAGTTGTTAAATTGGTCCATATATGTGTTTCACAAAAGGATTTATCACTTCTGAACAAAATCTCAAGGAGTGTACCTCGTTGCTACCCATCTATACATATAAGTTTTACAAACCTAGGAAAATAAAAGTAGAAATGGAAAAAAAAATAGAGCACTCTAATAATACACCTCAATTCAAATCTACAAGCCATATTCAAATTCACAATTGTGTAGAGTGTTCCCACACTCATGAAAGTGACCAAACAGTTAAATTTCATATTCTAAAACATTCTTCTTGTTTTTTCTTCATTTTTAACTAATCCAATTCTAACTAATTACAAATTTTTTATTTGATGTCCACATTTATTTAAATATATTACACTAAATATTATTTCTCTTTAAAATAATTATGTAATTATTTTACCTAATACCCTATGTAAAAGGTATTTGACTTTCCAATTTAATCAATGTGATAGTGAAGGTCATTATAGATTTGCATTGGAAATATAGTCATAAACTAAAGTGATTCATTTTCTATTGCAAAAGACCCCACAAGATTCAAAATATTAGAATGATGAAGATAATGTATTTTTGTCCATCTTTTCACTATGACTTGCCTTCTACCAGTCAGAGTTCCTTTTCAACCAAAAAAATATATTTTGATGATCTTTTCCATAGGAAGTTAGCTCGCAATTTTATTATCTCATGATTTCCTTATTCTTTTTCAAAGGAGTAGGTGCTTCTTACAAAAAAAAACTTTTAAAAAAATCACATTATTTTTATTTAATTTTGTCTTTTAAAATGGTTATAGGAAGGCTGGAAGTATGCAAACTGCCAATTTTTTTGTCACTTCATTCAAATTTCTCTTTCAAGTGTTGGAATAATTACAAACTTACTGGTTTTCTCTATTGTTATAAAGTGTATGAATGCATATTTTTAAATTTTTAAATAAAAGAAAAAGAATTACAAATAAGCATCTAGCCCACCAAAACTTCCACTTTTAATTTTCAACAATTAGTATTAAAAGAATTAGCTTAGCCATTGTATATAACCCCACAATTATAAGTTTCATATACAATAGCATCTCTCTTGAATCAAAGGAGAGAAAATTTATTTTGTTGATACATAGAAACCCCCTTTGGCATGACATCCAAGATCTATCCAATTTCTTCTAAGAGTAGATTTAAAAAGAACTCTTTTTTTGTCCTCCAATGCCATCCATGGTTTATTTCTATTTCTTTTTTTTGTTAGACTACAGGATTCGGTTGGCTATCCATCCCCCTATAAACTATAGTGCACTTGGTAAAAAAATTTCACATGACTGATGGCATTGGTACTACATGCCCTCTGGTACCATGGGTTTAGGGGTAGACTAAACCTTGTGACCTCTTTCTTGCAACAAGATGCTTTAGCCAATCGAGCTAGGCCCCCCACGCAATGCCATCCATGGTTTCAATAGAGGTATTATGTCTTCATTTTCTTTGAACAAATGTGTATGTGTAGACATTCAGCATACATTAAAACTATGTGCCAACAAGTTTATAAGGCCTTTTGTTGTAGTATTTGAAAATATTGTGAATTTGGAAAAGTTTTGTGGGAAAGGGGTAGAGGATTTGAGCAACAAATTTAGAGAACATAGTAAACTAAGATTTTCATACAACAATAAAAGAGACAAATAAAATGCATATGAAAGTTGTCTACAACACACATAAAATGCACAACAACAAGTAGGCAATTTCAGATTTATATATAAGTATTAAAACTAGAACAATTTCAGTAGAGCTTCACTACTCTAGGCTTCTTTCTTCTTTCTTCTGTAGAGCTTTGTTTCCCTTCTTCTATTGTTCTTCTTGTAATGCCAAGAAAGTGCAAAAAGAAAAGATTAAAAGCAAGCATGCAATGTAGATCTAAATGTAATCTAATGCTAAGAAACAAAGAACAAAGGAAAGCAAAAACGTAAATAAAATTTGAACAATCTCACCAAATTTGTACGCATTTCCATAATTCATATTGATTTACCTTCTCCATTTTGCTGTTGTAGATAATTTCCCTCAGATTTCTTGTAAGTTCATGCAAGTATAGCCTATGATAATGATTTAGCAAAACATCGAAGATTCAAGATAAGTGCTCCAAAAAGTCATAAGATTTCGAGAGAGATTGGAATGATGAAGACCAAATCAATTTATAGAAAATTTATTATTCGAACAACATGCCAAGATTGAAAGATCAACAGATGGTTGAGATTGACTAATTAGTCACACATTCTGATAACACTGAGTAATGACATTAGTGATATAAATTAGAAATAGAATTAAATATTAAATAAATGATTTAATCTTTGAATTTGGTATTCAAAAACAAAAGAATTATCTTTGCATGACAAAGATGAAGATGGATTAAAGTAAATATTGTTTGAATGCACTCGCAAGGTTTAATTAATTCACAAGGTTTAATTAATTAAATAGGAATATTTAATTAATCTACATGCACATGCAAATGAGTTAGAACTGGATGATTGAATGATTTGACAAATAGATTACTCGTGAAATCCATTCAGACATTAAATCAAGAGTTAACTGAGCGATTTGAATAGATCTTTGAGTCGAGTAAAAGTGAATACTTAGATAACTCACACAATTATCTAAATATAGAGGAATGCGTTAAAATAGAATTCATGAATTAAATAATTCATTTAATTCAAGATTTGATATTTGAAGAATAATTAAATAAATAAGATTTATTTAAGTAAGTGATGAAGGGATTTAAATGAGTAATTAAATAAATAAATAATTTATTTAATTATAGTTGAAGTATGATAAAGAGTATATTAAATAATAATTTATTTAATTTGACAAGAAGAATAAGGTTAATTAGTAACATAATTAAATAAAAAACATTTATTTAATTAATCAAATAAAATAAAGAAAAGTGTGAATTAATTTAATACTTAAGATTATTTAATTAATAGAAGAAATGAAGACTATAGAGAATAATTAAATAGTTGACATTATTTAATCATGACCATGAAGAATACGAATTATGAAGAATATTGAAGTTGCAGGCTTAGACCAAATTTTGGTGTCTACATTTTCCCCTCTTTGATACAATGTCATTTCGACATTGTAAGAAAGAAAATTGATAAGAAATATGCCCCAATCATGCCCCAGTTTGAATAGGTGAAGGTATGCCCCCTCGGAAAAATTGACAAATTTTTAAAAAAGTTCAGAAAAATTTGGAAATGATCCCGATTAATCCATTGATTAGTCAATAATGCAGGGGAGTTGACATAATTGAATTTGGAAGTAGTATGGATGGGTAGGGGTTGATTGAAATTAGAAATTGATGTGGCCAATAGAAAAGAATGCCACCAAAACCCTAGGTATATATAGAAATTGGGGTAAAAACCAATTAATTTTCACCCACCTAGCTTCAAGAATTAAGAATTTGCTTTGCACCACAACGACGATGTCTCTTGTTCCGAACACCCACCATCACGCTTATAGGATCTGGACCTTTAGACAGCCAGCCGACATGGACTACTCGGTATGTACCTCAAACTTGACTTTTGAAATTTTTAAGTTGCGCGTGTTTTTATGCATTTAATTTGAATTTTACTTATGCATCACTTTGGTAAAACGCCGCATGTGAATGCACAAATGACACATTTGCTTGCAGATCAACATATTTGAATTATCTCATAGACAGTTTGTTGTAGGTTTTTTGTGGTTCACCACATTTGAAATTTGGTTAACTGCAATTGATAAAAACCAATGCATTTGTATTTAAGTTCACCACATATGCTTATTTTTCACTACAGTTGCATTATATTTGACGCATGTGCATATAATTCGACACATGTGTATGATTCAACACATGTGCATTTACTTCGACGCATTTGATTTCAATTACGCAATTGCACACAATATTTTTGTTTGCCGACGTATTTGTTATCATGCATGCATATGCATTGTAAAGTTACGCATTTGACCAATAGTGACGCATATGTCTAATGGAATGACGCATTTGATTTTTATGCACCGCATATGTAAAATAATGATGCAAGTGCTAAAGAATGATGCATTTTCAAAATAACGACACATTTGACTAGTAGTTAATTTAGTCATTTTGCACTAGGATAGATGTTTGATGCTGACATGAGGCATGTATAATGCCATTGTAGGTCGTGTTGGATAGTGTATACACGCAAGAGTCGAGACCGGAAACTTTTCGATTCAGAGACAACTTGCGGAGTGTAGAGCGATAGTTTCTATGGCACTTAGGTCTTCTACACATTATAGACATGCCCTAGATTCGGGTGAATTGGGGTTTATTGACAGCATTGTGCAAGCGGTGGCACTCAGAGACATCATCCTTTCACCTACCTACTGGAGAGGCTACAATGACGTTAGAGGACATCTATAGGATTTTGAGACTACCTATCACAGGCATGCAGGTGAGTTATGATACCTAGAGGGCTATTGCCGAGATGTGTCGATATTACCCACACACAGACGTTAGACAGCTAGGGTTTGACCATTATGATATTAGATGGTGCATATTAGCACAAAGGTATAGGCAGTTGGATTGTCTATTATGTACACTGATAGGTGGGATAGTACTTCCTAACCATCGAGGTCATGGTTTTCCCATGGGGTGGGGGGAGATGCTTGTAGGGATGCTAGAGAGACATGAGGTATATGCATGGGGTCATTGTCTACTAGGGATGTTATATTTTCACTTACATGATATTGCCTATCGAGAGGCATAGTCTATGAGTTGTGGTACCATGCTTTTGATGGTATGGGTGTGGGAACACATCATGATCTTTTAGCCTCCAGTGATAGTAGATGTACCAAACGGACCCCCTTACGCCTTCCATTATGCGAGGGTGAACACTCAACACCATGTAGCAGATACAAGATATTTTAGGCATGCCATAGACATGATGGTTCAGTTTACATGGAGGCCATACTTGGGATGCGCAGACTGGTTCGATGAGGATGAGCACTTGCATTTTTGTTGATAAACACAATACTTGATTGGGTAGATAGTGTCACATGTCCACATCATAGAGCGTCACTTACCAAATAGTGTCCTGTGGTAGTTTGTAGAGATATAGGTGTGCCAAGAGGACATGCTAAGTTCATGAGGTCATTGTGAGAGGTCCCCCTATGGGTTCTAGAAATTCTAGTGGCTATAGCTGAGCAAAACATTGATGCATTGCAAGCAGTTCCTTGGGGATGGAGAGATAGTTCAGTAGATCCAGGTACCACAGAGGAGTATGATCAGTGGTGGGTTGTGCATGGGTTGATTCCTTTGACAGATCTAGATCAGCTAGTGCTAGTAGAGCAGCGAGGGACAAGACCACGAGGCAGGCATGGCAGAGGTAGTGGTTAGGTAGGTAGAGGAGGCCGATGTGATGATGGAGATGATAGTAGAAGTGGTCGGCGAGGTGGTAGGAGAGGGAGACATGGACGGAGGGGACGAGGGCCACCACTATCACCGATTCGTGAGGAGAGATGGGGAGAGGAGGATGTTTCCATGCCCGATATTGGCCAAGATGGTGAGGAGGTTCATGTAGATATTGGCAGAGAGGAGGAGCATCCCGAAGAGGAGGCCATTCTAGAGGTTCTCGCAGAGGGGGAGGCAGAGTGAGAGGAGGTAGGTATTGATGCCCTAGGCCTACTGGGTGCTTATTAGGAGGAAAATGAGGAGGATGATGATCATGAGAGAGATTTGGGATCAGATTTTGGATGAGTTGGATGAGCAGAAGAATTGTGTACCGATTGCCAGACAGGATGATATAGGGGCAGTCGATCTTGATACAACTACATTACATGCTCAGGTTGCATCCTTGGAGGATCAGATGAGAGTCTTGATGTCTGAGAGGGATGTGTTACAGATGGAGAGGGACATAGCTCTCATGGATAGAGATCAGGCCATAGCTCGAAGACAGGAGACTGAGTAGAGATTTATAGAGCTCAGAGCTTTATGTACTAGACCATCAGTTTCCTTTTCCAGAAAGTTAGTTAGAGCGGGGGAGAGGGAGACTTATTATCATGATTTATATGAGGTAGAGGTTCCTCTAGAGAGATGGGCTCCCAGCTTCTCATAGGAATGTAGCAGTAGGTCACAGACTAGGACCCACACCAGGACAGTTAGCACGGTGGGTGTGGAGCATCCACACAGATTAGGTCTATATGATAGGCCCCACTCAACTCATAGGTCCTTGGGTTCCCAACATAATCCTTCCATGCACTCCAGCCATGATAGCAGTGGCAGTTCAGGATAGGGGCACTTCATGATATGTATCAAGACATTGTATTATGATTCTATAGCCTATGGGCTTCCCTGTTTATTGAGACATTATGACATTGTGATGTGACACTGTTGAGCGATATATATATATGATTTTGATGGAGATTCTCATGATATGCATTTCCATTTATTTATTATGCAGTCATTTATTTATATATGTAATTTTTGTATGATATGCCTATGTGATGGATGATCATATATATTTTATGATGTGTTGATGTAGCTAATGATATAATGTTGATTCTATGTGATGTATGCAATATATAGTTATGAGAGGCAATATGATGTTGTATGTACAATTCTTGCTACATGTGATGTTGTACAAATGTAATGTGATGCCTGTATTTACATTTGTTATGTACATGGAATGCTTATGATATATTTTGTATGATGATGAATGTCTATTATGCCATGAGGTCCTAAATATGATAAATTCCTATATGTATGTATTTTTCTAACATATATGTATATGTAGGATGACTTATATTGTTGCATGTCACATGACTCCATCATAATGCAAGAAAGAAGAACTGTTAGTGCAGAAAGAAAGATTGGGAAATAATAAAAGAAATGTGATGGATGTTAGTATTAGCAATCTTCGATGTTTCGATGTATCACAAAAGGTATTCCACTTTATCATCATTGGGTAGGACTAATACAAATGGAGAAAACACCATGATATGACATAGATCAAGGTGTGCAAGGTCATCCACTTGCTACTAATAGAAAGTCACAGACAAGGAGTGTCGTTAACTCATACTAAGGGTACAAGTTGCCCCAATTTTTTTGTCAAGAAAATCCACGGATAGCAAACAAAAGAAAATATGGGTCATGAGACATCATCACTCCTCGAAATGCTTCATGGGACATCCTTGAGGAGACTAATAACATGACTCAAAATCCAATCTAAAAAGATAGTTGGTAGACAATAGTCAAAGAAAATAGAATTCTAATACATCATTGCTTCTCTAAATCCCTCACGGGACATCCTTGAGAAAGCTAGTAACACAATTCCCATCATAAAGTCAAATAAAATGATAAGATAAATAATCCATAAAGTCAAAAATCCAGTAAAATATTTGCCAAAACTTGATCTATTTGTTTGCTTTGTTTTGATTGATAGAATGATTGATTGATAAAGCTTGATTTTAGGAGATACACATAGCAAATAAGATTGTGAGTCTGGTTTTGATGTTATGACTATCTATATAAGGCATGACAAAGCCTGGTTTTAGAAAGACATGTATCGTATAAGACATTGAGTTAGATGTTGTTGATGTGATAACCTGTGTAAGGCTATGTTTGATTGTTTGACAATGTCAATTATGTAGGAAGGACTCATCATGTATAATACATAGATTGATGTGTCGATAGCTACATACAAGAAGGACTCATCCTGAATAAGATACCAGATGGTTGTTGTGATAATGTCTATTTCCAGGAAAGACACATCCTGTAGCAGACACTTGTTGATCTGTTTTGATTGTTTTGTTTGGAAAGTTGTTTGACTTGACTTAGAGACATTGCTGACTTGTTCACTAGATTGATGCATGACTTTATACGCTATGTTTAAAATGGACTGTGTGTGATGAAAATCCCTGAAAGACTGACCTAGTACGGCCTCGGGGGCTCATCGATTGATGGCCTTGCCTACATTATACACGAAGAGACCTTTTAGTTTGACTTGACTTGGACTGACAAGATTGACTACAAAATAGAAGATGTGTGTGAAAGTGAATGTGACAAACCCTAATGGATTGACCTAGCATGGCCTCAAGAGCTCATTGATTCATGGCCTTGCCTATGTTATACATGCAGAGACCTTGTAGTTCGATGTGACCAATGACCTTCTCATATAGACATATGGATTAAATCATGATTTTATATAGACAAACCTAAATGAACTGACCTAATGCCTTGGGGGCACATCGGCAGATGGCCTCACCTACGTCCAGTCGGAAAGGCAATGTAGTTTGACAAACGACAAAGACTAACTAGTGCGACTGACTTTGACTTTGTTTTTTGGATTTTTGAAATGTTTTGATTTTTTTTCTTTTTGAAGTTTTTTGACGTTTTTGTGTCTTCTTAGGTTAGTTTGTGATGTTTTTGGATTTTCCATGGTTTTACATCTTCAACACAGCCAATGTAAGAACCAACATGATACATGTCAAGTGTTTTCCCTTAGTCGAGTATAAGACCAAATGATTATGAATAGGATAAAATGGGGGATATGAAATGCACTCAATGTCAATTGTTCTAGGCTATGGGAAAGACTACCACTTATTATGAATGGTATATACAAGTGATGGATATGAAAGATAAGGGATATGTATAGGGATAGGTAGTATATACAAGGATAGAGACTATGTACAGGGAAGTGCTAGATTAGAATAATAGTAGACAAAGGAGCAGAGTCAAGTACACATGGCACCTATTTGCCAAGTTTTCACCATGGTACCTATCCAAAGCACCACCGAAGTGGTTTTCACTATTGGACGAATTATTTGTCTTTACTTTTTTCTGGATTATCTAATTTTTTTGGGTGTTACCAAGACGCATGTTTGCCAGGTTTTCACCTTGGTAATGATTTTTTTTATTATTATTTTATGATTTTTTTAGAGTGTAGATGGTGGACCCATCCTAAAGTTGGTAAAAATGACCTTCCTAGGAGTTTACGCTAAAGGAAAAATGTATTCTAAGATGAGACCAAACTCTGAATTAGGACAACTATGATAATGACTATATGAACCTAAAAGATGCAAAATTGAGCAAAATTATTTCTTGTTTCTGTTCAAGGATTGCTTGTGGAAAGGCGACTGAAAAATTGGTATAACCATGTTGAATGGAAAGTGACCATAAATTCTGGTTTCATAATCAGGCAAATGCGTCGCGAGATTTAACAAATGTGGTCCAGTTTAACAATTGCGGTCAAGTTTCACAGTTGTGGTTAAATTTCACAGTTGTGATTTTCTGATGATCAATTGTGTGTCCCTAATAAATTTTAATGTCTAACTCTAACAGATGTGGTTAACCTTCTAATAGATGCGACTTGAAATGATAGTTGTGACTTAGAATATCACATATGCAATTTTTTGCAAATCAAATGCGAGCTAATCTAGCAGATGCAACTTTTCGCTAAACAGATGTGTCTAAAAATGACAGATGCGACTCTAAAAATAAATTGTGACTCTCTATGTATTTTTAGTGATTTGAGATTTAAAACTAACTCTATTTTCTGTGATCTAATTCTGGAAAACAAGGACAATCATAAGACAAAGTATTTTTAGTTAGATTTAGACTCAAAGAATGTGTAATGTGACAATAGACAAGCACATCCTAATAGGCCAATAAGCCACGAGTTTGTATACTTGGTATAGCCCACCTAAATACCCCAGATTGGTGATAAACACCTTTCCTTCTTGAGAGAGGATAGCTTAGAAATTTGGTGGAATTGACTCCCCTCCATGACTCATTAAAGTCTTTTGAGTACACCAATTTCAAATTCTTTGGGAAATGACCTCCCAAGAATTGCTATCTCTACTCAAGCGGATCAATAGTGAGTGTCTTCAGGCATGATACTGCACCCTACACTATACCAAGCAATGACAAAAAATGGTTGGTCTCTAAAACAAAAGGTGTTTAATATGGGCATTCTGTTCATAGGGCATGATCCATGTGTTGAGAGTCCCCTTTCAGATCCATCTCGTTGGAACCATACTTTTGATTCTTGGGCTTTCCCCAAGAATTCACTATTATATACCAACTGGAAGTCCCTCAGGTTTAGGGTGATACCAGTCTGAGTCATCTTGGGGTGAGTACTTTTTCCCACTAGAACAAGCCCAAGTTCTAGAGTTGGTAACTATTTCTCTTACACCCAGGATCATACGGATGCATAAGGGGAGAGGATACTTTGATGTACCAAGTCGTGAGGGTAATACACAGTTGTGCTTTCACACCAAACATAGTAAACACTTGTTATTTTAAACCAAACGAAAGATTTTCTACACTACCAAACAATCTATTTTAAGAAAATTAACTAAGGTCTTCAAAATGTGTTCTGTAGAAAGAGTCGTTAGTAGTTTTCAGTATTGTCTTCATCAATCGTCCTGAAAAAAATTGTTAACTCCAAAAACAAAAAGCCCACATGCTGAAAATACGATATTAGTAACACACAAATCAATTAAAAATTTCTAATTTCTGAAAACAAAACAAAAGGTTACTAGTCAATTGCGTCGTGATTTTACCAGTCAGATGTGTTGTATTTCTCTGCAATTGCGTTCTCGATATTTTACTAGTCCGTTGCAGTTCAAGAATTTGTAGATGCACACATCATAAATTTTTAGATGCATCGTTTCTAGTGTCAGATGTGGTTCAGAAAGTCAATTGCGTCGCTTCATCCAACCGATGCATCTGTGAATTTCAATTGTGGCGTTTCTTCAAGCTGATGCGTCGTTACATACGAAAAACCTACAAAAATAAAAATAATGTCTACCGATACGTGAAGATGGTGTCTTCACGTCGGGTTCACCAAATGTAATGCCAAGAAAGTGCAGAAAGAAAAGATTAAAAGCAAGCATGCAATGCAGATCTAAATGCAATCTAATGCTAAGCAACAAAGAACAAAGGAAAGTAAAAACATAAATAAAATTTGAACAATCTCACCAAATTTGTACGTATTTCCATGATTCATCTTGATTTCCCTTCTCCATTTTGCTATTGTAGTATAATTTCCCTCAGATTTCTCATAAGTTCGTGCAAGTATAGCCTATGATAATGATTTAACAAAACATTGAAAATTCAAGATAAGTGCTCCAAAAAGTTATAAGATTTTGAGAGAGATTGGAATGATGAAGACCAAATCAATTTATAGAAAATTGATTATTCGAATGACAGGCTAGGATTGAAACATCAACATATGGTTGAGATTGACTAATTAGTCATGCATTATGATAATAGTTAGTAATGACATGAGTGATATAAATTAGAAATAGAATTAAATATTAAATAAATTATTTAATCTTCGAATTTGGTATTCAAAAATAGAAGAATTATCTTTGCATGACAAAGATGAAGATGGATTAAAGTAACTCTTGTTCGAATGCACGCACAAGGTTTAATTAATTAAATAGGAATATTTAATTAATCTACATGTACATGCAAATGAGTTAGAACTAGATGATTGAATGATTTGATGAATAGATTACTTGTGAAATCCATTCAGACACTAAATCAAGAGTTAACTGAGTGATTTGAATAGATCTTTGAGTCGAGTAAAAGTGAATACTTAGATAACTCACACAATTATCTAAATATAGAGGAATGCATTAAAATAGAATTCATGAATTAAATAATTCATTTAATTCAAGATTTGATATTTGAAGAATAATTAAATAAATAAGATTTATTTAAGTGATGAAGGGATTTAAATGAATAATTAAATAAATAAAGAATTTATTTAATTATAGTTGAAGTATGATAAAGAGTAAATTAAATAAGAATTTATTTAATTTGACAAGAAGAATAAGGTTAATTAGTAACATGATTAAATAAAAAACATTTATTTAATTAATCAGATAGAATAAAGAAAAGTGTGAATTAATTAAATACTTAAGATTATTTAATTAATAGAAAAAATGAAGACTATAGAGAATAATTAAATAATTGACATTATTTAATCATGACCATGAAGAATATGAATTATGATGAATATTGAAGTCACAGTCTTAGACCACATTTCAGTGTCTACACTTCTCAATTACAAAAATGACAACAATGCTATAAGAAAAGCCAAAAAGCTACAATGGAGAAAGAGTAATAAAATAATAATATTTTTACAACCCACAAAGTGTGAGAGACTTTTAATGCGTATTATTCCAAATCTCCTAAAATATTTCTGCAAAAATCTTTTTCATTAATATGAATTTAATGCTGATAAAGAGGCTAAGCTAGAGAGGACAGGTATGAAGAGCAAGTTGAGATTATATTTCTAACACTCCCCCTTAATTTCAACTAGCTGGCATTCTTCTCAAAAACTTTCGGAGCATCCACGTTCACAAAAATTTCCAAAGCATCCATCTTCATTTCCAACATTCTTCTAAAACATTCTTGGCGCATTCATCTTCACTCAAATTTTTTTGGTGCATCTACCTTCATTTATAGTTCTAAAATTTCCGGCACATCTTTCTTCAACATAGACACCCAAAAAACTTCTCAAATATTCAAAATTATCTTTCCCCAATGGTGTAGTGAAAATTTTAGCAAATTGATCTTTTGATCTACAAAACTCTAAACATATTTCTTTGTTATTCACTAGCTCTCTTATAAAATGGTATCTAGTGTCTATGTGCTTGCTTCTTTTATGAAAAATATGATTTTAGACAATGCAATGGCTGAGTTATTATCACAATAAATCTTTGTTTCTTTATCTTGTTTATTCATCAACTTAGCTAGCATTCTTTTCATCCATACGACTTGACATGTTTCTATTGTGGCTGCCACATACTCCACTTTTGTTGAGGAAAGTGTGACAATGGACTGCTTCTTTGAAGTCCATGATACAACTCCTATTCCAAAATGAAAAACATAACTAGAAGTAATTTTTCTATCATCAATGTTTCCAACACAGTCACTATCTGTGTATCCAATGAGTTTGAATTCATCTACAACTAAATATAAAATTCCATTGTTCTCAGTTCCATAGATGTACATCAATATCCTTTTCCCAAATTTCCAATGAGAGTCTTTTGGAGACTCCATGAACCTTGAGATAAGGCTCACACCATACATGATGTCAGCTCTTGTGGCAATCAAATACATGAGACTACCAACTAGCCTTTTAAACAATATAGGATCAACTAATGAACCATCATCTTCTTTACTTAACTTCAGTCTTGTTACAATTGGTGTATAGGGGCTGGCTTGCAATTCAACATATTGTATCTTTTTAACACATCACTTGCATATTTTGATTGAGAAATAAAAATACCATATTTTGAGTGCTTAACTTTTATTCCCTAAAAGTATTTCATAAGACTAAGATCAATCATCTCAAACTCTTTCATTTTAGCTGCCTTAAAGTAACTTATAGAAAGATCTCCCATAAAAATCAAATCATCTACATAAAGACAAATGATCAAAATTTTACCTTTTTCATCCATCTTGATATATAAAGTAGGCTCATTGTTGCACCTACTAAAACCATTCTTAATTAAATAAGAATTAATCTGACTGTACCGTGCTCTAGGAGCTTACTTGAGTCCATAGAACACCTTTTTTAGTTTGTATACCTTGTCTTCATGACCTGAAATTTCATATCCTTTTGGCTGCTCCACATAAACTTCCTCTTCAATAAATCCATTTAAAAATGTAGATTTTACATCCATTTGAAAAACATGCCACATTTTTTGGGCTGCAATGACCAAAATAGTTATAACCATATCCAAGCAAGCTACAAGTTCAAATGGTTCATTGTAATCAATACTAGGCTACTAAGTGAAACTTCTAGCAACCAACCTTACCTTATGCTTCAGCACATTTCCACCTGTGCCATGCTTCGTTTTGTAAATCCATTTTACGCTTATGACATCCTTTCCTTGCAGGAAACCCACCAACTCCCAAGTGCCATTCTATCCAATAGGTTCAATCTCTTCATCCATAGCTTTAGTCCATACTTCATCCTTTATTGCTTTATCAAAAAACATTGGATCAACAGCTTCTAAAAATAAGGCAAAAATAGAAAAGGAATTTTATGTTTCAGCATTAAAATCAGATTCATAGATCTCTTAAAATATTTTGTTTTCACTACAATAAACTTGCCAATGTAGGATTCAATGAGCTGCTTCTATCAACTGAGTTTGATGGAATTTCTAATGGTGTTATGGCGGGTGTTCCTTGTGGAGTTTGGTGTATGTAAAAATTTCTAATTTCTTGAAAGTCTTACTGTAAAATTAGGTGTAGCTTGTGCTACAACTTGTGTTCCATGTCTAGGAGTGGAAGGAGGTATTGCTTGAGGAATACCTTGTTGTTTTAATACTTCATCAGTCATATCATGATGTGAATTAGTTGTTCTTATACTTATTATTTTTTCTATACTTCAATCCCATGCTTCATTCTCTCCAAATTGCACATTTTTGTTGATTATGACTTTTCTAGTATTTGGATTAAACATGTAAGTTTTTGTATCTTCCGAATAACCAAAAAAAATACATTTCTCACCTTTTTTATCCAACTTCCTTCTTGGCTCTTTAGACACATGAGAATATGCAACATAGCTAAATACTTTGAAGTGTGCAACACTATGCTTTTTACCCGTCCAAGCCTCTTAACGAATCACATTCCTTACACTTGTAGCTAGACATGTATTTAAAACATAGAAAATAGTTACTACTGCTTTAGCCCAATATTTGTTTGGTAAATTCTTTGAGTTAGACATACTCCTTGCCATATTGATGATAGTTCTATTTCTTCTTTCAGCCACAACATTTTTTTGAGGTGTGTAGTGGGTTGTAAAATGTTTGTGAATACCATGTTGTCTACAAAAATTTAGAAAATCATTAGAAGTACACTTTCCACCTCTATTAGTTATTAATAATTTGATGTAGTAGCCACTTTGCTTCTCAACAAGAGCCTTGAACTACTGAAAGACTCCAAAAGCTTCGGATTTATCCCTTAAAGAGTAGACCCATGTCTTCTTTGTATAGTCATCAATAAATGTTAGAAAATATATATAGCCTTAAATGGAAGTAGTTTGCATTGGTCCACATATATTAGAGTGAATAATCTCAAGAGGTTTACAAGCTCTTTTTTATTTTCTAACATGGAAATTCTCTCTATGTTGTTTACCCAAGTGCACCCTTCACAAACTCTTTCTAGTTTTTGAATCAATGGAAATCCCTTAACCATATTGTTTCTATGCAATAAATTCAAACCTCCAAATTTCAAGTGACCAAATCTTAAATTCTATAACCAAGATTCATTCTTTACAACTCACTAAAAAGTTGCTTGAAGAGTTACACTATCATTTTGTTCATTTTTTTTCCAATTTTTGCTTTTCCGAAGCAAACTTGTTCTTTTCCAGAGTAACTTTGAGAGACATTCTGAAATTTTTTAGAGTTAGCTTTAGAGTCATTTTGAGAGTTTTTTGCCTTAAAGGCTACTCCAACTTGCATATTTTTTGACATATGACGAGCTTTAGATGCAATTCTTTTGATATCAAGTTTCAACCTCAAAGGGAACATTCTATTTCTTGTCATTTGTACCTCTGCTATTAGTTGAGTACTGGGAGCTTTATCAACAATAACACATGCATTATTCTTAATATAAATTCTATATCCTTTTTGCACTAACAAACCAATACTCATCAGATTGTGCTTTAGACCAACAACATAAAAACCATCATGAATGACCTTTTTCTCCCCTGTTTTGGTTAGAATGTCAACAATTCCTTTTCCCATAACATTCACTTGATTATTGTTCCCAAGAGTGACATTAAAGTAACTAATTTATCCAAGCTAAAAAATAATTCTAAATTTCCAAACATGTGATTGCTACAACCAAAATATAAATACCAAATATCATTTGGACTCTCTTGAACCATATTACATTCAACTAGTGATTTTGTAGGAATTGTTTCAACAATATTTGTGCATGCAATAAACATAGAATTTTTTGTAGAATTTTCTTGATGATTTTCATTTTGTCTTCCTTGATCATGTTGTCTCTTTCTGCATTCAGAAGAGTAGTGACCATACATTTTACAATAATGACATTGAACATGTGACTTGTCTTGTCTTTGACCAGTTGAATGATTATGAGAGTGATAATTGTTATGTTCTCTTCCACCTTGGTTTGTAGGACTATTGCTATGTCCTCTAAATGTGTTTCTTCCTCTACCCCTATGAGTGAATATGCCTTTACCTCTTCCATGACTTATTGAAGCCTGAGATGAAAATGCATTTTCTATGGAAGTGTGCAATCTATTAAGCCTATGTTCATGATTTATTAAAGAGGCATACAACTCATCCATTGCCATCTAGGTTAAATCCTTAGTTTCCTCTATATCAATAACTAAAGGATCAAACTTAGCAGACATAACTCTTAGCATATTTTCAACTATTCTTGCCTCTTCAATTGTTTCCCCATGTGATTTTATTTGATTCACAAGCCCAACAACATGTGTAAAAAATGATTCCATAGAATCTAAATCTTTCATATTTATGTTCTCAAAATCTCTTCTAAGTAACTAGAGTTTTGCAGGTTTAGCTTTGTCCTTACCTTGATAAGTTGTTTGCAGTGTATCCCATGCCTCCTTTGCTTGCTTTACTACTACTACTCTTGGGAGTATACTTTCATGCATTGTTTGATGAATGTAGAAAAGGGATTTTCCATCCTTCTTCCTTTGTGCTTTCAAAAGATCTTTTTTCTGCCTAAGTGAGTGCATTATATGCAGCTTGGTCTGTTGGTTCTACATAACCATTCTCAACTATCTCCCAAACATCTAGAGACTAAAAAAAGGCTTTCATGGTCAATAAACAATACTTATATTTTTTCCTATGAAAATGGGGGTTTGTAGACTAGACAAAGACACACCAGATGTGGAAGCCGTGGAAGCCATTAATGGTTGTCAAATAGAAAATGAGCATACCTAGGAAAATAAAGAGGCTAAGGGTTTGAACCAAAGCTTTGATACCAAATGTGGGGAAAGGGGCAAAGGATTTGAGCAACAAATAAAACAAAGCATCAAATTTAGAGAACAAAGTAAACTAAGATTTGCATACAACAATAAGAGAGACAAATAAAATGCATATGAAAGTTGTCTACAACACAGAAAATGCACAACAAGAAGTAGACAATTTCAGATTTATATATAAGTATTAATATTGGAACAATTTTAGCAGAGCTTCATTGCCCTTATTCTCTTGTTCTTCTGAATTATAAAAAAGACAACGCTGCTATATTAAAATCCAAAAAGCTACGGTAGAAAAAGAGAAATAAAATAAAAATATATATTTTTACAACCCACAAAGTGTGAGAGACTTAAAGAAAGACTTAAAGAGGAGTTAATGCATATTATTCCAAATCTCCTGAAATCTTTCTCATTAATATGAATTTAATGCTGATAAAGAGGCTGAGCTGGAGAGGACAGGTATGATGAGCAAGTTGAGATTATATTTCTGACAATTTTAGGGCTAGCCTTTTTCTTCCTCAGCAACGCTTTTCCCTGGTAAGATCATGGAAGTTACCAAATTCTAGTGAAGTGATGTCTGAAGCTCTTATACGCATTGTAGTTGTAAATATATTTTTCATTTCACCTGATAATAAACAATCAACAGCTCAACGAATGTATAGCTAATTAAAAATATAAGTTCCAATAACAGGTGGCAAAATTGTTATCTAGAAATTAGTCATTGGATTGCTTGCATGGTTATGTCAAATTCATAGCTAAGCTTTATCGGTCAAAACTTTGAGGGATCAAATTTTGTTGGATGTAAATGTATAATATTTGTTGATATAAGAATGGGATGTTTCCAATTGCACAGAATATATATTAGTTGTATTTAGAGTTTATGGAATGGATATTACGTTAAGAATTTTGCTCAAGAATAAAATCCTCTTAGCAAAATATATATCATATTAAAAGATTAATATAAGGATTTAATTATGTAGTTTTTAAGTCAAATTCAGTGATTCATATATTTAATGAGTAGTGATTCACATGAATCTATTTTCCATAAAAATGAATGGACTATTTAGTACTCATTGCATCTAGATGATGTTCATAAGAGTGAAGCATCTAAGATCAGCCATCTTATTACTACTCCAACTCAAATGCGTTTAATCATGAAATTTTCTCTAAAATTGATACGTCTTTACTTACTACATTTACAAAACTTTCAGTGAGTGTCAGTCTTATAAACCAGAGCCCTTTTAACCCATTAATTGATAGATAAGTAAAAAATTTCACTGCATCAAATCATTACTTTGACACACTGTCGAAAATTCCTCCTACTTATCACTACATATCACTCTATATCAGAATTTTGCCCCTAAAAGGTTTTAATTCTCCTGTAGTTTTATTTATGGATTCTACATGCAGTAAAAAAATGCAGTGAAGGAACTCCCATATTATCACCTGGATCATTACTGTCTTGCCGTTGTGAAGTAAGATTTTGCTGACTTGATGGTTGGGAGATAGAGATTTCATCAATATGAAATTCATGCGAAGAAGAATATCCATTTCCATGCTCTCAACTTTGCCCCGTAGATAGACAAGTTCTTCTCCAATACTTTTAGTCGACACAAACCTGTTTTGTTCATAAACATTAGTTCCAATTTAGCAAACAAATGTCATGCCTAAAATGAAGTCTTTCACTCAAAAAGAAATGCCTGCAGATATTTTTTATTTTCTGAAGTTCACCAAAAGAAAACTACAAAGAAATAGATGGTAACGCACATACTTGGACCATTTTCTGCTTGTGATAAAGGAATGACAACAAATCGAACCACTCAATATCAAATGCAGAGCTTCTTTCATTTTTACTAAAATATCATTCTTTTTTAGACCGCAGGAATCGGGTAGCATGACTTCTTATAAATTGCAGTGCATCTGGTAAAAATTTTAACATGACCGGCAGCGCTGGCATGACATTTCCTCCAGTACCACAGGAGTGGGGGAGACTAGACCTCGTGACCAACCTCTTGCAACAAGAAAGATTTAGCCAACTGAACTAGGACCCCAACCCACTACCAATATCAATTTGAATATCTTTCACCATTTGATAAACTTAGCAAGGTCAAGCAGGCTTCTCAGAGGGTCTATGCAAGAAGGTCTATGCAATCCCTGTCATTTGTAGAAATCTTGTTTAATCTTTCTAACACTTCAGCTATTGCTAAAAGTGCTACTGCAGTCCAATGTGTTTTCCCCAGTCCTTTCAATAATTCCAATGCCACGCTGTGTACTTTGACCAGATAGAGATTTAGAGGATTCCTAATTCAAATGAAGAACATCTATTAAATAATAGATCTAAGAATCAAGAATCATAAAAATTGATCAGATGTTTTTAATAGTAAAGGTATTCAAAATTATAAAATAAATAATCATTTTAATATCCTTTTCTGATTCATTGTTCTGTTAAAAAATGTTTATATATTTAAAAACAAAAGTTACTGTTTCAATTCACTTGTTTTTTTTAGATGAGTTAGGCTACCTCACTTGAAAATAGCATTGCAGCTTGTGAAATACCATCACAAAGTTGTGAAAAGTCCGATGCAATGGGCGCCATCATATCCCTTAGTTTTGTTCTCATATAAAGTATTTGAAAAGGTGAGTCCTGCAAATATGAATCGATGGTATGAACAAGTTCAAAAGTAAACAGTGAGTACATCATTATTATTTTGCAATCAAAATCCCAAAATAACAAACATCGTAGAGAATGGCTTAATAATAAGTATTAAAATCCAAACAAGCAAATAATTTGCCTTTACCTCATTAGTAGGAGATAAAGCATGATCTATATAAGCTGTCGCTAAATCAAAGGGGAAATCAGAAGGAGAATTGGAAGTCATGGCGTTGGAAGATGCAGAGCCTCCAACTTTATTCATCTTCAGTTTTGGAGATTGATATCAAGTACAGTTGCCACTTTCACTCAAGCTACAACAAAAACATAATATTTCTTAAATAGAAAAAGAAAGATTACATTTATTGAAACAGAAAAATAAATGTATTACGAAGGTTAGCCATATGAATACTTGACTCCTGTAAAATATTCAATCCCCAATATTCCTAACTCCTCTGCTCTTCTTGATATGTTCTTTTAATCTTTCAAATAAACGAAAAGGAGGATTTTTGGCTTCCTGGGGGTGGATTCCTTAGAATTGTTTTCTCTATTGAGATTCAGGATATATGTACTTACCAATAGATAAGTTTGCTTCGTTACTAATCCTACTTGGATGGTTTAAACAGTCAAACCCGCGTGTAATGAGTTGTCTCGCATGGTATCTGCTGAAGAACAGGGAATATTTTTATTTTATAATTTACAGTCAACAAACTTAATAGTAATGACAAACTAGATACTTCAACCTATCACAAAAAGAAGTGAAAAAATACATAAATTAATGGAGGAGCTGTCTTTCTTTACTTCTGTGTTTGTCATCAAAGAAGAAGTTTCCTGTTTGAAGTCACAAGCAAAATTGGAAATTCTGCTGGTGCAACGTCGAATTACGACAAACTATGAAAAGATTTATGAAAACGATCAAAGATTTTATTCTTGACTGAGAGAGCAGGACTTGGAACTCTAGTCCTGCTGCCAACATGAAAAGCACGTAAACAGCTGTATTTCATTTATTGTCGAAATTGGTATGAAGTTTCCATGTTCTCTGGATAACTTTGGCCATTGAAAAATAGCACCACCTACTTGAAATGAGAAGTTCGGTCAACGAGATTAAAATTTTGATACGGCTCAATATCTAAAGACATACAAGTGATGATAATCTTTCTAAATTTGTTGACTCTCTCGCTGTCTTCCGTCTACGTACCTACTACCTATGTTTTTCCTAAAACTAGTTCTGATGCCTTGGACTTGATGTTCCTCTGTATTGAAATTGTCTTTTAAGTTTAAACTAGGTCGCTCGGTATGTTGGAGTATAAGAGAATAGTATATAGTAGGGTTTAGTTTGTTTTTAAATGGTTAGTAAATTTTATCAATTTGCTGGTGCTGAAGGTTTAAAGTGCATGAGATGAGTTGCATTAGACAAACAATGTAGAATTGTGTCTACAAGGTTTTTCACAAGGTATGCACTTTAAATCAACTCCTAATGTGGTTCTTCTCATCCAAGAGTTTGATAGTGCTTACAAATGGCTTGAAATTTTTATTTTAAAAGTATATTTTGTTGTATGAGTTTCCTTTGAAAGCATACTAAAAGACTAGGTTAATAAGGTTTAGGTCTTGCATGTGGCATGTCTTGATGGTGTGGAAAACCTCACTAAGAAGTTTTTTCTCTATTTTTTTTGCTAAAGTTAGCCATGTGAAAGCCATCTTCAAACATGGTCACTATTTTGTCCATGCTTCTCTTCTAGTTTTCACACCCTAGACTCAAAACATTGTTGTCTACAAGAAGGGGCTATCCATATTTAGTTGAACTTTCCAAGTTTACATTTTCATTGTTGGAACTTATTGCCCAAAATATCTAGCTCACTTTGCAATGTTCTTTATGCTGAACCATATAGATTCTTCTCAACTCAAACTAAAAAATGAGCCTAAGGTAAAACTGATCTCTCCAAGAATTTGAAGGAAACTATTGGCATTTCGATAAGATAAATGGGTATCTCGGTGTTGTCTTTGTCTTAATTTTCCATATACTTATTTAATGTGCTAGTCTTTTGATCACAAAATAAAATATTTTCTCGAAGTTACCCCTTACAATAAGACCCCTTTTTTGCTAGATACATATGATTCTCTTCCTAAAAAGGAAGTGGATCAAAAAATGGTCATGAGTAATAAAAATATTTGGAAACCTAGCATTATTGGTACTCCAACTAAGATATAGTCAATAATGGTGGTCAATCTTCGAAGTAACCAAATGGTGTTATTTGTAACCCTATGGACAAAGTAAAAGTGTTGGTTCCTTATAATGGTGAATCATCCAAGGAGGAGGATAATCCCAAGTTCACCATAATGTCACTTCCTTCTTTGGTGCTCTCTTCTCAACTAGATGTTTTTGTTTGTTCTTCCTCCTCTCTCCCCCAATGGATCAACATCATTCTCTGAGTACATCTAGGCATCTAGAAGAGGGATAATTTATCCAAGATAAAAGAAGATATAATCCCCCAATTATTTAATTGGGTAGGTTTTCTAGAAAGGATATCTTGCAACACAAGTATGTAGTTCTTAATGATTTGGATAATGAGAAAATCACTCTTAACTCTCATAAATGATTTTTTTCTCCAAGAATTTTTGAGGTCTTATACACTTTCCCATAAATATGTCACGTCCACCATGGGAACAAGCTTGCACATATGGCCTAAATGTAAAAATGACTAAATTAAGAAAGAAGAAGAGGACGAGGAGACAAATCATGACATAGGTATGGGTTATTCTTCCAAAAAATCGGCTTTTATCTACTTCAATTTAACTTAGCAAAGAAATATTAGCAATAGTTTAGGAATTTATTGAATATAGATTCTCCAACACTTGAAGGTCTCCTAGCATAGATGGAGTGAATCCTATGAATTTGTTATTGATGAATTTTTTCAATGTAAAGAAAGTGAGATTACCAAATTTTCTTTAAGGTGTGATGCAACCTATAAGGATTTGGATGAAAATTTTGGAAGCCCTTCCATGTGCTCCTACCTCACCCTATCCAAAAAATAATTATTTTGATATGATATTTAATGATGAGACACAATCTATTTAGGAATGTGGGAAGAGAAAGAGTTTTAAATTAAGAATCTCCTTGAGGAAAATGAAAATCAATGATACATCTTATATTTTTAACCATCTCTCAATTTAAGAGAAAAAATGCCAAAGGTAATAGTGGGACCTTTGGCAAGCAGAGAGGAAGAAGAGCACAAGTAGTAATATTTTGAATGGAATCCCATGACTCAATTGGAAAGTGGACTAAATATGCTCTCCTCTAACAAAAAGGGAGGAAGTTGATAACTATTAGGAAAATGGTGATGTACACCTTTCAAAAGAAAAAATATATTATTTTTGGTGTGTCTAGGTTATGTGTTTAGCCACATTAAATGTTTATTTAGGTCCACTTGTAAATTTGTATGTAATATTGGGTTAGTTTTTTGTGTATGGGAGATGTTGCCACTAGAAAAAAATGTAGGGTTTTAATGCATATCTTGAAAGGTTAATTATTTTAAGATAAAACCCTAAATGCTAAGTCCTAATGAATGACTTAAACTTTATCTTTTAATTCATTAGTGAATTTATAGGCCCATGGTAGATCTTCTAACTCATATCTTCATGCCTTAGTTATATAAATTCATTAGCCCCTTTACTTTGTCAACCAGTTCAAAAACATGCTTTTTAAATCACTTGAGTCTCCCATGAGTCTATTTGAATGGTGTGTTGAACACCAAAATATTGAGAGAGGGGGTGAATCACTATGCTTCAAATTTTAATCCCAATCAATAGTTGTTGAAGCTAAGTTATTCTAACTAAGCAATCATATATTTAATCAAGACTATAAGAAAGAAGATAATCATTCACACAAGAACATAGTTGACACCAAATTCTAAGGAAAACCCCACATGGGAAAATCCACAATGAGAAATGTTGGTAGGAGCTACTATCCTAATCTAGTCTTATAAATAAATAATAGTCACACCATTGATTTTGGGATATAACACAATGAATATATAACTCCCTATTTATATTATTTGTGTTTTAGGGCTACAACCCAAGAAAGTTATAACTCCCTAATTGAAAAAAAATTAAATATGATTGACTTTATGTCTTCAACCCATTGATAGTCATCAATTCTACACATTGGATTTTAGGAGGATCTCATCATACTCTACTCATGCACTTAGACATCTTTGCACACTTCCATAATAATCTTCTCATATTTGATCTTCTATATATATCATATGCATACAAATAGAAATACAAATTAAGTCATCCATAAACAAAAAAATATGAACTTGTTGAATGTCAACATACATATCCATTGGTGGTATATAAAAAGTGATAAACCATTATTAAAATTTCTCCCAAATGAGTCAAAATGACCCATACAACAACTACAATCAATCTTTAATTTGCGCTCACACTTGGACTTCCGGCACAAATCATTAGCATGCCTTAGTCAGCCTCAACAAAATTATATCTTCACAAAACAACTTGAAATAATGGTATGGTACTAGAAACAAGAAATATATTCATGTGCTTCATACCTTATCCAATATGAGACATGTTTAGTGTCCACACAAGCTCATACAACTTGATACAAATAGAAAAGGGGTGACCAAAATGGGGTGTCCCATGTCCTTCATACGAAGAACTTAAGAACCAATGGTGTCCCTCTTCCCAAATTTCATTAGAAAAGAAGATCACAAGGTGTAAAGATTGACTTTCAACCCTAAGGTGAGCCAATCAAACTTGGATCTCAATTCATTAAGGATAATGGGGGATTTGGAAATAGATGGAATTAATAGAAAATGAGTCAATGCACTTAAACCTAATGAGCAATATGACCTAGATGATAAAATGCAATTTTTTAAAAGCACAAACATTGAAATCGCTATTTACAGGTAGATCTGAGAAGGGTTTGGACACATGTACTTGGCACTAAAAGTCTATTATGAGGTCTGCTTAAGGAAAGGTTCAACATAGGGTGAATGGGTCCTAGTTAGGGGTCCTAAAAATACTTTTTAGAGTCCTATGAGGTTGGATCTTAGCTTCTATTTTTCACAAGTTCCATTATCAAAAAGTCAGAAAGAAATTCTACAATTAATTTTCCATAGCTTGAAAACAATGATGAAAACTCATGTAACAATGCAAAATTGCTGTTTTGAGAACTCTTCAATCCTCCATCAACTTGTAATCTGTACATACAAAGAGGGAAAAAATATCTTTTTTGAATGGGGGTTAGCCTTAGTCAAACCCAATTTTTTGTAATTAAACCTTGATAGAAAGATAATGAAATTTGAAAAATAAGAGGAATGATGAATGAACACTTGCTTGCTATAACTCACTAAACCTTTAATGGCTTCCCTTAGGGGACTAAGTCTAACACATCACTCCAAGGAACTTGATCTTGTTTTTCTTGATTTATTGGATACTTGATTTCTTGGATGCTTTAGGATAAAATATGCATATTAGCCTTCACAAGATGACATGCACACACATAAGCTTGAACATGATGATGGGATCTTGAATGTTGCAACAAAATGAGTGATAACTCTACTCTTGAGTGCTCTTAACAATAATATTTTCTCTTAATTTTTTCCATAATTCTTTTTCTTGCTATTTACAATGTTTCTTATATATTCTATTTTAATTTCTACCTTTTAAATCTAGCGTTGTGATAAGTAGATGGAGGTTCGACATAAATAAATTATTAAATCAAACTTTTATTATTCCTTATCTTCCATCAACGAAATTTTCATCACAAAATTATTCCTTTGACATAAATTAAATAATAATTCCAACAATTTTATCCATACACCTTTGACATCAATGATAATATTTCCAACAGGGGGAGCTAAACCTAATGTGAAATTATCAAGGGTGAAAATTTATGACACTAAATTTAGCCCCCAATGTAGTGATAATATGAGCTTATACTCATGTTCTAAAGTAAGGATAAGACAAGAAGGGTTAATTTATCCAAACATTGGAGAGGTAGAATAACACTAAATCTAGTAGATGCACTAGCCCCCGGGCTCAAGATCCTATGGAACAATAGTGAAGACAAAGGAAAACACACACATGAGTTGTAATGTAGTATGAAAAACATGAAGCATACATGATGAAGACACACATAAAATACATTAAGGAAAATTCCATAAACAAAGTAAACATACAAAATACACAATATAGACACATAACAAACACAAGGTACACAATAAAACATAAATATAAAGCTTAGTACACTAAAAAGGATTTGATTTGGTAAGGTAAAGAGATGTCAATCTAAAATTTATCTCAAATACCAAACATCATTCATCTAATATGATGCTAGATTAAATGGTGCTTTCATAAGGTCCGATAAGTTGTGTTATGTTAGGTCACTCATTAGCTACATAGATCAATTGGCTAGCAAGTTGCATTAAGTTATTCTAATTTACTCATGAAAGACATAGCTCCATTGGTAAGAAATTTGTGTTATGCTATGTGGCCATGTAAAAATTCTCAAGCTCATGAATAAGTAAGATTTGTTATGCCAAATCCATGGACTATTTTTCCAATCATACCTCAAGGAGCATATAAAAGTTTAATCTCACAAGGGACCGTTTAATGTCATAGGGGAGGAATCACATTAGGCGGTGTACAAAATTTTAATGTCTCAAGGGAAAATTTTACTGTCATAGGGGATGCATTACCTCAAAGTGTGTACAAAATTTTAACATCACATGGGAAATTTTAACATCATAGTGGATGAATCACCAGCCACACCTTAAGGGGAATTATAAACAAAACCACCACAAAGGGTTTACATATGGATAAAATAATGACCATGCCTTAGGGAGTATTACACATAATACCACCCCCAAAGGGGCACATGAATTAAAATCAAGGCCACACCTTAGGGGATAACATACATAATACTACCACTAAAGGGGCATAACATGGGTTGAAAAGCCACACCTTAGGGGATATCATGTATAATACCACCACTAAAGGGGAAAATGAATGAATTTCAAGGCCACACCTTAGGGGATATCATGCATAATAACACCACTAAAGGGGTAAAATTTAGATTGAAAGACCACACTATATGGGATATCATGTATAATACCACCACTAAAGGGGCACAAAATGGGTGAATCCTTAGTAGATGCCATAATGAATGGGGGAATATGACCCTCCCCTTAAAATGTTAGTTTACTTGCTACACTAATATTTTAATGATGAAGAGGGGATACTTTAGAAAGAATGCACACCCCACAAGCTTATCTATCCTTGTCCTCCAAGTGTATGGAAAAGGATAACCATTTACATATATTTTCATGTTGGTCCTTATTAATGAAATATGGTTGTACAAAATATTTTTGTGCCCCCAAGCAAGGAAATAAGCATAACATGATGCTACAAATTTCACATAGAAAGGAGCAACACCATAACAATTAATTTATTTTCTTATATGGATCTATATCAATGTCATATATTTGAATTAAATATTGCAATTTTCCTTTTTAAAGCTCAACACTCATCAATTGAATGCCTAAAATTTTGATGATATGCAAAAAAAGATAAAATTTGATTTGTTTATTTAGCACCTTCTCTCTCATGGGGAGGTGGAAGAGTGATTAAATATAACCTTAAAAGTATACACAATGTACGTTCTATCATAGATAAGGGATGCAGAGTGAGAAGTATTTCATCTCCTATTGAACAATGAGGTGGTGATAGGGTAGATTCTTGGATGAATGTCTTATATAAGGGTGGAGGACATTGATAACAAATTCCTATTGTATAGGAATGTGATGTGTGCTCTAGGAGAGTTTGAATTTCATGTTCCTTGTTAGTATCAAAGCCTTATTTTGAAAGGATCTTGAATTGATGACCATTATTATTTAAAATCAATAGGTATGTTATTAGCCTCATGAGGAAATGGATTATCTTTATTGATATTGGAAGGAGATTTATTTTTGTGTGGATGCATTTAATGAGGGATTAATTGTAATGGAGTCCCTTTATGAGAGGAAAAAAGCATATCAACTAATAGTATGATAGGTCTTGTAGAATTTTTTTGAAGGTGAGTACGTAATAATAGAGGATGGTATATGGATTATTCATGCATATGTGTTATGTTGTTTGGTGTAATGGTAGGTAAGGTACTATTTAGGAAGCTATAAATAATCTCCTCCTCTTACACCAAGATGTCCTCACTAGGAGAGAAGGATACATGATCTTCATCATTTGTTGGAGAATTTTTACCAAAGGCATAAAAAAAAACATCAACCAAGTATTTCAAAGAAGATAAAATTTTTACAAATAACTCATACATTTTAAAAGTTCTTTGCCCAAAATAAAAAAATTATAGATGTTGAATAAAATATGATTTTTATAGAGAAGTGCAACAAAAAATGAGAACAAATATGGATAGAATACTGAGATAACTACTGTCACTGAGCTCTAGTAAAAAAAATCCCTGGACAAGGGTGGTAGTACCCTACACCAAAGGAGTTGAATTTCAGTGCTTTCAAAATCTAGAACTAAAATACAATGTTTGAAGATCTAAGGTTGTAGAGGTTTAGGTCTATATGAAAATAGATTTTTGTAAATGTACAAAACCCTAATTTTTTTATATTAAATACACAATCATGCTTTTATGTTTTCAAGTAATTCAATAAGTTCAAAAGAAAAATTTCAAAAATTTAAAATGTAGTAATTAATTGAATCTATCTTGAAAATGATAAAAAGTTTCCATTTTATGTCTTGAAATGACAAACATTATGTAAATATTTACTTTTCAATTATTTTCCGTAAAATATGCCTCCACAAATGATAAATTTCAACAACCCAAGATTGTCCTTAAATTTGAAATGAAAAATTTAAGATTTTCAAAAGGTTTTAACATGTAACAAGCATCATGCTTACCAAAATATGATTTAGGAAAAAATCATATAGGGTCTATATCACACTTTCTCCTACATCACATGGCAAAGGAACTAAAAATTATCACACCCACATGGCTACTAAGCTCAATTGAAGAGCCAAAATGGTGGATTAGGGTTTTGGTTCTTTCTTGGGGGAGATTGATTTTAATTAACTTATTAACTATTAAATTGATTTGATATTGCAAATGTATACCTAGTTCAAACTTTGAAGCTACAAAAAATGGATGCAATTCCAAAAAAATGCATAATTGAATCACATAAATGGATTATAGAGTATTAAACTACAAAGACAAAGGAACTTGGCATATGAATTTGGGCTCAAATTAGCTAGACAAGCGTGGTGGTTCCCTAGTCTTGGAAGTGTAGATCTCAAGAATCAAAAACTAGATCTTAGATGGTCTCAGCCTATAGATTTTTCCTTTATAGACTTAATTGTAAGAGATGAAGATTAGCTCTATACCCAAGACCACCTACACAAACAATTAATTCCTTCTACAAGAGGGTATGCAAGAATATGAGCTTGCTTGATATTAAGACCTATCAAAATGATGATGAGGTATGAAATATATTATATATGGGTACAATGACCTTGCTCATATAGGCAAGGTGAGGAATATGATTGAACATGGTTGTGATATGTGTCTTAATCCTATGACATGTGACAACTAACAACCTAACGACCTAGGAATCAAACATTAAATGCTAGATATGATAAGTTCTAGAAATGACAACTAAAACTTCTAGAAGAAATCTTATAGCCTATGTAAACTTAACATGTGAATAAGTCCCATAAATCCCTATTAAGATAAATTACTAGGTAAAAGAAATTTATTTACACCAACATTAAATTCATCTATTGATGATTAATTTCACTTGCCCTAATTTGTTGACATAGGAGGCTTGAATGATTGATCTTGAAATTAGGTCTTCAATCCTTTCCTAACTCCACTTAAAACTTGTCACCTATACATAAGAGAGGAAAGAAAATGTTGTTCCATGGGTGTTAGCAAGAAGTTGAGTCCACTTTTTGGCCAAAAAGTTGAAGTGTTTTCCCTAATTTTCAGAATTTGACACATTTAACCTTAAAATTTGAAGCACTTAGAGATGGAATCTTGAAAAAACTCACTAATCATAAAATGTAGCTCAGATTCTAGCTTCCAAATATGTAACTTATTTCAATACCTTGATGCTACAAATTTATTTTCAATAGGTGTTTCTAAAAAGCACTATTTAAAAGTCACTTTTTTTTACCATACCATGCACATGTACGTCATCCATATTTTGACCTAAATTATCATATTTTTCTAAATCCTTTTGGGAAAAGATTTTTAACTTATTGGAGCACATTTTTTATATTATTTTGTAATTTTTTATTGAATCCATTTTTTGTTAAATTTTTACTAGTCATATTTGTCATTATGAAAAATCGTCATGTACATCAAGCATAAGATGACCTAAACTTATCATTTTTTGATTTAAAAAAAAAATGAAAAGAATTGTCTAAGGTACATTTTTTTGCAATTCACTTTACAAAAAAATATTTTCATAAAAAGTTATTAAAATAGTAAAAACCCCTGATATTTCAAGTTTATGTACCAGTTTCATCAAAAAATAATTGAAAAATAGAAAAATAAAATAATTGTAAAAAAATTACATATTTGGAATCTGTACTATCTCATCTATAATGGGTTTTAATTTCATAAAAAAATTCTGCAAAAAAGGTCTCCAAACATATGTCCAAAGTCACTATTTTCCTATGACATTGTCAAGACCTTCAACTTGTAGGTCAAACCAGATCTAAGGCCTAGGTTCGGATCCCCAAAGATTTTCCCAAACCAAAAAACAAGCCAAAAACCCAACCACAACTTGAACACAAATTCAATTTTTTAGAAATGGGATTCCATTTTGTAAATCGGGATCCTGTTTCCTAATATTTAATGTTCAGACCATTGACATAGAAACAAGATCCTATTTTATAAACGTGATCCCATTTACTATAGGATCTTGATTATAAAATGATATCCTATTTTTGTTTTTACCTTTATTTAAAATTTTATTGTAAAAATTTTACTATGAATTCTACAACTAACAAATTGAGCTAGTTTATATCAAGTTTTATCTTTACAAGTCTTCAACTTGCAACTTGGATTGAATTTTTGAAAGGAGGCATCAAGTGAATAGTTTTTTAAGTGGAATTATGTTAGATTTATACTCATTTGGAGGAACAAAAGAGGAGGAATTTCACTATTGAAATTCGTTTGTGCTTGAGAATTTTATAATCATGGGTTCACTTGCTCATAATAAGAGGAAAGATAGGAAGGAATTGACTCATTAATAAATTAAAGAAAGGAAAGAGAAAGAAGAAAAATGGAAAAGACATAGAAGAATGAGGATTTGATCAATGAATAATGTTGAAGCATCCAATTCCACTACTACTGAAGATAAAAACATTGAGGAGACCATGGTTGTAGACGATGCTAATTTGCGAGAAGTCAATTTGGAAAATAACATGATTATAGAAATAAGTCCTAGTATGTCTTTAAATCCCCCTTTCAATGATATGGAGAATGTTTCAATAGGCACAAATCTAGTTACATCTTCAAATCTACATTTTAGTGAAATGTAAAATTTATTTGTAGAAGTTTTACAAGATTCTAGACTTAAGGATGTTGACATTGATAATATTCAGAGAGGAGAAAATTTTATACAATTTGTTGAATTTAATGAATTAGAAAATGAAAATGATTTTTTTTTTAATGTTGTTGAAAAATAAAAGAAACTTCTTTTGTTGAAAATGAAAACGAGAATGATCCTTTTGTTGAAAATGAAAATGAAAACCATTTTGTTGATGTAAATGAAAATTAAAATTGTTTTGTTGATGAAAATGAAAATCATTTTGAAGTTGAAAATGAAAATGAAAATATAGGATATGATGTTGAAAATGATTTTTAAAAAAAAAAAAAAATTGAAAGTGATGTTTTAGATAATCTTCCTAGTAAGATTTCTTGGTGACAAATAAGAACACATTCCAATAGATTATACAAAAAATTATTTTATCATAAAAAAAATTCATTTCAATGTAAACTAATGATGCAATTGATGAGAATACAAAAAATGCAAAAAAGTAATGAAAAAGTTAGGATTTTTTTGTTAAACCAAGAAGAAAATATCAATTACTAAAGCATGTTGTCTATTGTTGCTAGTGTCATTCTGTCTATTGGAAAAAATAGTTGATCTACAGATAAGAATGTAGTAAGAAGAGCTATAACAACTGCTATAGTTATTAAAGCAACTTCGAATAAAAGAATGGTAAGCAATATTGGTGAAGTTCTACAAATACATCCTAAAACATTGCTAAGACCAGAAAAAAGAAGAGAAAGTATAGAAAATGATCCAATTAACCAATGTTGTAGTTTTAGTGGTCAACTCCTAAGGTTTGACATGAAATTGAATGTTGAAATCAAATCTTTGATTGAAAAATATTGGAATGATAATACTAGGGTATCATCTAATGCTAGAGATGTTTTGAAACTAAGAGTGGGGATCAAATTTCATGAAAAATGTAAACCCTAGTATGTAAAAATTAATAAGCAATGGATATCTTATTGCTGTAAAATGCATGTTCAATTTTGTTATGGTTATGATATTTTTTGATAAATATGATGTACTTTGCATACTAACATGATTATGGAGGAATGTGGTATTAATATGCCACCTGAAACAATAAGGGATTTTATATCAAGTTTTTTTTGTGAAAGATCTAATGGGAAATTGTTTTATTTAAGTTATTGTATTTTTTGACAATGCACTAGTTGTGGAAATATTTCATTCTTTAAAAGAGTATGTATGCATGAAAGTATTGATAATTATTTTGGAAAACAATTAGTAGATGTTAAAAGATTTAAGAATGTTGACTATTCTTTAAAAGATGGAAAATTTTGAAAGAATTGTGATTTAGTTACAGAAAAAGTTAGTGTACATGCATTCATATCAAAATTTAAGAATAAGATTCTACCAAAATATGTCATGCACTCTCAACATGCTCGATGGCTTGATGGCCAATTTCAAGCATGTAGAAACACATTTCTAGTTGGTACTATACTATTAGTGGTTGATTTTATGAAAAAAAATACTCTAGATCTGTAAGAGGAAATTCAATCACAACATTATAATTGAATTCAAGTGGCTATGTTTGTCCATATTGTTTATAGATATGCAGAGGATAACACAAAGGATGGTAGAAATTTTTTGAAGGAGTATCATTTCTGTTTGAGTGACAATCGATTACACTCGTCAGATTTTTTTCAATACTATTTCAATATATTTTATATAAATTTAAGACAAAAACGAATCTAGATGATAGAACACCTCATATGGTCAGATAATTATATGTGGCAGTTCAAGAATGCTTGAATGTTCTATTGGTTAAGTAGGGTTCACAAGGAACTTAATTTCTAACATATGTGGAGTTTTTTTTAAGCTTGGCATGGTAAAGGAGAACATGATGGAGTTGGTTGCGTGTGTTAAAAGAATTCTTGCTAGAGAGCAATTGAAATTTTAGGATCCAATAAAATTTAAAGATGTGTGTGGGATTGTGGATTAATATAATACAAGATTATCTACACCTGGTTCAAGTGAGTAATCTATAGTTCACTGATTCTTTTGGTTGGTTGAAGAAGAGAATATTCTACCTAGACTTGACTATGAGACAATCAATGGATCTACTAAAGGGAATTCATTTAAGAGTTCAAATGCAAGCACATGGACTATCTAGACAAGGGAGCTTGCATGTTTTTGTTAGTTTTGTATCTCAAGAGATTAGGAAGCATGTAAAAATATAGAATGGGTTGAAGAGTGGAAGCAAATATCGTTGACACCTGCACAAGAACACAATCAATATGAAACAACAATTGAAGACAATGATCAAGTGTTTGCATCAAAAGACTATGACTATGTTTCAAACCTTGTACAAGAAGGTAATTTAATTCAATTTATTTCATTTTATATTTAACTTTATCACTAAATATTTGTAATATTAAATTATTTATTAATATACATATGAATTGATGTATGTAGATTGGTCAAATTATATGGACACACATGCAAGTTATTAAATCATTTTTTTTTTCCAGGACATGTGTATGTTGTTGTCGCACCTAAGGGGAATGAAGAGGAAACAAAATATTGGCTGGCTCGTTTTGTGGAGAGTAAACATAAGTTAATAGCACCTCGAGAAGGTAATGATGGCTATCATTATCCAACAGGTATGGTGATCCCTTTAAGACATCCCGTTAAGCGAATTTTGATAACAATTTTTTGATCCCCTTAAGCAAATTTTGAGAAATTCTTTGATGATGGCTATCATGTTATCTAAGAGGATTGGTGGTGGTTGTTGGCACTTGGCTTAAAAAATACTTGATAAGGAAGAATGGTCTACTTGCATTCAAAGATTATGAAACATATAAGAAGATTATACACTACTCACATTTGGTGGTGGCAACAAATATAAAACTAGATTGGTATCATGGAAGACCTACAAATAAAGAACTATGGAAAGTTTCTATGGAAGAGAATGAGACAATCATAGATGCATTGCAAAAAAGAGAGGGTGCAAATGGTACAATGGAATAAGTAAATAAAGGTAAATATAGTTTTAGTTTTATATTGTCCTTTTAAATAGATTAAATACATGTTTTTATATTGCTTATGTGTTATTAGTTGAAATTTATTTAAATTGTCCTTTTATATCCTTAAGAAATCATCACAAATTCATCATATACTTTGAGACAAAAAGGAGAGTCCATGCAGATTCAACCTAGACAACATGGAATACTTGGTAAAATAGGTAATTATTAGTTAAGTTATATTTAAATACATGCTTTGATTATATATCGATATTGCTTGTACATTAATAGTTAAAATTGATTTATTATCCTTCTTTGTATCCATAAGCCATCATCATATTGATCTCATACTTTGAAACAAAAAGGAGAGGATGTAGATTCAACCTACACACATGTGTGTAATAATTTTAAATACTAGTACTTTAGTTGTGTACATATAGATACTTTTATATAAATTTAAATAATGTATGTTTTGATGATTTCATTTATATTGATTGTACCATTTTGATATTAGGTGGCATGAAGACCTACTACATTCCAGGTACAAGTTTTAGTTTTTCTTGAGATGGAATAGCCAAAATTTTGTAAACATTGTTTTGACTTGGCATATATGTACATACATACTTACATAATTACACATTTTTTACAAATTTGTATACATGTTCATACACAATTAAATGCTCTATACTTTTATGTATCAAAATCAATATCCTATATATTTTTTTGTTAAATGTGCATGTTTTCCTACTTTGAAACTTTAAATTTGATTGTATAATCACTAAATATCACGTATATTATTATTAAATCAATTATATCGATTGCGATTAAATATGAGACATGTACTTTGAAGTATTTCATCCCCTTAAGACATCCTACTAGGACATATATCCTAAATATTATAATTAATTATATCATTTGTTATGATGAGTCACCCTACTTTGAGACTTTAAATTTGATTGTATAATCACTAAACAACATGTATATTAGTGTTAAATTTGGTTGGCTTGGGAAACTTCACCAAATTTTGACAACTTCTTTGATCCCCTTAATACATCGTATTAGGACCCCTTAAGACATCCTATTACAACATGAATTAAATAAACATAGAAATTATTTAAATTGTATAGAATTTGATTGTTATGATGAGTCATCCTAAATTCTAAGTTAATTATGTCAATTGCAATTAAATACGAGACATGTAATTTGAAGTATTTCATCCCCTTAAGACATCCTATTAGGACATATCCTAAATATTATACTTAATTATATAATTTGTTATGATGAGTCACCCTAAAGTATAATACTTGCTTATATCACTTAATATTTATACTTAATTATACTCTTCTTTGATCCCATTATGACATCATATTAGGACCTTTTTAGACATCCTATTAGGACCCCTTAAGACATCCTATTAGAACATGAATTAAACAAACATTGAAACTATTTAAATTGAATAGAATTTTATTGTTATCATTAGTCATCCTAAATTCTAAGTTAATTATATAAATTGCAATTAAATATGAGACATATACTTTGAATTATTTTATCTCCTTAAAACGTCGATAGGTGAAGATGTTTGTTACTATTCGACTCGTATTTTGAAATAATTTTTTTCAAGATGTGACTCCCATTCCAACAAATAGTACCAAAAAGAAAGGGTGGGCATAGAGGAAGAAGGTTGCAGTATTTTTGTCGAATTCTATTATTTGCTTTGACAACTTATAAATTAGTGTTTTTTGTGAACGTGAGGTCAAGAGGAATTTTTTGTTCTTAATTTTTCTCTAGAACTTTGCATGATATGTAAATAGGGGAGTATACGATTTAATTTCAAAAATTTACCCTATTTTTGGATAATTAAGTTGTATGATTGTTTTTTAATTTTATGTTGTAAAAGAACTAGGAAATATGGTGTATAATTATAGAATTTTTTTTTTTGGAAAAACTCATTGCATTTTGATTGGTATTTATGTTCTCTAATCTTGTATAGTATTGTTTATTTCTTAAAATTTCACCCTTTGTGGTATATAATTGTTTGTATATTATGATAACATGTGTATTAGGACCCCTTAAGACATCCTATTAGGACACCTTAAGACATCCTATTAAGACCCTTTAAGAAATCCTATTACGACATGAATTAAATAAGTTCATTGACTAATCATCACTAATTATCATGTATAACTTGTATATATCACATATGGAACACTAAATTTAAAAAGTAGAAATATTTAAATGTCATATTAATTTCAACTTTAATTTCATATTTTTATTTTATTTCACATTAATGTCCTATTAATTTCTTGACTATGGATCTTTTGGAGAGTATAAATATGTCCTATCATTTACATATTAAAATTTCACATAAAATGCATAAATGTGCATGTGTAAATAAAAATTAAACAATAATAAGGTCTATTAATTAAAATATATTAAGTCCATGAAACCAATATATATTAAGTCCATCAAAGTACAACCCATGAAATAAAGTCTGTGAAACAATATATTAAGTTCATGAGAAACCAAATATGTATTCCATGAAATAATCAAATACAACCAATGAAACCATCTAACTCATATCGTCTCTATAATCAAGAGACCTCTTCACACCATGCAGACTACACGGATGAGATAATCCACTGTATATAAGAGAAATATAGATGAAATCACATGTAATACATATGATTAAAATTGATTTAATTAAAATTTAATTTATAATTCATCATAAAATTAAATTACCATGATATTTGGCTCTGCATGCTCTGGTAAACCTAGAATAACCTCTAAATGCTCTAAATCAATCTACATATGTACCAAAGAAAGAAAGATGAAGTTAGATGTAAGTATACAATTAAAAATTATTTTATTAAATTTAATTTATAATTTAAATCATATTTAAATTGCACCATAAGAGGTCATGCACTCTCTATTCTAGGACATGTTTGTACATGCTCAACTACAATATGTGTCTCATGCTATAAAATAAAAATAATTTAACATGTATGAGCTCATATATATATATATATATATATATATATATATATATATATATATATATTCAATTTTAAACTTAATTTAAGTTATTCACAATGTATAATTTGTAATTGACTTTAAATATAATGAAAATTTTAAATTACCATGATATTTGGTTGTTCTACATGTCCTCCTTGAGGTGTTATGACCTCATCAGGGCATAAAGTGGCAATAACAAATTCCTACAAGGTCAAATTTAAAGCAGATATACTTGAATTAGGTTTAAATATATATATATATTCAAGTTTACACACTTTGTCTGAAACTTTTTTAAACAACCTAAAATTTAGATGCCTCATGAGTAGCCACAACATCTAATTTTTGTTTGATCCCCATTCTCATTTTTGTGTCAACCTAGACATACATATAGAAATTTAATGCTTATAATATTTACAAGTGTACATGCACATTTTGTATATAGTGAATTCAAACTTCATAATTTTAAGTATAGTAACAAGTTAAATAATTTACAATCTAAATGTACCTTCCCCTGATGTGAGTCACTCGACGATGGATGAGTGCTTGATAAGGCCTCAGGTGGAATTGACGTGGAAATCTATTGACTAGACCAACTTATATATTTAAAACATATGTTCATGATTGAATTACAAATTAAAAATTCACTTAGTTAAAAAATTATTTCATATATAATTTAAAAAATTGAAACCAAAATACGCCATAAGGTTTGCAGACTAGCACTAGTGTTGACATATGTAGTCAAGGAGTCAATGATTCCCCTATGGTCATTGTCATCTTCACCAAACAGTTTCATTGTTAAAAAATGTTGCAATTTTTTTTTGATATATATCATTAAAATTATCAATTAATTCAACATGTAGATGCATATTTATACTTGTGTCACAGTGTCTGTAGGGTGATTCTCTACAATAATAAATTATATGAATGAACTAATGCAATCAGATGATCCACCTAAACTGGGTGTGGCATGATCAAGTCCATAACATAACTAATTGAAACTAGTACATACATGGGTTGTCGACACTTGTGGAGTGGTACTAGGAGAAAATACATATAATTCTCCTCCATCATCATAATCTTTAGGCTCTCAAGTTGTCATCATAGTAGCATGATCATCAAGGTTTTCTGCGAGCATGCTCAAAGATCTTAGTGTGGATATCACCACATGTTCATGCACAGGTGCAGGAATGGCAGGACCAAGAGGAGCAACAAGGGGTTGTGCATGCACGGGGCATTTGGGATCAAACCTTGCCCTTAGCCTCTATTATGGCATGTGACCACCAACACCCTAAAATGATTTAAAATCAAAATAATTAGTCTTTTTCCCTAAAAAAAACTCTATATATAGTTTCCTAAAAAAATATAATGGGACCTCTAGATTAGCATGTAGTGGATTGTCAAATACCATCCACCATCGATCCAAAAAATGTGCACTCATCTGTGGATATATACACCACCTCATGGATATTCTAGACTTAGTTGTAGGAATGTGTTGGTGAGTATTAGGGTCGATAAAATAAGGTGCTAGATGGGCTATTGTTATTTTTAGGTCTAATTTGTTTTTATGTGAGAGATCATCTGCATAAAATTGTAGCATCTCCTCCCCATCTTGTTGATTCCTATCTAATTCAGAATCAATAGACATAATGGCAATGACAACATTTTATGTTACAAATGCAAATTGTCTCACATGTGGTGGAATTAATGCTTGAGTTTGCATAGCATTGATTTTATTTTGAATGGATACAAATTTTTTATTGATTCATGCTCACAAGTGAGCCTCATTAGATACAGCCAGTGGTGGAGGTGGGATATGAGGTGAAGAGGGTGGAGGGGGAGATGGATATGGAGAGGGTAGAAGTGGAGGTTGCTGAGGAGGTGGATTAATGATATTGTCAATATCAAATTGATCCATTATGATATATATAAGTGTTCACCTACATTAAAATATACAAAATTAACATACAAACTTACAAAATTAGAAGAAATAGTTAAATTTTAAACATACATGCAAATTTGTTTAAATAGGTTGGGCATACATATACATACACATACATACATTGATTTAACTTGAGCATGTATGTACAAATATCAAAATTTAAGATGCATTTTTAAAATAAAAAATAGGATGTACAATGCATACATACATCATTCAACTTGACCATGTACATAAAAATTTAAAAATTCAAGATCTAGAACAATGCAATTTTAATACATGTACATACTAAAAAAATAAACTTAAAAAATTCACAAAAAGATCATTTATATCTAGGCATGTAAATTTATTTTTTCCAATAGGAGAAATTATGATAGGCGTCATAAATTATACTATTCAAAATTCATCACTATACTATTATATTCATCAACTCAACACTAAAAAATATTCATCCAACCAGATTCATAAATTCATCACTAAAAATATCCATCCAACCAAATTCATAAATTCATCACTAAAATTAGATCAATCCAACCAAATTCATAAATTCATCACTAAAAATAACCATAGGACCAAATTCATAAGTTCAACACTAAAAATATCCATCCAACCAAATTCATAAGTTCACTAAAAATATCCATCCAACCAAATTCATAAATTCATAAATATAACATCATTGTCTTAATTTATAAAGTGTTGTGGCTCTCTACTGCATCTCTTCATTTCTTTGTGTTTTCCTTTTCAAAATTGGAATTTCTACTCTCCTCTAGCTATCGTTGATGCTCATCTTAGGCCACATCCATGGACCTAACAACATCAACAACATTTTGCATTGTAGATGTAAAATGATTCAAAGGTGGTGTGATACATTCTTCATTTTAAATAGTGCTGATTTGATCCTGAATGGATCTAACATTGGCATCGATCTGTGCTTGCATGCGAGCACCATTGAATTCAGGTGGTGGAGGTGGACGTGAAGGTGGTGGATATGGAGGGCATGGAGGTTGATTATAGATATCGATCGTCATTATTGAACTGATCCATGATCTCTAAGATATAAGCGAACCTGCATTAGATTTGTAATTTCAAAATGTAAGATACATGTTTAGGAAATACCCTTAAACCATAAAATGGCCTAATTGAATATAAATGATAAAATGTGTAAGCCTCATATATGTCTAAGGCATATTGCTTGAATGAAAAAATAATTAACTATTAGTCTAGGATGGCTTTAGGGGATCTATGTATTAAGGTCCTAGGACAAAATAATTGATTTAGGGTTTAGGGTAATATGATGGCTTAAGGGGATCTATGTAGTAAGGTCCTAGGACAAAATTACATGGCTTAAAGGAATAAAATATGGTGAAGTTGCCCAGGGCAACCAAATTTCATTACGGTCCTAGGAAAAATTGAATGCTTTAGGGTAATAAGATGGCTTAAGAGGATCTAAGTATTAAGGTCCTAGGAAAAAATTGTGGATTTTGGGTTTAGGGTAATACAATGGCTTAAGTTGATCTATGTAGTAAGGTCCTAGGACAAAATTAATGCTTTAGGGTTTAGGGTTTAGGGCAATATGATGGCTTAAGGGGATCTATGAATTAAGGTCCTAATATAAAATGATGGATTTAGGTTTTAGGGTAATAGGATAGCTTAAGGGGATCTATGTAGTAAGGTCCTAGGACAAAATGAGATGGCTTAAGGGAATAAAATTTGGTGAAGTTTCCCAAAGCAACCAAATTTCATTAAGGTCCTAGGACAAAATGACATGTCTTAAGGGAATAAAATTTGATGAAGTTCCCAAGGAAACCAAATTTCATTAAGGCCCTTGGAAAAAATGAATGCTTTATGGTTTAGGGTAATAGGATGGCTTAAAGGGACCTATTTAGTAAGGTGCTAGGACAAAATGACATGGATTAAGTGAATAAATTTTGGTGAAATTGTGCAAGGCAACCAAATTTCATTAAGGTCATATGACAAAATGAATGCTTTAGGCTTGAGGATTTAGGGTTTAGGGTAATAGGATGGCTTAAGGGGATCTATGTAGTAAGGTCCTAGGAAAAAATGTCATGGCTTAAGTGAATAAAATTTGGTGAAGTTTCCCCTAGAAACCAAAATTCATTAAGGTCTTGGGACAAAATGAATGATTTAGGGTTTATGATAATAGGATGGCTTAAGGGGATCTATGAATTAAGGTCCTAGGATAAAGTGATGGATTTAGGGTTTAGGGTAATAGGATGGCTTAAGGGGATCTATGAATTAAGGTCTTGGGATAATGCGATGGATTTAGGGTTTAGGGTAATAGGATGGCTTAAGGTGGTCTATGTAGTTAAGTCCTAGGAAAAAATGACATGAATTAAGTGAATAAAATTTGGTAAAGTTTCCCAAGGCAACCAAATTTTATTAAGGTCCTAGGAAAAAATGAATTCTTTAGGGTTTAGGGTTTAGAGTTTAGGATTTAAGGTTTAGGGTAATAGTATGGCTGAAGGGGATCTATGAAGTAAGGTCCTAAGACAAAATGATGGATTTAGGGTTTAGGGTTTAGGGTAATAGGATTGCTTAAGGGGATCTATGAAGTTACTACAAATAAACCGTAAATAATGAAGTACTATCTTTCTCAACCCTATGTGTTTACTAAAAGTTGATATTTTAAAGGGTCTTCAAAAGACCTTGCAATGTTCTATAAAAATTTTATTGGTGAGCTACTCATGGTATAACTACAATGTTAGTTAAATTTTGAAACATAAAATGCTTCCAAGATGAGTTCCTTCCAAATAATGGACTTGATAGAGCCTAAAAATGTTGGAGGCTTTAGGATATAGTTTAATCACTAAAAATTGAATGTATATTATTGTTTTAAATTTGGTTCCCTTGGGTAACTTCACCAAATTTTGAGAACTTCTATGATCCCCTTAAGAAATTTCATATTAAGACCCCTAAAGACACTAGTTTAGGGTTTACAATAATAGGATGGCAAGTAACCTAGGGTAACTAATATTGTTGATTCATCACATATGCAAGAACATTATTTTATGAATATTTTTAAATTTATTAATAAAATAACTATTTCCTTAGATTACTTCTATGATCGAGGAATTAAGCACATTTATAAATTAGCCCACTTTTGAAAATTTAGGATAGTCTCTATGGTCTACCCTTGAATTTATAGAAATGCATATATTTAGAGAAAACAAAAATGTGTTTTGACAAGTTTTTGGAGCTAGATCTTAAAAATTGGTTATTGAATCCTTGATTAGTATTGGAAATTTCTATTCCTTCCCTAATCATCTTCGAAGTTTATGAATAAAAGGAGTGGAAATATAACCTATGACCATATAATTATATTGATTTTCTATCTAGATTGAAAGGAAATCATCCATAGTAAGTTTGAAGATTGCTAAGCATTCAAGTGTAGGGAAAAATGATTCATTGATCCTAAACTAGCTACATTATTCTTGGAAAAAAGGTCAACAAAACCCTTAAGAGGCGAGTCAATGTAGAGTTATTTTAAGAGTATTTTCCCATATAATTATTGAAAAATGATCTTTATATCATGGACCAAGTTTTGTAATGCTCTACCTAGATACCTTGCAAACATGGGTTTGAGCCTGGGCTTCATACATATGTTTACTCATTGAATATCCATAAAAATAGAATATATATCACTACCATATAAGTATATGAGTGATCATAAATTATGTTAAGGTATCTAAGGTATCTACTCTTCTAGTGAGTAAATTTAACTATCTACTTATTTTTTAACAATCATGGTTTAAATTGTAATATATTACATGGCATAGTATCACATTATAAGATAGCATGAATAATAATAGATGCATAAGGCCCATATTATTAACTCAATTAAGGTACCACATACAATTACAATTTAATTGGCTATTAGAAAACAATATAAAACATAAACCAATGCAAATTAAATTTAAAACATAAACCAATCCAAATGATTTTTTTTTTCCATTTTCAAATATTCAAGCATGAAATTAGGGTTTTGGAATCTACAAAAAACTTTGTTTTCACTTTCAGTTTTTGGTTTTCAAATGCAATTGTTTTTATTTGAATTCAATTCAAGGTTTCAAGAAGAAATTAGGGTTTTCAATGGAATTTTTTTTGTTTCCTTTCAATTTAGGGTTTTCAAATGCAATTTTTTTGTTTGATTAAACAATTCAAGGTTTCAAAAGCTAATTTTTTTTCTTAAGTTACGATTTAAGGTTATTTTTTAATTTATATTAAATATCTAAAAGTTTCACTTCATGTTTTCTTCTTCTTCTACAAAACCCAATTTCTTTTATTATAGGTAAATAAAAATGCATAAAACTCCAAAAAAATTAAAAATATACATAGTAAAATCTACATTTCTATTAAAATTAAAAATAAAAAAACCAAAAAATGCAAAAAAAAGGGGGTGGGATGCATAACTAGGGGTCACTATTTGTAGTCCTTAATTGGGACTATGCATAGTGAAAATGAGTGTAGTTTGATTGTTTTAAAAAACAAAAAATACCATAAAAAATGGGATGCCATAATCAGGATCCCATTTTGTAAAAGATGGGATCCCATTTCTCAAAGGCTAGTTCAGGACCCATAACTTAATAGGATCTCATTTTTAAAAAAATAGGATCTTGTTTAGATTTTTGGCTCTAGATCCCAAACCGAAATAGGATACCATTTATTAAAAGTGGGATCTTGTTTTCTTCATACCGATTTTGGATTTTTTCCTAAGGAAAAAGCTTCCTTGTTTTGTGGACTCATCTTCTTGCTCTTACCCCTATATAGAGGTTTACCTAGTTCAAACCCCATTTTGGTGTTTCATCCTCCACAATAGCTATGATGATGTAAAAGAATGCTTATCCTTGGTTAGACAAAGGCAAATGAATAAAAGAATGATAAATTGACAAGTTTTAAAGCTTACCACTCAAATCTGCTTTGAACCTTGGTGGATTGAATTCATTGTACTCATCACACACAAGGTGAATTGGATTCTTGATTGAAGGTCCTACAGGTTTTAGTACTCACAAAAAATGAACATAAAACATGAATAAACTCACATATATTAAACTTGATGCATTGCAAACATAAATCTTGACTCCTAATAAGTATTGAAATTCTACTTATTTTTCTCATGACTACTTTTTATGATGCTCAATTGTGATTTTAAATTTCTAGGATTGCATTAGGATCACTTAGGATTTCAAATAGTGAAAATGACTTGTATTTATATCCAATTATTCATTTTCCTGCAAAATTAATTATCAAAATCTAACAACTGAATTTAAATTTATAAATGTTAAAATGTCACTATAATATATTTAAATTGGGGCCAAAATAAGTTGGACAAGGGTAGTGGTTCCCTAGTACAGACCTATTTTGGCTCTTTTCGTGTTGGTAAACAAAAATTAAATAATAATTTCCCAATTAATTCTAATTTATGAATATGACTATACAACGAGCAATTTAAGAGCACAATTAGATCTAATAGCATAGGGGGGAATAAAAGCTAGTGTGAAATTGTCATGGTGAAAATTAGAATGCTACAACAAGGGTATGGAATGTATTTGCATTGGGTACAATTATGGTGTCAAAAGATACAAGGTTGGGGATCCTATCAAACAAACAAGGTAAATATATGGTAGAAATGTGATTTTTAGAGAAAATAAGCCTTGTTATATTTCATTGCAACCAAAAAAAAAAGTGAATGGAAAGATGTGATTAAACTTCCTTCTATTCCTAATAAATTTGAATCAAGGCCCCTAGATTGATAAGAAGCCCAAAAGATCTTATCTAGCTCTGAATCATAAGAAGAGGAGGATGAATCTCCATCACAACTTGTTCAAAGGCCTACAATTCAATGACAACCACATTAAAGGTATTCATATAATCACTAGAGATGCATTTTTTCTTTCAATAATAATATTGGTAAACTCATATTTGTAGAAGATGCATTAGGTTTGAATGATGTAGAATACAAGAATATTTTTATGGATGAAGAAATGATAGCTTTGAAAAATAATGATACATAGGATCTAGTACCATTACCTAAAGGACAAAAAAATGTTGGTTGCAAATGGGTGTTCAAGAAAAATATTTTTTTAGATGGAGGTATTAAGAAGTACAAAGCATGGTTTGTCACAAAAGGTTACTCTTAGGTTGAGAGTGTTGGTTACATGTAGATACTTTCTCTTATTGCAAAAATTACATCCATTAGATTCTTTCTTTTTATTTCTACTAATTATAATTAATAGGTTGAGAAAATATATGTGAAAAAAAATTTCCTTCATGGTGATTTGGAGGAGTATATTTATATGACATAGCCAGAGCACTATGCGGTGAAAGGTAAAACTAATTTGGTTTGTAAATTGAAGAAATCTATGTATGACTTCAAATGGAGTCTTAGGATACATGTGGTATCAAAAATTTGATTCATATGTGCTAAGTTTGGGATTTTATCACTCTAAATCAAACCACTATATTTATTATAAAGTTGATGATGATTGTTTCTCATTTATTGCATTACATGTTTATGATATACTATTTATTAGTAAAGGGAAATGAATGAATTTAGAACTAGAGTCTCAACTTGTAGCTAAATTTGAAATGAAAGACCTTGGTATAGATAAACACATTCTTGGGATGGAAATCAAAAGAGATAGAGTGAATAGAAATTTATGGCTTGGCCAGAGTATGTATTTCAATTAAATTTAATACGAGTTTAACATGTAGATTTGTAGACCATTATGTGTTCCTCTTATGTTTGGAATGATGTAATTTTCTTCAAATTGTCCAATATTCTCATCAAAGATGGAAGACATGACTAGAGTTTCTTACTAAATTTTTATTGGAAATTTTATGTATACTATGGTATACACTAAACCAGACATTGTCGAAGCAATGGGAGTTCTTTCCAAATATATTTCCAATATTAGTAGAATCAATTGGGACGCAATTAAAAGAGTCTTTAGATACTTGTGAGGTATCTTAAAGTATTCCTTGTGTTATAATTATAATTTGATAGGAGATGGTCATTCCCTTAATATTGATATTTATGTGGATTTAGATTAGGCAGGTGATGTTGATAGCAGATGATCCATTAATGCTTATATGTTTACTTTATTTGGTGGTGCAATCAACTAAATGAGTAAGAGAATTTGTGGTTACTTTTTCTACTACTGAAGCTAAGTATATGGTAGGTACTCACACTTGTAAAGAACCCATTTTTCTTAAGAGATTTTGTTTAGATATCAAAATAAAATAAGGTGCAATGGTAGTTTATTGTAACATTCGCAATGTGATCTACCTAGCTAAGAACCTAGAATTTCATGCCAAGACCAAGCAAATTCATGTAGAGTATCATTTTTTTAGAGATATAGTCAAGGATGGTAGGGTGAAGCTAGGTAATGCAGATACTTTGATGAATGTTATAGATTCTTTAACCAATTCTATGGTTATAGATAAGTTCAAATGGTTTTTGGAGTCTATGGGCCTTTTGGCCCCCAACAATTAAATCATGGCATTGAAACCTTTTTTTCTCTTGCAAGGTGTTCGACAAATGGGAGAATGTTAGGAAATTATGTATCAACCTTGTAATTATAAAAGGTTAATATTTATAGTAAGCTTACATTTGAGCATAGATTGGTCCAAAATTTTCCCCAAATCTATGGAATGGCTAAATAAACATGTTTGTAAAAAATATCATAAGATCATGAATGGATTTAGAGATATCAATAAGGTTTCTATTCTTGAAAGTTTCAAAGTCAATTTTGAACCCTTCATTTTTAGAGGTCATTTTTTGGCTTCAAAATTTTCATACATGGTAAAGCTAGTTATATCTTGACAAGAAACCTCATGATATTTCCAATGGTTTAAACAATTTTTCATTCGAACTCTCAAATCAAAAGTTATGGCCTTCAAAACTTGGGTCTCCTAAATTGGGAAATGTGAAATTTTTTTGGACACATAAAATAGATGTAAGGTAGAGTTGCATGTGTTGGTAAATATCATAAAATAGACTTGATGTAAGGTCATCTTTGATTGAAGATAAATTGGGTGCCACCTTTTTGGTTCATTTTATCTCATGGTTTTGTAAATATCATTTGATGGTTTCAATTTATTGTATCTCCTATATATTAGGTGATTGAGATGGAGGTTGTGAGTGAGATTTGTATAGATATTGAGTTGTCTTTCCATCTATGCTTGGTGATACCCTTGAGATATTTTCCTTTGCAAATATATTTTAATCTTGTTAATTTTTAAATGATAAATTAGGAGGCTTTTGTAGTGTGGGGGTTTCACCCAATATATTTTTCCCCATGTGAATCATTGTGTTGTGGTATGAACGATAATTTTTTTAGTTTTTGTAGCTATTGTAAATATCTTAAAAAACTTCATAACCCTCCTCTCAATATTAGTGTAGGAATTTGTTCCACTACCTTAGCTTCCTTACAAAAGGCTATTGAAGGAAGTAGAAGAAAAAGGTCTATGTTGAGAACATGGAACTTCACTTACATGGTTTAATAGTGTTTTGTAATATAGTATACAAAATTGTTACTAAATCCATAGCCTCTAGGCTTAATAAATGGCTTGAGTGCATTACTTCAGATAGGAAGAGTGGCTCTCTTAAAGGTGAAATATTTCTAGATGGGATAGTGCTTTCTCATGAAACTTTACATTCTATCAAGACTAGGAAGAAGGAAGATATGATTATTAAATTGGGTATGAACATAGTTGATGATATAATTTCATGATTTTTTCTCATAAAGGCTATGCATAATTTAGGTTTAGTGAGGCCTAATGTAATTGGGTTCATCATTGTATCTCTTCTACTTTGCATGCCCTATTAATGAATGGTGTTGTAATTGGTTTTTTTTAATTCCAAACAGGATTTAAGAAAAGGTGACCCACTCTTCCCCTTTATGCTTCTCATTTTTAGTGAATTTCTAGGAAGAGGGTATGTGCAAGATCATGATGGGCCAAAAAGTGGCGATATGATGGGTATGTGGCTAACAACTTTTTTTTTACCCAAAATTGATGAAATGAAAAGAGTTTTTAAAGGTGATTCTCAGCTTTCCACCAATATAAATTATGCTTTACTTTGAATTTAATAAATTATTATTATTCATTTTCTATTTGAATTATGACTAAAGTCCTGATTGATAGGCTGATTAAAAAATATTTATAGCTTTCAAACGGTATTACATTTTTTTAATCTAAAAAATATGACACAAAAAAAAAATCATGAAGTTTTGACCAAGTTAAGGTGGTCAGGCATACGATTTTTTATATTTTTTAAAAGTTGTAATAGAAAATTCATAATTAATTATTTACATGGAAAATAATTACAAAAAAATATGCTTCACATCGAGACATGAGTCGTCTACTTATGTCTAAAATATTATAAATTTTTTATCATTTTATTGTGGTTATTGAGAATACCTTATTTTTTCCTTGAGATTTAAGATCTCCTTTGAAATTGAATTTTCACCCCTAAATATAGCAGATAGATAGTTCTGAACTATCTCCAGATTTTCCAATTTTTGCACTTAAGGGCTTTTTCCCATGATGATCCCACACATACCAAGAACACTAAAAAGAAGGAATCCTTTTTTAGTAACCTTAATGGTATAAAAGTCTTTGGGCGGATAAAAGGTATGTGCAGAATCATCATGGAAAAAACAGGCCCTTAAGTGGAAAAAAATTCAAAAAAATCAATGTTAGGAAACTTGACGTAAAAATTTGAATAAGTTATCTAGATTATTTCAAAAATATGTAAGAATAGAATCTGTAGAAAATTGATTTTAGTTTCTAAACTACTAGGTTTATTTAAAAATAAATAAAATCTATTTGGTGAAAATTTGAAATTTCAATGCAATAGTACTTAAATTTCAAGTGAAAAATAAGAAGTAGGTGTCTGTCTGACCACCCTAACCATAATAAAATGATAATATTTTTTTAAGATTTTATATATAAGTAGAGGACTCATGTCTGGATGTGATGCATATTTTTTTGTAATTTTTGTCTAAGTAAATAATTAATTATGATTTTTTATTACAAATTTTAAAAAATATAAAATCTATATGTCTAACCACCTTAACTTGATCAAAAATTCATGAAATTTATTTTTTCTTTTTTCAATCCTATAGTATGTGAAGCATAGAATGTGACACTTGTTTTGGATTCAAAAAATGTGATGTTGTTTGAAAGTTATAGATGTTTTTCAATCATCTTATCGATTAGGACTTTAGTCATAATTCTAATAGAAAATAAATAATTATTATTTATTAAATTCAGATTAAAGTATAATTTATATTGGTGGAAAGTTGAGAATCTCCTCTAAAAACCATTTTCGTTTCATCAATTTTGGGTTAAAAAAAGTCGTCAGCCACATACCTTACAAATACCCATATTATTGCCACTTTTTGGCCCATCATGATCCTGCACATACCCATCACTCACTTGAATTTTTTTGATGACATGTTTTTTTTTTTGGTGAGGCTATGGTTAGGGAGGCTAGTTGGTTTTTAAAAAGTTCTATCACAATATGAAATAGCTAGTAGGAAGAAAGTTAATGTATTTTAGTATAATGTTTTCTTCTATATGGAGTGGTGTGTTGATTTTCTAGAGATTCAAAGGATTCTAGGTTTTTATGTTGAGCAACTTCTCAACAAATATTTAGGCATGTTGCTAGTTGATAGGGGAACCTCTAAGGTAGAATGGAGCAATGTGATGGAAAGAATCCAAGGTAAGTTGGACTCTTGATGAAGGGGAATCCCCTTGCAATTTAGAACAACCAAGTTTTCACAACAAAAATGACATTTATTACTAGAATTCCATTACAAAGCTACATGCCATATTATGGGCTTCTTACATGCATCTACAAATTGCAGATCTGGATTCTAAGGTGTCAAACTACAACCTTCGATCTCTGTATTATTCAAGCCATTCCCTATCCTCCCCCACACTATGTGCCTTCCTCCAACCTATATATATCGTTCTTACTCTCTAGGTCATCCTTGACGTTCTTTCCCCCTATTGTCATAGTATCACAATATCGTTACCTTGTTATCAATAACTCATCGATTTGGCCAATGGAGATGGATTCCACAACAATGATGTGGAATTCATCTAATCTCATTTTTCTAGGTGTTTCCATACACCACCATTGACCAATGCATGAATCATATAGCATATGCTACTGAGTCCACCATTCCCTGTTGGTGAAACCTCAAATCAACTCCCACCAAAATGAAGAAGTATCACCAATGAAAACTCCACACACGAAAGGATGCATCAAACCATCAAGGAGACTCAAGATAGAGCTCCATCAATGAAGAATACTCTTGTTGAATGGTACTGTCAAACTCACAATTTTTCAGTTCATCATGGAGACTACTAGCCAAGTTTAGGTGACAATCAATGGTCCCACCAACAACAAACACCGTCAGACCATTGGTAGGATAGATGACCTCATTACTGCGATAGGAGATCCTCATTCTTATGCACACTATCCCCTCCAACACCATCGGTATTTCTTTGGGACATGGGGAAACATCATGCCAATAAAGCAATGTCACGCTGATGGAACACTATGAACTACACACACTCAATGTTGTCATTGATAAATCGTTGGGAAATGTACAAAAGCCTCATCGATATGTCGTAGTCCTACCAATAGGCCATGTCAGCCCTTATTTGAAACAAGCAAACACATAATGATGATGCAAGATTGATCTTCACCCTGGATTCTCCCTCATCAGACACCTAGGGTAAATCAAAGATGTTTCATGAGCTAAACTCATAAACATTTGTAGACTGAGTGCTTGTCCTAGATCCATCTATTCACCTTATCATGTTGAACACCTCATCAAACCTGCTTATGTAGTTTAGCCTCCCTTCCATCCTTCATTCTTCCCCTCTTCCTTCCTTGCTTCACAAATTCCAACTCCCACCAATTTGTATTGTGGAATGCTAGAAGGGTACATTCATCAATTTTATCTCCTTTAGGTAACCCATGTGTTACCTTATTCTTAACCACACCAATCACTTCATTTCCATTCTCCATTTTCTTCTTATGTTCCTCATTTCCTTTTCAGGGTTGTATTCTTTCATTATTCATACTCTATCTCATTGTTCTCCTTTTCTTTAGCTTTTTTCTTGGTTCTAATCATAGCACATGTAGCCTTTTTCTTTTGAGGAGTAGATAGTTTATCAGAAACTCCTAGCATTTGTTTTAAGGCTTCATCATCTTCAAAGTACTCCCATGATGGTTCAAAATTCATATCAAGCAATTTTAGATGTTTCAAAGTGAGATTGATTTTTAGTTACACATAACAATGTTGATGTTTAATGAGGATCTCTTGTTTGCTTGCGTTATCTTAGAAGGACAATATCCCAAACCATTTTTCATTTTTTGCGTGTTAAGTTCCACAGGAACACAAATTCCTTGTACTTTGTTTCCACATCCTTTTCCACTCTACCCTAATTGATTCATAAGTTCATAACCTCTCCCATAATGTCTTTCCATTTTTTTCAGGTTAGGTGGTTGTTCATAATCTATCTCATCAAATTTGGTTGTATAGCTTGTGTCTTCTTGAAGAGTAGATGAGGTAGATGCTTGTGAATTTTCTCTCGAGTTCTATGTTGACATACCAATTGGTTGCTATTGTTTTCCATCCTCCCTTTTTGTGATTATATATTTATCCGATAGATAGGCTATTTGTGTCAACTTTGCTCAGAATTTTCATTAACCTCATCATTTTTCAGACTTCTAGCAGTCGGGAAAAAGGTGGTGGGTGGGTTATAACTTTGGTTAGAATTTTTGTCGACCTCCTAGATTTTTGGCCTTTTGATGGCTGTTGAAAAGGTGGCAGAGGTGGTTGTTGGCTACTTTGGGAATAGGGTGGCTTTTTCAAGCTGCATGGATAGAGAAGGCTATAGAAATTAAACATTGGTTTGCATCAACATTAATTGTCGTATGCATTGCATGTATTGTGGATGGTCATAATAACAACTATCGTTTAACACCTCAAGGAACAAAACGAATGTCTAGGAGATTTTCAATAAGGCATTATTTGGTGTTGTTATGTTGCTATACCTGATATGAGTGTCGTGAGCGATGAGGGTAAGCTTTTGTGAGGGTGCAAGTTGGATTAAGCTTTGTACAATTTCTGCAAAGGTGGGTGGAGGATATTTTTTGTTTTTTACATGGGCAGATGGTTGGAAATGCAAAAGAAAAGTGTCGCATGTGATAATATTTTGCCGGTTTTGGTGCAGGAATGTTGGCAAGAAGTTTTTTTGAAGCAAGTGGGAAGAGGTGCATGTCGAAGAAACCCTTGGAAATATTGTTTGATTTGTGGTTTGCAGTCTATACTAGGCTATATTGGTTGATTTTCCATAAGGTATTGTTGATTGTTTCAAATATCTTATTTGATTTAAGGTTCACATTTTGTGTGTATGGTTTTGCATGGATTTGACACTATGATTTTTTGTTGGTTTTTGTTTATGGTTTCCATTGTCTGCATATATTTGTAGGGTTGGAGAAACAAGGTAGCCTGGACAAAGCTAGAAAAAATAGGTTTGTTTGAAACAAGCAGGAAGAGGTGCATGTGGAAAAAAATTGTTTGACATATTGTTTCATTTGTGGCTCATCATTTTTGGCAGGAAATATTGTTTTATCTGTGATAGGGTACTATTGATTGCTTCTAATTTTGATAAGTGGTTGTTGAGAAAATACCATATTGTTTGTGAAAACAAGTATTGTTTGGTTTAAGGTTCATGTTTTGTGTTTATGGTTCTGCATGGGTTCCTATCTAATATTTTTTGTGTTTTTTTGGTTTCTCCATCTGGGCCAGTCTTTAAACCAATATTATTTAATTTATGGCTTTTGGTTTGTGGTTATGGTTGCAATGGAATAAAATAGTCAATCCTATATGCTTTGTGTTAGCTTCCATTGGGAATTTTTGATTATAGTTCTCTTGCTTAAGCTATAATGTTTCATTTTGGAGAAGGTGCTATTGAAAAGGCTGTATTATTTCAATTTTCGAGGATGTTGTATTGAGAAAGGAGTGTGTTTTGTATGGGTTTGTTACTGCTAAATTTTGACGAGTGTGTTTTTAATGTTTGTGTTTTGTTGGTATGTTTACAACAGAATAAAATTGATGAGGTTATGTAGTTTTTGTCGATTGCTAGTGTATAGATCGGGCTATATTGTGGCTTTCTGCATCTGGATGGTTGTTGAAACCAATGTTGGTTGATTTATGGCTTTCATTTTCTAATTATGGTTGGAACAAAATAATATAATTTTTTTGTTGATTCTATGTTTGGTTACATTAGGTATTATTGATTATTGTTCTCTGCGGTAGGCTATATTGGGTATATTTTAATATCAATATATATGTTTAAGATTAAAATTGTTAAGGTTATGGACTTTTGGTCGATTCTAATTGTATAGCTCGGGCATATTGCAGCTTTCTACATCTCAGTGGCTATTGAAACCAATGTTGTTTGATTTATAACTTTCATTTTATGGTTATGGTTGGAACAGAATAATATAATTGATGTTGTTGATTCTATGTTGGGTTACATAAGGTATTATTGATTATTGTTATCTACCTTAGGCTATATTGGGTACATTTTAATATCAATATATATGTGTATATACATACGTATATATGTGTAAATATATACATATATTTATATATATATTAATTTTTTGTGGGTCTCTCTTTATGGCTTGCATTTAGTGGATATGTTCGCAACAGAGAAAAATTGTTGACCTGATGCAGTTTTTGTCTATTGTTATTGTCTAGCTTAGCCTATATTGTCCCATTTTCAATAAGGTTATGTTCAAAAGGCTATATTGTTTCAATTTTCAGTAAGGTCCTATTCATAGAAGAGAGTATTATCCATTAAAATAAATTATGTTTCATTTATGGACGTGTTATATGGGTCAATTTTTGATGGGTTTCTCTTTAATGTTTGTGTTTTATGGGTATGTTTGCAATGGGATAAAATTATCGAGGTTATATAGTTTTGTCAATTTCTATTGTATAGGTAGGGCTATATTGTGGCTTTCTCCATCCGAGTCGCTATTGAAACCAATGTTGTTTGATTTATAGCTTTGGTTTTTTGGTTATGGTTGGAACATAATAAAATAATTATTGTTGTTGATTATATGTTTTGTTACATTAGGTATTATTGATTATTGTTCTCTGTTGTAGGCTATATTCAATGTATTTTAATATTAATATATATGTGTATGCATGTACATATATACATATATTTATATATATTTCAATTTTCTATGGGTCTCTCTTTATGGCTTGCATTTAGTGGATATATTGGCAATAGGATAAAATTGTTGACCTTGTGTAGTTTCTGTCAACTGTTACTATTTGGCTCAGCCTATGTTGTCTCATTTTTTATAAGGTTATGTTGAAAAGGCTATAGTGTTTCAATTTTTGGTAATGTGTTGTTCATAGAAGATAATATTATTGTTTGGTTTAAGGTTGGCGTTTTGTGTCTATGGTTTTGCATGGGTTCCTAGCTGTCATTTTTTCTGTGTTAGCTTGCATTTGGGAATTTTTTATTATATTTTTGTTGCTTAAGCTATATTTTTTTCATTTTGGAGAAGGTGTTATTGGAAAGGTTGTATTGTTTCAATTTTTGATAAGGTTTTGTTCAAAAATGAGTATATTTCTTGATGGGTTTGTCACTACTAATTTTCAAGAGCGTGTTGTTGAGAAGGCTATATTGTTTCTATTTTTGATGAGATTTTGTTTAGAAATGAGTTTTTTCTTACTTGGGTTGGTTATTATGAATCTTTGGGAGTTTCATTTTGTTGTTTTGTTTGGAACAAGATAAAATTATTTAAGGAAAGAATATACCCTAAAACAACACAACCTGTATAACATTAACTATTTTATTGTGTTGCAACCATCACACACAAATATATGACTTCCAATAGTGGCTCACATGGAAAACCCACAAAACACAGAAAGCTCCCAATAACAGACTGACTCAAAATCTTCACCGAAAAAATGCAAGCACTAAATGAATCAATATTGGTTTCAATGGCAACCCAGATGGGAAAATTCACCAAAAACAAAAAAGATTAACTATTTTGCAACCATTCATACAAAATGGAAGCCATAAATGAAACAATATTTCCAACAGTCACCCACATGCCAAAACCCACAAAACACAAGAAATATTGCAATAGATATGAATATTTTTTGCATCTTATTTCAGATAGATACATGTCTACACATAGGGATGAATAATTTGTGTCTCTAATTTCACAAGCATACATATCTATACATAGGCTAACTAAAATGAGAAATAAAAATTCAAGGGCTATTGTCCACCCTATGTTATGAAAAGAATAAGCACAACAAAAAATATATACAGATGGTGTTTACAACTAATTTGACATACACATATATCCACAATGGAGAAAAGAGAAATAAAACACTACAAAATAGATCAACTCACATGGAAAACCATTGCACACAAAAATACGGCTTCCAACAGTGGCTCACATGGAAAACCCACAAAACACATAAAGCTCCCAGTAACAAACCAACTCAAAATCTTTACTAGAAAAACATGAACCCTAAATGAATCAATATTGGTTTAAAAAACAACCGAGATGGGAAAATTCACCAAAAACACAACATATTAACTATTTTGCAACCATTCACACAAAACAAAAGCCATAAATGAAAAAATATTGTGAACTATCACCCACACACCAAACCCACAAAACACAAGAAATCTTGCAATGGATATGAATATTGTCTGCATCTAATTTCAGGTAGATACATGTTTGCACATAGGGATGAATAATGTGTGTCTCTAATTTCACAAACATACATATGTATACGCAGGCTAACTAAAATGAGCAAGAACAAGACAAGGGCTTCTTTCCACCCTATGTTATGAAAAGAATAAGCACAACAACAAATATATACATATGGTGTTTACATCTAATTTGACATACACATATATCCATAGTGGAGATAAGAGTAATAAAACACTACAAAATAGACATGTTTTTTTCATGCATATATCTGTAAGCAAGAGATTTGTACATATACATCCAACACATGGAATAGATGTATTTAAAGTTGTGAAAAAAAATTCCACATCAATGTATATGTCTCGAAAGTTAGTTGTAGAGGAATAAAACATTCTATATATACACTTAGAAAGAAAAATCCATACAGACATATATGTATCCAAAGCTATGTGTAGACAACAGCCATATATATCCATAGGTGGACCTCAAAAATGTGAATATTGTTTGCATGAAATGTCAAAAACATAGAGATCTGCACATATGAAAAATCAAATTCTTGCAATTGTCGTTAAGGAACAATATTTTTTGTTGATTGTTGATAGCTAGCTTGGGTTTTTTTTTTCTGGCTTAGTTTGTTGATGTGCAGTTTTTGGTGCTTTGCAACAATCAACAATACCCTTTGGAAATAACATATATTATTTTAGAGATACTCAAGGAATGCTTTTCTCAGTGTACACCTCTTCCCTCACCGCCACTCCATTTCCATCGACTACAGGTCTTCCACTTTCATTCAAAAATCCCCAAAATAGCCTACAACCGATTTTGCAGAAATTCCATAGATAATTATTAGACTTGCACCTTTACAAAAGCTTGCTCTCCACGGTCACAGCTACTATATATATGTACATATATATATATATATATATATATATGTGTGTGTGTGTGTGTGTGTGTGTGTGTGTGTGTGTGTGTGTGTGTGTGTGTGTGTGTGTGTGTGTGTGTGTATTTGTGTGTGTGTGTATATGTGTGTGTGTGTGTGTGTATATGTATTGTTTCAAATTATAATATGATTTTGTTTAGCAAGGACTCTATTTCTGGATTGGTTTGCTACTATTGATTTCTAAGGTGTTGTTGGGAATGCTATATTGTTTCATATTTCCATAAGGTTTTGTTGAGAAAGGGGTACATTTTTGGTTTGCTATGTTGTTGTGAATCTTTGTGGGTTTCTCTATGTGGCTTACATTTTGTGGCTATGTTTAGAATGAGATTAAATTGTTAAAGTTATGCAACTTTTGTTGGTGTTGTGATTTTTTGTGGGCTTCTTTTAATAGTTTTTGTCTTTTTGTGGGCTCCTTTAATTTAATAGATTCCATTTTTTGCTTGTGTTTGTAACATAATAAAATTTCAAAGATGGTGCAGATTTTGTTTATTGTTGTTGGGTGGCTTGGGTTATATTCCTCCATTGGTTTGTTACTCTGTATTTAAATGAAACAATATTGTTATCAATGGTGACAAACCCATACAAAGAACATCCTTGCAAAAGATGAACCATAAATCAAACAATATTGGCGTAAACAAACTATATAGGGTTTTCTCAACACAACCTTATCAAAAAGCTAACAATATACCCTAAAACAACATAACTTGCAAAAAATTAACTATTTCATTGCAACATATTTATATATGTGTATATATATATGTGTATATATAGATATGTATTTATATGTATATATACATGTATTTATATGTATATGAATGTATATATATGCATATATATGCATATATATATATATATGTATGTATATACATGTATATATATGTATATGTATCTATATATATGCATATATGTATATATATGTGTGTATATATGTATGTATATGTATATGTATATATAACATCCAAAACATTGACTATTTTGTTGCGTTGCAACCATAGACGGTAAATGGAAGCCAAAAATGAGACAATATAGTCTAAGGTGGACATCAACAGCATGAACTGAATAACATTAACTATTTTATTCCACTGCAACCATTACCATAGAATGCTAAAAATCACAGTTACAGACCTATGCAAAACATTTCATGCAAAAGGGTGGCCAATATATAGCTTAGGTGTATACATATATATGTATATGTATATTTGTATGTATATATGTATATATATGTGTGTATATATATGTATATATATATATATGTGTATGTATATATGTGTGTGTGTGTGTATATATATCTATATATTATATATATATATATATATGTATGTATATATATATGTATGTATATGTATATATATGTATATCTATATGTATATATATGTATATGTGTATATATATGGCTATTTCTGTCAACTTTGCTCAAAAATTTTGTCAGCGTCCCCGTTTACCAGACTTTCAATGGTTGGGAAAAATGTGGCAAATGGATTATAACTTTGGTCAACTTTGTGCAACTTCTACGAAGGTGGGTGAAGGTTATTTTGTGTTTTCGGAATGGGTGGATGGTTTGAAATACAAAAGAATAGTGTCACCTATGATAATATTTTTCCCATTTTTGTGTGGGAAAGTTGGCGAGAAGAGGTGTGTTTGTACCAAGTGGGAAGAGGTACTAAAAGATTATATTTTTCCATGCTTTCTTAATTTTGAAGCCAATATTGTTTGATTTATGGTTTTTCATTTAGTCATTATGGTTGTAATGCAATGAAACAGTAATTTTTATATAGTCTATGTTGAATGTTTTTCTCTATATTGTTAGCCATTAGTTTTACTGTGTACTTTGGTTGGAATCCTTGTGAGCCTTTCTAGTTTTTGAGCTTCCTACCGAGTGAGGAAAAGGTGGAGAATGGTCTTCTCTTTGAAAAAAATTTGGCCAAAATTCTTTCCAGCCTCCTCGTTTTAATCCTACTGGTATTTTTGGGAAGGGTGTCAAAGGTGGTTGTTGGATACCTTAGGGATATGTCGTGTGTTCCCTGTTGTGTTGATAGAGAAGC